>CM028333.1:12892242-13529242 GCA_016647705.1 Eucommia ulmoides | reverse complement strand
AAACAAAAATTACCAAACGTTATTCCCAAACAGAATTCCCAAAAATCTGGGAATGGAATGGGAATTTCTGGGATGGGATGGGTTACCAAACGGGGCCTCAGATTCTGAGTTTGGAGTTAACATGTGGGTTGATGGGGGTTGGTTTTTTTTTTTTTTTGTTTTGTGTGCGTATGTTGGGGGGGAGGAGGTTGAAAAATTTGGTTTATTTAATGAAAGCTCTTCTCAGGAAAGCAATTGTGTAGATTTGCGGTTGCAAAAGAAATCCTTAGAACTAAGGTGGTGAAGGCTAAGTTTGGGATGGCCGACAAACATTCCTTATCAAGATATTTCCTTTTTTTTCTTCATGCAAGGGGGTGGGTTTCAGGACGTCTGTTTGGTGGTTAAAGGGTTTGATCTGGGATAATATCTCCTTTGCTGTGGGGAGGGGTGATAGGATGCGGTTTTGGAAGGAGTGGTTGTGTGGAAAGGCCCTTTTATAAGGGTGCATGGTGCACCTTGATCGACGTTTACTTCATTTAAGAAGGGGACAATTTGCCATGGAACCCATTGTTGGCATTTTAGGGTTGTCTATAGTGTTGGTTAATGGCTTACATGGAGTGGGGGTCTTGAAGCCGACCTCAATGATCGAGGATTGTTTAGTTCTCATGTCATGTTCCAAATCTGAAATGGTAGGAGAGTGCGATTATGGCAGGATTGGTTGCTTGGGGAATCAAAGTTATATCATTGGTGCCCTTCCCTCTTCACTGTAGTGCTAGAGAAAGGAGTGCTTGTTGACAAGTACTTCTCACTTTCTGGAAAGGTGGTGCCCTGGACTCGTGTTTAGAAGGGATTTGTTTGAGTGGAAATTGCTCAAAGTAGAAAACTTCCTTATTCTTCTTCATCGTCAATTTGGTGGAGGAGAATGGGTTGGGTATTCAAAAGGATCCTTTTCGGTTAAATCTTTTTTGTTGTTTACTAAGTGGAGTAGGGGAGATTCATTTTTTATGGAAGGTTTTTTGAAGGTCAAAGACTGGTGAAAGTAATTTTCTTTGCTTTGTTTATTGCTTGAGATGCTATTCTTGCCTGCCGAATAGGTGTGCCATGCGATTGCCTAATTGGGCACATCTCACCTCTTGATTTTCTATAAAATGTTATGAGGTGTTCTGAAATGGTTGAAGTAGTTGAATAGGAGGATCACTATCATATTATAGTCTATCTAATATTATATTATAGTCTATCTAAGATTATATTCTAAGCTATTCTAATATTATAGTCTATTTAATATTATAGTCTAAGTTATTCTAATATTATAGTCTATCTAATATTATATTCTAAGAATATTCAATATTGGCCTTTATCGTCTTTTATATGTATAAATTTGTAATAATTGACTCGTTGATTATTTGTTTTGATCTTTGGGAAATGGTTTATTCGCTACCAGAGTGTGCCTGATGTTTGTCTCGCTCGTGCTTAGATCATCTTTATTGTTGGAAGAGAGGTAGACTAGTTGGCATTCCCAAGGATTTAGGCTTTTATTCCTCTAGTTCTTCTTTTGGTGCTCATGGAGGGAATGGAATTGGCATATTTTCAATGGAACTGTTTCGCATTTATCTTTTCTGAAACAATCCTTTGTGTATATGTACAAGGTCGATGCCCCATCGTATATTTATATAAAATTTCATTGCTAACCTGGCAAAACAAAAGTTAAAAAGCCAAGGGAGAGAGGGTTTCCAAGAAACATGTTCTTCTTCCCGTGTTGTTGGTTGCTTGGTGTTCTATTCTTACGGTTGACAATCTTACAAAGGTGGGTTCCTCATGCCCAATAGTATATGTCATGTGTCTCAGAGAGGATGAATTAGTTGACTATCTTCTTTATTGGTGTCATTTTGCTATGGTACTATAATTTTGAAGTTGTCCTTTGCGTTGGTGGATGTGAAATGGAGTTACCCGAGGAGATCCTTCCTTGATACTATCTCCTCCTTGATACGTGGAAGTTGATACCTTTTTGCTACTTTCTGGTGTCTATGTAATGATGTGGGAAAAGAAGATTTTTGATGGTGTAGACATCATAGGTAAAGAGAATTATATATCTTATATCCTTCTTACTTTGTTTTCTTGCCTCCGGTGTTGCGCCTTTTAATCCATTTACTTATCCAAGAAATGGGAAAGGTTGAGGATGAGGCTAACCCAATCCCGCCCCACCAACCAACACACACACAAACAAATGAAGAAGGGATAAAAAAGAAGAAAGCCAGTTCGTTGGTTCATCAAGTGTCTGTATCAAACGCCAAAATCCTCTTCTTCCCCTCCTGCCAATGATTTGGCAATCTGCTCTGCTGTTTTCTATGTCCATCCAAACTTTTGATCCAAGGGTTCAAACTTAGACGAGGATAATGCTAACCCAAATCTCCCCCCCTCTCTCTCCCTTCCCCAACACACACACAAAAAGAAGGGGACAGAAGAAGAAAGCCAGTTTGTTAGTTCATCAAGTGTCTGTATCAAACACCAAAGTCCTCTTCTTTTTTCCCGAATGATTTGACAATCTGCCTCCCTGTGTTCTCTGTCCATCGAAACTGTTGATCCAAGGGTTCAAACTTCAAAATTACTGAACCTTTTAAGTAGGATGCTGAAAGTTGTCTTGATGAATATAGAGGTTATCTATCAATGACCTTAGTTTGTTTTCCCCCTCAGTGTTTTAAAATCTTTTTAGAATTTTACGTGGCTAAACTTCATTTTCTAGGATTTGTTCCACTTCCTACTTCCTAGTAAAATTTGATTTTCTGTTGCAATTTTGAATCACTTATGTTTCTCAAAATTCGTCATCACTTAAGACACAGAATCTCCCTCTATCTCTGTCACTGACCCACTGCCAGAGCGCTATCATTTTCTCTAAACTTGTCAATTTGTAAAATTGATGAAATAGAAAATTGTGAAGGGGCTGGTGCAGGGTGTTAATTTTACAAGTGATGGATTGATAGCGAGGGGTAAATTCAAGGTGATGAATGCTTTTGGGCATTTATTCTGTTAACTTTATGTCATTTAATGAATGTGCAGCAACATTAATTATTGTCTGTGAATTGAAAGCTGACATGATCTTTAATTTGTAATCCTTGCTTCTTCCATCGAACTGCTCAGTCAAAGATCCTGTTCTTTGATATTCATCACTAAGATAATGATATTAACACTGTTATAATTTGAAATTTAGTCTTTTTAGTTGGTTGCTTTTAATGTTTAATATTGATTTCAGGTCAGAGTAAACACTCGTCTTCTTTATCAGCAAACAAAATTCAATCTTTTAAGGGAAGAAAGCGAGGGCTATGCCAAGTTGGTAAGATTATCTGGCCTTAGTTGTTTTTGTATTTGTTCGTTGTAGTGTATTCTGAGATTTTATGTAGTTCAGCAGAATTACAGATCTTTTATTCCAACAGAACTAATCTTGCACATGGCTCCAGTTTCTTATTTCAAGAAGACAATGATTCTTTGTTCTTTTGTGGTGCATGGTTAACATATTTATTCTAGGGGTACAGAGAGATTTGCTGGACATGTATCCGAGAATGTTGTTTTCTGACATTTGTTGGACATTGATGCATGAACTTGTTAGAAGTCTCCATGGTTTTTAGCTTTTAAGCTGATATGCAGGACTGTTGTATTCCTTTTATAAACTTCTCCTTCGGGCTGATAGGAGTTGTCTTGGCATGTAACCAAGTTGCTTATGAAGTTGCATGGGATGCCTATTATGCTGTTGATGAAATTATAGTAACTCATTAAGCTAGTACAGGCAGGATTACGAGATTCTTCCTATTTCCATTGAGGTTATCTTCAAGTGCGATCGTTTTTTATCTTGACCTTTTTCCTTTTCCACTAAATGATTTCTTCGGTGCGTTGTAGGTTACCCTTCTTTGTCGGGGCTTCGAAGATCCTTCTCATAATGCATCTGCAGCAACTGTTGGAATTATTAAGGTTTTTATTCAATCTTGATCTATTTGAATGCTTGTTTTTTTACCTTCGGTATTTCTAATAATTTGTTGCTTTCAGTCGTTAATTGGACACTTTGATCTGGATCCAAACCGTGTTTTTGACATTGTAAGTCAACATCTCTTTCATCTTTTCCCATCTGCCTTTCGTTACTATTTTTTTTTTCTGCGTAACCTTCAAAATATCTTTGATTTAGAATTTGTTTGTGATAGCTAAGTCTTTTTTTTGTGTGTTAGGTTTTAGAGTGTTTCGAACTTCAGCCTGATAATGATGTCTTCTTGGACCTGATTCCTATTTTCCCAAAGGTGCAAGAGAAATATTTTTACTTGTGTAGTTCTCATTGTCCTGGTAATTGGCTTCCTTTTGATGTCATGATTTTATTAAATCATATTAACACTTTTTTTTGGTTTGGAATTTTGCAGTCCCATGCTTCGCAAATTCTTGGTTTTAAGTTTCAATACTATCAGCGTATGGAAGTAAATTGTCCTGTACCATCCGGGCTTTATCAGCTTACGGCTTTGCTAGTGAAGAAGAACTTTATAGATCTCGATAGCATGTAACTCTCTCTCTCTCTCTCTCTCTCTCTCTCTCTCTCTCTCTCTGCTTATACTGATACCAAGGTCTACCTTGTTTCATATTTAAAATTATTAACTTTAATGTCAACTATTCATTATTTGGAATTCCATTCCAATCTTGTTTCTAAGGATTGAGATAGGCCAGTATAGTTATCCTGTCCTGACAAAGAAGTATAGATCTTCTGCTCCATCCCTTTACCATATGCAGCGCTATGCTGTCCTTGATCCCTGTGCGTATTCTTGCAATGAACCTACCTTGGAGATTTGAGAACTACATCTTAGATTTTAGATGGCTGATTAGGTCAATAACGAAAATTATGCTTGGGGACATGCAGGACAAGATGTTATACAAATGCCTAAAAGAATAACCTCTATGTAAATGCAAATGTAAGGATAATCTTTTTGTTGAAAGCTTCTGAAATTGTCACATTGTCGTGTCACTTTCGTGTCAGGCTCACGATTTCTTGGGATTAAGATCTTGAAGAATTCCACAGCTACAAATTTATTGTCATTGGGTCTATAGATTACGGATGAAAGATTAACTTTTAGAAAATTGTGGATCCTGTGTTCTCTTCTTTGCTCTTATCTCTCCTTCCTCTGGGCATTATAATTCTCATGGACGAGTAATGTCTCAAGTTTTAACATCAGCTATATTATACTTATGTTGGAACATGTAACATATTGTAACTTGAGCTATTGCGTGTAGGCCATTAATAAGTCTGTTCCTTTATGTTTGCTACCTGTTCTGTTTGCTAAGTTTGTTGTGGAAGTTGTTTGCTGCAACCATCATGTGCTTTTTTATTTTTTTTACCATTTACACATTAGCCTTTGTTTCCTTGCTGATTTTTATTCATGATTCTATTTACACTGGAACTTCAATACTCAAAAATTTCACCTTTTTCCCAGATATGCACATTTACTCCCCAAGGATGAGGAGGCATTTGAGCATTATAATGCTTTTTCTGCGAAGAGATTTGATGAGGTACACAACAACTATGTTTGGTCAAATGTTTGTTCGATTTGCCCCTCTTGTTTTAAAAGAAAGAGATTCTTTCTCAAGTTGGGGTTTCACTTGCATCCAATTATTGATTGTTAAAATGCGGGAAGCTTGTGATGCATGGTGACCTTGTTTCCTTCACCAGTAGATTTCCCAAAGGTCTTTAAGAGAAGGGTAAAAGATTGAATCAAGCTGGTCTAACATATGTGTAACTATTGTTATGGATATTTCTCATTTCAACAGGCAAATAAAATTGGCAAAATAAATCTTGCTGCTACTGGGAAGGATCTTATGGATGATGAAAAGCAAGGAGGAGATGTTACAGTTGATCTTTTTACTGCTTTAGACCTGGAAACAGAAGCAGCCGCTGAACGGTCGTCAGAGCTTGAAAGTAATCAGATTCTGGGTTTGCTTACTGGATTCCTTGTAGTGGATGATTGGTAAATTTACATTTGATTGGTTCTGTCATAGTAATTATTTATTTTCTATTTTGTTTGTGTGTGAGGATGTATTCATTTTCTTTCCCTCTAGCATTGTCGCCTTTATCATCATCAACCCCCTCTAGCCTGAGGTGGGAGGGAAACATCGTGTGGTTGCTGGTTGCTGGTTGCTTGCTTGTGTTTATGATTCCTTGAGCCTGCTCTGTGTCTTCATTATTAATAAATTTATTCTTGCTCAACTCTTTATCTGCTCATGACCCCATATGTGTTAGTCTTCTCAAGTAATTACTTTTAACACCAGTAACTATCTATCCTGTTCACCACATTGCATGAAACTTTACTGCCTTTTTTAGCTAAATTGTTTTCTTATCTGAAGTCACGTCTCTCTCCCATTAGCAAATGCTTGCTTTGGCTTTTTATTAAGGGTTTCTGTTTCTATTTTCTTATTGTCTCACCCCTTATCCTTGACACTGTAATTATAAATTTATAAGATACACATATTACTTGCTGGTGATGGGGTCATCTTGTCTTTATGCTTTCGTGTTTTTTTAGATATCATGTTATAGTAAAAGTCTCCTTTTTGTATCTGTTATTAGATGAAACTTAACAGGCAATGGGAAAGCGTGCTCATCCCTTTCTCTTGTAATGGATTTAAATTGCATGCTAGCAGAGGCATTTGGGACGGCTTTAGAATGTCAATATGTAAACGCAATAAAAACTTGATCAGTCTCCGCACGTGTTAAGAGGACAAATGAGTGTCCTTCGAAAGATATACTGATAAGAAGAAATGAACCAACTGTATGGGGGTAAGGATTGCTTAGAAGCAAATTGAAGCACAGGAATCCATAAAGTCAAACATAAACACATATTATGGTGTGATCTTTGATTATTAAGAAGTGCACTACGACCTCAAGGGGGCATCTTAGACCTTTTCATTTTGCAAATATTGACTTAGGTGATGAAAACAAGTACGCTTTGTGATCACTTAGTAAAACATGCAAATTTGGAGCCACTTTTTCTGCTAGTTTGACATTTATGTGTTAGAATTAGTTAGCACATCTAAGAAAACTTTTCGATTGCCCTGACAAGGATGTTCCTAAGTAAATAGAGTCAGATCATTCAAATGTAGGAGCATGCATTTGATGCTTGGAAAGCGAAGCTCTTCTCTAACGACTTAATACAGAGGTGACCAAGCGAAAGTTTATTAATCCTCCCAAAGCTTGAACTGGGCTTAGAAATCATTGATTTAACTGCCGACTGCTGCAATTTGTCAAAGAAAATTGGTAATTAATAGATAATTGATTCAGAAAGTATGTTTAATCAACTGCAACAGGTGAAGCTAGAAACTTATTTCCATAACCCACACTGTATCTCCCCTTTGTGTCACCACTCACCAATTTTATTATTATTATTATTATTATTAATTTTTTTTTTAATGAACTCCCTGGAGAGACTATATTTGCCTGATTGTCCTTATTCTTGGTTGTGAAATGATTCTGGCATATGTTACTAATATGTTTCTTCATGTGACTTGTCTTTGCCAGGTATCATGCCCGCGTGCTTTTTGATCGCCTATCGCCTCTTAATCCTGTGGAACATCTTCAAATTTGTAATGGGTTGTTTAGGTAAATCTCAATATCATAATTGTGGTTTTGTCTAAATATCTGTTAGATTTTAGTTACTATGATCCACAGTAGGTTTTTGTATCCAGCTTGTTTGATGCATTTGAAATTTTACTGCCCATATATTCTGACATACTCGGCCTATGGAAAATTTACCTTTGTCTTTGGTATGACCAGGCTTATTGGGAAGTCCATCTCTTCAGCTTATGAACTTGTTCACCAAACAGAACTCCAGGACTTTGGTGTTCCATTAGGAGCTGCAGCTGATTCTATTGAGAAGACAAATATGTCCGTTAATAGATCTTTCATTGATCTTCCCAAGGATCTATTTGAGATGCTTACTTTTGTTGGGCCATATCTATATCGTGATACTGTGTTGCTGCAGAAGGTGTATTTTCTGTTATCTCCCCCTTTTCATTTGAATAATCGGTATGCTTAATGATCATGAAGTTAGACTAGAAAAAAAGAAAAAAGAAAAAAAATCATGAACTAGACTTTCTGACACCTCTCTTCTTTTTTGTGTGGTGGCGTGGGGTCAAATTTTTTTTTTTTTTTTTTTTTCTTGACTAGGTTTGCAGAGTATTGAGAGGCTATTACCTTTCTGCACTTGAAATTGTCCGTAGCGGTGGCGAAGCTTTTAATTCTGAAAAAGTCCCTAGCGGAAATCGTAATCGACTCAGGGAGGTGAGATTAAGGATTGAGGAAGCTCTAGGAACATGTCTACTTCCTTCATTACAGTTGATACCTGCAAATCCGGCAGTATGTCAAGAAATTTGGGAAGTAATGATTCTCCTTCCATACGAGGTTTGCTTCACCTTAAAGAGTTTGATACTTCCAAGTGAATATGTATTAGTTACAAACTTGTACTTGAGGGTATGACTTTCATTTCATCTTCTTAGGTGAGATATCGTTTATATGGTGATTGGGAAAAAGATGATGAGCGCATTCCAATGCTTTTGGTAGCAAGACAAACAGCAAAGGTAAGGAGGTATCATGTTAGTTTCTGTTACTTATGTCACTTCTCTGGTGCATGCTTCTGTTGCTCAAGTTACTATGCTGTACTCTTTCACAGTTGGATACTAGACGGATTCTGAAACGGCTGGCAAAGGAAAACCTAAAGCAGCTCGGCCGGATGGTTGCAAAGCTAGCTCATGCAAATCCAATGACTGTACTTCGAACTATCGTTCATCAGGTACTGTGGCTGGTAGGAGTAGGAAGTACATTTGTTGTTGTGGGATTCCTAATTTCTCAGGCAAGTGAGACTGTTTTTTAAATGTGATGGCAGATTGAGGCATACAGGGATATGATTACGCCTGTTGTGGATGCATTTAAGTATCTGACTCAGGTGGGGGTTGATGATCTGATTTTCCTTATTCTACGTCTTCTTTTCACCTCTTCATTTGTACTTGCCTATGAGCCCATGTTTTTGTTGTTGGAAACATAGTTTGGTCTATTGGGGAGAGAGGATCTTACTTGATTTGTTTATGAGTTCCATTTTTCAATTCTTCTTGCTACATAAGTACATACAACTATATATCAATGAAAATTTTCCTCCTCTTCATTTTATGATGTGATTTTTCTTTAACAAGGTTGCTATGTTTTCCTTGTTCTTTTCCTTGCATCGTTTTTTAATCTGGTTCTGAAGTTTGACACTTGCTGAAAACGTGCCTTACACAGCTTGAGTACGATATTTTGGAGTTTGTTGTTATCGAGCGCTTGGCACAAGGTGGACGAGAAAAGCTTAAAGATGATGGCCTTAATCTGTCCGATTGGCTTCAGTCTCTTGCATCCTTTTGGGGTCACCTGTATGTGTTCTTCACTTTTGCGTGCTATTTTTGTTATACCATTGTATTAAAATTGGTGTCAGGTCTTTTCCCTGGTTTTGTTGTTGCTTATTCGAGTAGCTGTATATATGCTAGCTGACAAAATATTTGGAGTAGCTGTATATAAGTTAGCTGACAAAAAAATTTGAGCAGCTTAGTTTTTGAAGTATCCACCTTTTAACAGATTGTTAGTTAAACTGTCTACTCTTTATAGTTGTATTTTTAGCTATGGTTGATCGTCTGTACTTTCACAGTAAGACTCTCTTTCAATTCTTATCCTTGAAGTTCCCTTTCTTCTTTCCAATCAATATTTCTAGTGGTGGTTTTGTTTTGGTCTTTTCAAGTTTTGATATGGTACCTAGAGTAAAATTCAAATGCACATGGACTCCTTACTGTCGACATTTTAGATTTTCATGAGCTGGTTAACCTAGTTTCCAGGTTGCAGATAACCTCAGAAGCAGCAGGATGACTGGAGCATGATTGTGGTTGACATTGCGGATCAGCCTTAGATCTTACATGACTGGGTCCTATTCGGCATTCTTATAGCTTGCCACTTGGTACTGGCATCAGATATCTACCTGATGACATTTTTAATGAAAGCTAGCAGGATGAGAAAGAATGGTGTGTTGGACGTAGAGGAGAGTTGACCTAGTAACTGAAAATCACTCTATTGATACTTCTCTGCATATTTTCTTTCCCTTCTTCCCTTATCAAGTTCAAGACCTATTTTCGGAGAAGCTTTGAATATGATCTTTGGAGGATACCTGCCTAAATTGAAGGCTCTTTTGCTCCTAAAGTAGGCAGTTATCTTGATTGTGGCCCCAATACCTTTTATATGGATGTAAAGAGTTGTTTCATTTTCAAAGCTGAATGTTCATGGAAATGAGTGGTGGAAAGTGGAGAACAAGCCTTTCAATAGTTGATGAATTAAGTGAGATAGCGATTTGGTATGCTGGCTGTGGGTGCTTAAGGAGATGCTGGAGAGGCTGGAATTTGGTTTTCAATATATTCTGTGTACTTGACAGTGAAGAGGGAGGTCATGTGTGAATGTTTTGGAGGAAGTCCTGTGTGATTGAGGTTTTCCTGGAACTCAACTGACTACTTCAGATTGGATTATGGCGATTTTGAATTGAAGTTCAAACCACTAGAAATTGGTGCAGATGGGCTTTTTCTTGATCTCTCATGAAGCTGAGATTTAGTTGGAAGGCAGAAACCGTTGTGATGGCGGCCTTTCAATGTTCCTCTGCCATCACTGGGCTTTTGACTACAAGTCTTGTTTATATCATTATTTTACGGATGCTTCTGCCAGTTTTTGCTTTCTCTTTCCCCTTTGAAAGGGAGTTGATATGAATGATAAGCTAAGTCGATTGTTCACTACAACATTCTTATGATCCATAAATGCTCAGTGGTGGAAGTCCATTTTCCATAGGCGATGCATCTGTTAAGAGGAGGTTTTTTTGCAGATAACACCCATTTGGTAGTTGTAGCTGGTCAGAGTGACCTTATGTTCATCCTTTCCTGTGAAACTCTTTCATTTAGGGAGACTTCCCCCGGCCTCACCAGCTGATCTCTATGGGTCGAATGACTATTGGTGTTTCCGAATTCATCGTTATGCAATTACGTGCATTAGTGGCATGCCTTTTCATTTAAGTGAGGATCTTCCCATTGAATTATTGCGTCTTCATCCTGCTTGCTGCCCGGTGTATGAACTACATTTGAAGCGATCGGTTTCTATAAAGGTGATCTTTGAAGTATGTCAGCACATTCATGATTTAACTGATAGTGAAGCCTTGTGTTGGAGACTTGGGGAAGCTTGTTTTTGTTCTCCGTTATTTCAATATGAATATTCAGAGCTCATGCAAGTCGTAGAGCTGATTCTTTCAGTTCATGTTCAAGAAGTAGCGTTACACGTCCTCAGAGTGAGCAGAACGAAGTATTCTTCACCTTTTACAATAAAAATACTGTGTGCCACAAATAGCGGCATACACCACTTTCTGGAGGATCTGTTCTTGCCAAAAAAGAAAAATACTTTATAGGAATACAGTGAAAAATTTGTGGCAGTTTTTGTTATTTTTATTGTTTACTTCAGGCAGAAGTAGCTTTATGTTGTACGTCATTTCACACATGTAGTCTTATCAAATTCATACTTCCTAAACTTACGATTGCCAAATTAATTTGACTTTTAGGAGTCCTGTGTTCCATGAAATGGTTATAGGTGTAACCAAAAAATAAAAACCTATAAAAAATGTTATTTTTGCACTAGTTACTTGTCCAAAATATAAAGTTGAAGAGAATCATAAATGTTGGGGAAGTATCAAAGAGCAAAAGAGTGTCAAAACACGTCTTAAGTTTAAGGTATTGGCTTTTAGTTTGGGACACTAAAATTTGTGTGTCCGACACGTGCATGGGACTTTCAAAACAGTGTCGGTGTCCTGATACATGGCGTATTAGAAGTATGCGTGCTTCTTAGGAATTTTGTCAGTCTTTCACTTGATTCAGATCTTCTTGCACCTGTTTGATGAGCCCATGAGATTAAAATAAAATGGGTAGCAAGTAGATAGCTGTTATTGTGCAGGTGTACTTTCTTGCTCAGTATATTGATCGTTTCATAATCCCAAGTTTCAGCTGTTCCTATTTTGGAAGATCATTATTTTTGTAAGTACTTGTATATTGTAAAAGCCACCAAAGGAGCAGCACCCTTGTATATAGGAGGATTACTAGTGTGCATTTCCACAAGTCGCTTCTTATAACATGTACACTTGTCTATGTCTGCATTTAGAGATATAATGTCTATTGAAAATGATTTAACATTCAACTGGTTAAGGGAATTCTTATGCTTGGGGCATTGTTTTATATAGTTGGGTTACATCCATTTTTTTTGTGCGCATATTCAGAACCATTATGAGAATTTTCACTGAATTATTGAGAGGAAACTCTTATGTTATTTTAAATTATTTTTTTGGGTTATTTCCTTGCGCATCTGCTTCCTTGGATTTCTTTGGTAAAAAAGCTGGAATTGTGTTATTCTTATGATCCCAATTTCTTACGCCTGTATGTGTTTAAATACCCACTTGGTTTCTTGCTTTGCCCCTCTTATTTATACTTCACAGATACTCAAATTTTGTGCATTGGATATTTGAGACATTGGTTGCCTTAATAAATAACACGTTGTTTTGTTTTGAATCTTTTCTTTGGTCTCGGTAATAAGGGTTTTGGTGAGCTAGCATAAATTAGGAAGATTTCTACTTCATATGGTTTAAAATATTGCTGATCATTGCATACTCTTTTGTCAAGGACACATTATGAATATTAGTCTTTAAAGAATTTCAACTGGTGGTGATCAGCGCTTTGAAATTCTAAAGCAACTGTCATTGGTGGCAGGTGTAAGAAATACCCTTCAATGGAACTGAGGGGTCTATTTCAGTATCTTGTGAACCAGTTGAAGAGGGGTAGTGGAATTGAACTTGTTCTCCTACAGGTAATTTCACATCTTTCTGGTGTGATAAACCAATTTCTTTTGGCACAAAGCAAAGTGATTTGAATGTCATTGTTGTTTTAGGAACTTATCCAACAGATGGCAAATGTTCAGTACACAGAGAACATGACTGAGGACCAGTTGGATGCCATGGCAGGAAGTGAAACTCTCCGGTATCAGGCTACTTCATTTGGGGTAACCCGGAACAACAAGGTGTGTTATTAAGCATCTGCTTTCATTACCAACAAGATGTGTCCCCGAAATGCAGATTTAATGATAGCCTAAACAAATTGATCCATTGTGTATGTTTTCTAGCAAGCTGAGATTTGATGCTCCGTTTCCATTGTGTATAGAACTTTCTCGCAAGGGGGTGGGTGGGGGTGGGGGGGAGGGTTTTGTCTATTGAGATTTATGACCGCTTAATTTCTGAAGTTATCAATCATTTAACATATTCTATTTGAATCTTATATCTATCTATCTATCTATCCATATGTGTGGGTGTATATGTATATATATATATATATATATTTTTTTTTTTTTTTCAATTTTAAGATGGACCTTTGGTCTAAATTCCAAGGTTTCATAGATTGAAAATGTTGCTGATCTCTGTTCCAACATCATCTCTGTGTGTGTGTGTGTGTGTGTGGTTTTCAATTTTTACCTTTTAGTCACATTTAATCAACATTAGGGAACACTAATTAAACATAAATTTGTTCTCCTTTTAAAATGCATTTGACTTGAGGTACTTGGAATATATAAATCTCTTAAAACATGAATATTGTTGGTGTCAAAAAATGGTGAGCACCCACAGTATAGTTTGGGCAGGTGACACGTGAGAATTTGTTGCTGATGTGGAGGTGATGAATTGGTGATCCCGGGATCGATGAGCTTCTGATGCTTGGGAAATCCTTGCGATCCGACCCGAGCTCCTCGCCACACTCCGAGATCCTGTTCAGAATTCGAGCTAAACTCATCTCTAGACTTTGTTCTGATCTCCGAGCTGAGCTCCAAACCCGCGCTCCGAGCACTTGTACAAAAGCCTACTGGGGTGGTGCCTGGTGAGATCTTTTTGGCGTGAGAATAAGTATCCGGGGGGAGAAGGCTATAAGTGCTCTAGAGTGAATTAGAAGCATGTACTTGTGGGCAATTGGATGCCAAGGAGTATTTATAGAGCACTGGGCTCAATTAGCGCCGTGAAATTAGGGAACCGAGCTCGGTTAATTAATCTAATTCGCTTGGCAGCCAATGAGCTTGCAGATTAAGGCCTTAATCACCTGGACTGGGCTTTTAGGCCCATTTTGTAGAAGTCCATGGGCCGGCCCACTTGACATGGAGAGTAATAACCTGTTTTTAGCCCTTCTGGATGATCAATAGGAGGAGAGGGCGTCAAAATGACTTCGGTAGCTTCAATACGGCCTTGAGAGGCCCCAAATCAAGGAGAATTCGAGCTGAGAGTGCTCAGGCTCGTCAACTCGATACAATGATCTTCAAGGAGGAAATTGATGGCTCATTTGGAGAGGATCTGAGCTGAGGGTGCTCGGACACCCCAGCTTGGCCATGTAGCTTCGTCATTTACTTGGATGACCCTCTCTTTTTGCATAAGTTCGAGTTGAGAGTGCTTAGACACCTTAGATCGGCTATGTAGCTTCAACCTTCACTTTAAGGATTCCCTTTTTGCACCAATTCGAGCTGAGAGTGCTCGGACACCTCAGCTCGGCAAGGTAGCTTGAACTTCCTTCGGAGGGTCTTCATTCTGCATTTGCCCGAGTTGAGAGTGCTTGGACACCTCAGCTCGGCGTTGAGTCTTCAATCCCAATTGAGGCTTTTCAATTTGTAGACAACCCGAGCTAAGGGTGCTCGGACACCCCAGCTCGGCAAGTTGACCCATTCTTGGAAAATAGTCCGAGTTGAGGGTGCTTGGACACCCCAGTTCGGCGTGGATATTTCTCCATTTGAGAACCCATTTTTGGAAATGTCCGAGTTGAGGGCGCTCAAACACTGTAGCTTGGACCTTTCTCCGCACTTTGCGATTGTGGAGGAAGGAAGGGGGTTTGAGACTCCCCCTTTTGGAGATGTCTAAGCTAAGGGTGCTCGGACACTACAGCTCGGACCTTTGGAGATCCTGGAGGGGAGGAGGGTTTGCAGGCTTCCCCTTTTGCGTATAACCGACCTGAGAGTGTTCGGACACAACAACTCGGATCTTTATTCATACTTGGCATAGGGAGGGATTCTCAGCACGTGTGACCTTTCATGACCAAATTTACCTCCATCAAATATGTTGTGAAAATTTTAAGGTAATGTGTTATGTTTCATATCGATGTTAAATATGTGGTACATTTGGTTTTTATGAAACCAAACCATGGTAATTTACTGAACATGATAATTTGTAGTACATTTGGGTTTTTAAGAAGCCATGTAACCACACTTTCATGTACAAAAGTACTTTGTTGTGTTAAATATTTAAGCATAGGCTATTTTGATGTTTGATTAAAATGGAGCATGGTTTTGACATGATAAGAGCAAGCAAGTTTTGTGGTGCCATGTTTATATATGTTTTTCTAGTTTAGAGCTTGCTTCAAAATAGGAAGTGTACGCCTTATTTGAGCTATGTTTAGCTTTAGCCTATATAGAACATGCAATGTTTTCTAATTTAATAGCCATCAAACTATATAATTTTCCTTATGATTGTGGTGCAACACAAAAACTCCGGTTTGCTGTCCATGGTATTTGAGGTGTGTTGCCGTCTCTTAGTCTTTACTATTTGATTTTTCTTTTGCTCTTACAAGCTGATCGATCCTTGATGTTTACTTTAACAATTATGTTGGATGGCCCTAGACCATTTCCTCTTCATAATTCAAAGAGCCAAATCTTTTGTTCATGGTACTATTTACATATCTAGGAACAGCCACTAGAACCTTCTGTTTCCTTGTCTTTTCAAATCCAATCTCCTGGCTTTTCTACCCTGCAAAGCCCCAAATCCAACATATTTTTAGATTTTGAAGCACTCCATCCAAAACAGCTCGAAGGTGCCTTACCTATTGCTGCTCTAAAATCTAGGTCAATTTTTGAACAGAGCTCATATAGATCGATCCCCAATCACTGTATCTGCAGTTATTTTATGTCATGCGACGTAAACTTTGGAAATGACTATTCAATCTAATACGCACTAAGGCACAATTATTCTTTGCCCCATCTTTGACACGTATTGTAACTATAAACCTGCAACATTTTGGTGGTTGGTGTGCTATTTGAGTTTTAGAGATGTTAACTATTGCCATCCTTGCAGGCATTGATCAAATCCACCAATAGGCTAAGGGATGCATTGCTTTCCAAAGAAGAACCAAAGTTGGCGATTCCCCTTCTTTTGCTTCTTGCTCAGCATCGTTCCTTGTAAGCTGTATAACATTTTCTTTCTAGAAATTATTTGAAGTTCTAGTCAAAATTTACTTTGTGTTTGCAACTGTAGTAGCTAGCAACATAGCATTCCAATAAGGTTCAATACTTACTTGTTGCTTTGCTTTCTTTATTCAATTCCTTTTTTTGGGGGGTGGGGGCATGTTTCTAACTTTGTTGATCGAGTCCATAATCTACGATGCAATTTCCACCTATTGTAGTCAGGTTTTTTCAAGGATTTATGCATTCTGGTTTTCCCTTGTTCGGTCTTTTTTGTTAGTTGTTAACTACTGTTGATTGCAAGATTAACTGCAGGGAGTTGATTAAAACTTCACCCGATTATGTGCAGGGTTGTAATGAATGCGGATGCGCCTTACATTAAGATGGTCAGTGAGCAATTTGATAGATGTCACGGAACCCTTCTTCAATATGTGGAATTTCTGTGCAGTGCAGTGGCGCCGACATCTGCTTATGCTCAGATGATTCCTCCTCTTGATGAACTTGTGCACTTGTACCACCTTGATCCTGAGGTTTCTCTTACCGCTCTCTTTTATTCCCCAACCCCTTTTTTGTTGTTGTTTGTGTTTGTGTAGGGGCGCATGAGAATTTGAAGTAGGTGGCGAATGCATGTGCTCCTATGCATTAAGAAATTTTTGTAATGCTGCTTCTGTTCTTCGTGATGTAGGTGGCCTTTTTGATATATCGGCCAGCAATGAGACTTTTTAGGTGCCAGAATACTTCTGATGCTTTTTGGCCCTTAGATTGCAATGAGGCAAATACTTCAGCTGCTGAGATGGAGGCCGATTCGGTTGATTCATCCAACAAGTTGATTCTAGACCTTGGATCTCCTCGCAAGCCAATAATGTAATTGTTCTGACCTTTTCTTTATATGCTTATATAAGTTCCCGTTTGAGCTGGATATGAAACTGTTTCATCAAGGAACAAGCACATAGATATGTATATTGTTAAAGGGTATTTATGTCTTTTCTATATAATTTAGGGTTTCTTGTACGATTTAGGGTTTGTTTTATGGTTTCTTAATTTCTATTATAAATAAAACAGAGAGGCTAACACAAGGTTAATCTTTCTCATTCATTTTCTCTTTAACATGATATCAAGAGTAGGTTATGGGACACTAATCCCGTAGTCTTGTTCATCCGTCAGTATTTAAAAAAAAAAAAGCAAAACAGGAAAAGAAATCGTTACAGCTCCTGTTCCAGCCCTAATATTCCCACCGCCGCCACTGCCGAAACCCTAATTCGTCGCCGCCGCACCTACCACTCAGATTTGACCTTCGCCGGCCCAATCCGACCTTCGCCATTGATTGTTCAACCCTAATCGCCATTGTTCAGGCCAAATCCAACTTCACTGGTGTTCTCCAGTCCACATCAACGCTCGCGCTGCCGTTTTGAGCTTCGCCGCCGTCGAACCAGGCTTTGTCTCACTTTGCAACTTCGATTCGCCACGAATTCAAAGTTTGCTGCCATATGTGCGATTCCAAGCTTTGTCGCCGCTGCCTCTGTTTTGAAACAATTGCTAGGGTTTCGAAACCCTAGATTTCTCTAGCCACTGCTGCCTCTGTCCAGATCCGACGGTGCTCCTTTGGCCAGACGATAGTAAGTTTATGGTTGAGTTGCTTTTAATGATTTAAGCTCTGCACTTGTTTGTGTTATACTGCTGTTGGTTTGTTTCCCTTTTCAAGTTTTTTGTTTGGTTGTATTGGCGGGTTAATGTCGACGGCTACACCCCAACCATTAACAATCCGCAAGTTAAATGAGATTAATTGTTTACATTGGTCTAAGGCTGTGAAAATAGCCCTTATCGGACAAGGGAAACACCGTCATCTCACGGAAACTGCCCCAGCAGAAGATGATAAGAAGTATGATGAATGGATTCAAGCTGATGCGCAGATTGTAACGTCATTGTGGAATTCGATGGAACCTCAAGTTGCTGATCTCTGCACTCATCTAGATACTTGTAAAACAATATGAGAATATCTTCGTATATTATATTCCAGTAATCTTACCAGGATGTATGATTTATTGGTCGAGTACTTCTAGCTTCGGCAAGCTACGCAATCCGTTACAAATTATTTTGCCACATTCAATAGTCTTTATGAGGAGTTAAATATTGTTCTACCAATGACTATCGATTTGAAAAAAAATGCAAAAGTAACGTGAACAGATGGCTGTCCTGAAATTCTTAGCTAGATTACGGCTAGAATTTGAACCGGTCCGATCTCAAATCCTTTCCAGTGCTACTCTCCCCACTTTTAGGGAAACTTATTCCCAAGTTTCTCGTAGCACTACCAAGGACAATGTTTTTGGCTCGAGTTCATCTGTGCCATTTGAGCATTCTGCCCTTGTTACTTAGTTTCCTACACACAATCGCAGTGGTCAATCCAGTGGTGGCGGCTCTCGGGGTGGACGTAGTGGCCGTGGTTGTAGCTCACATCGTCAATTCTCCTTTTGTGGAAAGGAGAATCATACTAGAGAAACATGTTGGGATTTAGTTGGTCGTCTACCCAAATTCACCAATGCAGTGACATCTGATCCAAATAATCCTATTATTCTAGAATCTTAGGAGGCCAAAGACATCTCTGATGAGAAATATGCTCAATTCCTTCAGTATAAGGCATCTCAGCCGATATCTCTTCCCATTGCTTCTTTAGCTCAACGAGATACTTCTACTGCTTGTCTTTCAATTCACCTTTCCCTTCCTTCACCCTGGGTCATAGATTCTGCTGCCACTGATTACATGTCAGGTACCTTTTCCCTATTTACACATATTCAATCATCTTCTTCGTTGTCTCCTGTTACAGTTGCTGATGGTTCCATTGTTCCTATCTGTGGCATTGGCACAGTGAAATCGTCATCCTTTTTATCTCTATCCTCTGTTTTGTATATTCTTTCGTTTTCTTTTAATTTGATGTCAGTCAGGAAGCTTACTAAACATCTTAATTGTTCTGTATCATTTTTTTCTGATTTCGTTATTCTTCAGGATTTGAGGACGCAGAAGACGATTGGCACGGGGCATGAGGAAAATGACCTTTATTTCTTTGATGATCATGACGAAAGTCCTGCGATCCCACCACCTGCCTTACTGTTGCATCAGCTCACCAAATCCATTATTGCCTTGGTCGTCCCTGCCTTGGCAACCTCAAGTTACTTGTTCCTAATTTAATTCATTTGTCTTCGTTAGAGTGTGAGTCTTGTCAATTGGGTAAGTATCATCGTATTTCATTTGCTTCCCCAGCTCATGTTCGAGTATCGAGTCTTTTTAGTTTAGTTTATTAAGATGTTTGGAGTCCTTCTCGTGTTACTTCTACATTAGGTTTTCATTATTTTGTCACATTTGTGGATGATTTTTCCAGAATTACTTGGCTTTATTTAATGAAAGATCGTTCAAAATTGTTTTCTATTTTTTGTGCGTTTTGTGCTGAAATTAAAATTCAATTTAATGTATCGGTGCGAATTCTTCGAAGTGATAATGCTCAAGAATATTTTTCTCAGTCATTTACTTTGTTTATGTCATACTCTGGTATCTTGCATCAGTCTTTTTGTTCTCACACACCGCAACAAAATGGAGTTGCTGAGCGTAAGGATCGACATCTCTTAGAAGTGGTTCGTACTCTTCTTTTTGAGATGAACGTTCCCAGACACTTCTAGGGTGATGCGGTTATTACAACTTGCTTCATAATCAATAGGATGCCATCCTCCACCCTAAACGGCAAGGTTCCCCATTCCATTTTTTTTCCTCGTTCCCCCTTGTTTAGTTTACCTCCTCGAATATTTGGGTGTGTTTGTTTTGTTTATCAGTTGACTTCTGACAGGGATAAGTTAGATCCCCGTGCTTTAAGATGTGTTTTTCTTGGCTATTCTCGCACACAAAAGTGTTATCATTGTTATAGTCCATCATTACGTCGCTCATTTGTGTGTTTAGATGTTACATTCTTTGAGTTTACCATTTACTTTTCTGCCCCATCCTCTAGGGATGATCTGGATGTTACACTCTCTTTGCCAAGTGTGCCAGACCCTACACTATCTTCCTCTACTCCAGCTTCTATCCCGCCTAGTCGTTCTTCAGCTCCTTTGCAGGTATAGTCCTGTCGCCAGAAGGTTGGCTCCGCTGTTGCACCTATCGACTCTGTGTCCTTAGATTCTTCTCCAGCTGATCCATTGATGTCTGACCTGGACATGCCCATTGCCATCTGGAAGGGTAAGCACACCTGTACTAACCATTCTATTTCTAATTTTCTCTCGTATGCCCACCTATCTCCTACGTACTACTATTTTTTTGCTTTTCTGTCTTCTGTTTCTCTTCCTAAGTCTGTTTCAGAGGCCTTTACTCACCCTGGTTGGGCAAAAGCAATGGAAGAAGAAATGCTTGCCTTCTATCAGAATGACACTTGAGATCTCGTCTCGCTTCTGCCTGACAAAACAATAGTTGTATGTAAATGGGTGTATACTGTCATAGTTCACCTAGATGACACCGTTGATCGACTCAAGGGTTGCTTAGTTGCCAAAGGCTATACTCAGGTATACGGTCTTGATTACTATGAGACTTTTTCTCCCGTTGCCAAGCTTGCTTCTGTTCGTTTGTTCACTCTCTGGCTGCCACCTTTTGTTGGCCATTACATCAACTCAATATCAAGAATGCTTTCTTAAATGGTGATCTGATTGAGGAGGTATATATGGAGCAACCTCCTGGGTTTGTTGCTCAGGGGGAGTCTGATATAGTATGTCGTTTGAAGAAATCTATTTATGGTCTAAAGAAGTCTCCTAGAGCATGGTTTGGAAGATTTAGTGAAGTGGTCACTGAATTTGGTTTTCAGCATTGCGGAGTCGATCATTCCGTCTTCTATTGGCATAGTAAAGTCGGGAGAATATTTTTGATTGTGCGTGTGGATGACATAGTGATTACCGGGGATGACCACGGTGGTTTTCAAGAACTCAAAAGGTTTTTGCATAGTAAGTTTCAAACTAAAGATTTGGGTCACCTAAAATATTTCTTGGGAATTGAAGTTGCTCGATCAACTCAAGGCATTAACTGTCTCAGAGAAAATATGTCCTTGATCTATTGAGTGAAACAGGAATGGTAGGAGATAAATTGATTGACTCGCTTATGGATCCAAACACCAAATTTTTGCCAGATCTGGGTATACCACTGACAGATGTAGCGCAATATAGACGGTTAGTTGGGAAGTTGAACTATCTTACAGTTACCAGGCCAGATATCTCATTTGCCGTTAGTGTTATAAGTCAATTCTTGGATCGTCCAATGACTTGTTACTGGGATGCAGTGATTCATATTCTCAGATTCGTATTCTCCGATATCTGAAAGGTGCTCCTGGTTTTGGTTTGCTGTATCAAAATTTCGGTCATACTCAAATAAAAGGCTGCATAGATGCAGATTGGGTCGGATCACCCTTGGAAATGAAGTCTACTACTGGGTATTGTGTGTTTGTTGGTGGTAACCTTGTCTTTTGGAAGAGTAAAAAACAGACAATGGTGGTGCGTTCAAGTGCAGAATCGGAATACAGGGCAATGACACATACCACTTGTGAGTTAACTTGGTTGAAATATTTACTGGAAGAACTTGAGTTTGAACACACTCTTCACCGATAGACTTGGTATGTGATAATCAAGTAACACTTCACATTGCATTCAACCCAGTCTTCCATGAGAGAACAAAACATATTGAAGTTGACTGTCACTTTATTCGAAACAAATTGTTGCAGAAGCAGATTGAGATTAAACATGTGAATTCAGTTGATCAGTTAGTTGATATATTTACTAAACCGTTGGGGGGTTTAAGGATAAAGTACATTTGTAACAAACAAGGAGTATACAATATTTATGCTCCAACTTGAGGGGGAGTGTTAAAGGGTATTTATGTTTTTTCTGTATAACTTAGGTTTTCCTATACGGTTTAGGGTTTACTGTATAGTTTCTTAATTTCTATTATAAATAGAATAGAGAGGCTAACACAATGTTAAGATTTCTCATTCATTTTCTCTTTAACATATACTCACAAGGAATTATGTATACGACGTTTTTGCGTCTGTTCTTGCATATATGAATGTGTGTTTGTTCTATGAATCTTTGTGACTGTTGCCTAGACTTAAAAATTCTGAATTCTATCTTTGAACTTGTATCTTGCTAATTTGTTTTGTTCTATTTGTTTCATATGATCCTATGCAGGTGGTCAGATCTTCTTGATACTGTTAGAACAATGTTACCTCCAAAAGCTTGGAATAGCCTCTCTCCTGATCTGTATGCTACCTTTTGGGGTCTGACACTCTATGATCTTTACGTTCCCAAAAGTCGTTACGATTCCGAAATTGCCAAGCAGCATTCTGCACTTAAAGCTCTAGAGGAGCTGTCTGATAATTCAAGTTCAGCAATTACGAAAAGGAAGAAAGACAAGGAAAAAATTCAGGAATCATTAGATCGACTGGCCAGTGAACTCCAGAAACATGAAGAACATGTGGCATCTGTTCATAGACGGTTAGCTCGCGAAAAGGATACGTGGCTGAGTTCTTGCCCTGACACGTTGAAGATTAACATGGAGTTTCTTCAGCGCTGTATTTTTCCCCGTTGTACCTTTAGTATGCCAGATGCTGTGTATTGTGCAGTGTTCGTACACACGCTTCATTCCCTTGGAACACCCTTTTTCAACACAGTAAACCATATTGATGTGCTGATCTGTAAAACACTGCAACCTATGATATGCTGCTGCACGGAGTATGAAGCTGGTCGACTTGGGAGGTTTTTTTATGAGACATTGAAGACTGCTTACTATTGGAAGGTGATTGACAATCTTATGCTGTTCATATTTGAATCCTTTCCAAACTTGAATGCGGTTTCTCAATTTGTCCTTTTTTTTTTTTTAAAACAAACATGAGGTGTATGATGATGTCAACTGGTTTATTGTTCTCTTATTTTCGCTACTGATGTGTAATTTTCTTTGACGAAATTGGCGTTTTCAGAGTGATGAATCCATATATGAGCGTGAATGTGGAAACATGCCAGGGTTTGCTGTGTATTATAGATATCCAAACAGCCAACGTGTCAACTATGGCCAGTTCATCAAGGTGAGCTCCTAGATGATAAGTATTGAATGTTATAGTAGTAGTATTCACATGTAGTTTTACTTGTGAAGTTTCTGTGACCGGTACACGTTCTCATGAATGGTTGGAAAACTTGGAACGGTCTTTTCCTCTTATACTTCTCATTGCTGTATAGATATCGGTTAAAGGAATGTTCGATGCATGATATGTCTATGCATTATGTTTTCACTAGACTTGCCTTAGTTTGCAGTTGCATATAGTTTTGCTAGCTTTGCCTTCGATGTGCATGCCTGAATAAAATTATGAAGAACACTGAACACTTGATAGAATACTGTAGATGCCTTTAATAGGGTAATTTGATCTGACCACCTCTTAGTGGTTACCTCAATCACTGTAATATCATCCCTGTTGTGTGTGTCTTCTTGTATCTCTGGCCATTTTCCCCCTCTTAAGATAGAATTAAAGGATTTATTTGGAACAATAGGAATATTTTGTTAAGAAAGGCATAAAACCACATATGGTTCTCAACCGGTCCAGATTGGAAGAGATATACAAAGGTTGTTAACATCTTATTTTTAAGTTTTGATTGTAGCGCTTCAATCTGTTTTTTAAGCTATTCATTTTCTGCAAATAGGTACACTGGAAATGGAGTCAGAGGATTACAAGGTTACTGATTCAATGCTTGGAATCAAATGAATACATGGAAATTCGAAATGCGCTTATTGTGCTGACAAAGATTTCGGGTGTTTTCCCGGTTACTCGTAAGAGCGGGATCAACCTTGAAAAAAGGGTAAGAACATTTGGAAAATGGTAGTTTACTTGATACTAGTCGTTTGACTTGCATATTATTACATGATTGCCGTTCTTCTGTTTCAAAGGTAGCTAAAATCAAAAGTGATGAGCGAGAGGATCTCAAGGTTTTGGCTACTGGTGTTGCTGCAGCTTTGTCTGCTAGGAAGGTAAATTCTATAACATATTTTAGGACTCTCCACGTATTTCTTTTTCTATTTTTGGTGGGGAAACCCTTAAACAAATAGGAATACGGAAGCAAACTAAGTACTCTTGCTTCCTTCAAAATCTTCTACTGGAAATATTATGTATTTGGGTTATATTTTGCAGTAAATGATTTCACTCTTGTTTGATCTATTAATATCCATAATTGCAGCCTTCATGGGTTACTGAAGAAGAATTTGGCATGGGATACATTGAAATAAAACCTGCTCTTCCGGTTGCTTCAAAATCTTCAACTGGAAATTTGACTGCTGTGCAAAATGGCTCTGTGCTTAATGTTTCCCAAGCTGGCGGGGGAAGAAGTGGTGCCTCAGGAACTCAACACACTGATTCTGCAAATCCTACTAAAGACCCTTCAGTGAGAACAAAACCTGTTGATGGGAGAATGGATAGAACAGAAGGTGCTTCACAGAAATCTGAGGCAGTTCATGCGAAAGTGAAAGGTGGTCCATCTGTAAATGGATCTGAAGCTCAATCTTCCCTGCCATCTGCTGCTTTGCGATCAGGAGCATCCAAATCTGCCGAAAATCAAAAGCAGATTGATGAATCTGCAAATAGAGCACCAGAGGAAACCACAGGAAAAGCTTATGGCAAGGTGTCCTCAGAACAAGAGGTATTGACTGAATTGCTAAAGTATATGTGGATTTTTGGCCAGAACTTGCGTTTCTTCTTCTTCTTCTTTCTTTTTTTCCTGTTTTTGGGTTTTGTTCACTTTAGCTTATTGTTTTTTATTTTCCATAATGGGTGTTGTCCAGATCTCTGAAAGTCCATATTATTTCCTCACATTTGCTAGAGAATTGTACTGGTTACTATCATTGTTTCATGTAGCTGACAAGTCATAAGCATAGTATGGATTGAGTTTCTGTGTTTTCACATACAATTGTGACTAGGATGTATTTTTATGGAAAATTGTCTCTATATTGTTGAATTTATTATGGATGTTTCCCTAAATTTTAGAAATTTACATTTCCCTGTATATGATTTCAGCATCCATACAAACTTACTATTTCTGTCTATTTTCAGGGTAGAACAGCAGTAAAACGATCTGTACCATCTGGATCTCTCTCCAAACAACCAAAAGAAGAAGCTAGCAAAGATGATATTAAACCTGGAAAAGGTATTGGGAGATCATCAGGTTCTGCAGCTGTTGATAGAGACCTTCCTGGTAATACTAGTGTTTCTTCTGCAGTTTCAGGCAATGGAAATTCATTTCCAGCTTCAGGTAAAGCTTTAGCTCCATCGTCAAGGCCATCAGATACCAACAGCGGTGAACAGAAGGCAGAGATTGGGGTTTCAAAGCCTTCAGAAGTTAGGGCTTCTTCCATAAAGGACGAAGGTGTGGAAACTTCAGACGTGCAAAAACATCCCTCCTCTTCTCGACCTCTTCATTCTCCTAGACATGAAAATTCCTTGTCTTCTCTAAAGCCTGTTGACAAACAGCAAAAGAGAGCTAGTCCTGCTGAAGATCTCGACAGGCTAAACAAACGGCGGAAAGGGGAAATCGATTCCAAAGATTTAGATGGTGATGCTCGGTTTATCGAACCACGTGTAACCGACAAACTACAGCTTGTGGATTCTGACAAACCAGGGTCTGACGAGCACGTTATGACTAGGGCCATGGATAGGCCTGCAGATAGATTAAAGGAGAAGGGCAGTGAGAGATACGATAGGGACTATAAGGAAAGATCACGAGGTGATGATATTCTATCTGAAAAAAGAGATAGGTCAGTAGAAAGACATGGACGTGAGCGTTCAGTTGAAAGAGGTATTGATAGGAGTTTTGATAGGCTTTCTGACAAGGCTAAAGATGAAAGGAACAAAGATGACAGGAGCAAGTCGCGATATAGTGAAACACCGGCCGAGAGATCTCATGTTGATGATCGGTTTCATGGACAGGGTTTGCCACCACCTCCACCCTTGCCTCCCCATATGGTGCCCCTATCTGTTAATGTAGGAAGAAAGGATGAAGATGCTGATAGAAGGTCTGGAACTAGCAGGCATGCTCAAAGGCTGTCTCCAAGACATGAAGAGAGGGAACGGAGGCGATCTGAGGAAAATGCATTGGCTTCTCAAGACGATGTAAAACGTCGTAGAGAAGAAGACTTTCGGGACAGAAAGCGCGATGAACGAGATGGGCTGTCAATGAAGGTATGTCTTAAAATAAATTGATTTTATGATGTTTGAATTCCTGCAAACAAGTCTTATTCTGGTAATCATATCTTGTTCATTCATTCAGTGAGAATCCTCTAAAATATTGAGATTATCTACCTTTTTTTATCATTAAAATGCTTAAATTTCAAAATGTGGGTGTTGTTTGTTTGATTGGATTCTTCATGTAGGTGGAAGAGAGGGAAAGGGAAAGGGAAAGAGAGAAAGCGAACATCTTGAAGGAGGATATGGATTCGGGGGCAGCCTCTAAGAGGCGAAAATTAAAAAGAGAACATTTACCTTCAGAACCTGGTGAGTATTCACCGGTGGCGCCACCACCTCCTCCTTCACTTTCAGTTGGTATGGCACAGTCGTATGATGGAAGAGACAGGGGAGATAGGAAGGGGGCTATGGTCCAACGTCCTGGATACTTGGAGGAACCCGGTTTGAGAATTCATGGTAAAGAAGCAGCCAACAAGATGGCACGTCGTGACGCTGACCCGTATCCTTGATTTTTCCCTTTCAATATATATGCATCAAACTCTCTCTCTCTCTCTCTCTCTATATATATATATATATATATATATATTCATAAAGTTCTGCTTAACTACGATGGTTTAGAATATACGATAGAGAGTGGGAAGACGAGAAGAGGCAAAGGGCCGATGCAAAGAGGCGTCACCGCAAGTAATATCCCTCACATAAGACGGTAATTGACTCTTCTTTCTTGTAAATCCGGAGACTCAAATCCGAAGACTCTGCCTGGATGCTCGTATTTGTATGATTCTTGATGGTGCGGCGGTGTTTCCTTCCTTGCTTTTCATTGTTCAAGCTTTTCCCTAATTTTTGGTGTGATATTAAGGCAATTTGAATGAACATTTGTTATATATGGGTTTTAGAGATGTTAGACCCATAAAAACTGTATTTAAGGAGAAATATAAAGTAAATATTTGTTCAACTTATTTCTTAGGGTTCTTTCTTTGGTTGTGTTCTTTATATTATGTGCCAAAAATGTCATCTTTACCCTTGTAGTATAGTTGGGGAGATATTCTGCTCTCAATTTTGAAATTTCGGCCTGCCCCTGGGGATAAATATCACTCTTAAATCATTTATCATATTGGTGTTAAAAATATAAAAATAAAATATAAAGGGTGACCTGGTATCTAGAGGGATCTTTGGGTCTTTTGTATGCAGTCTTACCTTGACTTGCAAAAGGTTGTTTCGGCGACTTGAACCCGTGGAGACTTCTACTATAGCGTTAAGGTTTCCCTTCATGTTATAGTTAAATATACATTATTTTTATTATATTATAGTATTGAAAATTGTTGAATCTCACATTGTTTGTGTTACCTAATCCTGAGCTATATTTAAAGTTTAATGCAATTCTAATCTTACAAAGCATTTTTTAACGAGTGAATTAGGTTCATTGGGTTTTTACATAGTATTAGAGTTTGGGCTTATATGATGTTGGGTGTGTTGATATCCATTTGCAATGGGTTGTTAATTCTTACTATACAAGATGTTTTTTTGGTGAGTTAGGCCCCTTGAGTGCTAAAAAATATATTGCAAAATACTCCAATTAGAGCTTTACAATTCTTATTGTGCGAAACATTGTTATTAAAGGCCCCATGGGTATGCAGGGTCACTTGGAAATGACCCGTATGAACCATGCATTGTATACTGATGATGATAATAAGATTGATGTTGGCCGTACGGATTATATATTTGCACTTTCCACCCCTCGTGTTCTGAATATTTCTCTTGATTAATTGCACTTATGCCGCCATTAGAAGGACTGATTGAAGCTTCCAGAAGCTCCTCCCAACTAACTTCTTCATCCACCTCAAACTGTATTAACGGCTCAATTTCCTCCGATTTCTCCGTCTTCTTCACAATTTGTCTTTCGCTGTCGCCGACGGCATCTTCCGTAAAACTCGATGTCGATCGCGACGTCGTCGGAGGGGAAAAAGTAGACGGCGATGACTCCGCCAACTGCCACATCCCGTTAAGAAACGCCTCGAGGGCCCGGATCTGGATTTCGGGAATCCGATCGACGAACGGGTACTCGTAGGACCCGCATAGTCCGGCCGACTTGCACCACTCGTAGAACTCGGCGAGCCGATGGGCCTGCACGGCGGCGTTTTTGTAGATCCCGAACGCCACCTTACAGCTCCCGTACGGCAGTCGGATTAGGTTTTCGAGAACGACGATGATCTCTGTCCGGAACGTGGTGTAGCAGGTGAAGCTGTCGCGGATTATTTGCTTCATGGCGGATTGAACGATGAAGCTCCTGGCGGCGGCACCCGTGGGGCGGCAGTTCATGACCCGGTTCATGAGGCTCTGGAGCTGGGGCAGGAGGTCGAGCACACGGCCTATATCTGTCATTTTGTCAGACAATTTCAGGTAAATTATACTTTCAATCCTCCATTTCTTAAAACATATCTCATTATGGTTTATCAGGATAGCGAAAAGAGGGAGAAAAGAAACCTTTTCTTTTATTTTAGGGGAATTCGGTGACAACTCCTTTAGTTTACCTTAATTTTAAAAAAATTTCAAAGGCGAAAACAATTTGTATTTTAGTCCCACCTATTAAAGAAAGGCAAAAGCTCAATACACGCGTCTGCATTTGTGCAGTTATATGTAATTAATTTGTGTGCAAATTTTTATAAATGTAATAAATATTATTGTATTTTGTAATATATTAACAAATTTATATATAAAAATTTGTTAGATATAATAAATATTACACAAAATTCATATAATTTGTAACATGTAACTAATATTAAATTAATTTTTGTGTGTAATATTTGTTAAATATCACAAATATTACACAAATATATGTAATTTGTAACGTGTAACTAATATTACACAAGTACACGTAATTAAATAAATTACACAGATGTATGTAATATATGTTAATTATTAAATTGTAATTAATATTAGTTACATGTAACCAATATTCTTTATAATACGAATTTACTCACTAAAGTTCTTTCTACAATCCTTGCCATGCCTGTGCATGTTGGACTAAAACTTAAACAAAATTTAACTTAAGGGACTAAATTAAAATTTATGTCTTAAGTGAGGTTTTTTTAAAATTACATTTGTTATTTGGGATAAATGACTGATTATCCCTTTATTTTATTTTATGATAAGGTTTGTCTGGGACAGCTTATATGCACTTACGTACATTTAGACTAATTATTTTCCTGATTTTAATGATACATTCTTCCACATTAGCTTAGTGTATTTAGAGTTAAATTCAAAATTTAATTTTTAAAGTGTTCCTCGAGAAATAAGATTATTGATAAGAAAAATGACATTTCTCTTGTTAAACCAGATTAATATCTCTTGAGTAGAGAAAATAAAACTTTAATATAGTATTAATTCACTAAAATTTATATATTTTTTAGCAAAGCATTCTAAGTTTAAATTTCTAATTGAACATATTAATTAAAAAAGAACTTAAATTGCGATTTTTTAAGAGAAATAAGTTACAATAGAAGTTCTGGTATCAAATGAACAATAACTCAAATATAAGGGGGTCAAACGTGCAATTACCCGACAATGTATTCGACACTTTACCGGCCGGCTTCTCCTCCTCCTCCTCCTCCGCCGCCGGTTCTTCGTCGCTTTCTCGGGAGAAGCAATCTAGCGCCTCGTCGAGAAGCTGCGCGTACGATCGTACAAAAGCGGTGTAATCATCGGAAGCAGACGAAGAGCAATCCCGGAAGCTACAAGGGTATAGGGAAATCCAACCGTGGGATCGAGCCCAGAAGATTTCGGCCCGGAAGGGACTACTTTCCGGCAACGAACGGAGGAGGCGGTGGAGGAGCACCAGGCATTTGAGTGCCACGCGCCAGCACTGTGTTCCGGAGAAACGGCGGGCGAAGCTGATGGAGAAGGAGCGGTAGGAGGATTGGGAGATTGAAAAGATTTTGAGGAGCTCGAGGACGTATCTGTCCCGCAAGGGCGCGTCGTCCGGCGTGGTTGCCTTTATTACTATCAGGTCGAGGTCGCAGAATCCGCCGGCGGTGGCGATCTTCGCGTAGCTCACGGCGGTGTGCTCTTTTAGCGACGTCATGACTTGCCTGAATCGCCGCTGCATCTTTAGAGAGAGAGAGAGTTTACAGAGAGAGAGGGTGGGGGGGTGGGGGGGACTAAATAACAGGGTTTTTGGAACTTTGGAAGAGACGAAGGGCACAAGAGAAGTGTGCTGTCAACAGGTAACTCAAATGCATGATTCGATAATCAACACGAGTTTGTGTGGGCTAGGGATAATTAATATGGATTTAGAACCAAGATTATGGAAATTCATCCATCTTTTCCTTCTTTTATAGTCAAATTATTTATGCAAACCAATAATTACATATTTCTTATTATTTTCTCGGAGTCAAATTATTTGTTCAAATTAAAGTTACACTTGAGAGCAGATGTTAGATTCCTAACTTACATCAATCATTTGAAAGTGACCGAACCACTATATAATTCAAATGAGATACTCTATTTAAAACCATATGATTTTATTTTGGAACCATATAGGAATGCAATATGTATTTATTTATTTGTTGGTTTTAAGGTGAGATGTGTCCGAACCAACTTACGTGCACTTTGACTAATCACCTTCTCCGGCGATCTTAAGGGTACATTCCTTGACATTGATATGATGCATTCAAGATTAAATTTAAGATTTAATTCCAGAAATGTTTTCCTGGAGAATCGAATTCTAGTTGTCAAATATAGGAATACCTCCCTTTGCCAACTAAACTAACACCTCTTCCCAACTCCGATATCACCTCATATTTGTATACTCTGATATCACCTCATATTTGTATTTATGATATGACTATATGTAAAGCAATTTAAAGAAAATAGAGTATTGCATATTACAGAAAGATGATATATGGAAACAAACAACTTGTGAGAATAAGTTTAATCCTAGGCTAATAATGTTATAATGGTCTTGATACATTATAATTAAATAGATATTGTCAGCTCCAGACATTAGTTCACGTTTCGGATCGAAAATTAAGTTGATTGTAGCTCATGTGTTGACAGGTAAAATGAACAGCAGAAGTGGATTGAATCTAGTTGATATTGATTTCGATAACAAAAAAATGATGAAATATTTTGAGAAGAAGTTCGTCTAAATATTTCACATTAAATTATATTTTTATCGTTTAAATTTTATATTTTTATTAAATTAAATATTTTTTTTTTAGCATTTATCATCTTTTTATATTTATAAATTAAAAATAGTGAAATCCTTAGTATATATGGAATATTAAAATAAAATAAAAGATGTATTGAATATAATATTTGAGAATGAATACAAGATCTTTCACTAAGAAGACACACTAGATTATCGTTAGGCTATAAACTTTGGCTTAATAATTTGGTAATTTTATTTATTTATTTATTTTGATTATACGGTGAGCGGGTGATTTTGAAGGCGCATTCCCCCACATCAGCCAATACATTCAGGATTAAATTCAAGATTTAATTTTTAAAGTGCTAGTTGGACTTTTGTTAGGAAGAAAAAAATATTTTTTCTTACCAACCAAACTATAATATGGTAATTTTTTGATTACAAGATTGCACAAAGATTCTTCTCAAGATTCTGCTGGAGAGGCAGGAAATAGAGACGCATATTTGTGGTTTTTCCCAATGACAAATGGAGCCAAAATTGGTCTTTTCATATGCACTGTAAATGGAAAAGCATTTCTATGTGGATGGTGATCCTTGTTGTGTCCATTTAGGTTCTATCTCCTAATTCTACTATTAAATAAATTCTTGTTAATTATTTTAGATAATTATATAAATTTTAATGGTCCTATAGAGCACATGTTCTCTTTCTTTTGTGCACTACTTTGAATAATTTTTTTTTTTAGTTCTTTGACCCTTTCATGGTATTTACACCATTTGATTTCAAATTACTTTACCTAAAGTACCTTTTACTTTCATATTATTTCAGCATTTCGTCAAAAAATGTAATATCACATGTCATTAAAAAATATATGGGTCCAACTACCACGGTGGTCATAGGTCCGGAAGCCTGCCCTCCCCATTGACTATTGTTTAGAGTTTGAGCTTGATGTTTAACTTCATGGGCAAGACTAGGGTCCCAAGATTTAGGCTTACTTGTTTTTAAGGTTAGTTTTGGACATATGACCATTTTTATTTAGGGCCGGTTTGACAATTTATTAAATTATATATATAAAAGAATTTAACCCTAATGTGGGCGAATGCTTTTTTTTATTTTTTTTGATGATGAAAATAATATTGGAAAGTACTAATTACTATGGATGGATGTATTTTATAATTTTTATTTGCTATATCAGTGATTGTTTTTTAAATTAAAAAAATAAAATTATAGGGTTGGTCTGACCCTAGAGCCGGGCTTGGATTTGAGACATTTTACACTGGGCGAGTTTGGGCAAGGTAATAGGGTCCAATGATAGGTTTGTGCCCGAACTTGGGTCGAATAAATTTTTGTAATATCCTAGATAGAGTCCAACCCGACACATGACTACCCCTATCAACTAAATTACATTTGTGGTATTGAGTGTATCAATACAATCAATGCCAACACCAATGATTTGGTTGATATTAAATCTCAGCCATCCATATGATTGCCACAAGATTACCTAAAAAAAATCAAAGGATTGCCTGTTCAGCCTATTGCACCCATTTCCCGCTAACCTCATTCTTCTTCCGCTCTTTTACTTTCCCCCCTACAAAATTTCCCATCTCTATCCTCTCTCGCTCTAGCCTTATTTCGCAAATTTCCACCTCTGGTATTTCTCTTGCTCTGGCTATATTTCACATGAGATACAAAGTGGCGGATTTTTCTGGTATGTAGTATATTTGTTCTCTTCATCTCTTGTTTTCTTCCCCTCTCCATTTCGATTTTCTAGTATGTTCTGAAATTGGAAGATAATTATTGATTTTGGGTTTAGGGTATTTGTTAGTTAATTTTTATTGTTTGGCCCTAGTTTTAAAAATTGGAAGAAAGTTGTGGACTTTGTATTTGAGTTTTGGGAATTATGGTTTTGGTTCTTGTTCTCTTCCCCTCTCCATTTGAATTCTTTTGGTTCTTCACGGTAAATCCTCAAGAGACTAAACTCGTCCATGTGGGTTTAAAGGCTTATCGCATGATCTAAATACAATTGTGTTCCTTACGAAATTGTTCGAGTAGTAAAAAAATTCATGTTTGGGGGTGTGATCGCATCATAACATTTGACATTGATAAATATCCTTAATCTAAACTATGTTAGCCTCTTGAATAATTTGAATTGGTGTAATTAATTATTTTATTTTATTTTGTAGATTTGGCGCATCAACCCAAAAATACGTTATCTTAGAGTGAAATACAACGGAAAAGGAAAAGCAATTGCCCGTACCCGTGTGCAACCTTAGTGATCACGCGCACTACCTAATTGGTCGCCCCCCGACCGCAATCAGAGTCCTCTGGAATAGGTCGTGCGTGCAATTGAGACCGGAGGACTCACCTAAGTCCTTTGTACTTGGTCACATGCGCGACGTTCCCTAGTGGAACATTGTTCAATGGTCGCGTGTGCAACCATAGGTGTCGTGTGTACGCCGCCGCCCTAGAGGTGACTTCTTTGGCAACTTTCAACTCTAGAATGATGAGTTCCATTTTGGCAATTTAAGGGGGGGAAATATGAGTTAGGACATCATGGATTCCATTGTTCATCCATCCTTGAAGGCATGACAATTACGGTTCCAAAGAAGAAAGCGGAGATGACGATTTTGAGGATTACATCCAAGAAAACGTTGATCTACGCTATGATGAGCGGCTAATCTCCGTAGGATTTATGTGCGACCATAGGTGTCGTGTGTACGACAACACCTTGGATGTGACTTTTTGGGAAACTTTCAACTCTAGAACGACGAGTTCCATTTGGCAAAGAAGAGAACATAGATGATGATTTTGAGGATTATATTCAAGAAAACGTTGATCTACGCTATGACGAGCGGCTAATCTCCGTCCATCGGGTTAGGATTATGGAGAAATATTTTTGAATTTATGTAATTTTATATTTTTAATTTAATTTTGGATATGTGTAAATAATTGTATGATATGAATTTTGTTCTTAATTTGGTTTTAATATGATTGAATTTATTTTCAAAAGTTTTTTATCGAAATTTTGGTTTTGAATTTGATTGCTTCAACGTTAGATCTAGTACATGTGGTCTAGATTTATCAGTCTTTCAATAATATCCTTGGTAATTGATTATTAAATTGGATGATTTATACCTAAATTAGGATAACATAGGAATTAAATATCGAAGATAAATTATGCTGGTGAATAATCAATCCACTATTTTTGAGTGATTCTAATTTGTAGTTGATGACGCTCTGATGAACCTAACGTTTTGATGAACAATTAAACTTCAATTTTTTTATGTAACTAATTATTTTATTGAGTGGTTTCAGATTAAAAGTTCCATTGGTTAAAATGAGAAAAAGACTGGGTAAAAAAAATAATTATTAAAGAATTCATGAAGTGATTATTGAAGAATTAATGAAATTCAAGACGGGTGCAAGATAAAGACAATGAAAATTTTCAGAGCATTGAAGACGTTGAAAATAATTAGGTGAAAATAACTCATTATCTTTATACTTTTAATGCAACCCGAATTAGGATCACGCACGATACATTAAAATAAATAATTCTTATGTGTGTGTTAATCAAAAGTGAAAAATTCAAGAATATATAAATGGTTTTTATAATGTGTAAGCATAAAAATATTTTAGTAAAGGGCTGATTGAAAAAAGGGTCAGTTACTAAACAGTCCTAATAAGAGGACAAAATTACGAAATACACATTTTTAAACACATGTTACAAAATAGTCATTTTGTCTTTTTGTGACAATTTTACCCCTCCGCACATTGGAATATAACATGATTTTATGTAATATTCAACACAAGATCTCGTGTTATATTCAACATGATCTCGTGTTGAATATAACATAAGATCGTGTAATATTTCACTTTCACTACTGTTCAAATTTTATCAAGTCGTTGTACCTATTCTATCTCACCAAAACAATCATACAATATACCCAACATTAGCTCCACTCCACCGGTGCATAGACTAAGTCTCTCATCTCTCTCTCTTATACATTTGTTTAGGGCGGCGAGTTCAGGGTTGTCGGCCATCGTGTTATATTCCATTTTTTTTCATTCAAATTGATAATTCTTTATCTAGATTCATATGTTTGATTTTTATCAATACAAATCAAATGAATCTAACCAAATGAACCCTAATTTCCACACACACACACATCAAATTCATCGTGATACTGAAATGGTCTTCAAATCTCGTCTTTTCTCTTCCAAGAATTTTTCGAGCCCTGATGGATCTTCCAATAGCCCCAGATCTGTAGGCTCTAATTTTCCTCTCAAATTTGATAAGCAGAAGAAATTGAAATCATCTTCCATGGACGCATCACCCACAACGCTTACTGGGTTCGGTTCTTCCTATCTTCCAACACAAAAGAAAGATGGAAAAAGGTAAATAAATTCAATCCTAGAACTAGGGTGGGACTGGTTTGGGATCTTCGAGTTCGAAGTTGAAAAAAGTAAGGGAGGGGAAGGAGGTGCAGGCAGCGGCGGCTGTGTTAGTGTCGTCGCTTTTGGCGTTGTCTTTGCCGGTGGTGTGCTCTGTTGCCAAACCCAAACAATTAGGAGGAGCAGCAACGTAGACGAGACATCAAAGGGAAAAACGAAGGGGTGAAAGAAGCGTAAAATTGTTAATTCAAAATATTTAGGATTATTTGGTGCAAACCAACGCTTTCATAGGATCATTTGGTGCCCAAAAAAAATAGTGGGACCATCTTGTAGATTTAGTGATTTAACTATGCTATTTGGTATTTTTCCCTTGAAAAAAATTGTTTTTAACATTTAAAATGGTAGATTTTCGAGTAAATTCGGTCAACCGACGAAGAGGATTGGTCAATTAACCAAAACAGTGAGTTAAGAAAGTGAAATGGGTGGCCTATTAGTTGGATCAACCAACTAACAAGTTGGGTTGATTTATAAACGAATCCAGTAGTTGAAAATGGAAAAAAGGAGTGACCATGCCGGTCTGATCAGTCAGCTGACCAATACCTGTTCAACGGTCATAAAATAGACCGTTGAAGCAGGGGGTTGACCAACCGTAAAATCCGGTCAACCAACGGGTAGTCAATCTTTTTGGCTGATTCATTTTTGGGATAATTATTGCAACGGTCCGGTTTCCCAAGATCGTCACTTGATTTCTCTTATAGAGAATTCTACTCCAAATATTTCATCATTTATAGATCAATTAGTATTACTATTAATTTTGCTCTGATACCACTCTGTAACGATCCGGTTTCCCAAGGCTGCCACGTAATATATTCCCTTGGAGAATTGACACTAAAATTGAATGACCAAGACCTATTTAATAATATATATATATATATATATATATATATATATATATATAGTCAATATTATTATTTACTGTTGAAATAATAATAAATTGTGAAATATTATTATGTAATATTATTATTTGAGACCGATAATAATAAAACCAAATAGGTGCTTATTGTTTATTATCCAAAATGGACAATATACACGGGTAGTGATTTTAGTGTTAACGGTCTTGTAATATTTGTTACCAATCAATTTATGTTTGCTTATTATCAAACATAAATATTCCAAGGTTTACTTATTTGGTCTAATAAGTAGATATACAAAATAATAATTCAAAAATATTATTATCTAATAACCCATAATTATCAAATAGTTATTTTCTGTTGTCGGAACTTGATCTTAATATTTAGGGCACCTAAAAAAAACATATTTATTTTATTTAAACACTAGACAAATGGCGAGAAATTTGAGAAATTTTACATACTATGGTGATCTTTATAATTATCAAATTCATCGATTCAAAATTTTCAATTGTAAATAATAAATACAACTATTACAAAGTAAATATAAATTCAAATAAAATTTCTGTCCCCATTTCGTTCTCATTGGCACTGCAATCAAAATTGTGGAGTAGTGAGCCAACACTCAGTAGAATTTTAACCCCTCTAATACGTGTATTTAATTAATACAACAAATAAAACACATAGGCATGATTTTTACATAATTATAACTATTTCATGAAAATTAACAATTATAATTCAACAACAATAATAACATAGATCTCATAATAGAGAAATTAAATACATATATTAAAAGAGTTATAAATTTTACCTGAAATTCAAAACTAAAATCCGAACCGAAACATGTTTCTCGCCCAAAAACTTATCAAGGTACTTAATTTTATATATATATATATATATATATATATATATGCAGTATATCCTTAATGTCCATATATACTTTATTTATATACATATATGCCTATATGGGAAGAACTCCACGTCCAACCCCTGTATCATTTTCCTTTGTTTTCTTAATACATATATGAATATATTAGGATCATGAGAATCATTATTATTTCCTTATTATCGTTATTATATTAATATGAACACACACACATGCTGCATATACATCCTATATGTGGTCTCCATTTTTTCTCCATTTTTTTTCTTGGTCACAAACGTTTCCTTAATTGTTAAGATTTTGAAAAATTACATTTAGCCCCCCATAATTATAAAACAATTTGTATTAAATTCAATAATTACACTTATCTCCTCAAAATTATCGAATATTTATTATAATTTTTTATGATATACAAAACAACCCAAAAATATTAAACTTATGTAAAATAATATTTTCAATTTAACATTTAACTCCAAAAAATTATCAAATATATATTTATACCATAAATTTCAATAATATTCAAAATTAGCCCAAAATATGTTAAATTTATGTAGAAAAATAATATTTTCAAAAATATAAATTTTCGGGGTATTACAATCTACCCAAATTTTATCTTCGAAATTTTGTTCAAAATAATATTAATTCAAAATCGCACGACAATGTCATATTAGTCACTCTTGGTTAAAGAATAATAACCGAAATTCACTACTATACTCCAGCTGTGCTATTTTGATAAAAATAGCAATAATATCTATATAAGGTTTCCCAAGGAAATCTTAACAATTTATCGCTACACTTAGATCCTTATCTATCGCTAGTAGTGGACCAATATATATCTGAATTATTTTACCTGTGCACTGTCTTCATAATACGAAAATCATTTATGGATCAAGTGTTTTTATCAAAATCGAAGCCACTTGGCAATATCGAAATCCAACAAAATATTATCAAAATAGAATATTCGAATTTAAATCAACTAGTCAACTCACTTGTATATAATAAAAAATCATACTTTCTTGCCAGCCATAGGATCGTTTTCCTCACGATTGGGAGTTATAATGATATTGTAACCTGTCCATTTGTGCAATCTAATGTTGCAGTCAGTGTCAAGACCATTTACTATCTCCAATAGTAGGAGCCAACACGTGGTATAAACTACTATATTATGATGATAATCATCATCGTCAACAACAACAACAACAGATATCAACCATCCTGTAGGACTTGCACTCCTGTAAGGATCAACCACATCTCGCAGGACATGCCCTCATGACGAGATAACTATGACATAGTCGGAAAATAAAAATCACCTTCTGCATTTAAAAACTTATTTGATCCGCATCATGTTATAAAATAATCCATTTTAATAAACATTTTCTTTCCACATTTTAGTACAAAAATATAATTTGACAATTCACATAGAAGACAATGCACACGCTGTCTTCATAATATAAAAAGAATTTATGGATCAAGTATATTTATCAAACATTACTTTTCAAAATATAATATAAATATAACCGCACACTGAGTCGAAATAAAATTTCACATCTGCCATCACAATAAAACAAATGTATTTGAATTAACCAATCAGGATATTTTAATATATAATAAAATACCACACACATATTTCCTTTCTAGCCATAGGATAGTATCACCTTACGATCGGGAGTTACGACAGTACCGTAACCTGTACAACTGTGCCATAGAATAGTATCACCTCATGATCGAGAGTTCCGTTATGAGTAGATACACGTATTAGAAAGGTTAAAATTCTACTGAGTGTTGACGTACAACCCTACAGTTTTGATTGCAGGGCCGATAAGAATGAAACAGTATAAATTTTTTTATTTGAATTTCTATTCGTAAAAATTGTATTTATTATTTACCGTTGTAATCGTTGAATTCGATAATTATAATTATCACTGTCGTATTTGTAAAAATTCTCCAATTTATGAATAATAAAATATTGGTCGCTTGGTGTTAGTTTTTAATTCTCAAAGGGGAGAAATGACATGACGGTCCTAGAAAATCAAGCCGTTATAAAGTGATATCATCTCTGTAACGACCAAATTTTTCAAGGCCATCACATGGTTTCTCCCTAAAGAGAATTAACGCTAAAAACTGAGTAATCAACATTTTTCTAAATAAAAGGTCTAACAAAATTTTACAATGTGACATCGATAATTATATTTAATTTATCGAGTCAATTTTAACACAGTAAATATTAGATACAATTATTTTAAATTCAAATACAACTATAATTGAAATACAATTATAATTTATTAAAGAATTTTCAAATACCAATTGCATAACTCCAAATCCTTACTACCAAACACCACCAATCATCCAACCAGTGACATTTCCATTACATTCCCAATAGTGACGTTTCCAGTATAATTCAAATAAAATAACCAATATTTTATTTTTATATTATAAATCTGAGAAATTTCTCCAATTCTAAAACCAAATATACCAATATTTAATTATTAATAAAAACTGAGAATTTTTACAATTATGACGGCGATAATTATAATTATCGAATTCACTAATTACAACGATAAATAATAAATACAATTTTTACAAATAGAAATTCAAATAAATTTTTTATCGCCGTTTCATTCTCACTGGCCTTGCAATTAAAACTATGGGGTTGTGAGTCAAGACTCAGTAGAATTTTAACCCTTCTAATACGTGTATCTAATTAATACAACAAATAAACACATAAATGTGTATCGCACATAATTTTCACATAATAAGTACTCATAAATATTTCATAAAAAATAATAATTATAATAATAATAACAAAAACCACACAATACAAGGAGAGATTAAATACATAGAGTTAGAAATTCTACCTGAAATCTGAAACTAAAATTCGAACCGAAATCGATATCGTGTTTAATTAATATTCTCGCCAAAAAGAGAACATTTTGATTCTCTAATAACATCTCCATTCTCTAATAGTGTAATTTGAACACACACACACACAAACACACACACTTATATATATGCAAATGATTAGATTATTATTATTATGATTATTAGATTATTAGGGCAGAGACCCAAAAACATCACTCTAGGCATATGTAGTTATGCCTAACCATACATAAATCTCGAATAATTTTCATGAATTGATTTTCTGCTAAAGGTGTGGTAAAGATATTGGCAAGCTGATCGGAGATATCAACATACTTAATAGTTACATCTCTTTTTTTGAATGTGATCATAAATAAAATGATGTGTTTCATGAGTGTTGTGTCGGATTCTTACTTAAGCATATAATACTTTTATTATCACAATAAATAGAGACTTTCTCCATTCATATTGCAAAATCATATAACTGTTGCTTAATATATAGAATATGAGCACAATAATTATCAGCTGCCATATACTGCCTCAGTAATATATATGATAATTGAGTTATGTTTCTTAATAGACCAAGAAACTAAAGCATATCCCAAAAAATGACATGACCCACTTGTAGTTTTAAGCTCAACTTTGCATCTGGCAAAATCAGCATCGAAGTAACTAGTTAACTTAAAGTCACTCCTCCTAGGATACCATAATCCTAAGTCACTCGTCCCTTTCAAATATCAAAAGATTATTTTAACCGCAGTTAAATGCGATTCTTTAGGGGAAGACTGAAATCTAGCACACAAGTATACACTAAACATTATTTTAGGTCTACTAGAAGTAGGGTATAATAATCTATCAATTATACCTCGACACATTTTCTCATTGACGTTTTTGCCCGTATCGTCTTTTTATTTTTATTTTTGTAGTTGTTGCCATGAGAATTTTGTACTCTTTGGTGCCATCCAAACCATATTTTTTCAATAACTCTTTCGTGTACTTAGTTTGATCAATGAAAATCCCCTCTTTGGTTTCCTTGATTTGCAACCCAAGGAAAAAAATTAGCTCTCTCATCATTCTCATTTCAAACTCAACCTGTATAATCTTGGTAAATTCTTGACAAAAATCCTCATTAGTAGAACCGAAGATAATATTGTTTATATCAATTTTCAAATAACTCAATATTTTACGATATCATTTGTTAAAATCCCTTTGGATTGAATCAGAATCATATAATCATTAACGTACAAGGACATGAGGCATGTCTCAATGATAATATAAATTATTTATGAAACCATTGATATAAATCTAATGCATGGATAATTGCATATTAACGATGTTATCTCATAAAATTCCATATCCCTTATAGAATAATAATTATTTAAAACTAGGAAAAATAAAACAAATATTAAGTTCGTATTATTATGCATTTAGCTAGACACTTTATGCTTATAAAATACCCACGTTCAAAACAGTAAGCATAGATTGATATACCATGTATATTCAGATGATCATTGAAATGATATTGAAAATAGATTAACACAATTTCATAAAGCAATACCAACCATGCAAGCTTAAATTTATACGATCATGCCGTCAAAATAGACCATGCTAAATATTGATTTTATAAAACATGTAACATGTGAAACGAGATATACGATAAACTTAATAATTATCATATGACTCAATCTTAATCAATAAACCAATATTATCTAACAATTTAGATCATATATCATGTTTCATAAATTCAAATAAATGAGCAATACTCGATATAAGCATATCATAAAAACATGTTAACATACTTTAACTTAATTATGATTCTCAAAATCACCATGTAATATTTCTAAGACAACAAGTAAACACATCATTTAATACAGGTCTTAGAAATCATTACCGACTTACCTAATCGGCATGTCGGACACCTTTCTCTTTAACAAACTTAATTAACTTAAATTGCGAAAGGTTAGGAGTACATTTTATATCCTTATAGATGACTTTGATTTTTACCTCATTTGTACCAACTGTTGATTTGGATGCACAATTTCTCTAGGCCTGTCTATATCCTCTAAGCCTTTGATCGGTTCCATTTTATTCAATGATATTTCTATCTGCACGTGTTACTTGAGGTTTCCTGATGATATTTCATCTTGGCTTTAGTATATTTTTTCTATTTGCACGTGTCACTTATGGCTGCCTGGTGATATCCCATCTTGAATTTGGTACTTTTTTTTTTTTTTCTATTTGCACGTGTCACTTGTGGCTTTTTTGTAACCTCTTGGTTTTGGTACATCTTTTCAGTATGAGTGTATAGTCTTGGTGGCTTCTCGTCTTGACTTTGATATAACATTTTTGTTTGTTTCTTTCATTTTAGTCCCATCATTATGTAACTTTGCACAAGATATTTACGTAGCACTCTTTAATATCCATTTAATTTTGGATCTATTCTTGTTAGAAATAAACCTAGGGTTCTTAAATGAACATGATACTTTGAAATGCCCAACCCTATTACAATAATTACATCTCAACTTCGATTGATTATCATAGATAGCACGAGAAGTAAAATATGAATAATTTATAACAATATCAAAATTACAATGATTGGCTTGTGATAAAGAATAAGATGATGAGACATATCCACTTCAATAGATTATTTTAAAAGATGAAGAAACATTTTTAGAATCTTTTAAAATAGACTTGAGGTTAGATTTTGATTTTTTAAATTTTTTCTTAAGTAAATCAATATTTAATTCAAGATCTGACATTTACTTAGAAATCACATCAAAATCATTTTTTCAAAACTCTGTTTTCATTTTAAAGAAAATCTACTTCAGAGAGCAAGTTATTTATTTAAAAAATAACATCTAAAAAATCTTTTGTTCCATAATAGTCATCCAGATGTATTTTAGATTTCTGAATATTTTTTCTTCTATTTTCAAAAGAATCAATTTTTATTTTTAAACTCAAGTTTTTCTTTAGCAAAAATAAGTTTTTCTCGATCATTTCAATCTTGGCTCGTGTCCACCTCAAGCCCCTTGGAAGAGACTCGATGACCTAAGACTATCCCTTCCTTGACCATAAAATGACACTTTTTCCAATTGAGAACTAAGTGCTTTTCTTCACAACGGTTGAGAACAAGCGCCAAATTGTACAAGCAATGATCGAAGGACGAATCGAAGATCGAAAATTCGTCCATGGAAACTTCCATTATGTATTCCACCATATCCAAAAAAATCGCCATCATACACTGTTGAAATGTGGTCGGTGCATTGCAAAGACCAAACGGCATACGACAGTAGGCAAATGTTCCGTACGGACATGTGAAGGTTGTCTTCTCTTGATCTTCCGGTGCAATGGTTATTTGATTGTATCCCGAATAGCCATCAAGAAAGCAGTAATGATCATAGCCGGCAAGACAACCTAGCATTTGATCAATAAATAGTAGAGGAAAATGATCTTTCCAAGTAGTTTTCTTCAATCTTCTGTAATCGATACACACTCGCCATCCAACAATGGTTAGTGTAGGAATATGATCATTCTTCTCATTTTTCACTACCGTCATGCCACCTTTCGTGGGCACCACTTGCACCGGATTAACCCATTCACTATCGAAAATAGAGTAATTAATCTCGGCATTCAAGAGCTTCAACACCTCCACTCGAACCACTTCTTTCATCGCTAGATTTAGCCTCCGTTCATGCTCATTGGAAGGCTTAAACGAGTCATCCATCAAGATCTTGTGCATGCATATCGTTGGGCTAATTCCTTTGATGTTGAAAATAGACCACGTAAAGGCGGATCTACGCTATTTAAGAATATTCAGTAACTTGTGTTCTTCCTCTTCTGTTAAGGATGATGAGATGATCACCGGATTGGTTAAGCTTTTTCCCAAGAAGGTATACCGAAGGTGATCCGATAATTGCTTGAGAATTAATCCACCATGAGGCGGATTTGATGATTTGGGAGAATTAACTTCATCTTCAATCGTAGCCACATGAATCGAATCATCTATGTCTTTAGGTTGAGCTTCCATAGATAGAACGTAGTCCACAACACCGTCTTTTGTGGTTAAACCCTTCTCACCAAGATCCCCCATAGATAGGGAATTTATAATTGCATGCTCCAATGGATTCTGATCCACATTTTCATGAAAGAATTCCTTAAGACACGAGTCAATAACTTCCACTTGGTTGCATTTTGGGCATTCATTCGAAAAGTTCATAGTCTTGAAAATATTGAATTTAACCTCATCTTCATTCACCCTCAACGTTAAATTCCCATTATGCACGTCGATTAACACCTTTCCTGTTACAAGAAAAGGCCTCCCAAGAATGATTGGAATCTCCCGATCCTCCTCAATTTCACATGACAAATTCCACCGGAAAAATGAACTTGTCCACCTTTACCATGACATCTTCAATAATACCCTTCGGATAAATCAACGAGTGATCTGCCATTTGAAGAGAAATTGTAGTCAGCTTCGCATTACCAAGTCCCAACTTCTGGTAAATGGACGATAGCATTAGGTTAATGCTAGCTCTTAAATCACATAGTGCTCTGTCAAAGTGAGATTTCTCAATAGTACACGGAATTGTGAAACTCTCGGGATCCTTTAACTTTTCAGGCAATTTTCTTTGAAGTATAGCACTACACTTCTCTGACATCTTGACCATCTCGTATTCCTCTAACTTCTTTTTCTTTGTCATAATGTCTTTCAAGAACTTCCCGTAGTTGGGCATTTGTTCCAAAGCATCCGCAAAAGGTATGTTGATATGAATTTTCTTGAAGATGTCAAGAAATTTTGCGAATTGGGAATCCAACTTCTTATTTTGGGACCTTTGTGGATATGGTAAAGGTGTGGTGAGAATCGGTGGATTGTCCGGAAATGTAATTCTTCCCGGAATCACCCTTTGGTCTTCTTTCTTTCTTTCAACCGGAACGACTTGCGTTTTCTCCTCAACTTTCTCCCCTATCTTATTTTCAATTCGCTCATCCTTTCTTTCATCAACTTCCTCTTCAACATTCCTCATTTGCTCATCATTTTCAACATCATGATTCACTCCCGGCTCTTCTTCCATTGGCGTACTTGCTTCAACCTCCTTTCCGCTTCTTAGTGTAATTGTCTTGCACTCCCTCGAGTTAGTCTTTGTATTGCTTGGAAATTTTTCCTTGGTTTGCTCTTGGATTGCATTTACAAGTTAACCGATTTGAGTTCCAATGAATTCACAGTGGCATTCGTGTTGGTACATGTGGTCTCAATTGTGTCAAGCCTCGTCTCATGCTTGTTGAGCCGGTTCTGCGATTCACGCATAATGGTTTGAGTCTCCTTCATAAATGAACCAAACATGTCCTCTAAGTTTGGCTTTTGATTTTGCATCGAAGGTTGTTGCATTTGATGGTTTTGTTGCATGGACTGATATCCTTGAGCTTGTGATCCATAATCGGGAGGTGGTCGCAACGTGTTCTGATTATTCGCATACGAAAAAATTTCATGATTGCGAATTTTAGGATGATAGTGAGTTGAAATATTGGTGGCAAGCCTAAAGGTATAAGCCCAATTGTTGATGAAGTGACACTCTTCGAACTCACTATCAACTCCTGGTTGAGAACTACTTGCAACGTTTTTCTCTTCATGACTCGACGAAACTTCTTTAGTAGAAAAGACAACCAATTGTCTCGTGAGTTTTGAGACTTGGGTCGATAAGGTAGCAAGAGGATCGACCTCATGAATTGAAGCTATCTTTTGTCCTGTGTTTCTCTCGTTTGGCTATTGGTAATTATTAACCGCTATTTCTTCTAATAGCGCATTTGGTTCATTCGGTGTTTTTGACAACAACGTTCCTCCCGATGCGGCATCAACGATGGTTCTTGTTTGGCCATCCAACCCGTTGTGAAAGAGTTGGGTTTGAAATCAATCTTGGTACCCGTGTTGGGGGCACTTACGCAATAAATCTTTGAACCTCTCCCATGCTTCAAATAATGGCTCGAAATCCCTTTGGCGAAATTGTGCAATTTTACCTCTTAGCTGCGACGTCTTTGAAAGTGAGAAGAACTTGGTAAGGAACCTTTGAATAAGGTCTTCACAAGTGTTGATACTTCTTGGTTGAACCGATTGGAACCAATCCCGTGCTCGGTCACGAAGTGAAAATGGAAATAACCTCAACCGTATCACATCCTCAACAACACCATTGATTTTAACTGTATCACAAATTTCGAGAAAGGTAGCTAGGTGGATATTGGGGTCTTCGTGGAGATTCCTACCATACTGGTTTTTTGGACCATATTAATTAGGTCAAGTTTCAACTCGAAATTATTGGCTTGAATCGGTTGCCTCCGAATTCCCTAGTAGTTGTCGAACATAACGGGTCGATAGTAGTCCCTAAGGACCCGTTGTAAAACTTTTGGCTCCGGAGGCTGCTATGGTAGTGCCTGTGGAACTGGCGGTTGAAGTGGCATATGTGGCATACGATTGTCTCCTCCATCAGCCATGGCTTGAAGTTGGCTTTTTCTCTCTCTCCTTATTCTTCTCAAGGTACGCTCGATCTCAGGATCAAGATTGAAGAATTCCAAACTTCTATTACAGCGCATACACTGCTCGATCACAATAAATGAAATAAATTCAAAAATAAATTGAAACAATATAAAACAAGAGAATTGTCAGGATTAATATTCAATTACTTAGAAGTAATATCAACCAAATCACTGCACTGTTTCCCCGGCAACGGTACCAAAAACTTGAATGTGACTTTTTCACGCCTTGATTTAACTCGCAAGTACACGAGATCAAGTTTCCTATAGTGGATCTTATGATCGGATGTCGTCCTTTAGGAAAGGTGTTTGGATTAATTGAATACTACAATTAACATAGTTTTATATTATCTAGATGGTTCAAGAATTGTTTGAGTTGCTAATTTGAAAAACTAAATTAAATTAATAGCTATTGGATTAATTATAATAAAATGGATTACCTAGGGATTGATTTCATTCACTAATACATGTTTGAATTTGTTTTGTTTACAATACCGGTGTTTATCCTATCTGGCAATCTAGGTGTCATAAACTCGTTCACTACCTTCCTCGAGTGTAAAGCGAACAAATATGTGATTTCGCGTCAACGCCGAAATACCCCTCAACATCTATACGAGACTTAGTCACATGAGTCTTGACCCAATCTCATGGATTGCACACTTTCTAATGTCCTCTCGGGTCATTAGATCGTCGTGATGCGTTTAACCTTAGTTCGAATCCGAAGTTACCTCTCCCGAAGTGTCAAGCCCCGTATTCTTAATACTAACCCTAATACCATGACAAACATATTAAGATTATAATAAAACGGTAAACACAATCGGATTTAGATAAACAACCGTTAAAGAAATGTGTATTCAATCAAACATGTATATACATGAACTCAATCAACCCCTAGATAATATCTATCTAGCCTACCATGATCTCAACCATACAAATATTAAAACAAGAGAGATTGATCAGGATAAAACGTTTAGAGACAAAGATAGAAACAAAGATAGAAAGGGCAAATCTTAGAGTGGAGTGGTCTACTTTCGCCAAAGATCGATCCGAGAATGTTTCATCTTCTCTAAATATGAAATCCCATCTTCAAGATCTCAAAAATAGGTTAAGATCAAGTGTTGAACGTCCTTGGCAAGTGGGAGAGCAAAGGGGTATAAGACAAGGCCCAAAATATCTAAAAATATTTTAAACACAGTTGGCTTGTGACCGTTGCAACGGTGGATTTCACTGCTGCAGTGGTGAGCGACCAAAAAGTTTGGCCACTCTCTGTTGTTTCACCACTACAATGGTGGGCTGACCGATGCAGTGGTGAAACTGCTGCATTGAACTTTTGATCATCTTCATCGTTTTTTCACTACTTTCCTACCGTTTTGCTTGATTATCAATCGATTACGTCCCTACACATGATTTTCATCAAAACGAACATAAACGCAATTAAATATTACTAAAACACTCAAAAATTACTAAATTCGGTTTAGAAATATATAGATATTTTCAACCTATCAGTCACCGTCGTTGATCTAGAAGAGGCATCGATTCTGAATCACTGTCGTCATCGATTTGAAAAAATGAAGCGACTAAGGAGGATGAAGGCAAGAAGCAAGATTTACACTAATCGATGAAGGCATGAGAAGAGCTTGAGAAGAGGAGTTTGAGATTCGGTGAAGAGAGGTGGAACAAGAAAACTGAAGGATGTGGCTTGGGTTTCATTGTCATAAGGTGTATATATACACTATTCGAAACGACGTTGTTTTACCTTTGGATCGGATCGGGTGTAATCTGATCCGAGGGTTAGATAACCGCCCACCGATCCGCAGACTTCGGGCTTGAACATTTTGGGCTGATTCACTTCGTTCCTGTTTAATTTGACATCGAATCGGGCTATTTTCAGGCGGGTTCAGATCGGTTCAACAGGTTTTGGGTATTTTACACACCCCTGATCCTATCTTTTTACTAAGTTAAAGATTAACTTAACACTTTCTCACTTATCCTTTTCACAGGGAATGATGAATCTTTATAATTCACTCAAAAATAACAATTCAATTATTGGAAGAATCAAAATCTAATTCTTTTCTAGGGAAAAAAATAACCTAACCTTTTTGCAAGAAAACGATTAAACCCTAATTTTTTTCACAGAAAAAATATTGAAACCTAACTACCCTCACTAGATACTGTCTCAAACATGTCTAATCCGCTCAAACTCACAAATATAAAAAATGCAAGTTTCTTTCCATAAGGATCTTCTACTACCTCAATACAAATATACTCAATTAATATCCTGAATAATTATTACGTGATAGATACAATGTGAGGTAAGTAAAATCTGATTAATAAATAATATGGGCAGCACAATTTAAGCACATAATCAGATAATCAAATAAAAACGTTTAAAAAGATTTTTTGGCTTTTAAGTTTAAAACAATTTTCTAAACAATCTTATACCAAACAAGAAATAATAATATAACTTCAAAGTAAATAATAAGGCTTGGAAAGATCTCATCGGAAAACACCAAAGATAATGATAGTATTGCAATAGAACACAAGTCGGTGATGCCAAACCATAAGCGCTTTCGATCAAGAATGTAGAATAAATCTCTTACAAAAATCTCAGTGTAAATATAACTCTTAGAAAAACTTGAACTGATAGTTCTTGATATATAGATCGCAATTCCTGCAGGTTTATATTAATAGACAAATATCAAGTCCTCCAACGGCTAGTTTTTTAAAGATATGCCTCTAAAAGATACTCTTAGACTCCATATATGATGACCTTTCAATTTCGGAGTATTCCACGTAAAAATAACTTTCGATTCTCTCAAATAAGTTCTCTAAACTATTCTCAATTTAAAACCATACAAATAAGAAGTATTAATCCATTTAAATTAGGAGAATCTCAAAGTATATGGACCAAATCAATAGGGATAATAGAATAGGTAGATAATATCTTAATTAGGCTCAAATCCCCCAAATCTCTTTCTTGGAATCCTTAAAAATAGATAGATTTTGACCAAGAGACCAAATCTCTCGATTTTCTAACTGCCTCAGTCGGCTGACCGACCCCTACAGGTTAGTTGACCGACCTGTCTAGAATTGAATCCTGTCATTACCTTCAGCTCAGTCGGTTGACCGACTGCCTTCAATCAGTTGACTAATTGGTTTAGACTGATCCAATTTCTCTTCGATTTACCTACTGACTCAAATGGTTGACGAACCCATTTAATTCGATTGATCGATTGGATCAGTATGCTCACTTTTTTTGCCAATTCAACCACTGTTTCAAACAATTGATGGACCTCTTTAATTCGGTTAACCGACTGGATCAGTAACACCTCATGTCAGCTTTAAAACTCAATGTTCAATTCGGTTGACCAATTATTTTTCTCGGTTGACCGATTTTACCAGAATACTTCACTTTTTATACTTTAAAACAAGTTTTCAATTAAGGTCAATTATCAAATTCGTTTCACATAAGGAGCACATTCAATATCTTAAATTAGAATCTTAAATTCTATCATTTCATATAAAGACACACATAAAAATAACTCATTTAAAGTGTTATGTGTTATCCTAATTTGGGTTGCTTTAAGAGTATATAAGTAGAGAGTTGTTTCATCTATTTTTTTTCAAGATCTTCAAAACTTTTCCTATCTTCAATGCATCCATGTTGCACCCTTAATATTTTCTTCATGAGGTCTTCTTCTTAATCACAGGCCTGAAACTTATAAGTCTGAAATACTTGATAAAATCATTACTTCCACAAAAAATATCAATATTTAATTGTTCACCAAAACCTTGGATTCAACGATCTCTCCATTTTTTATGATGACAATTAACTTCAATGTTTTATTGAATAAAGAATATAACCACGCTCTTCATAAATCCGAGGACAAGTTTTGAAACTCATTTAAACATAATTATGAAAATATAAGCAAACAATAATAAAGATATTCAATATAAGCTCAATTTGAAACACTTGATAAAATCATTAGTTCCACAAAAAAAATATCAATACTTAATTATTCATCAAAACCTTCGACTCAACAATTGTAATTTTATTCATTCTCCCTCACTTTTCTTCATTTTCCTCCGAAATTTAGGTGGAAAAAAAAAAATTGCTTCAAAATTGTGCATTTTCCTTTACATTTTCTTTTTCCTCTCATTTTCCATCCAAACCAAACAATTTTTTTATTTTATTTTATCTTATATGTTGTAAAGAAATTAAAAAAAAAAAAAAAGAAATAAAAAATATGCAATCATTAAATTTACTATTTTACCCTTACATATTGTAAAATAAAATAAGAATTTCACCAATAATAAAATAAGCAACCCTTTAACTAATAAAAACATAATTAATTAAAATATGATTATTAAAAAAAAAACTAATTAAAATAGGATTATAAGTATAGTAATTTCCATTTAAGTTGAATACAATATATCTAAATTACTAACAAATTAAATAAAAATAAAAATAAATATTCAAAAATCATGGTGAAGTGAATGGATAGATGGGATACAATGGTGAAATAAAAAAAAAAGTCATGGGGAGGTTGTGAAGTAGTGAAGTGAATGGGTAGATAAATAATAGGGGTATAATAGTAATTTCGTTACTATTTCTTACGTATCCATCCATTTTTATCCCATTTTTGGGAGAACAAAAATATGAAAATGCACTTTTTCATCCATTTTTCTCTTCCATTTCATTTTCGTCTCTAACTAAACACAAAACCTTTTTATTTTTCAACCTCTTTTTTTTTTTTTTTTCCATCCCACATTTTTTCCACCCAACCAAACATACTTTAAAAAAAATTATGAATGAAAAATACAACTTTGGGCCTTAGATCTTAGTCTTCTTCTTGAAGATTTGAATATGGACTATCTGCGTCGCCAACATGCCCAGCTTTGCCACAAGCTGTTTTGCACCTTCGGCACTCATCGCCTTGATCACCAAAACTCCGATCGTCTGTTCTCGCTGTCTCTCAAACGCCACACGTTTCTTGCTCTCTCTCTCTCTCTCACTTATGTAGGTTATTTTTGGTTTCACTTAATTGTGTGTTAAACTTAAAATTGATGGCTTAATTATATTTGGGTAAGTTTTGGTTTAATTAGGATTTATTTGAGTTGGGTTGAATTGCTTTGTTCGTTTTATTTTATTTGGGTAAGGTTAATTAGTTGTAATATGTTGGAGTTTGGGATTTGGGCTTAAAGATTAGGGCTTTGATTTAGGTTATTATACAACTTTGAGCTAATTTTTTTAGTCTAATTTAGATTCAAGTGGGCCTGAATTTTTTATATATGCAGATGAATATTGAATCTAGTCATTATCTTACTAAGCTTCTTTTGGATCATTATTCTGAAAAATATCAAGAATCAACCGATTATAGTGTTCAAATCAATCTCCCAAAATCCAAATACAATGAGATCAACAAGTAGAAAGTCACAAAGAGCAAAAAAAATCCACCCCTAATGAGGATATTCTTATTGTTTCCAGTTAGCTAAATACAAGCAAAGATTGATCACCAGTAACGGTCAATAACACAATTCATTTTGGAAGAAAACACACAAATACTTTCTCTAATAAAGGATCGAATTCTGGGCACAATCAAGCATCTATTATGAATCGATGACAAAAAATAAGGGTTTATACTATTTACATCTTCTGTCATTTTGCCGTTAACCAAATATTTTTTCTGTTATTTCTCAAATACCGAACAACCCCTTATCATTTTTTGTCAAAGACCATTTAGTTCTCTTATAGGTAAAAAGTTAGTAAATTTTTATTATGATGACAATTTTATCCTTAGCCGTTTAAAAATGATTAAATAATCAAAAATTAAAATACATAAATAATCCTTTAAATTTATTATATATATATTCATCATTTACCTTTTTATACTAACATCCTTATTATACAAGAAAAATATATACTTTTTAACCCATTTTTTTAACAATATAAAAAATTAAAAAAACGAGAAGAAGATCTCTTCTTCTCCATCTTCTCTCTCTTCCCTGACCACCATCTTTTCATTCTCCTCATTCCCCCTCCTCTCTCTCCCCCCACCACCACCATGGCGGAACTGTGCCAACAAGGTCGTTAGAATCTCCCAAACAAGTTAATGACCCGGAAGAACAAAATCTATTCTGGTTCACAATGCACAAGAAGGAGATACATGCTTCAGTTTAGCCCAACAATTCAAATTAGATGTCGAAACTTTTAGCGAAATCAATCCCGATCTTAACTGTGACAGAATCTTCATCGGCCAGTGGCTTTGCGTCAACGGGTCATATTGAAATTTTGCTAATTTTCATGACAAAATAATGAAACATTTCTTGTTGAAGAATAAAGAAGAGACTTGCTTACTCTATGTGTCTCTTCATGTCATAATGAATAATTTTTTTCTTGAAGAACAGCAGTAAAGAAAATGAGAATCTTGTGAAATCATAATTCAATATTTATCATGCAATTCATAATTTCATTTCGCAACTTCTATGATCAAAATTTACAGTAGACAATCGTTTATATCACCAACACAGAGAAAATTTACATTCGCGGATGACTCATCCCGCTGATTTCGTTTCAGTTCCTTCCTGATTTGATCTAATTCGATCTAAGCCGTCCTCTCCCACCTGATTTCTCCGAGCTTTCACTCATGTTAACTCACTTCTTACTGAGTCAACTTGATCATCCTTCGTCCCCCGGGGGCGACTTTCGGCTCCCTTCAAGACTTGTACAGATCTCCACAAAAATAGAAACAATTCAATCTTAGCAAGACCCCTTGCAATTTACATGAAACAATTTGGCCTTGTCCCTAGCAGTTCAAATAGGTGATCTGTTGGAGCGAGTCAACGGAGATTTTAACAACCTCGTCAGCATAGATCCTCCATGGATTTGTGCTGCGAGCACATATCCATGGCAGATCGCTGTCAGTCTCTCTCAGTGGTGGTGTGGTCGATGGTTGAAGATGGTCTTGGGGTGGTGGTGTCACCAATCGTGTAAGATGGCGGCGGCGGCGTGCGCGGATGTGAAGTGAAAGATAAAGAAAATAAAACGAAAAATGGAAAAATGAAAAGAAAAAGGAATATGAGGGAAAAAAAAAAGAAAAAAAAAATATTAAAAAGGGGATGTTAGTGAATTTTTATAAAAATGAAAGATTTTTTTTTTTTTAAATAAGAGAAGGGTATTTAAATCTTTTTACAAGAAAAGTTGGTCAAATTAGTTGACCGGTATTTGTTAAATGATTGAGAAGGTAAATGGTATAAATCTCAAGAAATAAATACAAAATGTGCTAAGTTTGTTGAATTTCATAGTCTGATTGAGATAACTCATGAAATTGGTGATACAGACCAAAGCATGGTAATAAATTTTAGGCTTTTTCCTCCAAAGCTCCTATTTGGAGAACCAACAACTTTTCCACTTCTATTCAAATAAAAATAATTTTTTAACTCCTATTTTAAAAAAACAAATTGATTGAGAGTCCTACTCACATTTTGTAATGACAAAATTACCCTCTTCATAACCACTTTTTGTTACACATCAGTCGACAAGGGTGGGCCCCGTTGCCCCTCTCTCTCTCTGGGGGCTGTGCAGGCAGTGGACAGGCGGGCCCCACGCCTGCTCTCTCTCTCTCTCTCTCTCTTTCCTTTCTTCTCTCACCGCTCTCTCTCTCTCTCTTCTCTCTCTCTCAATCACGATTTAGATCCAAAAAGGGGTCCACTCTCTTTTCTCCTATTTTCATTTTACTCATTTTATTTAGCATTCTTTCAATTTCAAACTCCTATTTCTTTATTTTTCAATTTCACACCTTTTTCTTTATTCTATTTTTTTTTTTGTATTTTTGGAACAAATAAAATGAAACAAAACAAATTCAACTATAATATGAAGCATAATTATTATTATTTTTTTTTTTTTTTGCGGGACACTCAAAATGTCGCATCTACAGTCTCTTCAAAAATTTCTGGATATCTACTTAAATATTTATTAAGTAGATATCTACTTAATTATATTTAATAGATATCTACTTAATAAATATTTAAGTAGATATCCACTTAATGAATATTTAAGTAGATATTCACTTAATGAATATTTAAGTAAATATCCACTTAATTGATTTTTAAAATTATTTTAAATGAATTTTTAATTTAAATTTTTTTTTTATATTTTAAAATGTTCATAGAATATTTAAAGATGTTTACTGTTGAATTGAGTGCTACTGTGTGAAGACAATGTTTATATGGTTGAATGGATTAATACCACTAAGAAAATATGAATCAAACAAATTATTTTAAAAATTCATTAGATATCTATTGATAAATAGATATCCTTAGTGAATATCTTCTGAATAGAACCAAAGTCGATAAAATGAAACAATGTAAGTATACTTTAGTAGATATCTTCTGAGCATAACCAAAGTTGACAAATGAAAACAATGCTTGTTAAGTTGTTTTTTTTTTTTTTAAATTTATGGATCGTTTTGTATTAAGTTATCCAAATTTCATGAAAAATGCGTTGATGGTTCGGTTTTTGATTTGGATATCCACTTGATTATATTTTAGTAAGTGAATATCCACTTGATATGTTTATAGATGGTTCGATTTTCTGATTACTTCCATTTTGTAGATATCCACTTAATTGTATTCAGTAGATATCCTCTTGATGGATATTCAAATAGATATTCACTTAACTGAATTTTAAAATTAATTTAAAGGAATTTTTTAATTTAAACATAATTTAATATTTTTTTTATATTTTAAAATTTTAATAGAATATTTTAAAAAATAAACTAAAATTAAAATTAAAATAAGTGAAAAACAATGTAAGTAGATATCTACTAAAAATAAATTAAACATATATCTACTGAAAATAAATTAAGTAGATATCTACTGAACATTATAAAACTCACTGTGTTTCTACAAGGCTTGTAGGTGAAATTAAGTAGATATCCACTAAACATTATAGAACTAACTGTGTTTCTACAAGACTTATAGATATCCACTAATTTTTTTTTTAAATATTCTAAGAAGATTTTAAAATATAAAAAAATTAAATATTAAATTTTATTTAAATTAAAAATTCCTTTAAAATAATTTTAAAAATCAATTAAGTGGATATCTACTTAGATATCCATTAAGTGGATATCCACTTAATTATATTTAGTAAATTTCCACTTACATTACTTTTCACTTATTTTAATTTTAGTTTATTTTTTAAAATATTCTATGAACATTTTAAAATATATAAAAAAAATATTAAATTATGTTTAAATTAAAAAATTCCTTTAAATTAATTTTAAAATTCAGTTAAGTGAATATCTATTTAAATATTCATTAAGTGAATATCTACTTAAATATTCATTAAGTAGATATCTACTAAATATAATTAAGTAGATATCCACATAATGGAAGTAATCAGAAAACCAAACTATCAATAAACAAGACACGACATTTTGACTGTTCCGCAATTCGGATCGCCAATATTTATAAAAATTCAGAAAATTTTGAAGAGGCTGTAGACACGATATTTTGACTGTCCCGCAAAAAAAATAATTATGCTTCATTTTACAGTTGAATTTCTTTTGTTTCATTTCATTTGTTCCAAAAATACAAAAAAAAAAAAAAAATAGAATAAAGAAAAATGTGTGAAATTGAAAAATAAAGAAATGGGGGTTTGAAATTGAAATAATACTAAATAAAGGGAGTAAAATGAAAATGAGAGAAAAGGGAGTGGGCCTTTTTTTTGGGGTCCAAACCGAGAGTGAGAGTGAGAGAGAGAGAGAGAGAGAGAGAGAGAGAGCAGGCGTGGGGTCTGCCAACCCATTGCCTGCACAGAGAGAGAGAGAGATTAGGCGTGGGGCCCGCCTGCCCACTGCCTGCACAACGCTAGAGAGAGAGAGAGGTGGCGGGGCCCACCAAGGGGCATGGATTTGTAAATTACAAATATTCTGAGGGGCAAAATCGGCAATCCCATTTTCGTGGGGGTTTTGGGCTGATCCAAAAACCCATGGTCCTTGAAAAATTATTTTTTGGCCATTTGGGATTGCAGAAATTTTTTCCCTAAATTTTATTTAGAAATGTTAAATTTTGAACTTTTATGTTTTTAGATATTAATGTTATCTTTGTGACTTTTCAGCTTCTTAAAACTAAAGAGTTGTATATTACAGAAGACAACAAACCATTCATGCTCGAGCATTGGTGGGCAATATTGAAGAATAAGGACAAATGGACTGAAAATATATCAAATAGTAGTGGAACCCGCCCCCCCCCCCCCCCCCCCCAACTCAAATGCAATTCTTGTTTCATCTTCCACTGTAAGTCCAGATTGTGTTAATTTAGGAGATAATAGTTAAACCAATATAAGTTAATAAAGGTCTCTAGGCAGAAAAGCCTAAAAAAATAGCTTAAAGATAAAATATCCATGGGCATCAATGAAAACACGATTTTTACGAAACTTTTTAGATAGATTTCGAGAAGATAAGTTGAAAATTAAATAAATTAGAGTTAAACGACACCAGTAGGCATTAGATACACATGCCATCAGTTACAAATCAAAGTTGACGAATTGAAATTGAAGACGAATCTTTACGAGTATCGAATAATTGAAATGCACACTCGTAAGATAGATCTCATCTCTACTTAGTATTATAATTGTCTGAAAATGAAAATAATTTCAAATAGGGGTGTTGATTTGTAAGCTATTTTTTATTTTCAATTTGTAGTTGTGTAGCCTATGTTGGTCATGTGCCACAACCATATTAATGTTAGCCTTTCAATTTTAAAATACTCAATCTAATGCATTCATCAAATTGGAACTACATGCAATTTTTTTTTATAATACTCATTCAAATTCAAATTGCATAAAAAAAATACATAATACTAATTCAAATTCAAACTACTATTCGTGCCCATAACGTTGCCATAGGTGTTTCACAAAATCATTTTGGAGTTTGGGAATGACTTTCTACAACTCGGATTCGTTGTGTAGCTTGAATAAAAGCTAAAAAATGTGGAGTATGAGCATGAGACACTACAATAGGTGGACTTATGCCACTTCCATCAAGGTCAATGTTACCAATTGCCTCTTCATCCTCAATGATCATATTAATGCGTAATTACGCATGCTTCCATAATATCTACAAGCATTTTCTCGTCTCAAAAACATGTAGAGCCACGCACAATCGCAAAGCGAGCTGGAAGCACTCTGAAAGAACGTTCTACATCTTTCCTTTTTGACTCTTATGTCGCAGCAAAATATTTCTTCTTCAATCCTTACGGGCATGAAATTGTTTTTCGTGTTGACCAATTTAGATAAATACCATCAGCTAGGTAATATCTTATTTATAGTTATGTCTATTAATACTATAATTAACAACAGGGGTAGGAATCTAAATAGTTCATCAAAAATACATGGTCAATTTAACACGTTAATGTCATTAAGTAATCCAAGCAACCCAAAAAAGACATCTCATATCCAAAGATTTTGCGAAGCAACAACTTCCAAAATGATTATTAGTTCATAACAATGATTGGTATACATACCTCGTCATGCGGTAGGACAATTTTTTCACTTTCAAGTGCATACAATCAATGTTTTCCATTATTCCTAGAAAGCCACAAATTTCACCAAGGTAGAGCAATCGAGAGACATTATTGTTATTTGGTGCTCTCAAGTACTCAATTTCAACACTACACCAATTACTATAACAAACTGTTTTAAGCTCTCTATGGCAGTTCTTTCTTCAATCTATACAAATTCATCTAGAGAATCTATTGCATTTTCATAAATAAATATCCTGATTACAATTGTTACCGCCTGAAGAGAAGATAAACCTAAAAATTCGGCAGCATTTCTTCTTTGGACAAAATATGAATCATATTGTTCAATTTTAATTAAAATTCGACAGAAAAGAGAACGACTCATTTGAAGTCTCTTTCAAAATAAATTTTCATTATATACAAGAGATTCAGATAAATAATCATAAGAGTCTTTCATGATTAGAAATTCAATCTTGAAAAATAGTATTATGACTTGGGACAGAACCACGTTCAGGTGCACTTTGACTTCGACACGACTACTTATCATCTATAACCACCATTGCCGACATCTCAAAGTCGTTATCAGAGTCTTCCTCATGATCGAGGATGTCTCCTAATATGTTGGGATAGTTAGATATGAAATGATATTGCAAAAATGAAAATAAAATTTGTATTTATAGGGAATGATTGAAAATGAGAGAGAAACGAGCGTATTTATAAACAAATTTTAGCGGTAAAAGTAAAATTTTAAAATTAAAAATTTGGCAGTTAAATTGAAATCTAAAATTAGAATTTTGGCAGTAATTTTAAAATTTTCATTCAAGTCAATTTTTATTTTTAATTCGATTACAATATAAATTTTAGAAAATAGGCCACAAAGTTTAGCACATTTAGAGCAACGACTTAGGGATATGGTGTGTCATCTCGAATATGACTCTTCTGAAGTTAAAAACTCACTCCAATGGAAGTGCCATTGCCTATGCCATTTTGGCACTAGTGGTCTACCTGTGCCATATTTGGCACTGATAGATGGCTGTTATATTGGCAATGGCTACTCCAATAGTCATGAAATCAGAGAAAAACAGAGAAAATATACTGAAATCAAAGAAAAACAGAGGGTTATGCTATGAATCCTCTATATAATTGAACAAACAATTGAAGATGAGGAAACAAAAACCTCACCAGGTACTTGAGTTCCTTGCTGTTATCGAATGCTAGATCCTCACCGTTGTTGTCACAGATCCATGTCGTCGCCTTCTCCATAGTTTACAACTCGCAGTTTGTTTTCTCTCTCTCTCTCTCTCTCTCTCTCTCTCTTAATTTGTGAAAAATATTTGGATGAACTAGGGTTGGGAATTAGGCTGGGTGGGTTTATAATTAGGGGTTGGGTTAATTGTTAATTTGGGTTAGGTTATAATTAGGGATTGAGTTAAAATCAATGTTTTAAAAATCGGACCGTACCACCTGGTCAAACCGATTAAATCGTTGATCGGCTCTAATTCCGGTTCAGAAAATCACCTAGAACCGTTTTACCCTAAAAATTGGCCAACCGGCCAGTTCGAACATCAAATTGGTGAATCGGAACGGTTTGAATAGAACCGGCCGAGTTTTTTATATTTTCGATTTCTGCCCTCGCGTTATCTTCTATCGTTGACATTCTTCCTAACTCTCTCTTCCGAATCTGGTCTGCTGTCCAACTCCACCCCTGCAACTAGCTGAGATTTGACCAAAAAATAGGGAAAATGATGAGATTCACTACCGAAATGGTTGAGATTAGGGATTTTAGGGCAGCGAAAATCGAAAATGGTGAGCCACTGAAATCGGGAGAGAAAACCAGAAATGGAGTAGTATCGTTTGGGAGGTTTTGAAAATAAAACGATTGACCTGTGGATGCTAGGTTTTGAAGATGAAACGACTAACCCGAAGTCTGAAGATGAAATGATAGGTCTGAGAAATATCTTTTTAGAATAGTTGCAGGTATATTGTCTCTTTATTCGTTGCAGGGATATAATTGTCTCTTTGTGAAATTTAGATTAAATAACAAAAAATTCTTTATTTAATTTGTTTAACTTAATGTGTTTGGGGAGGATTTTATGTTTGATTGTTCTTGATTGTGTTTAGATCTTGAGTTCTTGTGTTTTTTTCACACACACACACACATACACATATATATATTAATGACGTAATTATGACGTCACGGTTTAACCGTGGTTCATCTACCGGTTGAACCAGTGACTCAGTGACTTTTCCAGTTTGGTGTCTTGTCCGATTTTAAAAACATTGGTTAAAATTAGGTTAATGATTAATTTGGGTTGGGTTATTGTTAATTTGGTTGAATTAGGGTTAATTATGATTGAGTTAGGGTTTTATTAAATTGGATCTAATTAGATTTAATACCAAAAAAAATAGCACACCAAAATATAGCAATTCTCTTGGAGTGCCCATTAATTTTCGTTTGACATACTAGTTTACCAAAAAAATAGCAACTCCTTTGGAGTTGCTCTTATTGGAATACCCACCCTAAACCACATGAGCTATACTACTATTCATGTTTTATATTCAACAAATAACACATCAAATTTAGCATATTCACTGGAGATGCTCTAAGAGAAACTCCAAAGAAGTTGTTATTTTTTGGTGTGCCATTTGGTCAAATTGAACACGAAAACTAGTTTGACACACAAAAATTAATAGACACTCCAAAGGAGTTGCTATATTTTGGTGTGCCATTTTATTTTATTTTTTTGTATTAAAATTAAAAATTAATTTATTTCAATTTTTTTTTTAATTATTAAAATTATTTATTTCAATTTAACCTCTGACTTTGATTTTTTTTATACTAAAGCGCTAATTAATTTAACCACCAAACACTAATTTTTTATTTCAAACTAAAGTGCAAAAATTAAATCCTAATTAAATTTTATAAATCCTAACTCAATCATAATTGATATTGGCAAAAATATCTAGCACGTGCAAATGATCTCCCACGTGCTAAAGACCTCCACAACCTGCAAAACTGATAACCTGCAAAACTGATTCGCTCAAAGGGGACAGCGGTGTGGTATCAGTCAAAGAACCTTCAGTGTGAGAATAAGTCAGTCTGCTTTAGGGTATTAGGCAAAAGACCGAATGCAATTATTAATGTGATACATTCCCTTATTTATATATGTCGTGGATCATGGTCGTTTGGTATGGAAGACCTAGTCTTTGATAATTTGGTCTTCTCCCACTATCTGATAATGGCCCACTTTCTCATATCTAGGTGGAATCATGGATTAGTGGATTGAATTGATCTTTAATAACTTAGTCTTTGCCTACTCAGTTGCTACTTAGTTGGAAGTGTATTTTTGACTAACTTATATTCTTTGACTTCTCACTTCATGGATTCGTGCATAGATCACCAGTTTGGACCAACGTTCACGGACCGACTCTTTTGAGGCATTGGGCCTCTTTATTGTGCATGCCCAAGATGACCTATAGGCTTATTGTAATAGGCTTCTGTAGACCTATGCATTAGGCCGTTCATATCAGGCCTTTTCCTAGCTTGGTTTTATCAGCCAGATCTTTTATGTTTTTGGGCCTAAAATATTTGCCTAATTTCTTTATCAAGCTCATCTTATAAATTTTAATATAGAAGCGAGAATTTATCCCCCATCATTTGCCCCCTACACTGAGTGTTGATTCGAAGAAGTGAGATGAAAGGTCATTTTCTCTTCTTACACTTACACTTGGTGTTTATTATCACTGAGTGTTTCTTTGACGAACTGATCTCCACAATTCATTTTACACTTTACACTTGGTGATTGTTATCACTGACTATTTCTTTGACAAACTGGTCTTTCATTTTACCCTTTATACATGGTGATTTTTATCACTGGGTGTTTCTTTGACGAACTGGCTTATGCAATTTGGTTTACCGCTTACATTTGGTGATTTTTATCACTGAATGTTTCTATAACGAAGTGATCTCAGCAGTTCGATTTACACTTGGTGATTTTTATCACTTAAGTGTTTCTTCGACAAACTGATCTCTATAGTTCGTTTTATTGCTTACACTCGGTGATTTTTTATCACTGAGTGTTTCTTTGACGAACTGATCTCTGAAGTTCATTTTACACTTTACATTTGATGATTTTTATTAATGAGTGTTTATTTAACGAACTGATCTCTGCAGATCGTTTTACTGCTTACACTTTGTGATTTTTATCACTAAGTGTGTCTTTGACGAACTGATCTCAACAGTTTGTTTTACACTTTACACTTGATGATTTTTATCAATGAGTGTTTATTTGACGAACTGATCTCTGCAGTTCATTTTACTGCTTACACTTGGTGATTTTTATCACTGAGTGTTTCGTAGACGAACTGATCTCTGCAGTTCGGTTTACACTTTACACTTGGTGATTTTTATCATTGAGTGTTTATTTGACATACTGATATCTGCAGTTCGTTTTACTACTTACACTTGGTGATTTTTATGACTAAGTATTTTTTTGACAAACTGATCTTTGCAATTCATTCTACACTTTACCCTTGGTGATTTTTATCACTAATTATTTTTTTAACAAACTGATCTCTATAGTTCGTTTTACTGCTTATACTTGGTGATTTTTATCACTAAGTGTTTCTTTGACGAATTGATCTCTGTAGATTGTAAACACTTTACACTCGGTTAATTTTATCACTGAGTGTTTATTTGACGATATGAACTCTACTGTTTGTTTTACTGCTTACACTTGGTGATTTTTATCACTGAGTGTTTCTTTAATGAACCGATCTCTGCAGTTCATTTTACTGCTTACATTTGATAATTTTTACTACTGAGTGTTTCTTTGATGAACTGATCTCTGCAGTTCGTTTTACATTTTACACTTGGTGATCTTTATCACTAAGTGTTTATTTGACGAATTGATATCTGCAGCTCGTTTTATACTTTACACTTGGTGATTTTTATCACTGAGTGTTTCTTTGATGAACTGATCTTTGTAATTTGTTTTACTGCTTACACTTGGTGATTTTTATCACTGAGTGTTTCTTTGACAAACTAATCTCTGTTGTTCGTTTTATACTTTACACTTGGTGATTTTTATCAATGAGTGTTTTTTTGACAAATTGATCTCTACAGTTCGTTTTACACTTTACACTTGTGATTTTTATCACTGAATGTTTCTTTGACTAACTGATCTCTGTAGTTTGTTTTACTGTTTACACTTGGTGATTTTTATCACTAAGTGTTTCTTCAACGAACTGATCTCTACAGTTTGCTTTACACTTTACACTTGGTGATTTTTGTCACTGCCGGTGTTTGCTTTCCGAACTGATTTGTTAGTTAGTTCTTATACTTACACTTGGTGATTTTTATCACTGCGTTTCATTTTGGACTGATTTGTCAGTTCGTCATCACCTTTAATGATTTTTATCTTCTCACCTGGTGATTTTTATCACTGCTAGTGATTTGCTCCGAACTGATGTGTTAGTTCGTTCTATTAGTGATTTGTTCCAAACTAATTTGTCAATTCGTCATCACTTTTGATGATTTTTATCACTTCACTTGGTGATTTGAAGTCTGGAACCCTCTTTTCGCTAAGTATGGGAGGTATCCTCCAACTAGTTTTTCGCGTTGGCATTTGTAGCGAGGAGTCATTCTCTGACCTATCTTTTGCGATGGAGGAGTTTTCTTTTGACCTGGAAAATTTGTAACAGGGAGGTATCCTTAGACCCATCTTTTCGCTAGGAGTGTTCCTCTAACCCGGGGAATTTGTAAGCGGTGAGGCATCCTCAGACACGTCTTTTGCCTCCGGGGAGGCATCCTCTAACCTGGGGAATTTGTGAGTGGGGAGGTATTCTCAGGCACGTCTTTTGCCATTGGGGAGGCATCCTCTGACCCGGGGAATTTGTAAGTGGGGAGGTATCCTCAGACCCACCAGGAAGGCATACTCTAACCCGGGGAATTTTTAAGCAGGGAGGTATTCTCAGACCAGCCCACCTTTTGCTGCCGGGGAGTGATCCTCTAACCCGAGGAATTTGTAAGCAGAGAAGCATCCTCAGATTCGTCTTTGTTATGTTTTTCTCTTATTCTTTTCCCTCCTTCATAACTTGTCTATTTTTCGAACGAGTTATGAATGTGAAATTGGCTTTAAAGAGACGATAGACTCATTACTCTTTCTGTGACTATTCAAGTGATTTCTTTAAAGATAATCCTGACCCCCAGGCTCATTTCTTAGGCGTTGATTTCATCACAGAACTTAGCCTTTTTCGCATATTCTCATTCGAATTAATTATTTCATAATTGATTCTCTTATGGAGGGCTGAACTCTTCTCCCCTTTCTATATCCTTCTCGTTACCCCCTTTGCTCATGGGATTTGACTAGGATATGTAGCTTTTTAAGTTGCTTTATAAGAGTTGCAATTTCTTGTATGTCACATAATAATCGTTAACGAACAAATAGTTTCATTCTTCAAGAAATAATACAAATTCATATTTTTCTGAATATTCGGGGTTATAAGTCGAATTGGATTTAAATCCTCAAAATTATTATTTATCCGCGAGAAACACTCTTGAAACGAGTATTTGATTTTTATTCATGCAATTTCAACTTTTAAGATAAGTTGTAATGGTGTAATTGACTAAAGCATTTCCTGAGGGAAATAGCATTTTGTGATCTTAAGAATTTCTCCCGAGACTTTTAACGCCTGAATTTGTAGTCTACCCAATCAATAATAATGTGGGTGAACTGTATATTCATCAAATCGTCTCGTTATGCTAAGCGACGATTTTGTTATTTGTCACACAACAAGTATCGTTTAATCTTTATTAAGGATAAACAAGAAGATAAGCTTTGAATAAATCTTGCATAACTCCTTCAAGCGCTTCCTCCATTTTTTATACTTTTATAAGGACCTTATTCAAATAATAAAAAGTAAAGGGTACGAATTATAATTAAAGAGCTATTCTTGTATTATCTTTGAGGCAAAGTAAAGTTTACTTCTAGCCACTAAATTTACCTTTCACATGTAAAGTTTAAGGGTATAATTTGTACTTTTTCATAACCACACGGGTTTTAAAGGATCTAACTCATCAAACACTAATTCCATAGTATAACCGAGTTTATACAATCTTGTACACCGTTGGGCATACTTGAATATTTTGAAGTGCCAATAGCGCTCTCATAACATGTAATTTGTCAAAATAAAAGTTATAGGGGCCAAAGTATAATTTTTGCTAAACCCCTAGAATTTTGAATAATCGTTTTCAAGTTATAGGGCATATTCTGTAATTATAATACACTTCCTATATTTATCTCTTTAGCAAATGCTAAACTTCCTCTACTTATCATATATAGCACTATAATTTTATGAATTGAATTAAATAGATGCAAATTGTAATTTCAATATTTCTTCTAGGTACTTTAAGTTTTTAATCAAAAAATATAATTTTCTACAATTTTTGACTTATCAAGACTTCATCGATAATCTATGAGCTTGTTATAAAAAATAAATGTTTGGGGTAAATATTGTAAATATGCTTGTTACCTCAAGGGATTTAGTGTATTTAGCCCAAGGATATACATCCTTAGCTATAACCCAAAAACAACAACCTCATGTTAGCTCTTCTTTGAGGATTGATGAAATTCTTTAAACAATCAAACGCCATGGCCAATTGTTCCTTCGTCGTCTCTGTTCACTGAAAGACGGCATTCGTTGGTGGCAGAAATTCTTCACTAGCGCCATGGCTTTTCATGCCAGTTTGTCCAATGCCGTAAGAGGTGGTCAGAAGCCAAGGATCCGTCGATGACGGCAGTGGAAACCTTTGATATAGAGGGTGACAACATTCGTAACGCTAACCATGGGCTATAACAACGGTAGATTCGTCAGAGACCAAGACGGAATTGGCTATGACAACGGCGGTAGGATCGTTGGAGAACACAACAACTTCATATCCATCTCCTTTGCTCACAACCGCCACTACTCATTTTCTATCTCTATCTTTTCCTCTGGTAACGCGATGGCGGGTACTCTCAATTAAGGTCCAAGTCATGGAAACCTTTGGCCCTCGCGAGTTAGATCGAGAAATTGATGACCGTTGTGAAGTATTGCCACTGGCAATTACGGAATAAGAGGATCTGATGGGCCTCCCGTCAACGACAAAGAAGGGGGTCGAGTTTTACTGTTGGTCGGTTTAGGTGAACTCGGAGGTGGCCGACGGTTGTAGGTATCGCGTTGTAAGTAGTGGATGTCTTAGATCTTGACACCACGATGGTGCTAAAACATAGCTACGATGGCCGAGCGCATCGGAGATGGTAAACGATTGCAGATCCAATGTCGAAGGCTATGGTCGCCTCAGATCTAGAAAGAGTAGGGTCAAGACGACAAATCGGTTGCAAATCCGGCACGATGTTTTCCACCAGAGCATAATCCAATCCACCGTTGTACCGTAATTGTTAGAGGTTGAACCCATGTTCTTCTGCCGTATTTACCCACTGGTAGCTAACGATTCCAACTCAGATCGACGGTGGTAATTTGCATTGACTAGGAGGAGAACACCTCCCAGAAGATTTTTGGGGGTGGCACCATGAGTTCGATCCTTCCAATCTTTGTCGATGGATTTTTTTTCTCTCTCTCTTTTCGTGATTCGTGGTTTTGCAGATAGCAATTGTAGAACTCGTCGGTGGTCCATGAAGGTTACGGCACTGGTGATCATGTCTTTTTACTCGGATTCCCATAGACGACGCAAAATGATGTAGCCAAAAATCTCTTGCACGTGCAAAAGATCTCCCACATTCCAAAGACCTCCATTACCTACAAAATCGATAACAAGCAAAATTGATTAGCTCAAAGGGGACAACAATGTGGTGTTGGCCAAATAACATCCGGCGTAGAATAAGTCAGTTTGCTTTAGGGTATTAAGCAAAAGATCGAATATATTTATTAATGTGATACCTTCCCTTATTTATAGACTTCGTGGATCACGACTGTTTGGTATGGATAACCTACTTTTTGATGACTTGGTCTTCTCCCACTATCTGATAATGACTCACTTCCTTCTATCTAGGTGGAATCACGGGTTAGTTGGTTGAGTAAATCTTTAATGACTTAGTTTTCTCCTACTCTGTTGCTATTTAGTTGGGAGTGTATCTTTGACTAACTTACGTTCTTTGGCTTCCCAATTGATGGATCCATGCATGGATCACCGGCTTGGACTAATGTCTATGGGCCGACTTGTCACACCCCACCCCGGACACCCATCATCCTGGGGCCGGTGTGACGTTGACACGATATCACTTGAATGCCAACCCAATCTAGAATACGAGAATAAATACATTTTAAATATGCAACCACTAAAGCCGACATGTATATACATACACACTTTTATTTGGGGACACACTTGTCCTTACAAACTTATAATAACAATAACCTACAAATCAAACGTCGTGAACCTCTCTTAGGTTCACTTCAGCCAGCTCATCAAGAAACCCTCATACGACTCTATCGCATGACGCGCATGACTCTAACTAGTGCCAGTACGGGACCGACCGACTCCTAAGTATTTCACCTGCGAGTGTACAGCCTTCTTAGTAAAAAAAAATATTTTTAATATAATAATTCATTTTAAGTAATACCACATTTAAATGGATCAAGCATAACGCGTATAAACAAACACATTTCTAACAGTAGTATGAAAATCATATACCACGAGAAAACTCATTCTTCCTACCATTCAGAATCATCATCTATATCTATATCTATCTATCTATATATATATATATATATATATATATATATATATATATATATATATATATATATATATATATATATATCAAATATATAAAATCCATCCAAACCATTAGCATAAGATAATATGATAAAACACCAAAGACGATAAAATAAAATACCACATCACCATATATGATAAGACACCACCTCTCAAACACCACACAACTTCTCACTACAGCACATCACTCCACACCACACCACACCACATCACACCACACCTCGACTAGCCATGTGATCGTTTTAACCTCACGATCGGGAGTTACAACGGTACCGTACCCTGTAGGATATGCCTTCCTAGCGGGATATAACAACGCTCCGTTGGACTATGCCAGACGGGTGAAATAACGCTCCGCTGGACTATGCTAGACAGGTAAAATAACGCTCCGCTGGACTATACCAGACGGGTGAAACAACACTCCGTTGGACTATGCCAAGCGGGTGAATATCCACCACCAATCTCCACCCCATCTCAACAACAACAACTCCGCCCACACTCAACCACATCATCAAATCAATAATATCATCATCAAACTACAACTCAATAAATAATCAACGCTCTGCCGAAGCAGATAAAATCAACAGTATCGTCAAATCAATAACAACATCGTCAAACTATAAATCAATAACATCGACCTCTATCTCCAAAACCGATTTAATCCGAAAATCATATTTATTACTTTCTTTTAAAACCTACTAGATTTAACAAATCATTTCTTTCCACTTTTCTTTAAAAACTAGCGAAAACCATATTTCCAAATCACCCAAATCCGCTTGATCCATATAAATTATAAATTCATCCAGTTTTTAAGTAAACACATTTTTCCATCAGATATATAAAAATAGATTTTTGGCAAGAAGACAATACACTCACCTGATTATCCGTTCCGAAGACTTTTTTCGACTATCCTCACCCGGTACTCCGGTGCTTGCGAACTTAGTAGTACAAGGCCTAAATTAATATTTTATGTAGAAATAACCTAACCATGTCATGAAATCCTAATTTCTGTAAATTTCTATTCCCCGCGTTTTCTTTTGGAATATTATCATTTAATTAACATCATACCGTTACGGTTTACTGTATAAACTTTATTCATATAAACGGTTTCATTATTTATTATCGCCATTTCGACATTTTCAATACTAATAATTAGTTTTAGAATCAGCCACGGAGCAATTAAATACATATATTAAGAGAGTTCGGAATTTTACCTTCTTCGGATTTTTCACGGATCCGCGAGATGAGTTTTAGGTTTTATTGGGGTGGTTTGTGCATTTTTTTTTTCTTTTTTCCCTTCTTCTTCATTTTTCCTATGTGTTTTGTGTTTCCTGTTTCTTATTTGGTTCCCCCGCCGACTGACCACGCACCACACGTCAGCAATCACCCTCACATACATCCAACAGCTTTTAAACTGCACACCTACACACACACACCGGTGTGACGAACACCCACACACGCACAACAACAGTACTATCGGACCAGAACGGATACCCACATGCACACAACCGACGCTCTCTCTCTCTCTCTCTTCTCTCTCTCTCTCTCTCTCACTAACTCCCTTCGATTGCTACTCCGATCACGCCACACACCCACGAAGTTAACCACCGAACACCACCAGACCACAGAACAAAACACGCACACACACACACACACACAATCGATCACCACCACCACTGTCAGCCAAACTCACGCCGCCGCCACCGTCGACTGGACGAACCGAACTCACACCATAAACCACTCATCCCACACAAACCAACACTCATACCCATACCAACCAACCACCGTTGGATCAATTTGAACGACGGCACCACACACAATCCCACCGGCGACAAAACCAACGAACGGCATACACACACACAAACACGTTCAGAACACGCACACTCACACATGCCAAGCCACACACACACTAATCACACACATTTACACACACGCCAAGCCACACACTCACCGGACCAACAAGCTACTCATACCGCCGGCCGATCACGAACCTCCGACGACCCCCTCTCTCTAGTTTTTCTGATTTTCTCCTCCATTTTCAGGCTTGAAACAAGGTTTTTGTTTGTTTTTTTTTTTTTATCATTAATTTGCATAGATTTTAGTGGATTGGTTTATGGGTTTTGTTCACGCCACGTCGCCTCTCTCCCACGCCCTCTTGTCTCTAGCTGAGCTCACGGCTTACGCACACACACCAGCATGCATATATATATATATATATATATATATATATATATATATATAATATCTAGATTAAATTACTATTTTCTTCCCCTATTTTCTTAAAATCTTTTTCCTTAGCCCCTTTCCACATTTAAAGGTTTCCGAAATTGTAATTTCATCCCAAAAGTTGTTATTCTCAAAAGTTAAATTTTTGATTGAATGTTTTTTCTAAATTTTTAATTTGACCCCCAAACTTTTAATTTGAAATCTTAACTAACCCGATTTCACCCCGAATTCTCAATTATTCTAAATGTAATTAAAATGACGTGCATGCTACGATTGGGGTCTTACAACTCTTCCCTCCTGAAAGAAATTTCGTTCCAAAATTTTATTACTTTAATCGAACAAAAGTGGGTATTGTTCCTCATCTCGTTCCGACAATAATTTTTCCACAACCAACACTTATCCATTTCATCCGACTTTTCCAGTTAACCAGTTGTAACAATATTTCGATTCAAACATTTAAACCAACAATACTCACCACCAAATTCATAAGCACGGATGGCCAAAAAAATTATCAATCTCAATATTTATGATAGCCCAAAAATCACCACCCTCAATATCTACGTCAAATCTTCAATACTCCGATGAATGTTCTAGAACTATTACCACCATTCCAACCACGTAGATACGTATCGAAATACATCCAATGGTTCATTAAAAAAAAATTCACTTCATGCCTCCACATTTAATCAAGTCCCTGACAAGACCACACGTTTCAATTATGTTTCAGTCTACCTAACATGCTTTAAACATATACCCACATATAAATGCGAATCGAAGGACATAGATACATCCAATTACAAAAATTTGTTACATCTCAAGAGTCATTAGTTATTGACTGTAAAATATTATACCATGAGTACATATCAACTCAAGAACATTTCAAATTATCCATTTCCCTTGAAATCTCAATGACCTCCACATGCCGACTCCTATTAAAAGTAGTAGAGAATCAATACATCTGGTTGAATTCTCCTATCTCAGTTCAGTCGATCGGAATCTTGCATCCTTGCATTTAGCGCTTTATACGACGCCACCTTAATCACCAAAAGATAGCTATGATTGTATCCCATTCCATGAGCACCACATAATTGTCCTCACTACGAGAAATTTCAAAACGCAACTCTTTGACAGATCCTTCAACATCTAAATCGCACTTCTCGACTAATCGTTAATCTATAAAGAAATATGTGCCAACTTTCAAATTGGCACACAAAGAGATATGAAAACTCGCCCAAAATGTTAAAATAAATATCAAACCCTGGTATTACAGTTTCTCCGCTTGAGGATTATTATCTGAAAATACTACCTAACTTTCTGTATTTACAACATGTCAATTTAAGTTATCTCCAATCAATACTGCATTTATGAGTTCCTTCGCAGACTGTTCATACAATAGCGACTCATTTTTCTTTGATAACAATTATCGTCCAAGTCACAATACGGCAACACACCTATGATTTCAGACTTCAAATTCCAAAAATTTCGAATAAACCGATCAACCGAGTTTAAACATATGCTAAATTTTTAATCTAGGAGCCACTGATCCTTATCAAACGTATAATTCAACATCCAATTTTTTATTTTATTTTTTGCTTTTGATTAGAATAATTATCTTATCCCGACTTTAGTCGACATTTACATTGAACCGGTGCCTCATGCAACCGAACACTCCAGTCAATATATACTGGGCATACGCCTCAAGAAAACATTCATCAAACTACTATCCCCTTTCCCTTCTGGAATAGCTCAAAACTACAATAATCCACCAGGATATTACTACTCAACCTTAACTTTACTACCAAACAAATCACTTAACAACCAATGTTGTGCTTTCCCATTGCCATTCTAATCTACTAATACTACTCACGCAAATCTCAATAGTTTAGTATTACCTGGGCATTGCATATATTGTTCTATGCACCTCTTTTAAGATCTCTTCCGCCAATTGGTATTATTCTATCAATTAGCATTATTAAAACTACACACTTTATTTCCAATCCTCAATACTTCATCATCATTTCTGACACGCTAGTCAGCTCTACAGTCCATTCCCACTGCATCGCTAGTCCTTCTTAACTGGATATCCAACTTCTACATTTCTACAATGCAGTCAATCAATACCGGTTTCAAAATCAAAATTTCAAACAGCGTTGACATCTGACCAATCGCCCACTAAACTTACAAGGGTCTCAACTCAACCCATAATTAAATATGAACAACCAACTTACCGATTTCTGACCCAAAATATTCGCTATACTATTAGCCTTTCCTGAATTCTAATAGTTGGTACGACTAAAATATTTTTGATCAACACCCCTACCTCAGATTTAGCTCCTTTGGGATCAAACAATTATTCCCAACTCTGGTGGTTGGTGCATATCTCATAAATCTCGTCATTCAGGTAAAGTCGTTAAACATCAAAGCAATTTCAATTACTACCAACTCCAAAAGTTTTCGAGTTCCCGTTACACTTTTTGGCATTCCCATTACACCACAGCTGCGAATGCCAGTAGTGCAAGTAAATATGATTTATCAAAATCACATGTCTCAAATTACCACTCGATCCAACCAAAACTCATGTTTATTGTGTTTGGCATACCGACATTTTTCTTGCCACATCAGCCACAAAATCTGGAGATGCCCTACCTATTTTTCTTTACTCTCGATCAGATCGTCGATTTTGCTATATCACAAACTCTGACCTCCAATTTGGTAATATTTTACTCAACAATCTAATTTAGAAAACACCCTGGTCCTTTTGCAATCGATTTAACGAACCATTCATTCTAACCGATGAATGACCAACACTGGATCTTTATGAAGAAAAACACCATATCTACATTAATCATGAGTTAATGGTCTAATTTATTGTAACGACCCGATTTTCCAGGGTCGTCACAAGGCTTCTCCTATAGAGACTTCTTAAACCGAAAACTAATTTACTCACATTTCCAATATTTAGCAAATTTTTAATTATTAAATGGCGACCACCTTTAAAGTCCCCAAAGTTATAATTCTACATCCCAATTTCCTGCATTTTATCAACACAATTATATTTATCCAACTTAATGAGCCGAACGTTTACCTTCTTAAAATTATGGACTTATTTTATAACAACTACAATTATTAATCACACTTACCAGTACCCTGATAGCTCTCGAAACTACATAGGGATAATCCCTAGCTACTACAATATCCACTGCCTGAACTTGTTTTGACTGGTGTCCAGAACCCGCGTACTGTATTCTGATATCCTTACTTTAATACTTTTCTGACCTTCTAGACCCATTATCAACTAACTGGGGTACTAATTACTCCTTTCCAATAATACACACTTTGATTCATTTAAGATTTAACTCCACGGGCAACTCTATATTTCTCATACAAACGGACTATCTTTATGAGCCCTAACTATCATTCCAGACCCACAATGCTCGCCTACTTTCTACATATCATTCTCTATTATGTTTGTGATATTTCTAGTTCCACAATTTATTTATTTTTTTATTATTTTTTTTTATTTTTTTATTTATTTTTTCATCATAATAGAAGGCGATTTTATTTTATTTTTTTTGCTCATTTTGAATGTTATTTCATATTTCAACTTAAGTGTGTTCTGCTATACTACATCGTATTTTAATAACGACTTATTAGGTGCTATCGATAATTATCTCATCGTCACGTTATACGTATCTAGTAGTTTCTCAATTAAAATCTCACATTTCCAACAATTAGCACTCCCACAATCGCGATCCACCCATTTCCACCACCAACAACACATCACTCGAATCCGCCAATTGGCAATATCACCATTTTATTTATTTATTTATTTTGTCGCAACACTACCTGCCAACAAGACAACCCACCAAGCATGATGCCAATGCACTAATTAACGAAATAAAAGAACTAACACTCACGTACCAATCTTACCTATCGATACCCTATCTCATGTCCTCTACTGACTAGACGACTGGTACGTCTTCCTATCTCATGGTCCTTTACTGATACAACAACTGGCAAGTCTACAGAACCTATAACCTAGGCTCCGATACCAAAATTGTCACACCCTACCCCGGACACCCATCATCTTGGGGCCGGTGTGACGTTGACACGATATCACTTGAACGCCAACCCAATCTAGAATACGAGAATAAATATATTTTAAATACGGAACCACTAAAACCGACATATATATACATACACACTTTTATTTGATGACACACTCGTCCCTACAAACTTGTAATAACAATAACCTACAAATCAAACGCCGTGAACCTCTCTTAGGTTCACCTTAGCCAGCTCATCAAGAAACCCTTACACGACTCCATTGCATGACGCGCATGACTCTAAATAGTGCCAATAGGGGACCGACCGACTCCTAACTATTTCACTTGCGAGTGTATTGCCTTCTTAGTAAAAAAAAAATATTTTTAATATAATAATTTATTTTAAGTAATACCACATTTAAATGGATCAAGCATAACGCATATGACAAACACATTTCTAATAGTAGTATAAAAATCATATACCATGAGAAAACTCATTCTTCCTACCATTGAGAATCATCATCTATATATATATCAAATATATAAAATCCATCCAAACCATTAGTATAAGATAATATGATAAAACACCAAAGACGATAAAATAAAACACCACATCACCATATATGATAAGACACCAAATACGATAAAACACCACCTTTCAAACACCACACAACTCTTTACCACACCATATCACTCCACACCACACCAAACCACAACACACCACACCTCGGCTAGCCATGTGATCGTTTTAACCTCACGATCGGGAGTTGCAACGGTACCGTACCCCGTAGGATATGCCTTCCTAGCGGGATATAACAACGTTTCGCTTGACTATACCAGACGGGTAAAACAATGCTGCGTTGGACTATGCCAGACGGGTGAAACAACGCTCTACTGGACTATGCCAAGCGGGTGAATATCCACCACTAATCTCCACCTCATCTCAACAACAACAACAACTCATCTCCACCTCAACAACAACAACTCCCCCCACAATCAACCACATAATATCATCATCATCATCAAACTACAACTCAATAAATAATCAACTCTCTGCCGAAGTAGATAAAATCAACAACATCATCAAATCAATAACAACATCGTCAAACTATAAATCAATAACATCGACCTCTATCTCCAAAACTAATTTAATCCGAAAATCATATTTATTACTTTCTTTTAAAACCTATTAGATTTAACAAATCATTTCTTTCCATTTTTCTTTAAAAACCAGCGAAAATCATATTTCTAAATCACCCAAATCTGCTTGATCCATATAAATTATAAATTCATCCAGTTTTTAAGTAAACACATTTTTTCATCAAATATATAAAAATAGATTTTTGGCAAGAAGACAGTACACTCACCTGGTTATCCGTTCCGAAGACTTTTTCAGACTATCCTCATCCGGTACTTTGGTGCCTACGAACCTAGTAGTAACAGGACCTAAATTAATATTTTATGTAGAAATAACATAACCATGCCATGAAATCCTAATTTCCGTAAATTTCTATTCCCCGCGTTTTCTTTTGGAATATTATCATTTAATTAAAATCATTCCGTTATGGTTTACTATATAAACTTTATTCATATAAATGGTCTCATTATTTATTATCGTCATTTCGACATTTTCGATGCTAATAATTAGTTTCAGAATCAGCCATGGGACAATTAAATACATATATTAAGAGAGTTCGGAATTTTACCTTCCCCGGATTTTTCACGAATCCGCGAGATGAGTTTTAGGTTTTATTGGGGTAATTTGTGCATTTTTTTCCTTTTTCCCTTCTTTTTCATTTTTCCTGTGTGTTTTGTGTTTCCTGTTTCTGATTTGGTTCTCCCGCCGACCGACTACGCACCACACGTCGGCAATCACCCTCACATACACCCAACGGCGTTTAAACTGCACACCTACACACACACTGGCGTGACGAACACCCACACACGCATAGCAACAGTACTGTCGGACCAGAACGGAGACCCACATGCACACAACCGACGCTCTCTCTCTCTCTCTCTCTCTCTCTCTCTCTCACTAACTCCCTTCGATCGCTACTCCGATCACGTCACACACCCATGAAGTCAACCACCAAACACCACCGGACCACAGAACAAAACGCACACACACACACACACACACAATCGATCACCGCCACCACCGTCGGCCAAACTCACGCCGCCGCCACCGTCGACTGGACGAACCGAACTCACATCATAAACCACTCATCCCACACAAACCAACACTCATACCTACACCAACCAACCACCGTCGGACCAATTTAAACGACGGCACCATACACAATCCCACCGACGACAAAACCGACGAACGACATACACGCACACAAACACGTTCAGAACACGCACACTCACACATGCCAAGCCACACACACACTAATCATACCCGCTAAGCCACACACTTACCGGACCAACAAGCTGCTCACACCGCCGGCCGATCACGAACCTCCGACGACCCCCTCTCTCTAGTTTTTCTGATTTTCTCCTCCATTTTCAGGCTTGAAACTAGATTTTTTTTTTTTTTTGGATCATTAATTTGCATAGATTTTAGTGGATTGGTTTATGGGTTTTGTTCATGCCACATTGCCTCTCTCCCACGCCCTTCTCTCTTTGGCTGAGCTCATGGCTCACGCACACACACCAGTATGCATATATATATATATATAAAATATCTAGATTAAATTATTCTTTTCTCCCCCTATTTTCTTAAAATCTTTTTCCTTAGCCCCTTTCCACATTTAAAGGTTTGCGAAATTGTAATTTCATCCCAAAAGTTGTTATTCTCAAAAGTTAAATTTTTGATTGAATGTTTTTCTAAATTTTCAATTTGACCCCCAAACTTTTAATTTGAAATCTTAACTAATCCGATTTCACCCCGAATTCCTAATTATTCTAAATGTAATTAAAATGACGTGCATGCTACGATTGGGGTATTATACGACTCTTTCTAAGCATTAGGCCTCTTTATTGTGCATACCTAGGATGACCCGTGGACTTATCGTGATAGGCTTTTACAGACCTCTATATTGGGCTACTCAAAGCAAGCATTTTCCTAGATTGGTTTTATTAGCCAAATCTTTTTCGTTATTGGGGCTAAAATATTGGCCCAATTTCTTTATCAAGCTCTTCTTAGAAAGCTGAACATAGAAGCGAGAAATTCTCCCGCATTAATAATAAAACCTAATTAACCCTAACTCAAGCAAATTAATAATAACCCAACCCAAATTAACCATTAACCCAATTATAACTCAACCCCTGATTATAACCCAACCCAAATTAACAATTAACCTAACCTTTAATTACAAAATCACCCCTTAATTACAAACTCACCCCTCTAATTATAAACCCACCTACCCCTAATTCCCAACCCTAGTTCGTCAATTGCCCAAACTCAAATAGATGGATAGAAAGAGAGTTGTACGCAGCGAACTGTAGAGAAGAAGACGACGACAAGGATCTACGATGGCGACGATAAAGATTTGGCATTCGGTAACGGTGAAAAATTAGAATTTGGTGACAGCAAGGAATTGGCATTCGGTGACGACAAGGAACTTGAGGATCTGGTAAAGGTTTTTTTTTTATTGCCTCTAGGGGTGTGCACGGGTCGGGTAGCCCAAAAATTGGGTTGACCCGCCACCCGACCCTACTTTGTCGGGTGAGCAATTCCTCCTACCGCTACTGACCGTTATGAAGGTATGATCCGATTAATCTCGGGTTCGTCAAGGCCGGGCGGTTACGGGCGGGTAAAAGGTCGGATTAGGATTCAGTTTGGGCTTGGATTGAAGGTCGGGTAATATCAAAATTTTCATACTTTGTGTTGAAATGTGAATCACATAAATCAAAATCGAAGAAACCCTAACGAAACAAAAAATCTAATTAAAACAAAACACTGATTGAAACAAAATTCGAAAACCCTAATGAGCCTAATCTATACAGAAATAAAAGTCGTTGATGAAAAAACAAAATAACAGAGCATCAAATTCAAAGAACGAAAGAATAACTCACCGATTTGGGCCTGATTTCAACAATCGATTCAGTCTATTGAGTGTTTCGTCTTAAATTCTAGCTTTGAATCAAACAAGAAGGCTAATTAAAGCGTCATGATGGAGTTGGGGGTTGGAAGGAGTTTCGTAGAAGATGATGAACAAGCCATTGTGGAAGGAGTTTCTTAGAAGACGATAGAACTTGGGTCGTTTTGTAAATCGAAGCGTCGTGATGGAGTTGCAAGCTGGAATTAATTAGAGGAATTGAAGATTTCAAGTTTTAAAGGAGAGGAAGAGGAGTCGTTGTCTAAACTCTGAAGAGGCGGCAAAGAAATTGCGAATGGCGATTAACCCTAAAACATGAAAAAATAGCTTTTATAGGAAAACGGTCGGGTTGGGTACCGATCGGGTGAGCAAATCCTCCACCCGCTAACCGATCCGATATGCACACTATCCATCAAGTTATACCCGATCCGATCGGAAATAAGTCTAAAAATTCGCCTAAATCGGGTCCGCGTCGGTCGGTATATCGGGCGGGTCAGGTCACTCGTTTAACTTGCACAGTCCTAGTTGCCTTATCTTTAATTGTTTGTTAAATTATATAGAGGATTCACAACATAACCTTCTGATTTCTCTTATTTCAGACCATTTCCTTTGTGTTTCTTTGATTTCAATTGGCATTCGGTGATAGTCATTTTGGCTTGTTATCTGCCTGTACCAAATATAGCGCAAGCAGACCACTTGTGCCAAAATGGCACACCAGATAGCCTCCTCGTTGGAGCCATTTTTTAAATTCAAAATAGCCAAAATGAAGATGGCACACTAGATGACACTCCCGTTGGAGATGCTCTAATATCTCTTTTATATGGCCCTCCAATTACAAATTTTAGCAATATGATTGATCTCTAAAAAATAATACATGTATTTGGTACTAAGATACTGATATAATACAATGTCAAAATAGGATGTCGAACCACAAGAATCACCTTGTAATTATCAATTTCTAATTATTTTTCTTTACTTAATAAAGAAGGATTTGGATTTGAATATTTTAATTTAAATTAAAAGAAAATAAAATACTAAATACAAACAATGAATATGGAAAATCGGGTTATAAATTATGTGTTGGCCCAAAGAGCTACCCAAGAGAAATGGTGAATTGGGTAGTTACAAAAATTTAATCAATTAAGTCATTTAAACACAAATAATTAATTTTTCTAAATCAATTATTATCTTGATACACATGGGATATATGTTTAATACTAAATGCACACCAAAATATATTCTAGATAATAAATCAATGCAGTACACACGAATGTATCCTGGTTCGGTCAAACTAATCTTGCCTACGTCCTGTCCCTCGAGCTCCACGGAGATTTGCAATTCACTAACCCCTTGATTCCTTTACCAGGTGAGAACCAAACCCTTACAATTTACGATTCTTTTATAGGCACAAAATCAACATTTACAATTTACTCTTTTTACAGGCCAATGATGAACCCTAACTTTTTATCAAGTTAAAAATGATCATAATACTCTCTCACTTATCATTTTCATAGGGAAGGATGAACATTTACAATTCACTCAAAATAATTCAATTGTAGGATGAATCAAAACCTAATTTTTTTCAAACGAAAAGAATAACCTAACATTCTTATCAGGATAAATATCAAACCTTAATATTTTTTATAGGAAAAAGATTGAAACCTAGTTACCCTAACTAGACACCATCTCAAACGTGTTTAATCCATTTAAACTCACAAATACAAAAAAATATGAGTTTCTTCCCACAAGGAGTTTGTACCACCTCAATACAAATATACTCAATTAATGTCCTGAATAATTACTACGTGATAGATACAATGTGAGGTAATTAAAATTTGATTAATAAATAAATTGGGAAGCACAAATTTAGCACATAATCGGATAATCAAACAAAAATCATTTAAAAACGATTTTTAGGTTTTTAAGTTAAAAAAGATTTTCTAGCAATTCTATATCAAGCAATCGAGATAAATATAACTTTAAAAAATAAGTAATAAAGCTTGGATGGATATCACTGAGAAAACACCAAAGACAATGATAATATCGCAATTAGAACTCAAGTCGATGACGCCAAACAGCAAGCGCTTTAGATCAAGAACTTATAAAGAATCAATTGTAGAAATCTCATAAAATCTCACTCTTATAATATCTCAAACTAATGTTCTTGATGTCCTTAATTCAATTCCTATATGTCTTCTTTAATAGACCAATAACTCGCCCTCCAATTGCTAGTTTTTCAAAAATGTGTCATTAAATGACATTTTAAAACCCCATATATCATATCCTATCAATATAGGTATGTTCTACTTAAAAATATCTTTTTAAATCTGACTTTTAAGTACATAAAGCTATTTCTATTTTATAGGCTTAGCATTAACCTTTACAGCTCTGATTCTTTTCATAGGCTCAGAATCAACCTATCACTCTCTCACGCTATTACGCTTATCATTTTCGCAGACTTAGGAAGAACCTTTACAATTACTCTAATACTATTACAGGAAGAATTAAAATCTAATATTTTCAAAGGCTAAAAACTAACCTAGTCTTTTTTCGTAGGCTAAAGATCAAACCCTAATACGTTTTCAGACTAAAGATTAAACCCCAATCTTTTTCACAAACAAAAGATTAAAACCTCGCTACCCTAATTAAACGCAGACCCAAATGTGTATAATCCACTCAAATTCGCAAATATAAAAGATTTATCAATTTTTCTTATAAGGAGCTTCGATCACCTCAATACAATTGTACTTGATGAATGTCCCAAAATACTAAGTGATAGATTCTATATGAGGTACAAATCTGATTTTAAATAATTTAAAGCACAAATATCAAATAATCAGATTTCTTAACTAAAAACCATTTTGAAAGATTTTCATGAAATAAGATTAGCTTATCCAAGCAATTAAATAAATAATCTAAGAAAGAAAGATAAGTAGCTTGGAAAGATCTCACTGGAATTCGTTGAAAACGATTACGATAACACAATAGCGAACACAAACCAATGCGTCTTTGATCAAGAACGCTTTCAATAATATCACTTATAATTTTCAACTTAAAAATCTCTCTTAGAATAGCAAAAAAAATGATGTTCTTAATTACTTTCTTTTAATCCCAAGGTCTATATTAATAGACCTAGAATTATACCTATAATGGCTAATTTTAAAAAATCATGACTTTAAATGACACTTTAAGATCTCATATATCATATACCTTCAAAATAAGTGTGTTCTATTTAAAAAAAAGTTTAACTTGGTCCTTAAAACTTTTTCAAATCAAAATCTTAAGAATATGAAGTATTTTATCAATTTAATTAAGAGAATAAATAAATAGATGAACCAAATAAATAGGAAACATATAATATATGATATATAATTTGGTCCTTAAAACTTTTTCAAATCAAAATCCTAAAAATATGAAGTATTTTATCAATTTAATTAAGAGAATAAATAAATATGTGAACCAAATAAAGAGAAAACATATAATATATGATATATATTTATGAGAAATACATTAAACTCCCTTGAAATCATAAAAAAAAATTGTAATATCCCGAAAATTTAAATTTTTTAGAATATTATTTTTCTACATAAATTTAACATATTTTGGGCTTATTTTGTATATTATTGAAATTTATGATATAAATATATATTTGATAATTTTTGAAGTTAAATATTAAAGTTATATTTCTGAAAATATTATTTTACATAAGTTTAATATTTTTGGATTGTTTTGTATATTATGAAAATTTATAATAAATATTCGTTAATTTTGGGGCGATAAGTATAATTATTGGATTTAATATGAATTACTTTATAATTATGAGATGTTAAATGTAATTTTTCAAAATCTTAACAATAAAAGAAATGTTTGTGGCCTTGAAAAAAAAATGAAGACCACATATAGGATGTATGTGTGGCATGTGTGTGTATTCATATTAATATAATAACAATAATAAGGAAATAATAATGATTCTCATGATCCTAATATATGCATATATGTATTAAGAAAACAAAGAAAAATGCTACAGGGGTTGGACGTGGAGTTCTACCCATATAGACATATATGTATAAAGTATATATGGACATTAAGGATATGCTGCATATATATATATATGCAGCATATCCTTAATGTCGGATTCGGATATATATATATATATATATATATAAGTACATTGATAAGTTTTTGGGCGAGAAACACGTTTCGCTTCGGATTTCGGTTTTGAATTTCAGGTAGAATTTCTAACTCTTTTAATATATGTATTTAATTTCTCTATTGTGAGATCTATATTATTATTGTTGTCGAATTATAATTGTTAATTTTTATGAAATAATTATGATTATATGAAAATTATGTAGAAATCATGCATATGTGTTTTATTTGTTGTATTAATTAAATACACGTATTAGAGGGATTGAAATTCTACTGAGCGTTGACTCACAACCCTACAGTTTTGATTGCAGGGCTGGTAAGAACGAAACGGCGACGAGAATTTTATTTGAATTTATATTTACTTTGTAATAGTTGTATTTATTATTTACAATTAAAAATTTTGAATCGATGAATTCGATAATTATAATGATCGCCATAGTATGTAAAATTTCTCATATTTCTCGCCATTTGTCTAGTGTTTAAATAAAATAAATATATTTTTTTAGGTGCCCTAAATATTAAGATCAAGTTCCGACAACAGAAAGTAACTATTTGATGATTATGGGTTATTATTTGATAATTATGGGTTGTTAGATAATAATATTTTTGGATTATTATTTTGGATATTGATAGGTGTGATCTACTTAGGTATTTGCAAACCGAATTAAGTTAGATTTCGTGCGTTTATATAGTATTTTTATTACGTTTTAATTAGTTTTTATTATTTTTTGTATAAATAAAGTGTGTGGGGCAAAAAGATAGGAAACTGGAGCGAAAACGATGAGATCGAACCAAAAGCGATCGAAGAACGGTGGAAAATAAGCTCGGAGGCAAAATTGTGAAACAAGCCCACCGTCGCGGCGGTGAAGAAGCTGAGAAATACAAACGGCTACTGACAGCCCACCGCCTAGGCAGAAATCCAGCAGAAATATTTCCTAAGCCACCGATGTCCTCACTGCCGCGGCGATCAACTAATCGACCTACCCACGGCTGCGACGGTGACCCTCTGCACAGCCTAGATATTTTTTTAGGATATTTTTGAGATATTTTGCTTATAAATACCCACTCCTCTCCCCTCTTCTTGTCCCCCCAGATCATTTAGGCACCTTAGGCCATATTTAGGCTAGGGTTTAGGAGTTTTAGAGCTGGAGCTCACATCCCGAAGTGGAGAAGACAACGAATCGATTGTTGAGCGTTCTTAGCGGTTTATTTTTGGTTGTTTTTCTTAATTTTTTTATCTTAGGATCATGTGAGCATGTTTAGCTTGTTATTTCATTGTAAATGCGGCTATGGCCATAGCTAAACATGGATTGTAGTAGGGATTAACAATAAATTTATCAATACGTTGTTTAGATGATTTCGGTGTTTTGTTTGTGATTGTTCTTCGTAATTTGATTGTATTTATCATATTGTTTGTTTATCATGCTTAGTTAGATAATTGGAGAATACGGGATTTTGACAAACCCCGTATTCGGATTAGGGTAAACAACCGTCACAATTCTATAACCCGATTGGGGTTTGAATCGTGGACAATCGATGACGTTGGGGCAAGACTCACGCGACCTAGGGTCGTTTAGACGTTGAGGAGAACTTTTTCGTTGACTCGAAGTTGCGTTATATCCCCCATCTTATACTCGGGAGAGGTGGCGAGAGAGTTTTAGAACGGAGATTGTCGATAGGGTAAATATAACGCACGATCCAATGACTCCAATGACCCAATCGGGAGTTGGATTGTGTACAATCAATGACGCTGGGCGAGACTCACGTGACATAGGGTCGTTAAGACATTGAGGAGGACTTTTTCATTGACTCGAAGTCATGTATTCCCCCGTCTTACACTCGGGAGAGATAGCGGTGGAGTTTATGTACTGAGATTGTCAAATAGGTCAAACACTGTAAATGTGAGTAAATCGAGATCGAACACGTATTTGTAAACACGTTAATCCCTAGGCAATTCTTCACCCTAAAACATATTAGCATATTAGTGTAATTAATTTAGGTTATATTAGTATTAGTTTAATTAATTAAATACATTTGTTTTTCGCCTAGATAAAGTTAGGTCACGACAAACGTGGTATTCGATAGTAACGACACCAATTCCTGTGGATACGATAATCCGATCTTAATGATCACACTATACTAAAATTTTGACCTCGTACACTTGCGAGTAGTCAGATACGCCGAGAATGCGAATCCTCCATGCGTACCAGATATCCACTTATTACACCAAATAAGTAAACTCTGGAATATTTATGTTTGATAATAAGCAAACATAAATTAATTGGTAATAAATATTACAGGACCGTTAACACTAAAATCACTACCCGTGTATATTGTCCATTTTGGATAATAAACAATAAGCACCTATTTGGTTTTATTATTATCGGTCTTAAATAATAATATTAGATAATAATATTTCATAATTTATTATTATTTCAACAATAAATAATAATAATATTGACGAATTCCATAAAAAAAAATTATTAAATAGATTTTGGTCATTTAATTTTAGTATTAATTTTCCAAGGGAAGAAACCGCGTGTCGGTCCTGGAAAATCGGGTCGTTACAGAGTGATATCAAAGCAAAGTTAATAGTAATACTAATTGATCTATAAGTAAAATATTTGGGGTAGAATTCTTTATAGGATAAATCAAGTGGCGGCCCTAAGAAACTAGGTCGTTACAGAGTGGTAAGAAGAAAATAAAAATCGACCATATATGTATCATATATATAGGGATGAGACACGTGTTATGTTATGTGTATAATAATAAAGGTAATACAAATAATAAGTAAGGGATTATCGTATATAAACTTTATCATTATCTTAGGATATATGATATGTTTATTTGGTTGTGGTTCTTGGGGTGAAAAAAAGAAGAAAAAAAGAATAATAAATTTATACTATGACGATTTCGGTTTGAATTTCAGGTAGAATTTTTAACTCTTCTAATATGTGTATTTAATCTTCTCATGTATTGTGTGAATTATATTATTATGATTAGTAGGGAAATATGTGTGCAATATTTTATTATATATCAAAATAATTTAATTGATTGATTTAAATATATCATTTTATTGTAATGGTAGCTGTGAAATTTTATTTCAGCTCCGTGTGCGGTTATATTTATATTATATTTTGAAAAGTGGTGTTTGATAAATATACTTGATCCATAAATTCTTTTTATATTATGAAGACAACATGTATATTGCCTTCTATGTAAATTGTCAAATTATATTTTTGTACAAAAATGTGAAAAGAAAATGTTTATTAAAATGAATTATTTTAAAACGTAACGCGGATCAAGTAAATTTCTAAATGTGAAAAGTGATTTTATTATCCGACTATACCATAGTTCATCTCATCAATAGGGCATGTCCTGGAAGATGTTGTCACACCCCCACCCCGGGCACCCGTCACCCGAGGCCGGGTGTGACGTCGACTTGACATTATTGACACCATCAACGAATATCCATCCATATATATATATATATATATATATACATACATACATGGGCTACTACAATTTTTTTTTCCAAAAAAATAATACATATATCTCTTTCGACATTTGGGAATATACCGGTCCAAAATATTCAACAACAAAAATCACAAAAAGGCCGAACCTCCTATGGTTCGCATCCGACCGGCCTACCTTCAAAATGACACTACCTCCAGACTCTACCTAGTGCCAGTAGTGGACCCATTCCTAATTGCAGTACCTGAAATCAAATAAATTATCGGTGTACTATTTTCATAATATAAAAATATTTTGTATAGATCAAGCACAATTATCAAATACCACGTTTCAAAATATATAGTATATAACTGCATACCAGGCTAGAAATCAATTTCCATTGTCACTAATGCTATAAAATAATATATTTAAGTCAACTCATTCAAAATAAAATAATATATTTAAGTCAATCAATCCAGGTAGTTCATCGTATAATAAAATACCGCACACATCATTTTCTACTAGCCATAGGATCGTTTTTACCTCACGATTGGGAGTTACGACAGTATCGTAACTTATACAACTGTGCCAATTAAAGTGACTATCAGTGTCAGGGCCATTTATTATCCCTAATGGTAAGGGTACTATCCGCAGGATTTGCACTCTTAACAGGTCATAATAATCAACCACCTGCAGGACTAATCCTCCTGACAGGTCATAATAATCAACCACCTATAGGACTAATCCTCTTGACAGGTCATAATAATCAACCACCTGGAGGACTAATCCTCTTGACAGGTCATAATATCAACAACCACCTGCAGGACTAATCCTACTGACAGGTCATAATATAATCAACCACATGCAGGACTGGCACTCCTGACAGGTCATAATATAACACAACATAATCAACCACCTGCAGGACGTGCCCTCCTAACAAGTCAATACCATCCCGTAGGACATGCCCTCTTGACGGGATCAAACTATGACATAGTCGGACAAAAAAAATCACTTTCCACATTTAAAATCTACTTGATCCACATAAGTCATAAAATCGTTCAATTTTAATAAACACTTTTTTTTTCCCCACAATTTATACAAAAATATAATTTATAAATTTACATAGAAGACAGTACACTCACATCGATTTTCGCACTGTAAAAATACCGACGTCAAAAACTACCGGGACGTTAGCGCGTGTGAACCTAACAGCAATACGGCCTAAATTAATATTTTTAAAATAAACCTAACATGCAATGTGTGGCCCTAACATACACAACTTCCCATTCCCTAAATTTAATTATGCAAAATTATTATTTACCTCATTTCCCTATATGAATTTTCACTGTACAAAAATTATTATAATCACGGTTACAAAAATTTAATATTCATAATTTAATTTTGAAGAAAATAGTAATCGACGAAAATTTTTACCTGTTCCGAATCTTCCATCTGCCGAGAAGTTGGTTTTCGATTTTCGGGTTTTATTTTTGTTTTTGTTTGATTTTTTTTTCTTTTTTTTTTTTCCTTCCTTCTTTTCTTTTTCTTTTTTTGTTTTGTTTTCTGCTCCTGGTTTAGCTGACTCTCTCTCCCTTTACTCTCGCCAACCGCCGGCGACCTCACACCTACACACCCACGCTATCACCAGCTGAATAGCAACACACCCACACCGCCGGAGGAACACACCCACGCTAAACAATAAAATAGAGCGCACACACACACACACACTCACCTTCCCCACCACAGTCGACCGACGCTCTCACTCACCGTTGGCTACCCTACACCGATCACGCACGCACACACACACACAAAGCAGCGGTATAGACACACATACAGTCGCCGGATAACAAAACAGCTCACACACGATGATCACTCCCACCGAATGAGAAGAACACCGCCGGTAACCCACACAATCAACGATAGAACAGCCCACGCCCCCGATGAACTGGACAGAACACACACACAAAATCGCCGAATACACACACACACACTGCTGGACGATCAGCAACACACACACACACACACATGTGATCGTCGACCAAATAGAACAGAACACTCACGACGGATAAACGACTCACTACTGGCGAACAGAACATACATAGATACTTCGGCTGAACGACGGACTGAACAACAGACAAAACACACACACGCATGACGAACGGACAGCACACACACCCACGCCGGAGGGACAGCGATGCTCATACACACACACACACACTCGTCGACGACGACGAACCTACACCACCGCCGGCTGCTAAACAGCCCACCGCCGAACCTTTATTTTTTAAATGTTCTAGAATGCAACTAAAATTATGCGTATGCAAAAATTAGGGTCTTACAGATGTGGTTGGTCCTTACAGGAGGGCATATCCTGTAGGACGTTATGTTATGACCTGACAAGAGGGCAAGTCTTGCAGGGTGGTTGATATATGTTGTTGTTGTTGTTGACGATGATAATTATCATCATGATATGGTGGTTTATACCACGTGTTGGCTCATATCATTGGAGATATTAAATGGCCATAACACCGGTTGCAACCTTAAATTGTACAGAGGGACAGGTTACGATACCATTATAACTCCCCATCGTAAGAAAAATTATCATATGGCTGACAAAGAAATATAATATTTTATTATATAAAAATGAGTTGATTTATCGATTTCAATTCGGTTGTTCTATTATGATGATATTTTGTTGGAATTTTGATATTGACAAGTGAGTGATATACCACTTTGTAACGGTCCGATTTTTCAAGGCCGCCACTTGGTTTCTCCTATAGAGAATTCTACCCCAAATATTTCACTATTTATAGATCAATTAGTATTACTATTAATTCCGCTCTGATACCACTCTGTAACGACTCGATTTCTTAAGGCCGTCACGCGATTTCTCCCTAAAGAGAATTAAAGCTAAAACCAAGTAATCAACATTTTTCTTAATTAAAGGTTTGAGAAATTGTACAATGCAACGTCAATAATTATATTCGATTTATCGAGTCAATTTTAACACAATAAATATTAGATACAATTATTTTAAATTCAAATACAACTAGAATTGAAATACAATTGTAAATTCAATTATAATTTATTAAAGAATTTCCAAATACTAATTGCATGACTCCAAATCCTTGCTACCAAACACCACCAACCATCCAACTAGTAGCATTTCTATTACACTCCCAACAATGGCGTTTCTAGTACAATTCAAATAAAATAACCAATATTTTATTTTTATATTATAAATCTAAGAAATTTCTCCAATTCTAAAATAGAATATACTAATATTTAATTATTAATAAAAATTGAGAATTTTTACAAATACGGTGGTGATACTTATAATTATTGAATTCACCGATTATAACGATAAATAATAAATACAATTTTTACAAATAGAAATTCAAATAAAATTCATGTCGTCATTTCATTCTCACCGATCCTGCAATCAAAACTGTGGGGTTGTGAGTCAGGGCTCAGTAGAATTTTAACCCCTCTAATACGTGTATCTAATTAATACAACAAATAAACACATAAATGTGTATCGCATATAATTTTCACATAATACGTACTCATAAATATTTCATGAAAAATAACAATTATAACAGTAATAACAAAAACCACACAATACAAGGAGAGATTAAATACATATATTAAAAAATTTAGAAATTCTACCTGAAATCCGAAGTCAAAAATTCGAACCAAAATCGATATTGTGTTTAATTAATATTCTCTCCAAAAAAAGAACATTTTCATTCTCTAATAACATCTTGATTCTCTAATAACATCTTCATTCTCTAATAATATAATTTGAACATATATATAAATAATCATGATAATACTTTTTGAGATGATAAAGGGGGAGAAGTTGATATTTAATGAGTTAGCTGATGTTTAAGAATTTGTTCGCCTAAGCATTACATTGATTAAAGGGAGATGTCAGATAGTGGGCTTAATGTTGAATATCATTGTCGATTAAATTGAGCTTATATTGCATATCTTTATCATTGTTTGCCTATATTTTCATAATTATGCTTAAATGGGTTTTCAATACCCGTCCTCGAATTTAGGGGAAGCGTGGTTACATTCTTTATTAAATAAAACATCAAAGTTAATTGTCATCATAAAAAAGGGGGAGATCGTTGAATCCAAGATTTTGATGAATAATTAAGTATTGAAATTTTTAGTAGAATTAATGATTTTATCAAGTGTTTCAAACTTATAAGTTCCAGGTATGTGATTAAGAAGAAGGCCTTATGAAGAAAATATAAAGGGTGTAAGATAGATACAATGAAGATATGAAGAGTTTTGAAGAGCTTGAAAAAAAATAGGTGAAAACAACTTTCTACTTATATACTCTTAATGCAACCCGAATTAGGATCACACACAACACTTTAAATAAGTTATTTTTATGTGTCTTGATATGAAATGATAGAGTTTAAGATCTTAATTTAATAATAAGATATTGAATGTTCTCTTTATGTGAAATGAATTTGATAATTGATCTAAATAGAAAAAATATTTTAAAGTATAAAAAGTGAAGTATTCTGGTTTAATCGGTCAACCGAATTAAACATTGAGTTTTGAAGCTGAAATAAGGTGCTACTGATCCAGTCGGTTAACCAAATTAAAGAGGTTGGTCAACCATTTGAAACAATTACTGAATTGGCGAAGGAAGTGAGCACACTGATCCAATCGGTCAACCAAATTAAATGAGTCGGTTAACCGTTTGAGTTAGTAGGTAAATTGAAGAGAAATTGGACCAGTCTGAACTAATTGGTCAACCGATTGAAGGCAGTCGGTCAACTGACTGGGTTGAAGGCAACGACAGGATTCAGTTTCGACCTACGGGGCTCGGTCAACCGACTTGTGAGGGTCGGTCAACCGACTGAGGCAATTGAGAAACCAAGCTATATGGTCTCTTGGTCAAAATCTATCCATATTTTAGGATTTCAATAGAGAGATTTAGGGGATTTGAACCTAACTAAGATATTATCTACCTATTTTATTATCCATATTAATTTGGTCTATATACTTTGATATTCTCCTAATTTAAATGGATTAATACTTTCTATTTGTATGGTTTTAAATTGAAAGTAGTTAAGAGAACTTATTTGAGAGAATCAAAAATTATTTTTAAGTGAAATACTCATAAATTGAAAGATTATCATATATGGGGTCAAATAGTGTCTTTTAGAGGCATATCTTTGAAAAACTAGCCGTTGGAGGACTTGATATTTGTCTATTAATAAAGTCCTTCGAGAATTAAGATCTATACATCAAGGACTATCAGTTCAAGTTTTTTTAAGAGTTATATTTATGCTGAGATTTTTTGAGTGATTTATTCTACATTCTTGATTGAAAGCGTTTGTGGTTTAACGTCACCGACTTGTGTTTTATTGCGATACTATCATTATCTTCGGTGTCTTCTGGTGAGATCTTTCCAAATTTTGTTATTTATTTTGAAGTTATATTATTATTGCTTGTTTGATATAAAATTGTTTAGAAAATCTTTTTAAACGATTTTATTTGATTATCTGATTACGTGCGTAAATTGTGCTGCCCATATTATTTATTAATCAGATTTTATTTACCTTACATTGTATCTATCACGTAGTAATTATTTGGGACATTAATTGAGTATATTTGTATTGAGGTAGTAGAAATTCATTGTGTGAAGAAATTTACATTTTTTGTATTTGTGAGTTTGAGCGGATTAAACACGTTTAGGACGGTATTTAGTCAGGGTAGTTAGGTTTCGATCTTTTTTCTGTGAAAAAAATTAGGATTTGATCTTTGTCTTGCAAAAATATTAGATTATTCTTTTCTTTTGAAAAGAAATAAGTTTTGATTCTTTTGGTAATTGAATTGTTATTTTTGAGTTAATTGTTCATTATTACCTGTGAAAAGGATAAGTGAGAAAGTGTTAGGTTAATCTTTGACTTGGTAAAAAGATAGGGTTCATCATTGATCTGGGAAAAAGAGTAATTTGTAAAGGTTGATTCTATGCCTGTAAAAGAATCATTGTGAGGGTTTGATTCCTACCTAGTAAAGGGATCAAAGAGGTTTAGTGGATTGCGAACTACTGTGAAGCTCGGGAGACTGGACGTAGGCAAGATTAGCTTGACCGAACTAGGATATATCGTTGTGTGTTGTATTATTTATTTTCTATTCTATTGTGTTTAGGTGTGAACTTAGTATTAAACACATATCCATTGCGTGATTAAGATAATAATTAATTTAGGAAAATTGATAATTTGATATTAAGTGTTTGAAGGAATTAATTGTTTAAATTTTAACAACTACCCAATTCACCCCCTCTTAGGTAACTCTTTGGGCCAACAACAATTATACCCTTGATCATGGAATTTTTAATTTATTTTTTGTAATATATGAGGGTAAAATAGTAAATTATATTAAAGTAAAATATTTTTCCTCCTTTCATTTTTCTTTCCTAATCAAACAATATTAAGAAAAATAATTTTTCTTTCATAATAGATAAAAATATTATCCTCTTATTTTTCTTTTTCTTTTCTATCATTCCAACCAAACGTACTGTAAGGAAAATGATTTTTATTCTACAAAAAATAAAAAAAGTTTCTTTTGAATTCTCATTTCTTTTTCCATCATTCCAACCAAACATATATTTAATCTGTAATATAAATCGTTATTTACTTATTTATTTCAATTCTTGTTTGATGATCGTTAGAACAACTACTACTTTAACGATCATTCCAAGAATTTTTGCCTAATGTTGAGATTGTGATAAAAGCGTAAGGCAGGATGTATGACATTTTGATGTGCGACACCTGTTTGAGGTTTTTTTTGGGGGGGTATAAATATTTTGGGAGAGTTTTAAAAACTAGACCCCCCATTAAAAATGGATACTAGATAACCACTAGGCTATAAACCTTAGATTTGTTGGAGCTTGCTTGAAAAATAATAAATAGAAGTTATTTTTCTATACCAGTTATCCAATAACTATTGGAGATGTTATTACACACACAAAAAAAAAAAAAAAAAAAAAAGGTAAATTGTCTTTTCAACTTTTTCTACTTTATCTAATTATCACTTTATTTCCTTCCGTTTCAAAAAATATACTTTAGCTATTTCTAATTTTGAACAAATTGAGAAACTAATCTTTATCCATTCAAATTAAAAGAATATATTTAAAAATAGATGAAATAAAAAATTTCACCTAATTTTTGGATAAGATAGGTAAAATTGTCTCTTTATTTTAATTTTGATTTAATTTTTAAAAATATTTATAATACAAAATTAATTTAAAATTAAAATAAAAGGATAATTTTGTCTATTTTATTTAAAATTTCGATGAAAATTTTATTTCCATTTATTTTTAGAGAAATTCTTTCAAATGTCTCATAACATTACTTTATGAGGTCCTATAATAGTAATTTTTTTACACATGAGATAGGACCTAAAAAGTGATTTTTGAAATCTTGGACATCTAAATTTTTTTTTAAGTATATTTTATTAATTTGTCCAAAAGTAAAAATATGTAATGTAGTTTTTAGAGTAGAGAGATCTCCGAGGAATAATTAGGCAAAGTAGAGGGAATAAGAGTCCATATAAAAAATATTGTTCAACGAGATACGTGTCAAATTCTAATTCGTAGGAGTACGTAACTCCTACTTCTATTGAGAGCACCACTCGTCGTCTTTCAATTCCCAAACGCTGTACAGCAAAGCGATGAATACCCAAACGAACGAATTTCAATAGCTTCCCGAATACTCTCTCTCTCTCTCGGATCCGTCTCTTCTACTCATCCTCTCGTTTTCACCCAAATCCATCGTCCCCATGAAACCCTAGTTCTGATAACTCTCTCCTTCTCTCTCTACAGTCCAGAACCATGGGCCTACGATCAACCGGACGCAAGCTCTCCTTCGACATTCTGGCCAATTCTGCCTCCTTCGAATCTGATGAAGACGCCGTCGGCAAGGCCTCTATCTACCGATCCAAGTCGGATCTTCCTACTCCACAGGTCAATGACGAATCAAGGACCACGAATCCTAGTCGGCGGAAACGGAAGAACAGAGCCTCAAAAAGAAAGAGGAAATTTGAGCCTTCGATTCCCGAATACCCTGTCCTTGATGATGGCGATGGAAATTTAATCGCGGAAAGGTTTACAGAGAACGGTTTTTGTAGAGATGGATTGGAACTGGAGTTCGATGCGAAGAATTATAGTGTTTCTGGGGTTGTGTGTGAGGAAGTGGTGGCGCCGGTGGAGAGCGGAGGGAGTGCTTATACGGTGACTTCGGTTTCAGGACCTGAGGTTCGGAGCTCCAGCGGGAGTGAGTTGAGACAGAGGGCTATCGGGAATGGAGGTAGTGAAGATGCCTCATCGCGGGTTGATGAGAGTGTCGATGTGGAGAGTGTGAATAAGGAATTTGATTCAGCTGTCGAAGATCAAAGGGATTTGAATGGGGCTGTCGGCAGAAAATTGGAGACTGAACAGTCATTGGACTGGAAGAAATTGATGGCAGAGGATCCTAATTGTGAGTGAACTATCTCGCCCTCTTGGCATATGCTTATGCCATGTCTTTCAATTTTCAGTTCTGGCGTTAATTATGTTTTGAATTTGTTGTTAAATTAATTGCAAATGGAGAGGGGGCTTCATAAGCATGCTTTCTTGCATATTAACTTCAGGATTATGCATAGGATGTGGTTTGTATTCCACCGATAAAACACTGATTTATGAGGATTTATTGAAAAAGGATATCAACCATGATAGTGCACTTGCCACTTCTATCATATTAGACATGGATAATTAATTATGAGAATGCACTTGTATCAGATTACATATAACTTTTGATCCCTCTTCTGCGTAGTAGTTCTTGTAGTTATTTTGTCAAATATCTCTCCTCTTTCTTCTGTTCCTTGACTGCTTGATATGGTGCTAACATTATCTTCTAGACAAATTTCAAGTTGAGAAGTCTCCAGTGAAATTCTTTTTGGAAGAAATGTATAGTGGAAATTCCTTGCAGAGCACAACAACTCTAGGCAGCGAAAAAGAACGGGAAAGAGTATATGATACTATATTCCGCTTGCCATGGAGATGTGAACTGGTAAATGGCTCTCTTTCATGTCCTTTCAGAAATTGTATATCTTAAAGTTATATGTACACTTACTCATTCTTGCTCACCATGCATACAATTGTTTTTGTGTTTGGACATCATTGTTGCCTTCTGCTATTCATTATCCACTTCATTAACACTGCTGCACCTAATTCTAATATGGAGATTGGCTTAGACCCTGCTTTTGTTTCTGAAAATGTAAAAACTGCATGGAGAAATGTCCTCTATGTGTGTGTCTCAGAGAGATTGTGTATGTTTGGTTATGCCTCGGTGTCATTAAAAAAAATATCATTGTAGTTGGACTTTTGGGTATGGTATTCATACGCATTGATGTTTACTGTTTAGGTAGTTTATGAAGTTATCATAATAAAAGAATTTCCTAAGAATAGATTCTCATTGATGCCGACGTTTTGCAGCTCATAAATGTTGGCTACTTCGTCTGCATGGATTCATTTCTGTCATTATTAACTATCATGCCTACAAGAATTATTATGGTCATATGGAGGCTTTTGAAAGAAAGGTTAGCTTCTTGTCTTTTTCCGGATTTGTTGATTTCTCTAATAAAGTAAAGGCTGTTCATTGCACATGGGGATTTCACTTAAATGGTCAATACTTGATTGCATAGTATATATGTGTAGTTTGTTTCTAGTACAGCCCGTTTATGGAAGTTACCAAAACCTCTTGGAAAAGTTTTCATTGATCATCATAGGAGGGAAACCTTTCTGGGAAAAGGCCTAAATAGTATCGAATTATGAGGTATAGAGATATTCTTTAAGCTTAGAGCCTTGTCTTAGTGTCAAGATTAGGACATTAGGTATAATTTAGGGGATCTTTTATTATAAATTGTGTAGTATTGTTCATGTTGTAAAAGGTGGGGGCGTTTTGACCTACGATATATGAATTTTAATATTTTAAAAATATGATATATATAATTATTAAAAACTACTGAAAAATAATTAAAAATGACATGTATGAAAAATAAATATAAATAAAATTATGAGATGACAAAAAAAAAAAAGAAAGAGAATATATGTGAAAGTGATAACTATAACGAAGCTTCTATGCTTGATAGGCAAAGACACAAGTTCAATTCTCGCTCAAAATAGATGATATGAAGTTATAAACCTATGGTAATCAAGTCATGAAAAATAAAAAACCAACAAAAGTCAAATCCATTTCACTCCAACTCTCCTTCATCTATTTTATCATTTTCGATATCGAAATCATCGATTATATCAGGTGTTTTTCAGCCATTCTTCTCGAATTCTTCTATGTCTCTATCTCTTAGAACTTGGCTGGGTAGTGCTTCCTTTTCCTTGACTTTTCGTTTCTCTTTCCCTTTGTTTGTGCCTATATGAAACAAAATAACGAGTCATGCTAATAGAAGACTTAACAAACAAAAGAGGAATGCATTATCCTTTGGTACTTGAATTCCACCCTATTTTGCTTCTCTTGTGGTGGACCTAGAGGTATAGAAGAAGATGGATCATTGTCAAGCACAAGAAATCCACCAACATCTCGCTGATAAATTGTAATAGGCATTGTCTTAACCGCAATAACATTAAATAAATTTTCATCATCAACCCAAGATGCATTCGCAGGAAAAATTTGATCTTCTTTCTCAACAATTCACTCTTCATCAAAATCAATCACATGATTCACATCAACTAAAATTTAATCGATGTTATATTTTCTTCTAATACTTCTTCTCTAAGCCGGGTGTTATACATCACATAAATTAGAGCATTCAATCTTTTATGCTAAAGCCTATTTCTCTTCTTTGTATGTATCTTTTTCCCATCCACTTAAATGGGTTATATATATTAATTCTTTTATGCCAATAAGCTCATGAAGGCTGGTTGCTTGTTATTTACATCTAGGGTGGGGGTATGGTTTGGTGCTTATCCTCTGATTTAAGTTGGGGAAGTTAAGTACATGTTTTTCAAGCCTTTGAGTCTTAATTTCAAGAGAAACGGAATTCTTGATTTACTAAAAATATGACAACATGAGACTGATGAATATAAGAAGGAATTGAGATCGAACAAGTGACCGAGAATGGAAGTACAAAGTGTGGGTGAAGAGTGAGAAGGGCAACTAGGCATCACTTTGTCAAAGTCATTGCCATATCCTTTATGACATGTTTGTTGAGCGGGAATGGAATTGAATCCCATGGAAATGAAATCAAATTTGGAATGGGCACCCATTTAAAATTTGGTTCCATTCCAGCTGGGTTCAATTCCCTTCTCAGTTTCCCACAGACCAAACACTACTTTAGATAGAGTGTTATTAGTTGAGGGTTGGAGTCCTTCTCTGGTGAGTTTACACGTGTACTGATAAAGGAAGAATGAAACGAATAACCTGATAAGAACAATAAAATCAGGAACAATTTTTTGCCCTAATGGGCAGGAAGTGGAAGGAAAAAAGCGTCAGTCAAATTGTCATACCAGGCATCAATGTCTTAGGTCCTGGACCTCTACATTGTTTATTTGACCGGGTTTGTCCCTCTAGTTATTTTCTAGGGGTAGAGACCTGGTTGAAACCGCACTTTTGATGGCAAAATTTGTATAGATCTTGTTTATTGTAGTTGTAGGCCTTAAATAGGGACAAATTCTTCTAGATTCAAAACCCTAATTCCTAATTATGTTCCACTTAGTGTGCTGAACAGCTGAAGGAGAAGCATTTATGTTTCCACTCGTTTGTTAATTCATCCTTAGTTGTTTTGAAAGTAAACAGCTATCACTTTATTGTTATTAATTCTGGAAAAGAGAAGAAAAACAAAAAACTAAATGTCCTCAATATCGTTCCCTTTGTTTCTGTTGAGTTATTTTGTTGTTGTGTGTGCATAGTGGTAACTTCTATACATGTAGTTTAGTTAGGGTATAGCTTGCATTGTTGCAAAATAACCTAACCATGCTTGTGGCAGGCAGTTCAAGAGGCCTTCATCTCCAGAGCTTTCTGACTTTGGCTGTTTAATTGTGCTGGCCTGTGGAGTCACTCTTCTACAACAAGCAGGTTTAGTAAGAGAATTTGGCTCTTTTACCACTTCTATATTATCCCACCAATTGTATATGTGCTTTGTTTTCTTTGATTAGGATGCTGACCCTACTGTTTCTGCTTTTTTCCTCAATTTTTTGCTGCCTTAGATATCAGCTTGATCTATCACATGATTCGTGGTCAAGGAACAATCAAACTTTATGTGGTGTACAATGTTTTGGAGGTGAGTATATGGTTGTATTATTTTGGGTTGGGCCCCCACAGCTAGCCCAAAGTTTCCATTATTAATACCTTGAATTTTCTTGCTGCAACTTTCAACAGAAATATTTAATTGTCAACCAGACAGAAAGTACTTTTGATGTCCTTTTTAGCTCTATAACTAATAATTTTGAATTGATAATCTTTTCTTTTAAATTTCTTCATGTATAATGTGTTCACTTTGATTTAAAAAGAATAAATTATACTTGTAATACACTTGTATATGCATAATTTGATTGTTTTGGTATCTATTGTGGATAATACTACCATATACACCAATATATAGAGTTATGAAATGTAATAATTATGTCTATTTTGGTCACAGATATTTGATAAACTATGCCAAAGTTTTGGTGGAGATGTGATGCAAACTTTATTTAATTCTGCGGAAGGACTTGCGAATTGTTCTTCAGAAAATATGATGTACTGGATATGGAGATTCATTTCTGATGAAGCATTAGCGGTGGCTTCATCTAATATCCTTCTGCTGGTCACTACATTATTATCAATTTATCATCGGTTTTTGAATATTTATTCATTCTACTTGCAATTTTTGGGTCCTTGACTTCCGCACTTGTTCATTCATTTATCTTATTAGCTCAGGCTATTACCCTTTCAACCTGTATAGTTTCTCACAATAATGCTATGTTTGCTTTGCTTGTATCGAACAATTTTGCGGAGATAAAGAGCAACGTGTTTAAGCGTTTTAGTAAGGATAATATTCACAGCTTGGTATATTATGGTGAGTTACCTTCTCTATGACTGTTCATCGGATTGTTTCTATATGTTTGGTTTTGTTTATCTGATTTTGACAATTATTATTTTTTGACTTCGTCTCAGATTCAATAGAGAGGTTTCACATATCTGCATTTATATTATTCGTTCTAGCTCAAAATATCCTGGAGGCTGAGGGTCCGTGGTTCGAAAGTTTCCTTTTTGTAAGTTATTTTTCTTTTTTGCTATTAAAAAAAGTGAAACAGCTAGAAGTTTTGAATTTATCCTATTGATTATTTATTTGCTTATGCATTTTCTCTTTGATGCAGAATACTCTTGTTGTTTATCTTAGTGAAATGATGATTGATATAATCAAGCATTCGTTCATTGCTAAGTTTAATGATATAAAGCCCATTACATTCTCTGAATTCCTTGAAGACCTTTGTAAACAGGTATGATTTTCTTCTCTCTATTTTCAGAGACTCTCTATTTGACAGAAATAAAACTCAAAAGAACTTGAACTGTTCATCCATTACATCTCGAAATGAAATATTGGCAATTGATTATTCATGTTTTAGAAGTTTTCCATGACAGTCTCAATAATACAATGCAAAATTCATTCTCCATATTTGGTGCCAGTTTTTATTTGCCTGTTCATTTCTCACCACAAGGGTATTTACATTTAAGTAAAATTGGATATGCCTATAGGTTTTGCCAATATCTATTGGACTTTACTTTTTATTTTTTAAATATTAATACAGATTGAGTGAGCCTTGGGTACAATGGTAAGGTTGCTTCATTATGATTTAGAAGTACTGGGTTCAAATCCTGGAAACAACCTCTATACAAGAGTAAGGTTGCATACATCTGATCCTTCCTAGACTCCGCAATAGTGGGAGTGTTCGTGCACTGGGCCCTTTATTAATATAGATTGTACTGGGTGAATAAAATAATTTAGAGGGTGGATAATGGAAGTTTGTAATGTTGAATATTCATCTAGGTTTGGCCAATTTTTTTTATTTTTTATTTTTTATTTTTTCTAACTATTCAAGAAGTACAAATTAATGGCAATTATGCCGCGAGCACTTGATTTGTTCTTGTTAGGGTCAATCTATGTTACCATTGAAACCACATTTTAATAGGTTTATGGTACTTCGTTGCTTTTCTCTCAACGTTACCATTGGCGCATGTATTTGAGTTGATTTTTTAAAATTTGGATACATCAGTATTCTTTGACAGGCCTTTTTGTTGGTTCCAAGTGGTTTCGTCTTTTGAGCAATGTATGAATCTGTATAAATTTATGCCTTGATCCTGGAGTTTCTTCGGTTGAAGCTTAGTTGTTTTTGTATCATTATCTTATTTTCAACAGACATTAAATATTCAAACAGAGAATGGGAAGAAAAATCTGACCTTTGTTCCTCTAGCACCAGCTTGTGTGGTAAGCTTAAGTTGATGCTTAATGCCTTCTTTCTCTTCTTTTTGGGGTACATTCATATGAATTGGATTACATATCAGGTGATGTTTGTTTCGTGACAATGATTCTATTAATTGGTATTTCTGTTCCCATAAAAATTGGAACAGAAACAGAAAACTGGGAACAGGAAAAAACCTGCTTCTGTCCTGTTCCCAGATGTTGTTCTAAAAATCTGGAAATGGGACCAAAACATATTTCTTTATTGGTTTCAATATTTCTGTTCCAGTTCTATGTTGTGTGTGTGTGGGTGGGGTTGGGGCCCTTGGAGGATCCACGATAGAAATAGAAATTTGGGAACAGAAATACTAAACCAACTCCACGTTTATTTCTGTTTTGTTCCCAAAAAAGGGAATCTGTGTTGCTGCTAATTGGTGTATTATTATGATAATTTTGCAGGTAATCAGGGTACTAAGACCCGTGTACGCCGCTCGTCTCCCTTGTAATCCCCTACCCTGGAGATTGTTTTGGATATTCCTACTCACTGCCATGACATTTGTGATGCTTGCAAGCCTCAAATTGCTCATCGGAATCGGTCTTCGTAAACATGCCACTTGGTACATTAACCGTTGTCGAAAGAGAAAACTTCACTCCGACTAGCCCCACCTTTTTCTTTCCAATATTTAATTAATTGGATATATACATACTTATGTATGTGTATATATATCGTTGGTTTGAGCTTACAGTGGTAGAGATCAGACACACAAACAGCAAATCTGTTTGATGCATGAGGCCTCCCTTCCCCATTCCCCATTAATGTTAGAGAAAAATTTTGTTTGTTAATTATTATTTATAGTCAAATAAAATTTTAGTATCATTGTCCTTCCTTTTTTGTTTTAAAAAAAAAAAAAAAAAATCTTCCAATAAGGGGAAAAAACTATGTTGAATGAGGTCCTCCCTTAAGTTTGATTGCTCGGATTTGAATTTTAATTTAATTTCTTGTTTATTAAAAAGCTTTGCTCAATTAGGCCATGGAGGGTGAATCGAGGATTTGAACAGAACGAGATCAATTTAGTTGGAGTTTGTACTAGATACGGATACTAATTAATTAATAATTGGTGGTAGTTTCAATTTAAGGACGGAATAATTTGATACAGTTCTATTTTTAGGGAGAAAATTAAAATGGACAAGTCCTTTTTATTTTTTTTTGATAAAATACTATTTATAAAAAATATAATAAAAACTCATAAATTGAAAAGCAAATTCCAAAAGGGACAATTGATGGGAGGTTCTTCATTTAAGTTTTAATTGGTCAAAAGTCTTACATGCGATAAAAAAATTTGATTTAGTCTCATCTGTTTTAAAAATAAGAAAACTTTACTCACATGATAATCACGTGCCAGTTACATGTAACTACTTTGTGTGTAATATTAATGTATTGGTTACATGCGTCTAATTTTTTTTTTTTTTTAGTTATATGTTCTAATAATATATAACTTTTTAGTTACATGTTTCGATATGTAACTAAAAAATTTGATATTTTTTAGTTACATGTTTCGATAATATGTAACTTTTTAGTTACATATTTCTGATATGTAACTAAAAAATTTGATATTTTTTCAGTTACATCATAAAATATTATACATATATATGTAATTGTAATATGAAACTAATATTATATAAGTACATGTAACTTAAAATAGCCAAATATATGTTAATAGTGACAATTATGAAATTGTAAATAACATTAGTTACATGTAACAGAATTCACTATAAAAACTAAATGTACTCACTAAAAAATTCCTTACAATCCCTACAATATCCCTACAATTCGTGCAATGCAGGATTAAAACACAAGTAAAATCTAATTTAAATGACTAAATCAAAACTTAATAACACAAAAAGATTTTTCACATATTAGACTTGAACAAATGGATTTTTTACCGATTGTCCCATTCCAAAATTATCCTTTTAAAAAAATTTATCTTATTTCTCTCACTAATTATCATTTAAGTTTTAATTGGTCAAAAGTCTTACATGCGGTAAAAAAAAATTGATTTAGTCTCATCTGTTTTAAAAATAAGGAAACTTTGCTCACATGATAACCACGTGCCAGTTACATGTAACTACTTTGTGTGTAATATTACTGTATTAGTTACATGCGCCTAATTTTTATTTTTATTTTTTATTAGTTATATGTTCCAATAATATATAACTTTTTAGTTACATGTTTTGATATGTAACTAAAAAATTTGATATTTTTCAGTTACATGTTTTGATAATATGTAACTTTTTAATTATATGTCTCTGATATGTAACTAAAAAATTTGATATTTTTCTAGTTACATCACAAAATATTATACATATATATGTAATTGTAATATGAAACTAATATTATATAAGTACATTTAACTTAAAATAGCCAAATATGTGTGAATAGTGACAATTATGAAATTGTAACTAACATTAGTTACATGTAACAGAATTCATTATAAAAACTGAATGTACTCACTAAAAAACTCCTTACAATTCCTATAATATCCTTACAATTCGTGCAATGCAGGATTAAAACACAAATAAAATCTAATTTAAATGACTAAATCAAAACTTAATAACACAAAATTATTTTTCACATATTAGACTTGAACAAATGGATTTTTTACCGATTGTCCCATTCCAAAATTATCCTTTTAAAAAAAATTATCTTCTTTCTCTCACTAATTATCATTTAAGTTTTAATTGGTCAAAAGTCTTACATGCGGTAAAAAAAATTGATTTAGTCTCATCTGTTTTAAAAATAAGGAAACTTTGCTCACATGATAACCACGCGCCAGTTACATGTAAGTACTTTGTGTGTAATATTACTGTATTAGTTACATGCGCCTAATTTTTATTTTATTTTTATTAGTTATATGTTCCAATAATATGTAACTTTTTAGTTACATGTTTTGATATGTAACTAAAAAATTTGATATTTTTCAGTTACATGTTTTGATAATATGTAACTTTTTAGTTACATATCTCTGATATGTAACTAAAAAATTTGATATTTTTTTAGTTACATCACAAAATATTATACATATATATGTAATTGTAATATGAAACTAATATTATATAAGTACATGTAACTTAAAATAGCCAAATATGTGTGAATAGTGACAATTATGAAATTGTAACTAACATTAGTTACATGTAACATAAGTCACTATAAAAACTGAATGTACTCACTAAAAAACTCCTTACAATTCCTACAATATCCCTACAATTCGTGCAATGCAGGATTAAAATACAAGTAAAATCTAATTTAAAGGACTAAATCAAAACTTAATAACACAAAAAGATTTTTCACATATTAGACTTGAACAAATGGATTTTTTACCGATTGTCCCATTCCAAAATTATCCTTTTAAAAAAAATTATCTTCTTTCTCTCACTAATTCTCTTTGCATCTCTCTATAGATCTCTTCTCTCGCTCAATCTCTCTCTCTCAATAATGTAGCAGATGGCCGTCACGATTCGACAGCTTCCACTTCACCGTTGTTCAACTCCACCACACCACCGCCAAGCGAACCCGAAATGGAAAAACTAGATCATTGTCTAACTCTGGAACAATCGAATCACTGTCTAGACCAGATGGATCACTGCTGGCGGCGAGGGGAACACCATTGGTCGCACCAAAAGCTCCAACCCCACCTCTTTAACTAACTGCATCGCCATCCCTTTCCAATGACATCACAAACGAATTTCTCTTGCTCTCTTGGTCGCTCGATCCCTCTCTCTATTGCCATCATTTCCGACCAGATTGGCCAGCGACAGCCAAAATTTGGCCATCACGGCCAAATTTGGGACGACTTGAACATATTCTGTGGCGGGTTAGATTTGGCCGGCAAGGGATTTTTCGGCCTCAATTTTCTTTTTTTATAAATATTTCAAAAAAAAAAAATTCAGATTTCTTTTTTCTTTTTCATGAATTTCTAATTTTTTTATATATATTGAAATGAATTTTTTTTTTATTTTTTTTTTAAGTAGCAATTTTTTTTCTATGTTAAAATGATTTTTTGTATTTTTTATATATAATTTTGATATTTACTATCGATTAGTTGACCAGTCTTAACTTTAACCATCGAATGGTCACAGTTAACCATAATCTGTTAAATATTGTAAAATGATATTTATACCCTTTAAATGGGATCATTTTATTTTCTAGAGCGAAACGTATATTTTGAACACTATTCATTTATCACCTTCCTCAGCCAACACCGTCCAGACCTAAAAAACAAAAAAAAATATTGACGGCCACCTCCCTCACCAGATCATCGACGGCCACCACCACACTGATGGACGGACACCACCTTTAGGGACGACCACCAACCTACTAACGCTACTACCGTCTCGTTTCTCTCCTCTCTTTATCTTTCTCTCTAAATATATGATTAAACATTGACCCATTTCATCTTTCCATCTCTAGAACCGTCACTTTCGTTTTTCTTGCTGCTTTCCCATTAAACCATCTCTCTCTCTATCTCTTTCTTCCAGAAAATGTCTCACTCTCTAATTGTCGATCTCCCCTCACTCTCGAGCACACATACGCAAAGAAAATCTCAGTCGAACTCGATGGCCGCGACGGTAACTTTGGCGGCGATGGTGGCCTCAATTTGTGCTTCCTCAAGGAATATTCTATATGTTTCTCGGTCGGCTTCAGGTAGCAACGCCAGTTCCTCTGTTTCCGGCAACTACGGTGAGTAATCACATTCTCTGCTCCAATTAAATAATAATAATAATTAAAAAAAAAAAAAATTCTACTTGGAATTGAAAGAAAATGAAAAATTGAGCATCTAGAATTTGGTTTTAGTAGCTCAAAACCTTCAATACAATTTATCCCTAAAAATTTATTTTATTATTTAGTTATCAAAAATTCATTTTTAATGTGATGAATTTCGTTAAACATATAATGAGTTTTCCCTTGGGAAGATATCATCAAAAGAAGAGGAGTTTTATGATAATCAGCGGAAAAATAAGTGCTGCTGCTGCTGCTACTACTGTGGCTTCTCCTATTGAGGAAGATGTCAAAGAATAAGTTTTTATTCATTTCTATCTGGTGTTTTTGGTGAAAACTCATACCAGTAACAATAATCTAAGAAACCCAAAAAAAAAAAGTGTTTCGGTTTTGTTCCATAAACTTTATCTAAACATATGAGAATAAAATGAAAACTCTTTCTCTCTCTCTCGGATATATGTATCTGTACATATTATAGAGAGAGAGAGAGAGGAGATGAAAGAAGATAGAGAAAGAGGAATAGAGAGAGAGGACGTCACCGGACAGAGGAGACACGCCGGCCGGAACGCTGGAACGGAGGAACCACCGAATGTTGGAACGTAGGAACCATTGAAATGAAAAAGGAAAAAGAACATTTGGGACCCGTCAAATTGAATAACTTTTAAATAGACCCCTTAGAAGAAAATAACAAAATTACCCTTACTTCTGTTGGATTTTTAACCACTGCACTTAAGTTTTGAAAGTGTAAGTGGCGACAAAAATATCACAAGAGTACAAAATGCAACTAGATCTTACCCTAAGGGTACAAAGTGTAATTAACCCATAAAAATAAAAAATAAAAATACTTAATAAACTAATAATATTATGTTACAGCAATTTTTTTCAACAAAATAAGATAGAGAGTGTTTTAAGTAAGTAAATTAAAAAAAATAAAAAGTATTTTAGATATTATGAAAATGATTGAAAATATTCTTATTATTCATTGTAAATAAGTGTTTTAAAAGTTAATTTTTAAAAAAAATAAAATAAAATAAAATAGCTAAATTAGATCGTGTTAGATTGGATGCCAGGGTAAACCTAAGAGGCTAAGACAAAGACAGAGACAACTCGCCGTGGAATTTTTAGCCAAAAAAAGGGTTTTGCTTTTGTATATAAATGGAAAAACAAAAAAAAGGGGTAAAATGAGGTGACAAACGGCGCCTCCAAACAAACCGTGAGCAACGCCCGGAAATCTCGGTCAATTGGCGTTAGGCAATCAATGACGGACACGTGCCATCATCTACCACGTGCTTCGTCATGACTAAGTGGGACCCCCATTTCGTCAACGGCCGATATCTTCCGCCTTCGCCTTTCTATATCACCGTCTGTGTGAAAGATTGTGGCCCCCGTATAAAGATTTGTTTTACCATTTTTACTTTTTAAATCCACTTTCTACCCCTTTAAATTTGTAAATTGACAATTTTACTTCAAAAACTCTAGAAACTAGATTTTTAATTTGAGCAATTTTAGGTTCACAAATGACTTTAGAAATAGACTCTTGGTAAATAGTCTCATTGGCAAAGGGAGACATCTCATTTCTTTATCAATCAGGATTCGACTGTCTTAAAGAGCACTTCAAGAATTAAATCTTGAATGCACAGGACAATATAGAGGAGTATGCTCTTAAAATCGTTCAGAGAGGTAATCAGTCGAGATATGCATAAGATGGTCCGAACACACCTTACCGTAAAACCAAGAAAAAAAGAAAGGTAAATAGTTTTATCCATCTATATAGTTCACAAACTATAATAATTTTTTCAAAAGTATAAAATTACTCTACTACATGAAAGTCATTATAGTTTTTTCTATTTGAAAAATTGCAGTAACTTTTGTGACATGCAATGACTTAATTTTTTGAGAGAATTATTTGACTTCAAAAAAAATACTGTAATAAGCGGGCTGAATGAATAGTGAGTTGTAACATTTAGGGTAAAAAAAAAAAGGTACAAACTAACGTTTTAATATTTATCTTATTACATAATAAATAAAACACACTCCATAATTAGTCAACTCATAGTAGCACACAATTCTTTTGGTAATATTAAAAATGTAAATTGACAAAAAAATTGTAGTACAAAGTGTAATTTATTTAACTTTATATATCTGCATATATAAACTTCTTTCCTTTATTAAATTAATTTCCATTTTTTTTTCCTTCTTCTTTTTCTAAATTTCAACCTTTAAACCTCCCCGCGTGCTCTCTCTCCTCGCTCTTATCACTTTCTTCCTCCTTCTTCCTCAATCATAACACAATGGTACGTTTAAATCTCTTCTCAGTTCTCTCCCTTTGATTTTCTTTTTCTATTTAAATTCTTTGAAATTCAAACATAACCCACTTTAATTTCGATTATTCATACAATTCAAGAACTGCGTTTTGATTGCAATCGTTTTTCTTTGATTAGGTGGGTTGCACAATTCGATTGAAGCAGCGGCAGCCGGACTGGATTCAAAATTTGCTGAGCGGTGAGTTCTTCGGAGAATGCGCCGATCACCGGGATCTTCGAAAGAACGAGAAGAATATGTTCTGTATCGACTGCGGTCTTTGCTTCTGTAAACACTGCGTCAGTCTGTCGCCGGCGCACTGCCGGCACCGGTGGCTTCAAATCCGGACGTACGTCTACCATGAAGTCGTACGCCTACAGGATATTCAGACATACCTCGACTGCTCCAAAATTCAAGTCAGTATATTCAAATTCTTTTTCTTATGTTTTTTTTTTAAAATTGTGATTAATTTCATCTAATCTAATAAATAAAAGCGGAAACCTTAACCGGGATTGAAGGAGAGAGCTACTTTTTTTGGCTTTCAACTCATTTTAATCATTAGTTTAGTAAATTTTAAGTGTTTTAAATGAATTTTTAACGCCATTAATATTGATGTGTTATCAATTAATGTTAAAACGACATGTAAAAGATTAAAATTCTTGCTATAAACATTAAATAATATAAATATTTACACTAATTGGAATATCTTAGGACGAAATTTATTAAATTAGAAAATATTCAAAATTCAAAAAGTATATTGAATTAGTAATTTGATGTTGATAGGAGTTGTTAGATTATAATTGTAAAAACTTATATATTATCATTTCTTTGGATACCAAAAAAAAAATATAAATTAAATTATTTATTGTAACATATGAAAACATAATGAAATTATTTTATTTAGCATGTTCTAAATTCATAATAAAATTATTTTATTTTGCATGTTCTAAATTCGTGCATTGTGGGGGTAATAAATTAATAAGTTATTAATTGAAGCATTGTATTATTAGTTAAAGTAATCTGATTTTAATACAAGTTAAAATCCATGGAAAAATAGGTATCAATTTAATGGTAGATAAATAATTTAAAATAAATAAACATTTATTTTAAATAATTTAAAATTAAATTTGCTCCTTTTTCTTTTTGAAATATTTATCTAATCTTATTTTTTCGTTTTATGTATATGTTATTTCATAATAACATGGGTTCCACATGTTATTATGAGAGATCAATTAAACACTATTTTTATAAATATACTAACATGGTAGTCTTCTATCTATATAATGAGGTAGAACACCCGTAAAGAGGACCGTTATATTAAAAATATAAACAAATTTATATTGTATACCGTTAGATAAAACGGACCTTATAATTTTATAGAATTAAGATTAAATTATAATAGTATTTGTAAATACGGATAAATTCATAATGCAATTCACTAAGAGTGATATTGATTTTGCATACACAGACATATAAAATAAATGGTGAGAAAGCAGTGCATCTTCATCCAAGGCCTCAATCCAAAGAGACAAAACCATCAAAAGCAAAATGTGGGCCATCATGTGAGGCTTGTGGGAGGCACATCCAAGATTGCCCTAATCACTTCTGCTCCATTGCATGCAAGGTAATCTATATTGCAAATATATATATATATATATATATATATGAATTGAAAATAATTTATTCAAAATAATCTCGTAATTTTTTGTTTATATTCTTAGGTATCAGTTGTTTCAGATATGTATAAAGATCGAAACCACAAATCGATATCCATCCCAATTCCCTGTTTTGGAGACTTCAATTGCAAAGACAATTACGCTTCTAAATCGAATACAACTGAAGCTGAATCATCTCTTTCTTTAAATGGATCATACGAGGAAAATCTAGCCTCGAGTAGTTCTCCACTTAAGCCAAGGGAGTCGTTATATAAGAGGAGGAAAGGTGTACCACGAAGGTCCCCGTTTTGTTAATCGTATTCTTTTACTACATTTTCTTCATATCAGGGAGGATTATTCAGAGCGGGCTCAATGGATAACGGGGATGGAATAGCTGTTGGGTGGGTGGGGGGGGTATTTGCGAAAATCGTGGTATAGCTGGAAAAAATAATTTCTTATTTCTGATTTGTTTTTTTTAGGCAATGGAATAAGAGATTTTTTTTTTTTGTTCTTAATATTTTGGTAATGTTGGTAGAATATTTTTGGAAATGTTTTCTAAAGGTTTGTTCAATGTACTGTTTGGCTACAATGTGTTGTTTATATTTAGAGATCTTTGCACTTTGTACCTCTAAAGTTTTGGAGAAATGTCACTTTGGCCTCTATATTTTCAATTTGAAACAAATTAAGCCCTGAAGTATGTAAATCCTATCAACACAATCCAAATCAGTAACTCTGTCATTTTTTTATGATGAAAATCAGTCACATGTCAGACACGGAATCATCAACTTAGGTGAATTTCGTTATAAAAAATGACGGAAAGACTTATTTGACATGATTTGGATATTTCAAAATTTAATGTATTCAAATTGAAATGACATGGGCTAAAATGAGATTTCTCTAAAACTTCAGGGGTGGAAAGTGAAAAAAGCTCTTATAATTATATTTGTATATAAACACTTTTGCCTTTCTAATGAGTGAAGGGATGAATGTTGGCAGACAGAAAGGAGAAAGAAAAAAAGGAATAACTTTGGCCATGTTTTCTGCATGTAATACTACAGTCTGATGTGGAAGCCTTTTGAGATTAAAAAGTTGGTTTGTTATCCTAATTTAATAAAGTAGTTCTTATTTTTAGGGTAAATTAATATTTTTGCTCCTAGTTTTAGTAGGTGTTTTGTTAGTCATAACTACTGTTGTATTCTTCGGTTTTGTACTTTGTCTTCCTGTGACATTTACGTCACCATTTTATCTCCTGTAGTTAGATTTGTTATATTTTATTCCGTGATGTAGATTTACCTACAGGGAACAAAGTGCTAACGAAGACGGTATAGTGCAACAAAGGTTTAACCACATAGGTCAAAATGGTGACGTGAATACCACAGAGAGACAAAGTGTAAAACGATCTAATCACAAGAGGTAAAATATAATTTATCCAAAAAAAAATAAAATCAGAAAGGACATGAGGATTCTCTATTCTAATATTTTTTGGACAAGAGGACAAATAAACTCTATCTGTGAAGTTAAGGGATAAAGTAGTATAGTTTCCAACTTGATGTATTAAAGTGACACTTAATGAAATTATAAGGATAAATATGTAATTCACCCATATAATTATTGTTATCTATTTAATAAAATAGGACGGAAATAAACCCTCTACAAAAAAAAAAAAAAAAAAAGTTTCAAATTAATCTAAAAAATTAATATAAATATCAAAAGTATATTTATGTTTAACCTTATATATCTTATAAATATCTTTTTGTATAATTGAATAGAGAAAATATATATTTTTTTATATATAAATTTATAAAAATAATATATAGATATTAAATTTATTAATAATACTAAAATATTAAATCTATAGAAATTAAACTAAAGAAATAATATAAAAATAAAATATAATATTACCGAAATTATAGACATTAAATTTATAAAAATTATAAAACTAATAAGTTAAATTTACTAAATAATGCTGAAATATTAAATTTATAGAATTAAATTAGATAAATAATATAAAAGAGAAAATATAGTACATGGAAATTATGGACTCTAATTTACGAAAATTATAGAAATAATATATGAACATTAAATTTAGGAATAACGTAAAAATATTAAATTTATAAAAATTAAATTAAAATAATAATATAAAATAATAAACAAAAATTATTGATAGCTATATATATATAAAAAAAAAAAAAAGGACAAATACAAACCCTTTAGATAAATATCAACCGCTCTTTGTCTCCAGAGATAAAGAACAGTTCAGATTGATCTAAAAAGTTAATATAAATATAAAAATTACATTTATGTCTAACCTTACATATCTCACACCTAATTGAGTAAAGAGAATATATTTTTTTGTATAATTGAGGAGAGAGAATATGTTTAGTCTATATATATAAATCTATAAAAATAATATACGGACATCAAAATTTACTAATAATATTAAAACATTAATTTCTAAAAATTAAATTAAAGAAATAATATAATATACAAAAAATTATGAACATTATATTTACTAAAATTTTTAAAAAAATATATCGGATATTAAATTATATATATTAAATTAATGAAAATTATAGCAATAACGTATGGATATTAAATTTAGTAATAATAAAAACATTAAATTTATGAAATTATAAAAAAAATAAAAAATATGCACATTGAATTTTCTAATAATACTAAAACATTAAATTTACAAAAATTAAATTAAAAAAAATAATATAAAAGCAAAAATAATGGATATTAAATTTAGGAAAATTATAGAAATAATATATTGAAATTAAATTTAATATTAATAAAATATTAATTTTATAAAAAAAAAGAAATTAAATAGAAAATAGAAAATAGAAAATAGAAAATCTATTAATAAATCAGGAAGGTGTTTGCTGTCGAGGACATTTCAATGATCCATATTATCTTAAATAGATCTACGGCTAAGATTTACTACACTTATAGAGGGTTGCTCAAGTGGTGATTTTGTATCTAAAAATGAAAGGGTTATGTGTTCGATCTTTCTTTCTCGCACTTTCTATTTTTTCCCCTTTTTTTGCTCCAAATTAGTTTGCAAATCCATCCTTAAAACCGCAACATCACAGCTCTAAAACAGATCTAGCCTCTTCATCCATGATCGTCCGGTATCGCCACGCACCGCCAAGTCGTCATCGTTACTCCATTCGTCGGACATCTCCTCGCACCGAGACCAGATGTGCGAGAGAACTAGCTCTCTTTATCTCTCTTCCCCCCCTCTCTCTATTTCATAAACATATTTCTAAAACTTTTGATTCATGACCCTGTAATCTCGCTCTATCTCTACTGGCGATCGCGTATGGGGTGGTGTTTTCAATCGGATCTGCTATTTTACTAATCTGAGGTAAAAACTTTCGACTTGTATGTGAATCATTGGGTTGTGATTCATAGGGTTTTGTATCTGCTGATCAATTTGATGGTTAGTAGTGTACTTTGTCACATGTGTGATGATCTCGCCCATCAACTTTGATGATTCGTTTTATTCATTTAGTGTTGGTGTTGGTTATTTGCAAAATTTGGAATTGGTTGTTTTGATTAGGGCTTTCTAGCTCTCAATGGCGTCGATCTTCATCTAATCTATGCGTTCCTCTATCAAAGCCTTCGAAAGTCAAGCACGCTTCACTGCACCGAACCACCATCACGCTCCGTTGAACTTCCACCACCACGCTTTGCCATGCAATTACATCACCGACTTGGGTAACTGCAAGGTAAGTTCCGTTCTCTTTTTATCTCTCTCTCTCTCTCACACACACACACACAAATTCCTCTGTGTTAGAAAATTTCTCTTTGGAGAGCATGTTCATGTTTTTCTCCTGAAGTCAATGTCCTCCAAAAAGTTGAGGTATTTAGTTGAGATTAACTATTTTGAAAATGTGAATTTAGTTAAAGATTTGAAGTTTAATATCTGGAGATTAAATTGGCATTTTCACAATTTCTGCATTTTTGGGACCATAACAAGTGGTGAAGGCAAAGCAGGTTATGGTTGTTAGATTTAAGTAATATACTGAGGAAGCTGAAGAAAATGGCTATTGACATGGGATCTAAAATAGATGGTCAGTTTACCTATCTTTGTTTATCCTATATTTGTATTTTGTTCTCTCAAGAAGAATTTCCATGTTGAAAGAAGTCGGTTATTGAGGTCACCTTTGTTTAGTGCTTTTGTTCCCCAAATTTTGTTTATGTTCTCAGAAAACATGGAACAGAAACAAAAATATGGGGATGTACATTGTTAGCATTCAATAGGTACATTCTTCTATTTTTGTTCGTTTTGTTTCTAAGCTCGCCTTCAAAGCTGTACTAAAACAGTGATATTAGAAAGAGGATGAAGTAGATTGAGATTTGCATTTAAACTTTTATTGTTGATAACGATTGTTCTCTTTCCATTTTTTTTTTATCATGACTAAGCAATAATATCCAATATCAGTTTTTTCTTTTTCTTTTTTTTTTTCCAAGAAATTTGAAGAAATCTAGTTTCGGTTCATTGAGCTGAGAAATATATCATCTAAAGCTTTTGGTTAGTCTCTATTCTTCGATGTTTCAATGAATTTCACAAAAATAAAAATGTTTTCAACAAAACACATTACGTAAACCAAATGATTCATTATTATCTGGAGATTAAATTGGCAATTTAGGATTCTATTGATGATTTTTTTTTACATTAGAACTGTATTAGACTTCTGTTTTAATTTAATTGGAAAGGTTTTGTCTATGATTTAGGTTTTGTTGTGCTGTTGGAATTGTGGAGTGGTTGTATGATTGATTTAGTGTTGGTTTTGGTTATTTCATGAATCGAAGGTTTTGGTATGATCGCCACTTTGATTCTTTGTAATTTTATTTATTAATAATCTAGCATAATATTCTCATGATTTTCAACTTGGTTTTCAAGATGTCTAATGGAATGGTCAGTTGAATAAGTATCATTGATTTTGGCTACTTGCTAAGAAAAAATTAACAAATACGTCTCATTAGTTGGATTTAACTGGTCATCGATCTATTACTATTGAACAAATTTTTGGAAATGCCTTTTCACTACAGGTTTAGATTGATTTTGGATGAATTAGTTGTGATGAAATTCTTAAATTAAAAAAAATGAATTAAAATTTTATAACAACAAATGATATCCATAATGTTTTAAATTTAACATCAAATTGACTCAGATTGGTTTTTAAGTTTTTAATTTTATTATTAAAAGAATCTATTAATAATTCGTGCTTTTAGGCACGGGGTATCGTTAGGAAATTTTAATAAATATCTTTGTTAATAATCGGGCACGTCGATATTTGTCAATCTTATATCAATTTTAATAAATATCTTTGTTAATTATCTATATCGAATTTTAATAAATATCTTTGTTAATTATCTGTCCTTCGATGCAGGCTATCTTATAACAATCAACATAATTTGAATATGTGTTTTTAATTTTGTTCAAGTAATCTCATGGTTTTCAAGTTAACATTTTTCTTGTCTCCAAATTTTATTTTCCTTTCAATTTGATCCAATAAAATATGAGTTATTATCTTTGAACAAAACTTGGTCATGTCTAATTGTTTTCTTTTTTTGATTTTCAATCCTTTAAACAGTGTTGATTTCCAAATTTTTCCCCATATGTTATACAAATAAAATTTGAATATAACATTGACCTGTGTTTGGAGTTTCCCGCTAAAAAATGTGTTAAAGTGAAACTCTCTTATTTTATGTTATTTTTTTTTATAATATAAAATTGTTTATATCTTCGTAACTCATTGAAATTAGGTATAATTTCTTCAGGAAAGAAACATGGGGATTGTTATTCGTGATGAGCGGAAGTACAATGCAATACAAGTTTCAAAGGTAATTTCTATGTGTCACGTACTAAGTAACAATAGATATACGCTGTTCATTAATGCATTTTATTATTATTATATTAATTACAATTGTCATATTTATTATAAACCAGCAAAAGCAAATAGAAAAAGAGAATCAAAATGCAAGTGCAAACGGAAAGGAAAAGGTGAATGAAACTTCGTTTGTAACAAAAAAAATTTATGTCAACATGGAATTGTATATTGTTTTAATGAAAAATAAATTCTTATAAATTTGTGAGATGTGAATTAAAGATCATTGACAATGAGAATTAATTATTTGCTTTATTGTTTTATGTATGTGCATGTCCTTCAAAGTCTAGTATGTGATATATTGAAATGATTAAATTTAATTTCTTTAACCATTCTATTCGTTATAAAAGTGTAACTTATCACGTGACAATATGCATTAAAAAATCTAAATCGATTTTTTTGGATTAAATTTTAAAAAAATAAACCTCAAATATTTTTTGGTTAATATTAAAAGATATTTGAATTTTTAAAAATCAAGTCAATAATTTTTTTAAAGTTTTCCGACAATCTTCAAATTCAATATTAAATTTTTTTAATTCATAAATTTAAATTAATATCGTCAAATATCATATGAGAGTTTTCCTTTTTGATTTTAATTAAAATAGGTAATCATCGAAAACAACATTTCCAAAACCGCAAAAACCCAACGAGGACGTAGGGAAAGAGAAAGATATAACCGACAATTTGTTGGAGAGTCATCTACGTCTGCACCAAAACATAGAATTATTGAGTATCCCAATGTTAGTGCAATGACTTCTTTATGTTCACATACACGAGTACATATAGATACATATGGATATAAGTATTGAACAAAATACTACGTTTGGAATGAATAGCAGAATTACCACCACCATTAATCATTTGTCTCTTAATCCTAGAGAACAAATTCGATCGGCAATAAGCGTTGATGATGTTACAGCAACCGAAGAGACGGATTTACTACAAGAGAATTTCCAGTAACTTAATAATAGATTTGAAGTCATATTATCTAAAAATCTAAAACTGCGTAATTCACACTCATTATTTAAAAAAAAAAATAGTTCCTTTATATGTGTAGGCCAACTACTACAAAAGAATATTTGCATAATGAACAAGATACTGTTACGTTCGAAAATTCTTCTCCAATTAACTCTTTTGCTCATATAAATTCAAGTCGTAATTATCTTGGACCAATGGATGTTAAATATCTCGGACCACTCAAGAATATAATGCAACAAATACTTTTACGAGTATTGGTGCTAAGTTGGATGAGAGGGTTCTCAATGGGAGGGATCCGAACACGTTTGTGATATATGGATGATTGCAGCATAAAACTGGAGCACTAATTCCAAACATAGGAAGAGATGCAGTTTACTCTTAGTTGTACATTTATGATCCTGATACTGCCTTCAATATTCGATGTCATAGAAATCCTAATTTGAGAAGCGATGTTTTGCAGATCATACAAAATGTTTGTATGAAAATAATACATTTATCGACAAATATCGACAGCCATACGCAATCTTAGATCAATTAAATGTAAAAGGTCAAAATTTTCCTATTCATCTTCATTATAGTGCAAGTACATATCGTACATGTTATAATTTGCCCACAATAAATGAAATTGTAGTTGTAATTCCGGGAGATGGATCTGAAATGAGTGGAATTAGAGACATTGTTTTACATTTAAGAGGTGGTAATGAATTTGTGCAAATTAATTAATGTTACCCAACGTATTTGTTGTTGTATTTCGTTCTTCTATTACCTTTCAGTGAGCTTGATTGGGAACCAGAATTTAAACAATGGGATGTCACACTATATCAGCACACCAACGATAGACTAACTCAACAACAATTTTATAGTTATCATTTGTTTGAGCGACTAATAGAGTATTCTGTAATTCTTAGAAGAGGAAAATTATTTTAAGAATTTATACTAGATGTTTGGGCACCAACTGAGCAAAATCGGTTGAATTACTTTAGGTTAAATCAAGACAGGCTGCATACTGAACTCTACAATGATCTTAATGATATAGCTAATGAAGAGTTGGAGCCAAGACAAGTTAGTCAAAGATTTATTTTTCCATCATCATTTTTTGGGAGTCCTAGACATATGTTTGAAATATTTCAAGATTCAATGGCTATAACTCGGTTCAACCGTCACCCTGATGTCTTTCTTACAATGACTGTTAATCCTAATTGGCCAGAAATCATTTCATCTTTGTTGCCTCATCAAAATCCAACAAATCATCCAAATTTAGTTGCCCGTGTTTTTGAGTTGAAAATAAGAGCTTTGATGAAAGAAATTGAAAATAACAAAGTCTTTAGGAAGAAAGTTGGTTAGATTTCCACAATAGAATATCAGAAGTGAGGGTTGCCACATATGCACTTATTGATATTCCTTGATGGTCCGGACAAAATTCGAACATGTGCACAAGTTGACAAAATCATTAGTGCTGAATTTCTGGACCCAATTGAAGATCTGACTCTTTTAGAAGCTGTAGAGAAGTGTATGGTGCATGAACCTTACGGTGCTTGAAATCCTAAGACTCCTTGCATGGAAAATGGTAAATGCACAAAGAGATATCCATATGATTTTACTGAAGAAACTACTATGGACCAAGATGGATATCCAATTTACCGTCGACGAAATGATGGTAAAGTTTATACTGTAAGGGGACAAGAAGTTAATAATAGAGATGTTGTACCTTACAATCCTTATCTTTCTAGAATGTTCGACTGTCACATTAATGTTGAAGTTTGTTATAAAATAATATGTGTGAAATATATTCACAAGTACATTTATAAAGGAGATGATTGGATAACAATAATGGTGGGAGAAGCGGACGAAATCAAGCAGTATCTCGACGCGAGATATATTAGACCAATTAAAGCAGCATGGAGATTTTTTAGTTTTATTTTACATGAAGAACTTCCAAATGTTGTTCGATTGACACTTTATTTACCTAGAATGCATCATGTGGTATTTGATCCTAATGAAGAAATTGATTCGATTATTTCGCGAGCTCAAAGGTAAGTAACAACACTTAGGCCCCATTTGGTAACCCATTTCTTTCCAGAATTTTCCATTCCATTCCCAGATTTTTGAGAATTCTGTTTGGGAATAGCTTTTGGTAATTTTTGTTTTCGTTTCCATTCCATTCACATTTGAGAATTGTGCCCATTTTTTTCTTAAGAAATGAGAAACAAAAAAAAAAATTGTTTCTCATAATTCCTATTTCATTCCCAAAATCACTGGGCACTGTTCATACGTCGGCCGCCACCACCGGCCACTATCTGCCGCCGCCGTCCGGTAGTCGGCCACCTCTGAGAACCTCCAGCAACCGTCGCCACCGCCACTGCTAAAACAAAACAAAAAAAAAAACTCACAAAAAAAAAAAAAAAATTGATTTTAAGATAAAATCGTTACCAAACACAATTCTATTCCCAAATATATATATATATATATATATCGTTACCAAACGCGATTCTACTCCCAAGAAGAAAACAAAATTCTCATCACATCCCATTCCATTCCCATCCCACTGCTGAAATGGAAACAGAAACGGTTACCAAATGCCACCTTACTGTTTTTTTTTAATATTGCGCATGACATGAAGATGCGCATGCTTATACATATCAAGAGTTTCCTCAACATTTTGTTTGGGATAAATCTCATAAGGTATGGAAAGTAAGACAACGTGGGTTTGCAATTGAAAGAATGTATTTTGCATCTCCAAATTTTGGAGAAAGATTTTATTAATTTGCGATTACTACTAATTATTGTCAAAGGACCGCAATCATTTGAGTACTTACGTACATTTAATGATGTTCAACATCCGACGTTCAAAGCCTCATGTGTCGCAAGAGAACTTTTAGAAGATGATGGAGAATGGGTACAATATTTGCAGGAGACATCAATTATGAGCACGGGATATAAGTTAAGGAGATTATTTTCTGTCATACTCTCACAATGCAGCCCGATGGATCCATGTAAGTTGTGAGATCAATTATCACCATATATTTGTGATGACCTATCTCACAAAATTGGCATAAAATTTGAATTCTCTAATTCGACGGAAATTCAAATTAAAGATTACGATTTGTATCTTCTAAATAAAATTTTACAAGAATCAGGAAAGAGTTTAGTTGATTTTCCATCCATGCCCTAACTTGTTCATAATTGGAGTACGGTTGTTGGTAACAGACTAATATGGGAACATTGACAATTAAAAAGCATGGCACAGGATTTGAATGTCTAAGTTAATATTGATCGCCTAAATAATTGTCAACGATCTGCATATGATTTAATTAATGTCTTCGTTACTTGGTAATAAAGGAAAGACATTCTTTTTAAATAGTGGCGCTGGTACTGAAAAGACTTTTTTGTACAACACGATTGCAACAAAATGTCGTAACTTTGGTCATGTTGTCATTACTGTTGCTTCGTCCGATATTGCATCGCTACTTCTGCAAGAAGGCAGAACTGCACATTCTACATTTCGCATTCCTTTAAATATCCTTGAAAACTCGGTTTGCAGATTTAGTAAGCAATCATTACAGGCAGAATTGTTCAAAGAAACTAAATTAATAATTTGGGATGAGGTCCCCAATGCAGCATAGGTATTGCGTTGAATCGATAGATCACACACTTCAAGATATAAGAGATAACACAAATCCATTTGGGGGTATCACTGTTGTCCTTGGTAGAAATTTCAGACAAATATTACCCGTTATACCCAAAGGTGTTTCTCAACCAATTGTCGGTGCTTCGCTTAGGCGATCTAACCTTTGAAAATTCATGAAGATGTTAACTCTAGATCTCAACATGCGCTTGAGTAGCACAAGTACTGAAAATAATGGGTTTGCTAAGTTTTTATTAGAAGTACTTCTTATTTGTTATATGTAGATAAGATTTTAACAGGCTTAAACATTAAAAATTTTTTATTCCATTTTTTAATTTTTTTTGTTAAAAATTGGAAGCAATCTATATGAGATAATAGAATTCCCATTAAACATCCACAAGTGCCAAATACTGTTTGAACTCATCTCAATAGTTTACCCACAATTGAATGTTGTTGGAACTGTTACCTCGACATATCTGACTGAGCGATCTATACTTTCGGCTTGAAATAACGATGTTAGTGTGATTAATTCAGTAGCATTTGATAGTTTTCCTAGAGATACTTAATGGGCAGTTGACAGATACTTAATGGGTGATCGACTTATGGCAAAGAGATGGCTTGGTCTACGTCTTGAATTGAGTGGCCAACCGATGGGTGTTAGTTGGTCAACCAATAGCCAGTTTCAGGAATTGAGGATTTTATGGTTTTGTTCCAAAAAATAGTCGTTACTAGCTGTTTTATGGTTGACATATGTGAGATATCTTAGGGATCTGATAGATTTTGAGTTATTTAGTTAATATATTAATATCCCTACAGATATGGTTCAAGTATTTTGGATATCTCTCAATTTGGTTGATGTTATTCTCTTTATCTTATCTAATTGAGATTGAGTAAAGTTTGAGGAACTAAATTGAATGTTTTAAAAGTTGTAATTAAGTCAAATATACCTAAAATAAAATATAATAATATATGGGGTCTATAGGTGTTTTTTAAATACTTATCATTTCAAAACTAGCCGTTAGAGGGTTCGTTTCAATTCCCTTATATAGGCCTGCGAATTTCACATAATAAAATATAATATCAAGAACTATTCAATTCAGAAGCTGTTATAAGAGTCATCATTCTAATAATATTTTGAAAGATCAAATTGTGAGATCAATTGTTGAGAAATTCTTGAGTTAAAGCGCTAATTGTGTAAGCGTTACCGATTTGAACTGTCTAACATTTCAATTTATAATTCTTCATTGTTATTCTACTGAGATCTTTCCAAACTATTAATCTTTATTGCATATCTATTTTTCTATATTTACTTGTTTGATAATATCTTGATAAAATCGTTTTCTGAACTTTAAATCGCATAAAAATATTTTAAAACGATTTTTGGTGAAAATCTGATTTCATACTTATCTGTGTACTACCCATATCTATAATAATAAGATTTTTATGTTTTCTGGGTGAAAGTGTTTCAAGCTTATTCTTAATTGAGTATATTATTATTATTATCACTTGCTTGAATAATTGATCTTGTGAAATCGTTATTGAACTTTAAAAGCATAAAAAAAAATATTAAAATGATTTGTGTGATAATCTGATTACGTGCTCAATTTTTTACTACCCGTACTAATTTTATAATCAGATTTTATATTCCTCACTAATTCTATCACTAGTAATTATCGGGACATTAATCGAGTTTAAATTGATTTGAGGTGGTAGAAGCTCCGAGTGGAAACAAATTTATCAATTTATTGTAATTTGTGAGTTGTGTGTCAGATTAGATACTATTGGGAGTATCTAATCAGGAGTAACGTTGAGTTTCAATTTTTTCCAGTAAAAAGATTGAGATTTGATATTTACCTAAGTACAAAAAGGTTAGGTTACTCTTTTCCCGTTGAAAAGAGTTTAGGTGTGATTCTTCATGATTAGGATCAATTGTGAGTGATTTGCAAAGATTCCAGCATTACTTGGGAAAAAGATAGTTGGAGTGTTTCTATGAGGTTTAATTCTTAAGTCTAAGGTATAAAAAAAATTAGGTTGTGATTCTCTCTGTAATATAATTAAGTTAATCTTTAGCCTGTTAAAAGAAAAGGTTATTCTTGAGCCTTAGAAAAAGAATAGATTATTCCTGAGCTTGGAAAAATAAATTTGTAAAGGTTGATTCTGAGCCTGCGAAAAGAATCATTTTTGTAAAGGTTTGGTTCCTACCTGTTTAAAGGAATCTTAGTGGTTTAGTGGGTGCGAATCTCCATGGGGCTCGGAGGACTGGATTAGCCAAGATTAGATTAGTGAACCAGGATATATCAGTATGTACTACATTGTTTATTTCTTTTACTTTATTTTGTGTTGTTTGGGTGTGCACCTAGAGCTTATAACACTTATCCACTGCTATAAAGAGATAATAATCGATTTAGGATAAATTGATTAAATTAATTATTTGATTTTTGAATATTATTATTTGGATTAAATTTTATATCTACCCAATTCACCCCCCCTCTTGGCTAGCTCATTGGGCCAATATTGGCTACAGACGAAATATTAAAAGATGATGAGGTTAATCGTCAAATCACTAATCGTTATCCCAATAAATATCTAAATTCGTTAGATCTTCCAGGACTTTTTGATCGCACCACATTTTATGCAATCTAATAACACTAAACTTAATTTTGTTAATCGATTAAATAAATTAAAATATTAGAAATTAATTAATTTTATTTGTTTTTGTATGATTTTGAAATTGGACTGAAAATGAGCTAATTTGGAGCACAATGGATGAGAAAACGAGAGAATTCGACAGATTGCGTTCGACCGGGGCCAATGGGGGGGTTTTGGCCACGAGTCGCACATGTGACCTACGGGTTGCACATGCGACCAGCTCAGCTGCTGGTCCCAGCAATTGAGCAGAGAGAAAAGCTCTTTGCCCAAGGTAAAGAGCCCTATTGTTTGCCAAATTGGTGCAGCAATTCCCCAACATGGGTGCACCGACCTTCGGTGCACCCAGCCCTTTGGTCCCCCACTTTTGACTATTTTGGGCAGAATTTTTGGATCAACAGAAGGTTTTGGGGGATTTTTGGGAGGATGAGAGGAAAAGACCACTGGAGCAGAAAGTTTTCATCTTTATTCTTCACCTTCTCACCATTTTGTTTAAAGAAAGAAGCCTAAGTTCAAAATTGCAAAAGTGATATTGGTATTTTTGAAGATTTCATCCGCGAAAATACCAATATACAAAATAATGAGTGGCTAAATCCCTTTTATCGGGTTAGGATTATGATGAGGTATTTTGGATTTGCGTAATATTGTATTTTTCTATTTAATGTTGAATTTTGTGTAACAATTGTGTGATGAGGATTTGTATTCTTAATTTGTTATTATTATGGTTGGATTTATTTTCAAAGTGTCCTTATAGAGATTTTGATCTAGATCCAATCACTACTAAAAACGTTAGATTTAGTACATGTGATCTAGATCTAACGGTCACACAATCGTATTCTTGGAGGTTGATTATTGATTTGGATGGTTTATGCCTAGATGTTAATTCACTGTAGATTAGGGTAGTGTAAGAATTAAACATCGAAGATAAATCATGTCAGAAAATAACAATCCATATCTTTCTGAGTAGTTCCGACTTGTAGTTAGGAACACTCGTTTACACAAATTCGAATTAAATAGAAAATATAAGAAAAACATATATTCGAAAATACGGATCCATAATTCTTAATCCGGTATTCTATTTTATTTTGTTTGCATTAATAGTTTTATTTTTCTCATTTTTCTTTTATTAAAAATCAAAAATCAAATTTCGTTTCATTTCGGAAAGAAAAATAATCGAAAATCGATAGTTACAAGACTGATCATTGTGGTTCGACACCAGTACTTAAATGCACTATATTACAATATTTTGTATTTAATTAACGGAATTATTTTTGAGCAATCACTTTTCCCGTTCAAATTAAATTTGAAAGTAGGTTGTCCAATAATGTTACTGAGAAATATTGCATCTAACGATGGACTATAGTAGGACTCGATTGATGGTTGTTAGATGTGCTTTCCGAATAATTAAGGTTAGGATTTTAATGGGGGATAAATCCAAAAATTTGGTATTTATTCCGAGAATATCTTTAACTTCTTTGTCTTCAGATTTTCTTTTTCAAATGACAAGACGACAGTTTCCTATTCGTTTGACTTATGCAATGACAATAAATAAATCACAAGGTCAATCAGTGAAATTTGTTGGGATAGATTTGACTACACCAGTTTTTAGTCATGAACAACGTTATGTAGCCTTATCTAGATGTACATCTTTCAACCAATTAAGTGTATTTCTACCTAAAGATGGGACTCAATCCACAACTAATAGTGTTTATCCAGAAGTTCTAATATAATTAGCTCAAGTATTGCATCCGTATATTACAATTCCATATTAAGACTATTGGAGAACATTATAGGCGAAGGCAGAGTAGTACTAATATTTTTTAGCTCTATTGTTTAATTTTTGTCCCATATTTTCAACTTATTTTGTAGCTTTATTTTTGTTATTCTCATTTAATTCAAACACCATTTGAGTATTTACTGGTAATTCAATTAGTAATTCTTTTTTGTTGTTTGATTATAAAAATAAAATAAAAAATTATCATTACTATTTGATTATCTTCATTAGTTGTTGTTGTGATTAGATGAAAAAGTTCAACACTGATGAGGATAGTATTATGCGAGAACTGAATAATTGATATTATTTCATTATCTTTGTTCCTCATTTTATGCTAAAAATGAATATCATTGTATTTATTTCTCAGTTATCTTTATAAGTTTTTATAACTAATATGTTGGTTATTTGGTTGTGATGTTATCATTTCAAATTCAATTGTCTTTTTTTAGTCCGTGCATTTAGACACGGGTTATATGGTAGTATAATATATGAAAATTATGGACTTTAATTTTAAAAAATTATAGAAATAATATATGGACACTAAATTTAGGAATAAAAAAAAATATTAAATTATAAAAATTTAATTAAAAGAATAATATAAAAGATGAAATATACGAAAAATTATAGAATTAACTTCACCGAAATTATAGAAATAATATATGTACATAAATTTAGTAATAATATTGAAGTATTAAATTTACTCAAATTAAATAAATAAAAAATAGTATAAAAGAGGAAATAAAATATACAAAAAATTATGAATATTAAATTTACCAAAATTTTAGAAATAATATATGGATATTAAATTTAGTAATAACATATCAATATTAAATTTATAGAAATTAAATTAAAGATATAATAGAAAATAGAAAATATAATATAGAAAAAATATGGATATTAAATTTACAAAAATTATAGACGTAACATGTTGATATTAAATTTAGTAATAATACTGAAATATTAAATTTATGAAAATTAAATGAAAAAATAAAATAAAAAATAAATAAATAAATAAATAAATACATACATACATACATATATATATATATATAACAAAATATAATAGATGTAAATTATGGAAACTGAATTTAGAAAAATTATAAGAACAATAAATGCACATTAAACTTTGTATCAATAATGAAACATTAAATTTATAGAAATTAAATTAAAAAAATAACATAAAAGAGAAAATATAGTATAAGAAAATTATGTACCTTAAATTTGTAAAAATTATAGACATAATATGTTGATATTAAGTTTAATAATAATACTAAAATATTAAATTTATTTAAATTAAAATTTAAAAATATATATAAAAAATAAAAACATAATAGAAGTAAATTATGGACATTAAATTTATAAAAATTATAGAAATAATAAATAGACATTAAACTTTATAATGATAATGAAACATAAATTTACAAAAATTAAATTAACAAAATAATATAAAAAAGAAAAATATACATATATTATCGATATTAAATTTACAAAAAACAATACAAATATATGGATATTAAATTATAATATTAAAATATTAATTTATAAAAATTAAATTAAAAAATAATATTAAAATATGTTCAATTTTTTTTATATGACTGTACCTTTAGGCATGAGTCATACGTTAGTGTATTATATGATAAATTATGGTAGATGTATGATCAATCATATTTTTCAGTCTTAATGATATCTTATAGCATAAAAAATGGCCCACATTAAATATGAAATACAAAAAATCATAGGTGGGATGTGGGATTGAACGATGATCGTGGAAGGGGAAGGTGTAGAAGGGTGGAGTCGTGGCTATGAATTGGTACTGAAATGAACTCCTAATCGTGGCTGCTCTACTTCTATAAATAATCTTGCGGCCTCTAAATATGCACCATAGAAGATAAATCAGGCAGCCATTTTTATTTTATTTTTTGATTGACGAATACCTGCATATTGTTCGTCAATTGAAAACTTCGATACCTAGATTATTCGTAGATTTGCGATTCGAAGTAACCGATCTGCATCTTGTTCGCATCTTGTTCGTCGTCTTGCGATTTGTATCTTATTATTCGTCGTTGTCTGCATCGGAGATCTGTCGCTTACAATTTGTCTTGCGATTTACGATCTGTATCTTGTTCTTCGTCGTCTTGCAATATTCTTCCTCGTCGATTCGAATTACAGCTTTGATTTTAAGCTTGTTTGATTTGACTATTTTCCTCATCGATTTGCAGGTTTGAGCTTCGATTTGCCGTCTTGCATTGAGGAGATTTCGAATTGATGGGTTTCCCTTCCGTCTTCGAAATCTTCTTCGACAGCTTGGATGTTGATGATCTGAGAGAAATCGACAGCTTGGATGTGGCCGGTGATGGTTTGAGGCAATCAATCGTCGTCTTCATCTGCAGGCGCAGTGGAGGTTGGCGGCAATCGTTCGGTGGCGGCGGTCGCAGTCGTTTGGTGGATTGGAGAAAGGCGATTGGAGAGAGAGAGAGGGGGGATTGGATGAAAATATAATTCTCAATTTAGGGTTTCATGTATATATAAGGGGTATATTTGTCTATTTCTTTTTTTAAATTTTGAAAATAATTTTTTTATAAGAATGTTTTTCAAAAGGATTAAAACATAACTTTTTTCAAAAAAGAATTGATGAGAAACAATAAAAAACCCAAAAATATATAAATATATATAATATAAATTGTGTAAACTGAATTTAGAAAAATTATAAGAATAATAAATGCACATTAAACTTTGTATTAATAATGAAATATTAAATTTATAGAAAGTAAATTAAAAAAATAATATAAAAAAGAAAATATAGTATAAGAAAATTATGGACATTAAATTTGCAAAAACTATAGACATAATATGTTGATATTAAGTTTAATAATAATACTAAAATATTAAATTTATGGAAATCACATTTTAAAAAATATAAAAATAAAATAAAAACATAATAGACGTAAATTATGAACATTAAATTTATAAAAATTATAGAAATAATAAATAGACATTAAACTTTATAATAATAAAGAAACATAAATTTACAAAAATTAAATTAACAAAATAATATGAAAAAGAAAAATATACATAAATTATGGATATTAAATTTACGAAAAACAATACAAATAATATATGGATATTAAATTATAATATTAAAATATTAATTTATAAAAATTAAATTAAAAAATAATATTCAATTATATTCAATTTTTTTTATATGACTGTATCTTTAGGCACGGGTCATACGTTAGTTATACGATAAATTATAGTAAATATATGATTAATGATATTTTTCAATCGTATGATATCCTATGGCATAAAAAATGGCCCACATTAAATATGAAATACCAAAATCATCATAGGTGATATTGTTACCTGCCACTTTCTCTCTCTCTCCCAGTTTGCCTTTCTATATTTTGTCTCCCTCTCATGTGATTTGTCTAATTTTCATCTTTGCCAAAAAAAAAAAAATATACATACCTTCCCTAGAATCAAATCCTTCTCTATCTTTTTGAAAGTTTTCGTGTCTCATTACAAAAATCAAGGCCTAAAAACACATTTTCATTCTGATTCTCTTTCTCAGTAAAACTCAGTCGCACCCTAATCAGAACTTCTATCTCTCTCATTAAAACCTTATGCTTACTCTCTCTCACCACTTCCCTCAGGTACGTTTGCTCTTGCTTTCTCATCGCTACGTACTTTCTTTTTCTTCCTTTGTACCTATCTCGCCACAATATATTTACTTTGCGCTGCACTTGATTGTATTTCTATTTGCTTTTGTAGATATATTAGATTGGGTTATACCATTTACCTCCCATATAAATTTGACTAAATTAGATACCTTTCCTTTAATTTTGTAAATTTCAATCAACCCGTTATCTTTTTTGGTCAATTACAATTAACCTCCCTTATAGATAAAAAATTAATAAAAAATTTATTATAACGACAATTTTATCCTTAATTATTTAAAAATGATTACATAATAAAAAATAAAAAAAAATAACCCTTTAGTTTTTTTATATGTATATTTTCATCTTTTATTTTTTACACTAACATCACCATCTAAAAAAAATATTTATTAAAAAAATAAAAAATATTTTCTCCTCCCCTCTCTCTCTCTCTCTCTCCCCACCACCACCCCCTCTCTCTCTCGCAGTGGCGGTTGGCGGTGGTGGTGGGTAGTGGTGGTGGCGGCGGAGGGTGGTGGTGGCAGTAATGGGTGGTGGTGGGTGGTGGTTGTGGATGGTGGTTGCGGTGGGAGGTGGCAACGGTTGGTGGTGGTAGTGGGTGGTGGGAGCAGTGATTGGTGGTGGCGGCCACGGTGGGTGATAGTGGAGGATGGTAGCAGCAGCAATGGGTGTTGGCTCTGGTGGTGGTGGGGCGGTGGCGGTAGGTGGTGGTAGTAAATACTAAATATAACTATTTAAAAAGTTAAGGATAAAAAATATAATTTTAAAAATAAGAGGTGTTAATGAATTATTATAAAAATAAAAACATATTTTTTTTAAAATAACATAAGGGCATTTATGTCTTTTAACCTAAAAAATAAGTAAAGGGGACGACTAAGATTTGTAAAATTATAAGAGAGATATCTAGTTTAGTATAAAAAGATAGGGGAGATCTTTGGTATAAACATTTTTTTTCAAGATCTAATAAACAAATATAAGTGTTACCTTAAATATCTAATTTTGTAACATCTAACTTTGATTTCTTTACATTTTGTAGCTTAATCATCATCTTATTTTATTGTCTAAATATTTATTTTTTAACACACATATATATATATATCAAAACTATGAGTTTGTATCCGAGACACCCCTATTATTTCGATAAATACCAAAATCATTCCTTATATTTTTTATAATATTTGAGACATATCTTATCACATTTTATTGACAAAAATACGATTACAACATATTTCTTTCTTATTCTTTTATGTTCTAATTTCTATTTTCTATTTTCACTTATATCTTTTGCTCTTTTTTTCTTTCATTTTTTATTTTTATTTATTTATTGTATATGGTGTTCGTAGAAAAAAAAATTAGAAGTAAAAAATCGAAAACAGAAAAACGAAAAATAAATAAAATTTTAAAACAAAAAGAAAAAAAAACATTGTTTTTTTATTTTTTTAATTCATATTTTTCTTTTCAAATTCTATTTTCAATTTTTTGTTGGTTTTACAAAAAATAAAACCAAAAAAAAACTTAAAATTTTAAAACAAAAAAGAAAAAAACATTTTTTTTTTATTTTTTTAATTCATTTTTTTTATTTTTCAAATTCTATTACAATTTTTTGTTGGTTTTTATTTATTTTTTATATTTTATTTTCTAGATTTTTACTTTCAATTTTTTATTTTTCTACAAATATCATACCAAAAAATTAAAAAAAAAAATAAAAGAAAAAAATACATACTAAAAAAAAAAAAACATGAGAGTGAGTAGAAAATATAAAATATGAAATAAATAACAAAAAGTCTTATATTGCGAGAGTATTTTTATCAACAAAATCTTATGAAAAGGTGTCTTAGGCAACCTAACTGGAAAGGTAAATGGTGTTTCAAGTATTATAAAAATGACATGGATGTTTTTGTCATTATATTCAAAAGTTAATAGGTTAGTAGGCAGCATGGGGTGTGACAAATGGTATCAGAGTCAACTCAAATCTGGATATGACACTTTTGTAGTGTATATAGAGAAGTAGTGTAAGACCCCGATTTTTTATATACGAATAATTTAAGTCGCGTTTTAAAAATATTTTAAAAATATCGGGGTGGACTACGATATTAATTTTTTGAATTAAAATTTTAGGGGTTGAGTTATAATTTACATAAACATTAAAACTTAAGAAAGGGTTTAATTACTATCCTAACTAAAAATGAAGGGGGTTTAGTGCAAATTATATATATATATATATATATATATATATATATATATATATATATATATATATATAGAGAGAGAGAGAGAGAGAGAGAGAGAGAGAGAGAGAGAGAGTTGGTGAAATGAATGGAGGAGAGAGAGGCCACTTGGCCGGCCGTTGATCTCTCTCTCTCTCTCTCTCACACACACACACACACACACACACAGATATATATATATATATATACATACATACGGGAGAAGGATCAAGAAGCGACGTCCCACCGCCTGAGGAAGACGATTACCTCCTAAGCGGTGGATTTTCACTCAGGCGGTGAAACTGCAGTGTAGTTGAGAGAAAGGGAGAAGCAGTCACTCGTTCGCCTAGGCGGTGGGACGTCGCTTAGGCGGTGGGGAGCAGAATAAAAAATACATGGAATTTTAGGAAAATCCACGATCGGTTCAGAACGGGTAACATTTTCTAATTTATTTTATGAATTCTAAATTTAGTTTCTAACCTTAGAATATCAAAATGAGAATAATAAACAATAAGATCGTTTATATGAATTAAGTGTAAATCGTAAATTTTAACGACGCTAAACTAGTCGAATAATATTTTCATATATCAAAATGTGGGGTATGAGAAATTTATGAACGTAGGGCTTGCATTGTGCCATTAATTTGTTTTCTCTATAATATTAATTTAGTCCTTGATACAAATAGGTTCAAAATTGTCGAAAGTTCAGTAGCAAATATTTGGTGGAGCTTTTGAGAACAGATATTAGGTGAGTGTACTGTCTTCTTACCAAATTATTTTTATATCTATATATGATAGAAAGTGGTTATATTTAAATTAGATGTTTTTATAAATGATATGGATCAAGTCAGTTATGGGTGAATTGATAAAATAGATTTCCATTGAATTATTTAGGGTTTTAAAAAGAAAGACTTTATAATTAATCTGTTGGATTTTGTGGTTTTAATAAAAGATAGGAAAAACATTATTTTTGAATTAAATCGGTTTTGGAAATGAGGTGGATGTTGGTAATTTGACGGTGTTATTGATTTGACGGTGATGATTATTTATTTGGGCAAAATGGTGATTTTGTTTGTAGTTTTATGATAACATTATTGTTTTGACGATATTGTTGGTTGGTCTGTCCGGAGGGTGGTCCGGCAGATGAATATTGAATTGTGATTTGATGATGATATTATTGAGTTGACTATGCCATAATTTATAACCTGTTCGGAGGGTGGTTCGGCAGGTGGTGATTTATATTATGTCCTGTCCGGAGGGTGGTTCGACAGGTGGTGATTTATATGTGGTGATTGATATATGGCTTCCGGAGACGTCCGGTAGGTGGTGATCTGCGCAGTTAGGTCCGCTAGGAAGGTATATCCTACGGATGGTTATGGTACCGTTGTAACTCCCAATCGTGAGGTTAAAATGGTCACTATGGTTTAGCCGGTGGGTATGGGATTGAGATGTGTGTTTGAGTTGGGGTGTTTTATATATATATTGGGTGATTTATTATTGATTATGGTGATTGGTCTTATTTGATACTGGATGAATTTGAATAGGACTTATTTATACCGCTTTACTCTCACTGCTTATTTGATACTGGAGATTTTACCAACTATGTGGTGTTTATATATTTATGTTTGATCCATTTAAATGTTGTATTATTTAGAATGTAATATTATTATGTTAAAAATAATTTTTTACTAAAAAGGCAGTACACTCGTAGGTGAATCTTTTAGAAGACGGTCCCCTACTGGTATTAGGTGGAGTCATCTGAAAATCTTTGAGTTGAACTGTCAGAGGTGAACCATGTGAAAGAGAAAGATTATGTATGTCTTGTATAATCAATTTTATAGTAATTTACGCATTTTGTAATGTATAAGAAGATTAAATGTAATAGGTGATGTCATATTGTCGTCACGCTGGCCCTGAGATGACGGGTGTCCGGGACGGGTCGTGACAAGTAGAGGCTCCAAGAACGGCAAAGGCCTTAGGGTAGGTACTTTGTGTTTGCTTATAGATAGCTTTGTGTCCGCTTATGGGTTGCTATCTACACCATCAGTCAAGGGAAGAATTAGGCCAACACGACAAGAATGTCACGTTTTTTAGTGAGGACATTTTGAGATCCCACATCGAAAGCCAGGGTTTGGAACCCTAGATAGTACTTATAAAGTGAAAGACCATGATGGTCACCTACTTGATATAACCTTCTACCTCCTTGATTTTCTCATAGGCAATTATCTTATTTTATCTAGTGAGATAGCATTTTTCAGATTTTTCACTTTCTGATTTGAATCATACTACCCCCTAATTCACATCTGAATTATCCTAGAGTCTTGGGATTATATTTAATCATTAGAAATCCTAAGAATATTTTTCTTTTGAAGATCCTCTATGTGGATATTATTAGAGGTAAGACATCTACATCACTTCTAAGAGAATAAAACCTCGAGTACTGGTTTTGTTCGTGTTCAGACACTATTGGAAGAGTCTACTTAGATCACGCCTCGGAACTATCAACTTTGAGACTAAAGTGCCAGAAAAGGTAACAATTATATTAAATGTGATTTTATATTTCTTGATCTATTATTTTAATGTTAATACAATTATATTCGTCTTTAAAGAATTGGATATTGTCGTTATATTCCATTATGTAAATCTGTGTTTTTAATATCCAATCCCTTCAATACATTGAACATATATGATTATTTGTGTACATGCTACTACTTGATATATTATTTGTGCACACACTTCTACAAACACCTAATAGAGTCAATATAAGGTATACTAAATTGCAGGTGATTGATAGAAACTCCGAGAGTTACACTCATAAAACTAACAAAAAGATAATGTTCATGCTATGAGGGTGTGAATTCTAACTTAGACCCAGGGTGTTGGTCTAAGGAAGATATCGTATCTTGGCATAAATGAACTTGTCTAGTGAGAATTTTTAGCAAGACATAAATGAACTTGTCTTGTGAAAGAGTGTAGCAAGCATTAACGAACTTGTCTTGTGAAAGATCGTAACTAGGCATAAACGACCTTATCAAATGAGATTATAGCAAGACATAAACGAAGTTGTCTTAGTGTAATGGTTTGGTCTTCACCGGGTAAGAAGTTCCAAATATAGTGGATTAGAAATCTCCGAAGGAGTTCAGGGGAGTAGACGTAAATAAGAAAAGGCTTTAGTGAACTACTATAAATCGTTGTGTCTACATTGTCTTTATCCCTATCTCTTGTTTGTGCTTGAATTTACTTTGATTTTATATTTTTCATTGCACATGTTTGACACTTGTTCCTTATTGAATATTCTATAAGTGTTATTTAAAGATCAAAATTAAAAGAGAGTAAAATCGACTAAGTTATTTGCAATACCCACTTCAACCCCCTCTTGGATATACTTGGACATACAACTTATATTCTCTATTTTTTTGTAACCCATTAAGTTCATAACAAAAGTTTGATAGTAGAATAATTAATCAATTAAAATTAGAACAAATCTAATTTTTTTCTTGTGAAGAAACAATTTCTTCATGGCATCTCCTCCAACTGTGAGTCACATTTACTTACATATCACAACCATATTCAGTTGATAGGAATTTCACCAAGAGGACTCCCTCAGTAGTGATTTTTTTTTACTACATGTTTATATTGAATTATATTAAATATAATCAAATAGGACATATCTCTCTTTGCTGAGAAAGATAGACGTTATCTTGCATGCTCAAATAGTCACATTTATGGTTCACTATAGAAGACAACACTCAGTATCATCAAAGTATAAGAATGCAAGCATATGATATACATAGTACCTTAAATCTAAAGATCACAAGTGATAACACAATTTTGATATTCTATTTTGACATTGAGCGAAACTATCATGTGGAACATTTAGGATGATCACGTTCAAGTTTCTTTTTACTCTAGTAAGTTCTCTTGTGGTTGTTCGAGTATCTCCTACTAATGGTTGAAATTCATCATTCTCAAAAGAGAAAACACCCCACAAGCTAGTGTAGAATGTTAAAGACCCGTTTTAACACTTCAATACCGTCTAAGAACATTTATGATACAAGTTATCAAGACGTTTATGAACTAAGCCTTCTAATCACATTTAAAAATGGAGACATTTTTAACTTTATATCTAGTGTACTACAACAATATGATATAATTATATAATGATATAAAAAAAACACCTTTTGTTAATAATACTTGAGATCGTAATTTTACAGACAATATATCCAACATGGTTTGTGTTGGACAATGAGGTTGAAGGAGACTAGAGGAGAAGGGAAAAAGATGGACAAAGAGAGGTTGAAAGGAGAAGCAGCTATTTGAAAGGGTTTTCGCCACTTATCTTGCTTGTCATTTTGCACTTAACCATAAATCTCCCATGTCATTTACAAAATACCGGTCAACCCCATTATTTTTGTCAAATGTCATTTAGTTCTTCTCGGTTAAACATTACTAAAATTAAAATTGTAATGACAATTTTAGCCTTGATAATTAAATAATTAAAAATCAAAATACAAATACAAATACCCCTTTAACTTTTTCTTTTTAATTTTTTTCTCCCTCCCCTTCTCCTCCACCTTTTCTTCGGCGAGCAACCACCTCCAACACCGTTCTCCCGCGGTGACACTAATTTTTTTCTCTCTCATCTCTTCTCTCTCTATGTGTCAGTCTTACTGTAAGACCCTGATCTTTCTTGTACGTACAAATTGAGTCGCATTCAAGTATAATAATAATAAAAAAAATAGCAGGGTGGCTGACGCTATTAATTATTTGATTTAAAAATCTTTGGGACCAATTAGCTATTTTCAAAATGTGAATTGTAAACTTTTGGACTAAAATAAATACCAAATATTTAATTAGGGGTGAAATTACAATTAATGAAATCTAAAATGTTGATTTTGGATTAAATTAGGAGACTTAAATAAATTAGGGGAGAAAAGTGTAATTAAAACGAAAGATATTCTTATATATATATACATATATATGTGCGTGTTGTGTGTGCGTGTGCCGTGAGCTCAGCCGGATACAGGAGAAGAGCGACGTGGCAACCGGAGGTAATTGAAGAGAAACACTAAATTTCATGCCCATAATTCATAGAAATCGTGATCTAAAAGGAAGAAAAAAAAAACAGAAACAAACCGAAATAGATCAGGAGAGAGAGAGAGGGAAATAGGTTTCGGTTGGTGGTGGTTCAGTGTTGGTAATCGTCGCCGTTCGTCTCCATCATTCGCTGATTGTGTGTGTGCATCGGTTGTTTTCTCCGTCGCCGCCTTCATTGTTGTGGTTGTCATTATCAAGTTTTAAAGAGAGAGAGAGAACCGGAAGGGAAATGGGTCTCGGTTTGATGGTCGTCGGAGCTGCTAGGTGATCGCCGGAGGTGGTGGTTCAATTCGTTGTGGTTTCTCCAGCGTGGGTGTGGGTGTGTTGTCGCCGATTGAAGTGTGTTCTGTCGTGAATGTGTGTGGGTGTGCTCTGCTCCGTTTCGTTGTCATGGGTGTGTGGGTCGTTGATCGTCAGCGGTGATATTGGTGACGGTGGTGGGCTGATCGTGGGAGTGTGTATGTTTCTACGCATCCGGTGATGTGGGTGTGTGCGTACATGTGCATGGGTTTATATGTGTTGCGGTGGGAGCCCGGTGGACAAGTGGGTAGGTGTTTCGGTTGTGGAGGTGGCCGGTGGTGGTTGGTGATCGGTGATCGTGGGTGGTGTAGAACCGGCGGTGAGAGCGGCGAGGAGTGAGAGGCCTCCGGTGGACGAAAATAGTAGAGAGAAAGAGGGGTATCCGGCAACAACTGAACCGAAACAGAAAAGGGCAGCCGAAAAAAAAAAAAGGGGGGGGGGATTTACAGAAACCACCCCAAGAAATCCAAAATCCATCTCGTGGCCACCAAACGATCCAGAAACAGGTGAAATTTCAACTGATTATTAATTCTCATTAAATTAAATTTTATTTAGCGTTGCAATTCTTGTAATCGTAATAATTTCGTAACAGTTAATTTTAATAACGTTTTTCGTTAAGTTTAGTATAATTTATTAAATTAAATTCTAGCGTCAAAAATATTGAAATGACGATAATAAACATTGAGACCGTTTACATGAATAAATTCGATATCGTAAACTGTAACGGAGTAATATTTGTTGAATAGTAATATAGAATACAGGGAATAAGAAAATTACGGAAATTAGGGCCTGCATTGTATGATTAGGATATTTTAAATAAGATATTAATTTAGGCTCTGTCGCTATTAGATGCGCAGGCACCGGCGTCCAGATAGAGTATAGTCAGTGGTAGTTTTGCAAAACGGATATCGAGGTGAGTGTACTGTCTTCTTGCCAAATCTATTTTCAAATATATGATGAAAAATATGTTTACTTAAAAACTGAACGCATTTATAACTTATATGGATCAAGCGGTTTTGGGTAATTTGGAAATGTAGTTTTTCGTTGGTTTTTAAAGATAATGGAAAGAAATGATTTGTTAAATCTAATTGGTTTTAAAAGACGATGGAAAAATGATATTTGGATTAAATCATTTTTGGAGATAGATGTTGATATTATTGATTTGTAGTTTGATAATGTTGTTATTGTTGTGTCGATACTATTGATTTTATCTGCTTCGGCAGAGCGTTGATGTTTTCTATTGAGTTGTTGTTGTTGAGATGAAGATGAGTTGTTATTGTTGAGGTGGAGATGAGTTGTTGTTATGGTGGTGAGGTGGAGACTGGTGGTGGATTTTTCACCCGTCTGGCACAATCCAGCGGAGCGGTGTTTCACTCGTCTGGCTTAGTCCAGCTAAGCGTTGTTTTACCCGTCTAGATTAGTCCAGCGGAGCGTTATTTCACCTGTCTGGCTTAGTCCAGCGGAGTGTTGTTTCACCCGTCTGGCACAGTCCAGCGGAGCGTTGTTATATCCCGCTAGGAAGGCATATCCTACGGGATACGGTGTCACACCCCACCCCAGACTCCAATCACCCTGGGGCCGGCATGACGTCGACATGACATCACCTAACTGACTAGACAACCACAATAATGATAATATACAAACAAATGATATGTACAACATATACATAATTCCAACTGATAGGGACACATTGTCCGAAATATAAGAATAACCAAAATTCGAATCCCATAAATCTCATTTAGATTCATCTCTGACACCTCGCCTCAAAATTTCTCTCAAATGACTCCATCGCATGACCCGTATAACTCTATCTAGCGCCAGTAGGGGACCGACCGACTCCTAACTATTTTACCTGCGAGTGTACTGCCTTCTTAGTAAAAACCATTTTGTAATAATAAATCATTCTCCAACATCTAAATGGATCAAAGTTAAGTATGTAAACAACGCATAACTAGTAAAGTTCTCCATAATATAAGAAGTGGAAATAAACCCATAAGTATAAGTTTCATCCAAATCCATCTAATATAAAATCATACCAATCACCAGAGTAAATAATAAATTACCCAATGTAAGTAAAATACCACATCTCAAACACATACACTGGCCAGCCCTAGTGATCGTTTTAACCTCACGATCGGGAGTTTGCAACGGTACCGTACCATCCGTAAGATATGCCTTTCTACGAACACCCATCACTCCGCCGAAGCAGATAAACATCACTCCGCCGAAGCGGATAACTTCACTCTACCGAAATAGATAAATATTATGGCATCGTCAAATCAAATACAGCATCATCGAATCACAACTTAATAAATATCGTCTACTCAACCTCGTCAAATTACCACGTCTATCTCTTTTCCTCAAAGCCAACTTTTAAATTCAAAAATCATATTTAACACTTTCTTTTAAAGAGAACGTCTGATTTTATCAAAACCATTTTTTTACCCTTTATTTTTAGAAAACCAGGCATTTTTAGAAGAACAGATGTTTTCTATTCTCTTTTAAAAAACACCGACTAATTTCACCAAATCCAACAAAAATTCATTTTCAACTTCATTTCAAAATCCACCGAAATCTTCCGAAAATCCAGTTTATCATCTCACCCAAATACGGCTTGATCCATACCATTTATAAATTCATACAGTTTCAGTAAATACATATTTAATCATATATATACATAGAAAAATAATTTGGCAAGAAGACAGTGCACTCACCTCGTTATTCGCTCTCCAAAACCTTCACTAACCATGCTATATCGGGACACTAGTGCCTGCGAACCTAATAATAACAGAGCTTAAATTAATATCTTATCTAAAGCATCTTAATCATGCAATGCAGACCATATATTTCGAAACGTTACTATTTTATGTACCACGTAATTAAAAGTGATTAATCATTACGAAATTATTACGATTTTAGGATTTGTAACGCTAGATAAAATTTAATTTCATGAAAATTATTCATCAATTGAAATTTCACCTGTTTCCAAATTGTTTGGCGACCACATGATTAGTTTTAGATTTTCCTGGGGTGGTTTCTGCAAATTCTCCATTTTTTTTCTTTTTTCTTTTTTTTCTTTTCTTTTTTTTTTTTTTTTTCGTTTCCTGCGTCTGTTTTCCGTTACTGTTTGTTGTTCCCCGCAGCCGCCGACCCTTTCCATTTCCTCCCTGCCACCGTCCACCGGCCAACCCACAACCGACCACCTGCCTACAATCGCAGCAGTACACCCACAGTACTCATGCCAAGACAATCACACATACATACCCACTTCCTCTCTCTCTAACTCTCCGGCGACAACTCCGGCGATCTACACACGGATCACCCACATATACACCACCGTTCACGTACCCACAACCTAACACATACATACCCACACCCAGCAGAGGCACACATGCACTGCTCTCTCTCTCTAAACATACCATCGGTGATCATCCGGCGATGCCCATACAACCCTCGCTGCCCACGCCATGCCCACACAACATGACCACCCACACACGCATCGTCACCGTATGAACAACCACACACCGCCGAAACCAATGGATACCCACCACCTACCATTACCGTTGGACAAATCGAAACCCACCGCCGATGCTTTCTCTCTCTCACTAACTCCCATTCACCGCCGGCCACCCTACACCGTTCACAAACGCTCACCACTGACCGACCACACCCAGAGCACACACTCCACCGACCCAACAACTCAGCCTCCGTCTCTCTCTCTCTACCGTTTCTCTGGGTTTTTTTTTTCCCTTTCTTAATTTCTCCCCGGTGATGAGTTGTAAGCATGTATATGTATGCACGATATTAGTGGTGTGAACTTCAGCCCCTTAATTCCATGTCGATTGGATCTAGTTCATTCTCCTTTCTTCTTTTTTCCTTCCCTGTTTTGATCCCGGCAGTTTGTGTGTGTGTATATATATATATATATAATAATAATAATTTTTTTCCTAATTATATTTTCCTCCCCTAACTTCCTTTAGGGTGTTATTTAAGCCCTATTTAACCTTTAATATTCTTAAAATTATCAATTTACCCCTAACTTTTTAATTTTTTTATTTTCATTAACAAAAAATTTATCCCGAATTTTTCAAGACTTTAAAATGCGACTATTAATGACGCACGTACTATGATTTGGGCCTTACATAAGGTACCATTGTAACTCCCGATCGTGAGGTTAAAACGATCACATGGCTAGCCGAGGTGTGGTGTGATGTAGTGTGACGTGGTGTGATATGGTGTGGTGCGAATGATATGTGGTGCTTTGTCGTATTTGGTGTTTCATCGTATATGGTGATGTGGTGTTTTATTTTATCGTTTTTTGTGTTTTATCATATTATCTTATGCTGATGGTTTGGAAGGATTTTATATATTTGATATATATATATATATATATATATATAGATGATGATTCTGAATAGTAGGAAGAATGAGTTTTCTCGTGATATATGATTTTTATACTATTGTTAAAAATGTGTTTGTTTATACGCGTTATGCTTGATTCATTTAAATGTGTATTATTTAGAATGTATTATTATTATGTTAAAAATAGTTTTTACTAAGAAGGCAGTACACTCGCAGGTAGAGCAAATTTAGGAGTTGGTCCCCCTACTAGCACTAGATAGAGTCGTATGATGGAGCCGTACGGGAGTTTCTGAGATGAGCTGTCAGAGGCGAATCTGTGTGAGATTCTTGGTTGTTATATTTTTATGTGTTGTTATTATAATTCAAGGATGGATGTGCCCATAATTAGAGAGGATGTATCTGGTGACATTTTGTGGTTGTATATTTACGTGTGGCCTTTGTTTTTGTTTTTTTTTTATGGTTTAACGTTCGGGTGAAGTCGTGTCGACGTCCCACCGAGCCTCTAGGTGATGGGTGTCCTGGGTGGGGTGTGACACTTACCCCTTCTTCTCATGCGAGACCCCATCCCACCAGCACCTACCAATAGATTTGTTAGAATCGCGTTGGATATGTTCCATTAGATCTAGTCGCAGTAGGGAACCCAAAGGATAGGGTGTTGGCCTGACGAGGAGAAAGAAGAATGAGAGGAAAGAAAGAAAGAAAAATAGAAGAAGAAGGTTGGTGGGAAACCACGGTTGTTGTTCATCTTATCCACAAAATATGCGGTTCTTGTTCGTCGCAGCCATCATTGAGACCAAATCCGTGAAACTTGTAAGTGGTTCTTCAAGGATCCTAAATGAATAAGGGAGAAGAAGAAATAGGTGAAAGAAGGGTCGGGGTGCTCGTGTGGTAAGGGTGGGGTTGGGTTTAAATTTTTTTTTATTTGTTAAAAATAAAGGGGTAAAAAGTATTTTTTTTTTTTAAATAGATGTTAGTGATTTTTTCCTAAAAAAAAAATATTTTAAAATAAGAGTAAGGGTATTTGTGTCTATTTAGACAAAATATTTAGTCAAAGGGGTTGATTGATATTTTACAAATAATAGGGGAGGTTTGTGATTATTGACAAAATAACATGGAAGGTTGGTTACAAAAATCCTATTTAAAAATAGGGAAGAAAGTTTTAAGATTTTGTGTATTAGGTTAAAATTGGGAAATTTAATATATAGACTTTAAGAAATATGAAAATGATAATATGGACCCCTAACTACTACAATAAAAAATTAAAAAAAGTACAATTTAGACCATCTAACTATTGACATATTTCTAAGTGATTCCTCTAACTTTAAACGTTTCATTTCAAACCCCCTATGTATCATAACGTTTCAAAATGGTCATTCCGTTAAAAAATCAGTTAAAACTAACGGAATTTAGGGGTAAAATGGTCTTTTCACGTTTTTTAAATTTTTTAATCATTTTTAATTTTTTTTTTTTTTTTTTTGAATTCTCTCTCTCTTCCTCCCCTTCCCCTCTCTCTCTCTTTCTCTCCCGCCACCTCCCTCTTCCTCCCCTTCCCCTCTCTCCCTCCCACCCCACCCCCCGGGGTGGAAGGGAGAGAGGGGAAGGGGAGGAAGAGGGAGGTGGCGGGAGAGAAAGAGAGAGAGAGGGGAAGGGGAGGAAGAGAGAGAGAGATTAAAAAAATTAATTAATTAAAAATTATTAAAAAATTAAAAAACGTTAAAGGACCATTTTGTCCCTGAGATTCTATTAGTTTTAACATAATCTCTAACGGATTGGTCATTTTGAAACGTTATAATACGTAGAGGGTTTAAAATGAAATGTTGAAACTTAGAGGGGCCACATAGAAATGTGTCTATAGTTAAAGGGTCTAAATTGTATTTTTTCCTAAAAAACATTAGTGTTCAGAGATTTTTAGAAAATAGTTCTCTATTATTTGTCCATCCGTTTTCTATTATTTTGCGTAAAATGTCATTCTCTTATTTGGGTTGAACATTGAAAAACCTTAAAAATTTATGTAGGTGTACATTCGGTGATACATATTATTATTATTTTAATAAATCATACCTTTATTAATAATTTCATATATATAAAATTGTAATGAATTTTTTTATTTAAAAAGAGTGGCTGGCTAGCAAAATGTGGTGCATATATAGAATGATCCGTTGCCAATACCTCCATCCACAGAACTTGACCAAATTAGCCTTCATATTTATATTTTTGTCTTACGAAGCTCATAGGCTTTCGTTTAGTGTTTCTATATCTTTTTGTAAAAAAGAAATTAAATAGAAATAGAAAACTAAAAAAAAAAAAACTTGTCCTAAAAATCTAAATCAACACAAAAATATATTTTGTACTTTTGCACTGAGTTTTTTTTCAAAACAAAAACTAAAACTGAAAGACAAAAGTGACATGAATGGTCGATAACTTCAAATAAAACTCTATTTTTGTATTTTATTTTATTATTCAAAGCTTCTTAATAATTTTTATTTATTTATTTAAGAAACTCGAACCATGGTTTTGTAGCAATGATTTTACATAATGATTAAAACTATTTAATCTTTTAACTCAAGTTGTAGAAATCTAAAATTATAAATGGTTTATAATATATATATATATATATATATATATATATATATATATATATATATATTATTTTTATTTTTATCTTATTTGTAGAACCGCGTCAAGTTATTTTTTAATTCTTCCTAATAGCTAGTAACATCAACTACAATATTAATTACAAATTCCACATATAGTTAACATCAATTCTATAAATTAAATCTAATTAATTTTAACGGAAGAATTAAAAGCCTCTTCCAAAAATTGAAAAAAAAAAAAAACTCGAGATAAAAATTGTAACTAACTTATTTCAAGAATAATCTATTCATTCTCCCAATAATAAATTAACATACCCCATCACTTCGGATATAGAGAAAGTGAAGGGAGGAGAGGGAAAATAAAGTCCTCCTTCCCTTTCCCTTGTTTGGTTTAAAGTAGGGGAGGGAAGGGGAGGGATTTCCCTCCTCTTCTTTGAACTAAATCAACAGCAAATAATCACAAATCTTCTTTTTTTTTTCTGATATATACGAGAAAGAACCCAATAATCACAGCAGATATGCTAGTTGCCTCCATCCATCAACATCATTGTGATGTGAAAGCCTACAACAGAAAAGTTGACAACAAATAAACCTTTTAGAACAAATTTACGAGAACAGAACAGAAATCTGGGATCAGAAGCGCTAACGAAACGCCTTGAAAACATACCGAGAAAATATTGCAGTGGCCAGGATCGGCAATGTGAGCCATCAGGTTCTCTACAGGGCCTTCTCCAGTGTAAACCGCTTGAAAACAGAACCCAACAAAAGCCAGCATCGCCAGCCTCCCGTTCTTGATCTCCTTCGTCCTAAGCACCATCACGGGTTCGGGCGAGCCTCTCCCCCACATAAACGGGTCGAACCACAATCCGCCCGGATAACCCACATCGGGCTTTGGTTTCTTTTTGTGTGGGAAGGTGGGCTCAATGTCCACGCACCCCGGGTTGATCATGTCAGCCCATCTCCGGCCCTCGGCCCAACCCATTAGGCCCAATTGTATGACAAATAGGGTAGTTGGGTCGGCAAAGTATTCACGGGCCCCTGCATCGTACCAAGAGAAGTTCTGGACAAAGCCCAGGCTCTCGAGCCATTCGGGAATGAGGATCCCTGAAACTGCTAGCATTGCCCATCTGCTGTGCATTAGCTCAGCTTGGGCAAACCATTTGAGTAGTTCTGGATCCGACCCTACAACAATGAATCTTTTTTAACTAGGGCCCATGTTGGCGCCTGGCAGGCTTGGGTGCAGTCAAAGAACAAGGCTCGATGCTTGGCCGGGCACATGATTGATCCAACAATTGTCAGGCATTGTCTTAATATCTTGCTTGGCTATAACCGTTGGATCGAAAATCTTTTTCTTGTAGTCAAAACAATATTGGTTGACAAAAGTCTTAATTTTTTTTCGTTGTTACGCAATTTCAAACAATGTTTAAGATTTCGAACCGCAAAACCACAATTTAGCAACTACTAACCGTGCGCCAAAGAGACAACTATTCAAGTACCCATCACAATGTTGATAATTTTTTTAGTGCCCGGATGAGACCCACTCCATTTTCGGATGAGATAGGATTCAGTCCAGATCACCGGCCCAATCCAATTTATTTAACGGATTATATTTAATCTTCGCAAATCTCAAGAACTGTACATTAAATCCATTTCATCAAATGGATCCAATCCACTGAAAAAATTGTTAGGTTTATCTCACATTGGACATTGAAGGGACTAGTAGTCAAGTTACAAGTGTGAGGGAATGCCTCATCTCATAAGCTAGCTGGTGAGGCTTTCCCTCACATTTATAACCTGACTACAAGTTCCTTCAACATCCGACGTGAGATAATCCCAACAAAAACTTGAGTGCATCCTACCCTGATGATCTTGTGTAACCAAACTTGTCACGCACACACAGAGTGATATGTCACTTGAATTGAGGATGATAGATTGAATAAATGCATACCTAATCCCAATGGGTCGAAGCCAAAATCCCCGGGAAGGCTGCAACAACCAATTAAAATGAATTCAAAGTCACCATCAGAGTCATAAAATCTCAAGAAATCCATTGGGTACTTTTCTCAAACACCTAACAGATCAGGTTGAAATATATCCAGTTAAAAGATTTATTAATTAATGAGTAATTACCTTCCATCAAGCCACTCTGGAGGTGAACTTCCAGGGAACCAGAGAGGCCTATCCGGAGGAAGTGGTTCACAAACACTCGACACCCCTTTCGTTGCATTTAAACGAGACTTTCCTGGAAGGTAAGGCCTGACTTTTCCCGAGAAAATCTTTCTGGGAAATTCTCTGTCGCCAATGAAGAACACAGGAAATCAGTCAAAAGCTAAATTGAAGCGGTTTTCAGCGAGAAAAACGTGAATTATCAAAGCGAAAACAATCGCGCGTGTTTAATGCTCCGCGACACGTAATGTGGAGACAGTGCGAGTTGAATAGTAGTAAAACGGTGAAGAACCTGGCGTGGAGGCCTGAAAATGGAGTGGAACCAATGGCTAGCGCCATGGATGAATGAAAGAAGTTATTGCCGAGTAGAAGTGAAGACGAGTGGTAGAAAGCGGAGTGGCTCCGTTATATCGTTTTATCTGTTGGTACAATTGGAAAGAGGATGGATGGGTCATGGTTGATCGCAGATGCTTGGGCCAATCAAACTTGAATCTGACACGTCTCCAGATATAGTGTGATCGAGAGGATAGTTCTGCTGTTTTAAGTCGTTGTAAATTCGAATTTGTGATAATTATTGATACAATTTTATTAGTATTATCATTTTTTTTTTTAAACTCTCTCTTTCTATCTATCCATCTATGTAGTTCACATAGTATTTATCGCACAATACTTTCATCTCGGTTCATTTTCCTCGTCAATGAAGAAGAGGAAGACTCGGTTCATTTTCCTCGTCAATGAAGAAGAGGAAGACTTGTATTTGACCGTGTTATAAGATTCAAGTTACAACCTCGATTTACACGGTCAACACAATGAAAAATGTGCGATCCCCAGCTGGCATGGATGATTTGACCACGAGAGAATGAGAGATCCATATTCTTTGTCCTAGTACCATGTTAGAAGGATCCAACTTCAAACCATATAGTGGTAAATGAAGTAACTCTTTTGACTGAACTCTTAAGTGATCGATGTAAAACTAGAATTTAACAGGTATTTTTTTCTCTCTCGTTCTCTTGCTCTTTCACTCTCCATTCCGATTTTGTTGCATGTCCCGAAATTGGAAGAACTTTCATTGAAATGATCCCAAGAGTTGTGGATGTTCTATTTATTTGTTTTTTCTGGAATTATGGTTTTGGTGTTAAGGTATTAGTTAAGGGTTTAGGGTATTTGTTAATTAGTTTATATGAATACTAATGTGACCCTAATTTGAATGAATTTCTCATGAATATTTGAACTTAATTACAATATTTTGTGCACACATTCTTCTTCTTATTATTATTATTATTTTTATGCTTTTTTTAATTATGTAGGTGATATAATTTGTTAGTTTTGGTAGAAAAATAGTTTAGTTTCGGTAGAAAAATAGTTTAGTTTCAATTAGTAGCATCTTGATAGAAATAAACAAACTTATAAAACCATTGAGAGAACTATGGTTTGGTTGATCGGTGAAGCAGATCGATCAACTATGTAAGACCCCAATTGTAGCATGTGCGTCATTTCAGTGGTATTTTAGAGTAATTGTGAAAATTCGAGGTAGAATTGGGACAATTAAAAATTCAAATAAAAAGTCTAGGAGTCGAATTGAAAATATGAAAACAGTAAATCCCAATTTAGAAAGGTAAATTGACATTTAACTTAAAATTAAAACTTTTAGGGGTGCAACTGCAATTTAAGAAAAAATTCTTAAAAGTGGACCTAAACTAAAATAAAGATTTTAAGAAGTTAAGGGGAGAAAAGGGTAATTTCACAAAAAAATATTTATATAGGTGATCGGGAGCCACCGGCCGGAGCAGTGCATGGACGACGACGTGGCAGGAGGAGGTTACCGCTTAATCCACTAGCTACATGCATATAAATACTGACCTATGCATGTAATGATCACGAAGAAACAATTCTCGAAACAAGAACCGCAAACTGGAGAAGGAAAAGAGAGGAAATCTAGAGAGAGAGAGAAGATTGGAGGGTTCTCCGGCGAAGGCAGGGTGTTTCGATTACAGGGTTGTGGGTGTGCATGGGTATTCGATGGTCGACGGGGAGCTTCGTGGGTGTGCCGTTGTCAAATTTCAGGAGGGACAGAGAGGGTGGTTCGGCATAGGTGGTGGGTGATCGTCGCCGGTCGTCCGGTAAGTGTTCGGTAATATGTTCGGCCGTGCGTGTGTGCTCTGCTTTGGGTTATTGTCTGTGTGTGTGAGTGTTTTTAAACGTGTTTGTGTGTATGTGGGTGTGTATATTTAGTGGAGTGGCCGGAGTTGGTGAGAGAGAGAGATCGGCACAGAGGGACGTTCGTCGGTTCGGTTGGTCGGTGGATGTACGGGTGGACGGCCGACGGCCGTCGTCTGTCTGTGACGATGTGCGTAGGTGGGTACCGCCTTGCCGACGGGTGGTGCGTGGCCGGCCGGTGGACACCCCAAAACAGCAAACAATGAACAGAGCTAGGAAGCAGAAACAGGAAACGGGGAAAAAAAAAAATAAATAAATAAAGAAGAAAGAAAAAGAGGGAAAAAAAAAGGAAAAATTGCAGAAACCACCCCAGGAGAATCTAAAACCCATCTCGTGGTCGCCAAACGTTTCGAAAACAGGTGAAACTTCAATCGATTATTAATTCTCATTAAATTAAATTTTAGTTAGTGTTACAAATCCTAAAATCATAATAATTTCGTGACGATTAATTAATTTTAAGTATGTAGTATATAAAATTAGTAACGATTCGAAATATAAGGTCCGCATTGCATGATTAAGATGTTTTAGATAAGATATTAATTTAGAATCTGCCACTATTAGGTTCGCAGACACTGACGTCTAGATAAAGTACGGTCAGTGTCAGTTTTGCAAACGGATATTGAGGTGAGTGTACTGTCTTCTTACCAGACTATTTTTCTATAAATATATGTGATGAGATATGTGATTATTTAAACTGTATGAATTTATAAATAATATGGATCAAGTAGGATTTGAATAATTTGGTAAATTGGATTTCGATGGTTTTCAAAAAGGAATGTGAAAATGAATTTCTGTTGGATTTTGGTGAAATCAGACGGTGTTTTTAAAAGAGAATAGAAAACATCAGTTTTCTAGAAATGCCTGATTTTTCTAAAAATAAAGGGTGGAAAAGTGGTTTTAATAAAATCAGACGTTTTCCTTAAAAGAGAGTGTGATATATGATTTCTGGATTTAAAAGTTGGTTTTGAGAGAAAAGAGATAGACGTGGTAATTAGACGATATTTATTGGGTTGTGATTCCATGATGCTGTATCTGATTTTGACGATGCCATAGTTATTTCTCCCCGTAAGGGGTGTGGATTATGTTTCTCCCCGTAAAGGGTGTGGATTATATTTCTCCCCAAAAAGGAGTGTGGATATTTCGTAGGAAGACATTTCTACGGATGTTACGGTACCGTTGCAACTCTCGATCGTGAGGTTAAAACGATCACTAGGACTGGTCAGTGTGTGTGTGTTGGAGGTGTGTGTTTGAGATTGGTGCTTAAAATGTGGTGTTTTACGTATATTGGTTGATTTAATATTATTTATTATGATGATTGGTAGGACTTTATACTAGATGAAATTTATCTATATCTCTTTATTGTCATTGCTTATATACTTGTGCTTGATCCATACTAGATTGTGGAAATATTTAGAAAGTATTAATATTTTCGAAATGTGTTACTAAGAAGGCAGTACACTCGCAGGTACAACGGCTAGGAGTCGGTCCCCTACTGGCACTAGGTAGAGCTATGTGATGGAGTCTTGTGGATGATTGAGAGAAGCTGTCAGAGGCGAACCTAAGAAGGTTCAGGGATAAATACTTTTAGTTAGAAAAACTTCGGGCCGGGTGCGCCCCCATAATAGATGTATGTATTATACAGTGGGTGTATATTGTCATATTTATTAGGTTGTTTGGATTTTGGTGATGTCATATTGTAGTCACGCCAGCCCCGGGATGATGGGAGTCCGGGACGGGTTGTGACAAACTAGACTCTACAATTTTTTTTATTTTCAGGGTTTTTCTTAGCAAACTCTAGACCAAATTTGTTCCTAATCTTTATGGACTTATTTAACCACAATTGATTGAACACAAATAATTAAGCCATTAATGCCATGAAAATATAAAGGAATGTGTGTGTTTTCTAGAGGCTCAATTATGCATACTTCTTAGGATCAAGAGTGTTATTACTTTATTATTCTTCGAGTCTCAATCTTTTCCTCGTTGAACCCTTTGAGTTTTTCTCGTAGTGGAACCTTTCATCTTGAGTTCTTCGTTGCTGTACGATTGGTTCCCCTATAAGAATTACTTACTCAAGAGCCTTGTTAGTACACGTAATCAAATGAATCAACACATAGCCACATGAACATGTTACATGTATGGTATAATCACATAAGCATGAATATCACATGCATCACATAAGCATAAATGTCACGTGTTTGATATACTCGCATAAGTATCAGTATCATATTCTAAAGAAATATACATATGAGAATGAATAAACATATGCAACACAATCACACACCCATGATGTATAATTTGTGTGACAAGATCAATTAACCACAATCTATTATGTTAACCACTATATGACATCATCAAAACTGAATATCTCAACACTTTGGTAACAAAAACATTACTTCGACAGATAAACTTATGAATTTGTAATCAATATTAATCTAATAGAGAACTAATGGCACCGAGGCTTAGTTTTGGTTTCACCAGGTATAAGTCATTCAGTTCTACTTGAAAAACTTGTGATTGTTTACATTAAACTTGTAACGTTGGTCAAAACTTATAACTTCGACTAATAAAATTGTATTTTTTTATGAATACTAATCTAATAGACTGGTGGCACCTGGCTTAAGTTATGGTGTCTGTCACAACCCGTCCCGGACACTTGTCATCCCAGGACCGGCGTGACGACAATATGACATCACCTGTTTCATTTTTATCTTCTTATACATTACATAAATGTTCTATACAATTTCAACATACAACATGTACATAATCTTTCATTATATTATTGTTCCTCTCTGTCAGCTCAACTCAAATATTTTCCAGATGACTCCACCTAATATCAGTAGGGGACTGTCTCCTAAAGGATTTACCTACGAGTGTACTGTCTTCTTAGTAAAAATCATTATTTAACATAATAATAACACATTCTAAATAATATAACATTCATATGGATCAAGCATAAATATATGTATATCCACCACACAGTTGGTAAAACCTCCAATATCAAAAGAACAGTGTAAATAAGTTTGCAAACACCATAATCAATAATAAATCATCCAATATATATATAAAACACCTCAACTCAAAACACACATCTCAATCCCAAACCCACCAGCTAAGCCATAGTGATCGTTTTAACCTCACGATCGGGAGTTGCAACGGTACCGTAACCATCCGTAGGATATACCTTCCTAGCGGACCTAACTGCGTAGATCACCGCCAACCGGACGTCTCCGGAGGCCAATAATATAAATCACCATATAACGTCAATCACCATATAGTAAATATCCATCTGCCGGACCACCCTTCGGACAGATCATAATATAAACTATGGCATAGTCCATTCAATAATATTATCACCCAATCACAAATAATTATCCCTCTGCCGGACCACCCTCCGGACAGACCATAATAATAATCACCACTTCAATAATATCGTCAAAATCACCCGTGTCCACCTCTTTTTAACAAAACCCACTTTTAATTTAAAAATCATGTTTTTCCCACCTTTTTATTAAAGCCACCAAATCCAACAGATTATTTATAAAGTCTCTCTTTTTAAATCTAAACATTTCAATGGAAATCCATTTTACCAACTCACCCACAACTAGCTTGATCCATATCATTTATAAAATTCGTACAGTTAAATAAACACATATCTCATCATATTTATATGAAAATAGTTTGGCAAGAAGAGCATTATACTCACCTGATATTCGCTTTCGTAAACTTTAACCAATTATCCCCTATTCGAACTCCGGTGCCTGCGAACCTAACGGTGACAGGGCCTAAATTAATATTTTTGTATAAAAACAAACTAATCACGCCATGAAATCCTATTTTTCTTAATTTCCTATTTCCCACCTTTTATTACGAAATATAATTATTCAACTAGTATCGTTTCGTTACGGTTTACTATTTATAAACTCTGTTCTTATAAACAATCTCGGGATATATTATTTTCATTTTATTACTGTAAGGTTAGAAAAACTAAATTTAGAATTCACAAAATAAATTAGAAAGGTTACCCGTTCCGAATCGATCATGGATTTTCCTAAAATTTCATGTATTTCTGATTCTGCTCCCCACCGCCTAAGCGACGTCACACCGCCTAAGCGAAGGAGTGACTGCTTCTCCCTTTCTCTCAACTGCACACTACATTTTCACTGCCTGAGCGAAAATTCACCGCTTAGGCGGTAAACGTCTTTCTCCTTTTACTCTATTTTGAGATCTCAATCGCTACCTTCTCTCTCTTCACCTCGCCAACTTCGATCATCCCCAAACACTCACAACGGCTGCCGAACACCAACAACTTCACACTACCAGACCAAATACACGCACACACACAGCAAAACACACACACACACAAATGCATGACAAAACCCATGCCGACAAACCATACGCAGACCCACATGATCACCGGCAACCCAACCGATGAACAGCATACCTATATACATACTGCGGAACACACTCACTCACACTCCCTTCACTGCCGACGATGATCACCGGAAGAACAGCACCGCCGAACTGCTTCCTTTCTCTCTTTCGTTTTCTATTTCTGTATTCTTTCATCTAACCAACGGTCACACACACACATACACACCACCGGACGACTAGCGACACCAAACTCTCCTATACCGTCGGGTGTTAACCAGCCACGCCACCAACCCCCTTCACCGCCGAAGGAACACCCAAACAATACCCACACACTCGCCGAACGTCAATGACGAACAGCGACGCCACACCGTCGATCATCCTTCACCGGTCACACACACACGCTCACCGGAGATTGAACAGCACAGAACACACATACACACACCGTACTCACGCCGAAACACACACACAATCACCTCGGAGCACCACCGAATGGACAACCGCAGATCTCCGGTGAATCCTAATACTGTCGACGATGACACGATCAACCGACCGCCATGCTGAACGAACTCCCTGAACAAAACAGCCGACCGCCCTGCACCTCACCGTCGACGCTGCACCCGAACTCTCTCTCTCCTTTCTTTGCCTTTCTCACTCTCTTTTGGTTCTGGACCTTTCCTCTCATTTTTCTTTGTGTGAATATATATATATATATATATAAAGTTGGGAGTGGGTAAATTGAGAATGGGTAGAGGTATGGGGGCTGTCCGGCTGGGTGGACCCTCATACGTATATATATATATTAAGATATTTATTATAATATTACACAAGCCTCCCCTTATATTATGTTGTGGTAGAAATTAAACCCAAAAGTATGTTTTAATGTTTTTTAAAAATTTCAATACAATCTCTTAAAATTTAATTCACATAATTAATATCGTAGTCCACCCCGACATTTCCAAAATATTTTTAAAACGCGACTTGAATTATTCGTATATGAAAAGTCGGGGTCTTACAGTGTCAGTGTCAGTGTCACCAACTATTTAAAGGAAGAAATACTAATTTAATAGAGGACTTGGAATCGGGCCTAAGTTGGTGCCACAAGTGTGAGTTATTCAGTTCCACCAGGAAAACCTGTATTAACCTTAAACTTGTAACGTTGGTCACACGGCTTTTAACTTCGACTAATAAAGTTAATAATGATAACTTATTCGATGTTTTTCCAATGAATCATTTTTAAAATGCTCCTCTTGAGTATAAGAATGGTTCTGTAACCATTTACGAATATATATATATATATATAGAAAGAGAGAGAGAGAAGTAATTCTCAAGAGAATGAATTTTCATGATAAACACAACATCAACAAATGTCAAATAATCAATAGAATATCGGTAATGGGCATCTTTTATCCATTTTGGTAGGTATTGACTATTGAGGGACTTAAGATCTTGATGTGATCAAGGCTCGCTGGCAATGGGAGTTCTTCCCATATCGAATGTGCCGTATTAATTTTAATAAAAATATATCACAATAAAAAATATTATTTAAATCAAAATATATTATAATAAAAATATACTGATCTAACACATTACTTGTGGAACTGGGACAAAGTTATGGTGCCACCACCTATTGAAATGAATGAAAACTAATTTAATAGAGGAATATGAATACATATAAACAGAATCATCAAGAGTATGTAAATCATATAATGATTTTTTAGGATAAACACAATATCAACAAATTCCATATAATCTCTAGAATATAAACAATGAGCATATTTTATCTATTTTTTATAAGTACTGAGGGATTTAAGATCTTGATGAGTCACCCTGGAAGTACAAATTTTTCCCATATTCGATATTCCATATCAATTTTTATAAAAATATATCATGATAAAAATATACTAATATAATAGAGGACTGGTGGCACTAGGCTTAAGTTATGGTGCCTCCAACTATTGAAAAGTATTAATATTAACTTAACATATGACTGGTTCCAAGTGGTCCAAAATATTTAAGTCAAGGTATTAGCGCATCTCCAATAGATGTGCTAAATTTGGTGTGTCATTTGTAAGATATGACATATGAATAGTGGTATGGTACATATAGTTCAAGATGGGTACTCCAACAGTCGTGGCAACAATGGTTTGTCATTTTTAAAAAATTAATTTTGTATTAAAATTAAAAATAGAATTGGGCTTAAATAAAAAAAAATTAATGTAACCGTCAAATTTAAATTTATTTTTTTAAATCTATTTTTTTAATTTTTTATATTAAATTATTATTTTTTTTATTTAGTTTAAATTTTAATTAGTATTATGTATCTACTATCTGAATGTATCAAATTAATAATTAGATTATGAATCCACAAGTATCAAATGAACTAAAAAATCAGGTCAACTTAATCTAAATTAACTTAAATTAAATTATAACCTAACTTAATTAATAAATTAAAATTAACACAAATAAAATAAATTAACAAAGTAATCAAAACCAAGTAAAATAAAATTAACAAACTAATTTTTCATTTATTTATATTTTTGGATTTCATTACTGTTGGAGTAATAAGTAACTCCAATAGTTTTCCCTCCAAATGTTTCATTACGTTTTTCACTTGTGGCAAATATGACCTAGGTAAGGTGGGGTGTCATTTTAGCACAGCAGAGTGGCACATTTATTCAAGCCTTAATTTTGGCTAAAAAAAATACCAAAATGACAGTTAAATTTTTGGCACACCTTATAACACACTTATTGGAGAAACTCTTAGCAGTAACTCATATGACACTTTATATATCAGACAATTTTATTTTATTTTAATACTTCCAATGTGGGATTTCAAAAAAATAATCCAATATGGTAACAAAAAATGTTCTTTTCAAGCTTGATAATTAAGTCTTTAAGAGTGTTAAGAAGTGATAAAATAAATAAATTTGCATTCCTAACATTCAACACTTAATGAAGCAGAAATTAATACTTCATTTAATGAACATATAACTGCAGTAACCAATGTTAAAGTTGCAAATTGGTTTAACTTATTAATTGATGGTTAGATGAAAAAAAACAAAGGAGGAAGAAACATCTCTATAACTAGCCATGCAAGGAAAGCCCCAACAAGAAGGTTTTGGCATTTTAATTCAATATTTTTTTCATAACTCTCAATTTTAGGTGACACCACAGGAAATGCAAACAATGGGGAAAACATTGTTACAAGTGGTGCAAATGATCTTTGGAAGCCTTCTTCTCCCCCTAGACCTTTGCCTATTGGCTATGGAAACAACTGTGGAGGTAGAGTAAAAGTACATCGGGGGGGGGGGGGGGAGATGTTTAATTTTTCAAAAAAAAAAAATCGCAGCGTTTGGAATTCTTTACTTCGAAAAAACACACACACAAACATAAATAATATAAATCAACTGAGATTAGGTTGATTTTAAAAAATTGACCGAACCCTACCATTTTTTCAAATGGAAGGAAAATCACTTCCTAGGAGCCAATTTTCTAGTGCTTGTTGGGCCTACCAAAGCAGGCGAAGGGAGCATCGGCTCCCTATAAGCCGATACTCCCTTGGGGATTAAGGCTAATTACTTGGAGTGTTTGTCTAATTAACTTTTTTTCTTTATATGTTTTTAAGTAGAAAAAAATAATTAAAAAAAATTGCATGATCCACTAACTAGTAGAGAAAATTAAGGTTTGATCACAAAAATTATATTTTAAAAATTAAATAAAATCAAAATTTGAGAAAAGTAAGTAATAGAAAGTAAGGCTATTTTGGTCATTTTAACTCTTTGTTGTAGCCATAATTTTTTTAAATGTTCCATGAGCCACTATTTTTTTTTTTCAAATACTTAAAAAACTATTAGATATTTATTTAATAGGCAAAAAAAAATTAAGTATTTCTTTTTACAATATTTAAACAAAAAAAATAGGCATTTTCTTAGTTGTTTCATGAGCCACTATTTTAAGTATTTATATAATGCTTCAAAATTATTAGGTATTCATATATTACTTAAAAAAATACTCATGCAAGCCAGCTTACTCAGGTAGGCCTAACTTGTTGTGGCAGGCCACAGTAGGCACAGGAAAATCGGCTCTTGGGGAGCTGATTTTCTTTCCACTTGAAAAAAAAAAAGAGTTGGGGTTCAACCGATTTTTTGAAAATCGGCCCGACCCTGGCCTATTGACATAATTCTTATATGTTAAAAAATGCATGTGTCATGTATTTTTTATACTAAATAACTCTAGCCTTTGGTTGTATTGAACTAGAACATCCCAATTTGAATTAAAAATAAATGTATGCAAATTTATATCTATATCTATATAAAAAAACTCAAAGTGAAAAATTAAGTTTTTGGAGAGTTTAAAAGGGTTAGAGGGTTGTTGATTTTACTAATATTAGAATACGTATATTCAAGAAACATAATTGAAAAGAGCAATCTCTTAGATTAATGAGTCAATGCATTCAATCAGAAATATAAATGGATTAAAAATTATTTATCTTTTCTAAAAATCTGAATTTATCCGTCAAAATAGAGAACAAGAATTGAAAAATACATGAAAATTTAAAACAGTAAGTATTTCATGTGTAAATATTGAGAATTTACTAATATAAATTGCCTTGTGTGTAAATATTTCATGTGTAAGTATCTCTTCCCTTAGTTTGTCATTTATATATGAAATTTACATAAACTTCCCCCTTATGCAGCCTATCCATCAGGAATGCAAAGTTCATATGGGGGTTTAGGAGTTCATGGAGGAGGCATGTATGGCAACAACTCATACAATGGATGGTTTGGTTGCAACCAAGGAGGGGAAATTTACAATAATGCCCCTGGAGGCCTAATGGGTGGCAGTCACGGCGGAAATCAAAATCCCAATAATCCAGACGAATCACCTCCATCTCCACCAGGATTTTGGATTTCAATTATTCGTGCAGTGTGCCACGATTCCCACGTCTAATAAATACATATCTGTTTTCTCTATATCACTGCCGTCATCAAAAAAATGTTATTTTTTTGGGTTCCAGATGCAACGAGTGGTGAAAATTTTTGGTCGAATAGCAATCCTCATAGACCAAAATACGCAAGCTATTCATGTTTTTATGTCTGCACTTCTCCAGGTTGTTTCCCCCAACATTACACTAGAGATTACAGTTTTTTTTTTAAACGTTGAATTTGTTCTTAACGAAATGTTCTATTTTTTCCCAGCTTTTCGATAAGTCGGGTTCGCTATACGGAGAACTAGCAAGATTTGTATTGAGACTCATGGGGATGAAGAGAAAAGGCAAAGGGATTGATCCGCCGGCCCCTGCAGAACTTCCCAATCTTCACGATAACTAACCCGCCTCATGAAGCGTCAAAAATTGTATAATATCTTCTTTGCAAATAGGTTGAAATAATGTGTAGTTGTATGACTGTGAGGAGTCCATGTTTGTGTTTTTTTTTTTTTTTTTTGGGGGGGGGGGGGGGGGGGAGAACAATGATGAAAAAAAAAAAAAAAAAACATACATAAGCTTGACATTTGAATCAATTAACTTTGGCATTTCAAAACCGAAGCAAATGCTTGAAGATTTATGACAGATTACAACATATTCACAACTACTGCTAAATATCTCTAAGTATACCTGTTAGCAGCTTTTTCCCAGCGAAGACCAGGGTCATTCGAGTCTCATTCCCCCCTCAAAGACTCCCTAGAATTAGATAGACGCTTTGATCGATGAACAGAACCGTGAGATTCACAGAACAAAGCACTTTTAGTATCTAAATACACATGAGAGAAACAAGGCTTGGTGAAAGCCAAGCTACTTCAAATTCAGCAACAACTTCAGTTTCTCTTTTCCGCTGTAAGCGTAAACACAGAATTATTACCTCATTATTAGAAACTAAATCATGAAATATATGTACATATTTCAATCAAGATCTGCAAGTGTTCAACTGTTATACACAATTACCTTTCAGGAAATGAAGGAAATAGATCTTCAAGCAGTTCAACAACAGCAGAACCACGTGCATCTTCCTTGAGTGAAGCTTGTTTTTCCCTTGTAACTGAAAGGACAACAAAAACAACAAAATCAGAATTAATTCGCTTTCAAATGAAGCAAAAAAAACATCACACCTTTTGTTTGCTTTCAAGTAACAAATGTAAAATGACGTATAGAAAACAAAAGACAGTAACATAGCTAAAGACAGGTTAATTAGTCAAATTATTATACTTGCAGAGTGTTGTGAAAGGAAAATCGAATTCATGAGCTGAATCCCTCCTTTGGATAGGCCACAGTCAGGGATTTCTAAGTGCAACTTCTAGGGACCATAGATCTAGATTTTGGGCTTTTCACAATGGAATATTTGTCCTTAAAGCTTTCTGAAAACAGAACTATAAAATTATATTATGGTTCCTCATCTAATTTGTTTTGAACAGAAATTCAAGAGGATTCATGTGTATGACACTTCGTTTATTCTCCATGAAATGACTTGATCAGCACGCATTAAGATTCTGCAAGATAAAAATTCTCTCTCCGTTTCCAATCATCATGTTTGGATGTCATTGGGCTTGTCTGACCAATGCTTGCCTTGATCCTTTATTTTGCTAGCCAATGCTGATGGTAGCACGTGGAGGAACAGACGAGAATTTCTTTTGGCATGGACTCGAGAAAATATTAAGATCAGAATGAAAAATCTTAGCACAGGACCTGAAACTGAACACAGAATTTTCAAAAATAGAGTAGGACGAAGGAGTCATGGGGATTAGAGTTTGGTTTTGGATGAAGAAAAAAAAAAAGTAGAAGAGCAGTGGTGGTGAATGACGGGCATCTAACTTGGCAAAATGAGATTTCATTTAAAGGAGGTTGCAGCTTTGGTCCTTGGTGGTGGTGGAGCTTTCAGAGTTGGTCATGTCTCGGTTGTGCTTTTGGAATTTTTAAGTTGGATTGCAGGGAGACCAACAAAGAAGAAGGAAGAGAAGGCAAATAACAGAAAAATAATGAAAATGAAACCAAAAAAAAAGTAGTAGTTAATTTTCCGTTCTATTGGAAAGGCAAAGTAGTGCATCTTTTAGACAATATCAGAGTAAAATCGTAAATCTTTTGCTGACATCAGCATTTTAAAGAAGGTGTTGCAGTCTGATATATTATGGTAAAAGGGCAAACTGGACCTCTAGAAAAACTCAAGGCATCTTCCTGTTTTCCGTTCCAATGACAGGAGGTATTATTGGGAAACCCGACAAAATAAAATACTAAGAAGCACAAACACTTTTCATAAGCTCAATTCCAGTAGTTTAGCAAGAGTAATACCACAACACACTCTTTGCTCCACTACATGCATGCCCGTATTAAACACACTTTCCTTATATGGCCTATGATTTGACCATGTGTAAGAGTATAAAATTCAGAAAACTAACCAACGAAGAGAAGCATCAGTGGAGGAGGAGAAATAAACAAGAGAAATTGGGTTACGTTTTTTCTTTTCCTTTCCCTTTACTTTTTTAGTTATACCATTCACTATTTTGAGCAGCAGCGGTGAGGGAAAAATGAAGTAGAGAAATTAGATTGTGCACTTCTTCTTCTTTTCTTTATCCTAGTATTTTCCTTTTAATTATGCCCTTCACTATTTCAATAAGATGGACCACTATCCATTTAGCATTTAACCTATAAAAATTTGTAAAAGGTAATCAGTGCCATTTTGAAAAAGAGAAGCTGCGGTTGAGGAGAAATAAACTAGAGAAATCAGATTGCACTTTTTTTTTGGTTTTCCTTTCCTTCTATTTCCTTTAATTATAACATTCACTCTTTAAGTTGGAGAACTCTTAATTTAGTCCTAATCCATTAAAAGTTGTGCAAGGCTAATCGGTGTTATTTGTTTTATTTTTTTATTTTTTTATGAAAAACAAAAGATGTATTTTGAAATACGTATGAAACTTGGGTGAGGTAGATAAATTTTCCCTTTTATTATCTATGATTTCTCTGAAAAATCTACTGATATTTGGACACAACGCCTATGTCCTATGAATTTTTCCCTTAATGTGCATTTTATACTGTAAATAGACCATAAATGAGGTTACTCTATTGCACTACCATATTTTTATTAAAAAGAAAAGAAGAAAAAAGGGAACCACCACAGAGAAGGTAATAATAACAGCTTCTGGATTGTGAATCAAATTAAGGTGCTACATTATGAGACCTGTGCATACCTTGGGTATTTCGTCGGACCAAATCATTGTCTCTAAGATATGAAATATCACCCCATTCGAGTTCTAGGCCATCCATGTGTGCAAACTCGTCCAATATAAGACCAATAAGACGACGGCCAAACATACTAGTTTCATCACAGGCTCCCTGGACAGCAAGATAATGATTTTTGCTCACGCTTTCCTTGTCATGCACAAAGTCTGACCCTCCACATGAAAATTCAGAGGGAACAATATTTGATGGTTTTTCGGACTCACTCTCAGCATCTTGGCTTTTGCTAGAATACCGGTTTGATCTTCCATCCGGTGTAAAATATGGGGAAGAAGAACTGCAATTAGTCATTGATGTTAATGAAGGATGATTATTGAGTCCGAGATTCCGTATCCCACCCACATTATGGGGGCTTTCGAAAAATTTTGATTCAAAGAAGGACAAGGAAGAAGCACAAACATAGGAATCCACTGATTTAATTTCATTAATGTGCATAGGTTCCACTTTTACTTCTAATCTACTCTTATCTCCATGCATTGAACTGGCACATGACTTGGAATTTGTTGGCATATTATCCCCAGTACTTTCTATTTGATCTCTTGAATCACCACAATGTAATCTACCAGCATCCATTATATCCAATTGCTCCCCCTCATCATGGTTCTCTAAGTCATCAGTTTCTTCCAATTCCTCCATATATGCATCAGCAAAATCATGATCGAACTCATGTTCAGGAAGCAGGTTCCAAACAATCTGCTTGGTCTGAGCACTCACACTCAATAAACATTCTATCTCTTCCTCCATTTCCTCCGTTGAGAAGGAACGGCAAGAACTACGAGAACCTTTATTGATGATAGCAAGAGTTTGTAGTAAACATTCTGGGATAGTGTCTATATCAGCGCACTCCACAAGAAATTCAGTCAAGAAATTCGTCACGGCTGTACGTAAACTCCTGTTAGATAATTCAGCATTTGGATCCAGCAAAAACTGCAAATTCTTCAGCTCCATAAATCTCACCTTTTTCTTTAATAGCCAAATGGCCTTCGCAATATCATTCTGCAATTCTTCTATTTGTGGTGAAATTTTTACAAATTCTGTTACGGAGGGAAAATCTAATACCAACTTCGATGTCAGACCTGCAACTGCCATAGCTTTGGCTAATGGCTCCTGAAGCTCATCATCTTCATTAAGTTCTGCTAGCATCTGCAAACAACTTTTCCTGATCTGATCAATCAAAGCTGCCCGACCCCATCCACATTTTTTGGGTGGCTGTATATGAGGCACATATCCTTTGATACCTCTAAGCTTCCTATGCATTGCTTTCAAAATCCGGGAAGGTAAGTCCTCCAGTCCATTAAGTACCTTAACTACGGCAGTGTGATGGGACTGAGATGCAGGAGTAAAAGAGATTATGTGTTTATCACGGAAATAATGAGGATCATTTAGAAGTTGACAGAGATTTTTCATAATGTCTGTATGGAGATCAGTACAATTTTCAATTATTTTGCGAAGATGCTCTTTAATGAACTGTTCCATCTTCCAACGGGTCTTCAGAAACATAGTTGAGCCACCAGCCAGTGTGCTAGCAAAACGGCAGAGCCCTTTATTGGTCATAGAATCAAGCATGGGGAAAATATTTTCTAAATCCATATGCAAATCAGACAATTGCAAGTTGTCTTCAACTGAACTGTGTTCCTTTTCATCTTTACATGCTCCAAATCCCTTTTCAACAGTAGTTCTGATGGTCTCATAATATACCTAATATCATGTAGGAAACATCATCAGCAAATAAAGAGAGAATAGTAGAAAAAGGGATAATAGTAAGACGATATTTGACCAAACCAACCAAAGAGCTGCACTGACAACTCCTCATTCTAAGTTTAGGGTTTTTAGACAGCATAAAAATGCAACTGATCTCAAAGTCCTTAATTTATTTAGTTTTTGGGTTGGTGGTGGTCTTTCTTTACTTCTTTTTTCTCGAGGTGGGGCGTGGGAGGTGGGGGTGGAGAATAAAGCTTTACAGAAAACAGAAAGGAAAATGATGGTTAAGGTCAGAAACAAATTCCATGCATGAACAAACCATGGAAGACAGGAAAATAATCAGCAAAAAAGAGAGTAATAGAAAATGGGAGACTATCATTTATCATCAGAAGTAAAATATTTCAAAGCAATTATGCTGCAGCCTAGACCGGCATGAAGTCTTCATGCTGCAAATATTTTAGGTAAACCAACACCAACAAAGTCACCGTAGAATAATTTTGAGTTGCCATAGAGTTACGAGTCATGTGACACTTGCTAATAAGCATGTGCAGCAATTTAGAAATTAATGCAAATTCTTACAAAACCAACAAGGAATTTCATGATTAAGGCAAACATGCAGAAAAGATAGCTGAAGAGCTCAAGCAGAACATACAGGGAACTAAATTAGTCATGGAGGCAAGTACATGCAGGAAGATGATACCTTATGGCCAACGAAAAAGCAATTCAGGAAGGATCAGGCAAAATTATGTACTTTGGTGTCCTATTTTCTGCATATTAATTTACATGAATACTCAATTTACCGTCATATTCTTTTAACAATTCTTTTACCCTTGTATCCTATTTAGGGCATAGCTTGAATGATCAAATTAAGTTCCTTTAACTTAGCTTTGTAATTATTCTTGACATTAGTTAGAATCAAGAAAATATTATCTACCTGAGTTCTAGGGTCTTAGCAATAAAATCAATTGTCCCCAAGAATCTCTCACTGTTCTCTAGGAAAACAAACAAAAGGGGAGGGGGAAAAAAGAAAAGCCAAGAAGGTTTATTAAATCCATATCTACCTCGAATATATTAGTGTTCAAATCCACCGCTTTCTGCATCAGTTGGCAGTGGACATATGATTTTTCTATAAATTAACACTAAAATCTAGCAGACATGGAATTTTGTGTTGAATTGACAGATGTTTTCTGCTACATAACACTGACAGGAGTTGGTTGGTTTGCAACCAACCATGCTGCATGAAAAATTCCATCATGCACCAAACATCACCACTAAGGCTGCATACAAATTGTTATCCCAGATTAATGACCACAAGTAGTTTTAAAAAAATTTAAACTATGGTAATAACTTTCTCCATGAATATTGCCTAATAAATATATATGAAGTCATGAATATGACTACTCAATAATACATTATTGAAAAATATCTTGCATGATTGCAAATTAATGTAAGGCATATGAATGTATAAATCTGACACCATATAAAAAGCACAACTGTGACATTTATACAACTTGCTTTGCACTTTTTTCAATTGTTAAGCCTGTACAGCGTCAATGCAAAGGGGAACTCAATTTATACATCATTATCATGTTCTTAGGTGCTTCTCCATTTAGTATGCACTAAGATTAAGTTTCTTAAAAACTATTCAAGGGTCCTGAAAATACTTACATCATCTTCCCTAAGCAATGATTCAGGTATAGCCCTACATAAAAGGAAAAAAAAAAACATAAATTCTACAGCCAGTTGAGACAAAAAAATCTAAAATGAAATCTAACATGAGAACACCAAATAACCCAAAACCAAACCAGGGAAGTTTTTTATGAGTGAAACTAAACCAGCAAACTTATGAATATAATCAGAAAAGTCAAAAGAAAGGGAGAAAAATAGTGGAGTAAAACTTTAATGGAACACCAGACTGCAAATTTTATCACAGTTAATCTGGCAAAAAAAGTTAATGCAAGAAAGAATAATAAATGACTATCTTTTTAGATAGGGAAAGCACGATGATCCTGATTCCTGAGACTACAATGTTAAAGCAAGTATCTGCTCTTGCTTTCTGTCAAGAAGACTTCGATCATCTGATTCACCACCATTAACACCACCAATGCAAAATGTGGTACCAACATCTTGAGTCCAGACATGCAACGGATATATGGCATTTATCCGTGTGTTTTTTTCTAGTAACGACCTTGTTGGTGAGCTTTCATGTTTTCTACTTGTAAGCAACAAGCTAGTAGACAATAAGTGATGCAGAGTACCTACATAAATTTATAATACCATACCAATACTTATAGAATTGCAAGTAGAAAGCAGCTTTGGAGTCCATATAATTCACATTTCACACAATTTTTGCTGACCCTGTAAGGTCGAGAAATATTGAATGGCGATGTGGCGGGGGTTTCCGAGGCATACAAATAACCTCTAGTTTTTTTAAGATTTGAAGAGCGTTTCGAATAACTAGTGAATTACAACTCTATTGTACTGCAATTGGTGGATTGGTCTTTGCAGTGTAAATGTTTTTTGTTGGTTGGTTTCATTATCATAAAGCGGCTCCATAGTTGGCTTGGTTTCAAGATGTAGAATCTATGTTGAATCACCATTTAGCGGGACATGTGATTCGTTGAGACAAAAACTTATCCCTATTTCTTTTCTTTCGAGAACAAAAGTGAACTGAGTTGAATATCTATTTCTTTCATTTTTTATTCAACATTCGAGTTCGGGTTGATGAAGTAAACCAGATAGTTATATGAATGAAAGAGAACGGCTTATCAATTTGCAACAAAATGGTTGAGTCTCATTTCCTATGTACAAGAATAAAGTAAAAGTAAACCTAAGCATTTGAATCCCTCTTTTTTCCGATCTAGTTCTTCCTCCACCAGCGTGAATCCCATTTAGATTCATGCATGCTACACTTTTGAGTTATTGGGAGAACCTAACCAAATTTGCCCGACATAGAGGCAATCAGGAAAGCGGCATAGGTGAATATATAACCTACAGAAAAGTGGGTTAATCCAACCAATCTTGTTTGCACAATGGAAGGGCCACAGGTTTATCTCACCAACGAATAAAATTGGCCAAAGACGTGCATTCATGAGCTTTTGATTGCATCTACACATCTAATATTTTGTTTTGCTTATCCATTACATATAGATCTATATTATTTTCTTAGAGTTGCTAACTCAACGGTACAGTACTCGGCTTTTAAGTGCGGCTAGGATCTTTTACACACTTGGATGAAGCGAGAAATTCATCCACACTATCGGTAAAGTTTGGAGGATCACGACTGAAGGGACATTAACCCTGAACAAAACAAAGGGACCATAAACTACTCTAGAAAAACGACGAATAATGGATGGCAAGCCTTCCACCAAAAATAACATGAGAAAACTGATTGCTTCAAAAAAGGCAAAAATAAAATCTCACCTTAAAAATAAGCCCATTCCTCTCCTTCCAAATACTACAGAAAAGTACATACAAGGTCATACAAGGTCAGGCTTCCCTTAATATCGAGGGAAATTTTCATCTACCTCTCCAAAGTTGTCCAAAGTGTAGCTTAGACACCCTGTTTTACTCAGAATTACTGTACACCCTCTTATCAGTAATGGACATTGATTTAAATTACCAGAGAATGATAAATGTTGATTTTGCCCTCCGACTTACTGACAATTATATTACAAGTTTTATGGCAGGTTAGTGAATACTTCCCTTACCTTGATAGGCCTATGGATAACTTCACATTTGTTTTCAAGAAAAGTGTGTCTAAATTGTCTTAACTTTAGAGCAGCGAGATTCAACTAATACACTCCTTTTATCTTTTCATTTAAAGACAAATTACCAAAATCCCACCACTTAATGTTGACATCTATAATTTTAGATATATGTGATTCACTTCAGTCAAAAATTATAATTTTTTGGCGGGAAACCTCGACGGGAAGAGGAGAACTTTATTGATTAATGAAAAGACGACAAAATTCAGAGGAGTGCAACGGTTGACCTCTGAAACAAAGCAACTAACAACTTATAAATAAAGAATACAGATAATAAAATGAACGAATATCAAAAATTAAGACATAAAGAGAATTAAGATCTTCCCATTACTTTCCGAATATTTGGGAAGCAATGCCTATCCAGTCTTAGACTTTCATGGATTGATGCCGAACATTCTAATTCAAACAAAAATGTCCAATTTTCTCCAACGCTCCCAAAATTAGCCAACAAATTCGCAACCATGTTAGCTTCCCTATAACAGTACTAAATAGAAGTATGTACCTGTGACGCCAGATTCTTTATACTTGTAATCAAAGGCATTGATCTCCATAGTACTGTTGAGTTTCCAACCACCATCTCGACTAACAAGACATTGTCGGTGATGATATCAACATAAACCCAATTGAAATAAACGCAATAAAAAAACTCAAGCTATGTCTTTATTTCCGCAAGCAAACTAGAGTCAAACCCAATAGATTGAGAAAAACCAAACAGTAAGGTCCCCTTAGCATCCCGCAATGAACTTTTTAGAGTTTCCATCCAAGTTGAGCTACAATCTAACACAAGGAGGGTTCCAATACACCAACTGAACCTTAGATTTACTTTGTCTCAATTGAAAAGCAAGTTGAGCAATGGTTTGGTGGATATTGGATAAAACTTGTTGAACATCACACTGATCTCTATCAAATCTAACCTTGTTATGCATCTTCCGAATTTCCCAACATAACACAGAAGGAAGGATCATATCATGATATTTTTTAAGAGGTATAAATCTATGGTGCTGCCACCAACCAACAAAACTTCCAAAAACATCTCCAATTCAAGGATTTGCCCCACATGCGGCACATCCCCTCTTAGCAAAGGCCCCTTGTGAGAAAAGATGAAATAATGACTCAGTCTGAGGCCTCCAACAACACTTGCATTAGGAGATCTGGTTCGCAATTGACTAAGTTTGTGGGCTTCATATAAAACTAGTCATAACGGAGATGAATGCCTTAATAAATCTCTTATAGAATCTGACCAACAATAAAAACTACACACCTCATAGGGATTCTTGGGTTCAATCCATTCAACAATTGTTTTGATTTTTTAAGGGTCAATTCCAATGACCTTGCGCAGAGATGATAAATCCTAGGAAACTTGAGGCTGTCAAACTGAAATGATCAATCGTAGTGTCTGAGATTTACTTTGTTGTCTTGAATGTAAGTGATGAACCCTAGGCTGATTGGTGAAAAAAATGGACAAGATGAGAGGGGATGTTTTTATTGAAATGAAAAAAAAAAAAGAACAAACAGACACTCAGGTATTCGAGAGCCCTGGTTGTCTCCCAAAGCCGAAGCTCAATACAAATGACTCTTTGATCTCCCTAAACACTCCCTTCTCTCCCTTTTATACTCTGACTATTACCATATAGGGTTCCTCTCAACAAGGTAACTATTAACTAAGGAATCATGGCTAGGTGACATTTCCTAATATCTTCCCATCTCCTTCCCGAAATATTCAGTGAATCAATTTAGTAACGATCACTTCCTTTCTTGCGACGCGCATAGGTGAACCTGATTGATGGTCTATCATTACCCACAGCCTAAATTTTCACCTTGTCCTCAAGGGGAAACTAAGGAAACTGTTGTTGGAGGGTCTCAAACTTCTCCCAAATGGCCTCAAACTGTAGCAAATCCTTTCATTGGACCAGAACTTCAACACGAGTAGTATCAACAGTGTCCAGATTGCGTACTCCCAGAATTTCAGCAGGCTTGACTAACAATTTCAAGTCAGACGACAATTGGGGTGGCAAAAGGGGAGAAGAATTGGTCAGCCTATGGGCGCGACAAAGTTGGGATACGTGAAAGACCGGGTGGACGGATGAGTTGGGAGGTAAGGATAACTTATACGCCACTATGCCCACATGAGCCAGAATTTCAAATGGTCCATAGAAACGCGGAGCGAGTTTTTCGTTGCGCTGCGTTGCCAATGATTTCTGTCAATAAGGTCGTAACTTTACGAATACCTTTTCCCCCACCTCAAACTCTTTATCTCGTCGCTTCGCATCGGCCGTGGTCTTCATCTTTTGCTAGGCACGCAAGAGGTGCATTTTGAGCTCGTCTAACTTGGCATCGCGATCTTCCAATAGTTGCTCCACTGAAGAGACCGAAGTACCTCCTGTTTTGTAACGGATGAGGGGTGGCGAATCCCGCCCATAGAGTGCCTTGAAAGGGATACAATTAATGGTGTTATGGTATGTGGTGTTATACCAATATTCCGCCCATGCTAACCATTTGCACCAAACCCGTGGTTTCTCCGAAACGTAACATTGTAAATATGTCTCTAAGCAGCAATTCACCACTTCGAATTGTCCGTCCGTTTGAGGATGATAAGCTGTACTATGGTGCAACTCTGATCCCTGTAGGCGAAATAATTCCGTCCAAAAATGACTTAGAAAAACTTTGTCACGATCAGAGATGATAGTGTTAGGTATCCCATGCAAGCGCACGATTTCTCGAAGGAATAACTCTGCCATCGTCTGAGCTGTAAACGGTTGTTTTAAGGGTAAGAAATGGGCATATTTGGTCAACCTGTCTACCACCACTAGTATCATATCCATACCTTCTGATTTAGGCAGTCCTTCAATAAAATCCATGGTTAAATCCTCCCATACCTGATTAGGTAAAGCCAGGGGTTGTAGCAACCCTGCCAGCGACATCGACATAGATTTTTTTCTATGACACACATCACACTGCTGCACCCATTTGGAAACAGCCCCGCGCATGCCGATCTAGAAAAAATCAGCGACCAGTCTTTGGTGAGTGCGTTCCTCCCCGGAATGGCCACCCATAAGAGAGGAATGATACTCCTTCAGAATAAAGGGTAGCAAGGTGGAGTTCTTGGGCAACATCAAACGCCCCTTATAGCAAACCCGATCATTTTCTAAGGAGAATCCCTTAGCTCGCACCCTTCTCTGCTACAGGTCCCCCTTCACTTTCGTTCGAAATTCATCTCTATCAATTTCTTACTGCAATGTCTCCCAATCTAACCATTGTATGCCAACAAGCTGGTTTAACTTCGAAGGGGGTAGAACTCTCGACAATGCGTCAGCCACCTTTTTGTTCGCACCTGGTTTTCATGTTACTCCCCCCAAGCAACATGTCAGGTCCAGGGCATCCCAATTGGATTGGCTGGGATGACAGTTTCTCATTATGAATCTGTAAAATCAAAATTTCAATCAAATCACACATCGCAATATACTAGGCCTTCTAACTCTTTAAGAGGTTTATCTAAAAGATTCGCGTTTATATTGAATTTCAAAATTATGTCCCATTAGCTTTGCCATCCATTTTTTATAGTCCGGAGCCACGATTCATTACTCCAATAAGTGCTTCAAACTTTGTTGATCAGTGCGAACAATAAATTTCCTCCCAAACAGGTATGGCCACCATTTCTGTATGGCTAAGACAATAGCCATTAATTCCTTTTCATAGATCGAACGTAGCTTCGCCTGTTGCCCCAGCACCTGACTATGGTAAACCACTAGTCGTCCTTCTTGCATCAAGACGGCACCTAATCCATACCCAGATGCGTCGGTTTCAATAATGAAAGGCTTGGTGAAGTCGGGGAGGGCTAAAACTAGGACCTTGGTCATAGCTTTTTTGAGAATCTCAAATGCCTCCATAGCCGCCGCATTCCACCCAAAGCGGTCTTTCTTTAATTGCTTTGTAAGAGGCCCTGCAATCGATCCATATCCCTGAACAAACTTACGGTAATACCCTGTAAGTCCAAGAAAGCCTCGCAATTCTCGAATTGACTATGGTACTGGCCACTCGAGCATGGCTTGTACTTTGGAATTGTCCACCTCTACGCCGTCGCCTGATATCACGTGGCCCAAATATTCCAAACGGGTACAAGCAAAGGAACACTTCTTGTGGTTTGCATACAGGCGGTGCTTGGCGAGAAGCTGTAAGACCACCGCCAAGTGGTGTGCATGTTCTGCCATACTCCAACTGTACACTAAGATGTCATCGAAAAATACTACCACGAAGTGGCGAAGGTGTGGACGAAAGACCTGATTCATAAGTACTTGAAATGTGGCGGGTGCATTAGTCAACCCAAACGGCATGACCAAGAACTTGTAATGACCTTCGTGGGTTCTGAAAGCCGTCTTGGGAACATCTTCAGGACGTACTCGAATTTGGTGGTACCCGGACTTCAAGTCAAGCTTGGAGAACACTGTCGCTCCATATAACTCATTCAGCAACTCATCGATCACTGGTATAGGAAATTTGTCCGCCACTATCTCCTTGTTCAGGACACAATAATCCACACAGAATCTCCAACCCCCGTCCTTCTTCTTTACTAGTAAGACCGGGCTTGAAAATGGACTCATACTAGGCTATATGATCTTAGCCGCCAACATTTCCTGTACTAACTGCTCAATCTCCTCTTTTTGCACCTAGAGGTAACGGTAAAGGCGTACGCTGATAGGCGCAGTCCCTTCCGTTAGGGTTATTGCGTGCTCCTTTCCACGGAATGGGGGCAATTCCATGGGCATCTCAAACACTCCCTTGAAATTTTCCAATACCGCCTGAATCTCCTGGGGGATGGCAGCCTTCTCTTCCTTGACAACCCCTACAGCGCCAAGCTCCACTACATACCCATACCCTTCCTGCTTAATAGTACGGAACATAGCCTTGAGGGATACCCGTGTTTTTTGCAGAGAGCGATCCCCTTGTAAGCTTACTGGTGTATTTCCCACATTTAATTTCATAGAGTGGGCCTTCCAATTGATGTGAGTCACCCCCAAAGTCTCCAGCCATTGAATTCCCAAGATGACATCCATACTCCCCAATTACATGGGCAGAAAGTCTTCCACTATCTCCACCCCTTGTAAAACTAGGCCCACTCCTCGGCATATCCCTTGAGTTTTGATGGCTGAGCATGTTCCCAAAATTAACCCGTAAGGTTCCGTATTAGTGATAGGGAGCTTCAGGACTGCTACAAGCTCATTGGAAATAAAATTATGTGACGTCCTACTGTCGAAAAGTACGACCACCTCCTGGTTACCAATTCCGCCCACCAGTTTGAGCGTTTTGGGTAAGGTGAGTCCTACCACCGAATTTAAGGACACCCTAGCCACCTGATCTTTGGCGTCCTCCGCTTCTACCAGCTTGGTTTCCTGTTCTTCCTCCTGAACCTCATCTTCCACCGCTTGGTTCTCCGCTTCATATTCTTGGAGCAGAACCACTTGTAATTCTCACTTCTTGCAACGATGTCCTGGTGAAAAAATTTCGTCAAATTTATAACAAAGGCCACGATCTCGCTTATGTTGCAATTCTACCTCTATTAACTTTCGAAATCCTCCCCCCTCGTGAGCCTTTGTTGGAGCCGTGGTTTCCACTAGCGTAGTGCTTCATCCTGTCGGAGTTCTAGCGGGTGGGTAATTAGCATGCCGAGGCCCGGTTACCCTTGAGTTCTAAATTTTTTGCTTCAATTTTCATTGCCAGGTCCATAGCATTTTCAAGCCCGTTTGGACCCAACCCCTTTAATTCAGCCCCAATGTCACCCCTTAGCCCATTTATAAAGGTGGACTCCAACACTTGTTCAGAGAGGTCTTCTAATGTTGAGGCCAATTGCTCAAACCTTCTTCTATAGTCCCTCATTGTTCCATTTTGCCTCAGAGCCAGGAACCCCTCATATTGTGAGCCATTGGAAAGAGATTGAAACCGCAGTAGGAGCTGCGATTTGAGTTCCTCCCAACTCAGGAATGGTCTTCTCTTGTTCTCCCATCCAAACCAAATCAGGGCTTCTCCTTCAAGGCTGATGATGGCAGTCTCTAGCTTCTCTGCATTGGTCAAGCGATGCAAGGCAAAGTACCTTTCTACTTTTAGTATCCAACCGTCGGGTTTCTCTCCGTCAAAGGAGGAGAGTTCGATTCTTCTAGGTCGGAGGTCCCATCGCGAAGCTGGTGTCCACTCCCTACCATAGCCGCCGTCAGCAGCGCCGTTCGCATGCTCTGGACCCCTCGCCGCCACCGCCGCACGACGTCCATCAGCTTCGCGAAGTTGATCGCGGTCGTCGATGACCCAGATCTCTTCTGCAACGTCGTTCGTCTGTCTCGGACCCCTCGCCGCCGACGCCGCACACCGTCCGACGGGCTCGCGAAGTCGATCGCAGTCGTCAGTGACCCAGATCCCTTCTGCGTCGTTGCTCGTCTGTCTCAGGAGCCTCGCGGTTGTCGTTCACGATCATCGGTCATCCAAATCTCATCGCCAGAGTCTCCCTCCTGTTCTGGCGTCCTTGCCAACGTCAGTGCACGACGTCCCGTCACCTCGCGACGTTGTTCGCGCTCCTCATTCGCCCAGATCTCGTCGACGATTTGATTTTGGCCCTGTGCTTCACTTTCTCATGCCGCTTTGTTCTGGATCTTCAACAGTTAGTCGATTTTTCCAACCAAGGTTGCAAGTTCTTGCTCCAGGCTAGGTATTTTCATCATCTATTTTTTTATTGCTCCTAACTCCTTTTGCACGGTGTTCACGGTTCCCTCTACAGTTTCAACCCTAGCATCCATCCTTGTCACCATAGGCCCAGAACCTACTATGATGCCAAATGATGAACCCTAGGTTGATTGGTGAAAGAAATGGACACGATAAGAAGGGATGTTTTTATTGAAATGAAAAAAAAATAACAAACAGACGCCCAGGTATTCGAGAGACCTAGTTCTTTCCCAAAGCCGAAGCTCAATACAAATGACTCTTCGATATCCCTACACACTCCCTGCTCTCCCTTTTATACTCTGACTATTCCCATATAGGGTTCCTTTCAACAAGGTAACTATTAACTAAGGAATCATGGCTAGTTGACCTTTCCTAATATCTTCCCATCTCCTTCCCAAAATATTCTGTAAATCAATTTAGTAACAATCACTTCTTTTCCTACGACGTGCATAGGTGAACCTGATTGGTGGTTTATCAGTAAGAAACTTAGTAATCAGGTTTTATTGTCTCCTACTACTAATTGCCTACAATAACTCGGTCAACTAAAGCACTGGCATTAGAGTCCTTTTTTCATAGTTGTTGCCCTAGTAACAACCTAACAATCTTTCCCCTCTACCTATTGATTCTCAACCCTTTGAACATGTCAAATCCTTTTGCTCTACACATTCATAAGTTGCGTGCCGATGTTAAACAACAATTGCACCAAGTAATAAAAGCTACAAGGTTGCTTATGATGTGCATTGTCAACATCAAGAGGGTAATGAGGGTGACTATATTATTGTTCTTTGCCTCCAAGTGTAAATTTGTTCATTAAAATTACATGCTCGAGTTCCTACGGCTTTTCATATCCTTTATAATTTGGACTTGACGCATATTTATTTGACTTGCATAAATCATATGAGTATTAGTCCAACTTACAACGTTGTAGATTTGTTACCTTACCATGGCACCTTTGAGTAAGTTGCCTTGGGTTGTTTTTACAAGTCCTTTAGCATCTACAACCGCATTTGTTCCAATCTCACCACAACTCCCACGTCAACATGGCTACCAAATAGAGAATGTTATTGACGTAGAAGTGATAGAAGTGAGGTCCTCCCATTTCTGATGCTACTTGGATCATTAAGGAGGAGGATTCACATCTGGCACCTAATCTATCAGAGAGCTATCACAAGCTTCACTCACCGGAGTCTAGTTTTTCTCCACCAGGGAGAAATGATGGGGAACCAAAAGGGGCAAAAAAGGCAATTACGCACATCTTCTTGGCACCAATTAAAATATTTAGCATTAAATCTTGATTCGTTAGATTATGCTTGTAATTTTTGGATTTTTCTCATTGATTGTTTGCTAAAAAAAACATGGATACTTCTCTTATGTTAGTTATACCCATATTGGATACACGGATCAACACATCACTCCCCATATACGTACTCGACATGTATTTTCCATGTAACTTATAGATTTAAAACATTTAGACATATCAGAGGTGTATCTAACAAATCGGACATACCGGAGGGCATAAAAGACATTGGAAACATTAATTATCATATTTTTAAACTTAACTGGACATTACGTATTTACATAATGATTGTGTTGAAAATACTGTATTTTATATCATTTGCATAAATCTTTTATTTGAATCACTTCATATTTTTCATGATAATATTTATTACACGTGTCCAAGACATACCCGTATCTTCTTCTTCTTTTTTTTAAAGTTCGTCGTATCCAAGTGTCTGAATCATGTCGTGTTGCACACGATCCACATACTCTTAGACGTGCTTCTTAGATTCTTTCCTAATTTTATTGTTTGTCCTTCGTCATTACCGTTCATGCTCTAATATTGGTCCTAGACCATGGTTCCATCAGTAATTAAACAGTATTCAGGCCAAGGCCAACATTGAATGCCTTTCCACATGAGAGTGGGAAATAATAAAATGGTTACATCAAGTGAAAACATAAAACTTCGCTTCATTTGACTTCTACTTTCAACAAGCCTCTAGTTCCATTGACGAATGTCTTAATAACTTCATTTGACTTCTACAACATCTTCCAACAAGCTTCTAATTCCATTGACGAATGTCTTAATAGGTTTTGAATAGGATATGGTAGTAGAGACAGATGTTCTTGGGTTGGAGCTATGGATCAAGTATCTTGGGGAGCTCAAATCATTCTCCAGGAAGTTGCAACAGTGGCACCATGTGTTTAAGAAAATGAAGCCACATAAAGACTTCTTTTAGATAGGTTCCGTAAGGTGAGCAAATATCAACATCATTAAAAAGTTATTAAGCGAAAGCGATGGACAAAAAAAGCTCAGATAAGTATAAAACCTACACATACTCTTTAAAGTATAAGAAACTATAGTTTTCCACATGACAGAGGAGAAAAAACAATTGAAATTGTATAATCACACGACAGATTTAAAGAAAGCCATTGTAAGTACCAATTTTTCTGCAACTTGATTTCTTCTACTTGCTTTCGTTCAGAATTAGAGAGGGGTAGCCCCATCAACCATCTGCACAGAGTTCTACAGTTATGACGGGCAAAGTACAATGTGTATTCTATAATCAAGAACCAAAATAGATAACAGTAAATTAACAAAAAACATACACACTGGTCACCTAAAAAAAAAGTGAGTTCATGAGGTCATCTAAGTTTGGCTTTATAGCCCATAAATTCCAAAATATCCAATCACTTGGTCTGAATCTTAGGAAGCTATTCATAAAATCAGGAAATACTAATTTATTTATTTAAAAAAAAAAAGGAAAGAAAGAAAGAAAGAACACATGTTACTAGTGATATTCTCTTTTGGTTGACCATATTAGTAGAATAATTAAATCAAAGATCTCAAAAGTATAAAAAGTGGTAAAACAATAAAAGTAACAAAGACAAACCATTGATGTTCCACATAACCAGATTCAGCAACAAATCTACTCCAAATTAAAGCATTTTGGCCGTTTTAAGTCTGATTGCGGCAGGATGCAGGTTACAATTCACCAAAACCATGATTTTTGGCACAATTTTCAGTTTTAGACAGTGTTGTAAAATGTGCAGGTGCAAGGCTGGGTATTTTAACTTGTCCCAGGAATAGCGTAAGCCCCATTAAATGTGGTTTTTTAATATTTTTTTAACAAGTATTAATTAGAAAATACCTACAAATACTGAAAAAATAGAATGATAGGAAAATATATAAGACGGTGAAAAAAACAATAGATAAGTGTAAAATAAATTTATGCTAAGTTACTAGTAAAACAATGGAATGTAGTAAGTAAAGATGTAACATTAATTAGGAACTTAAATAGCTTAATTAATTATCAATTTATCATTTAATTCACTGAAATAAAGAATATGAAAAAGCCCATTTGACCAACACCTGAAGCCCTGAGCTTTGCCAATTTTTACGCTCAGAGCTGCTCCCAGATGCCTCGTACGTACGCCCAATGAGCATGTCAAACCCCACAAAGCCTAAGGGCATTTGTACTACTCCCCACTTCTGGCCTCGCCTAGAAAGCGCCTTCTGCAACACTTGTAGGTAGTTGACATGCAATCCTACTGGAGCAAACTTACATTAAACAGCACCTTTTTATACATCAAACCCATCGTCGCATCACCAAGCCACAAAGTCTAGCACGATTCTCAAGCCACCCCCTCACTATAGTGTATACCCTATACCTCTCTTGCAGTCTTAAATTCTTTTCCCTTTTTTTTTTCCTTTTCAAGCCAGAAACTAACACAACTTCCTTCAATACCATGGGCTCAACAAGGGATCCAAGGCAGCAAATGTATGTCAGATGCAGGATAATGTATTCAATAGACCTTGAGCTCAAGTTCTCCTCTTTTTATTTGGTTTCTCCCATTTTGGCTGCCTCTTATATTTATCACACTTCATATGTCTTCAAGTTACGCTTTGTGTGTGATTTGTGCGTGAATGCACTCACTTGTTTGTGTGGCATCCACATTCCAGTAGCAAGGTGCTCCCATGGTGAAAAAAATGATATGCCCTTAACATAGTTTTAATGGGGATCATGATTGTGGTTCCAGTCCCAGGCTGATTGAGGGTTTCAAAAAGGACCATGGTAGACTGAGGGGTAAGAAGTGGCTTGGTTTTAAACCATTAAGAAGTGGCTTGGTTTTAAACCATTCTTGTGTAAACATGATTAAGAACAAGTGGCCTACTTCATTAAAAACTGTAGGAAATTATTTGGGAGCAACACTTGCCCAACTCGACTCACTCAAATCCCTAAACTGACATTTTGAACCAACCCAAGCTATGGATTTACTCCACACATGGCCGGTCCAATAAACTCCATTTGAACTTAACCATTGGTTGGATTATCAAGTACATTTCAAAACATGTGCACAGAAACACAAACTTTATTTATACCCCCGACACACAATCCATGTCACCAAAAGCTAATGACGTTTTGCCACCAACAATAGAAGTCGGAGCCAAGATCTAGTACTATTGTACGCTCATTACATGGGGATATTTAAACTGAACTTACAACAATTTCTGGAAAAAGAGAGAGGGAGGGAGAGAGAAGAAATTAAAAAGAACAATTTGCTTCACAATGGGCGATCCCAAACCTCTTGGATACCATATTCATATTTCATGCTTGCAGCGCAGCCCAAGCCTCTAGGGCTTGCGCAACCTGATATGCACCCACCCTTAAGCCAGGGGTGAACCCAGTTACCGCTTTAATAACGCTGTGGACAATCTTACATATCTATCAAGTGTTCAGGTGAATTTGACATAATTATTAAAAATTGAGTTAGATAGAATTCTTCTAAAAATTGGAAAAAGGAAGTTTGTCAGTTCAAACAATTGGGCGATTGATTATTGAAGGATGGGGGAAGAGAAAAGACCAGACCTTCGTTTGAGCCTAATCTGCTTCTCTTGATGCTTGACTTGTGACAACAAAGATTTCAAATCTTCATGATAAATCTCCATTGTTCTTTGTACCCTGGAAAAATAGGAAACAATTGTGAGTTTTAAACGTGCTTCCAATTGTTTCGAAGCTATTATGGTATTAGATATTTAGATGACTAGTTAATTCCGTGTCTGAAGGCCGACAAAATCTTTTTGTAATAAAATCCTTCACTCTGCATACAATTCAACCAACTCATCCAAGCAACTCAAACCCCAACTTTCTCCTACTGAAGGAGTTTCGGTTTTCCACCAATCCATCCCACCATAGCCAACAATTACTAATGCACATGGCCATTATTGACTCCAACTGTGACTCCAACAAGGAAATCGCCCCTGGGCGATTGGGGGGGGGGGGGGGGGGGGGGGGCCAAAACCCAGTGGGCGTCGCCTAGGGTTTCCAGCGTCGACGATGGTGGCCGAAGTTGCGAGTGTTGTTCTCGGCCGCTCGTTCTCGAGTCTCGACTAAGGTGGCAGAGAATAGCTCGAAATCATGAAAACAAAAAGGCTAAAATTAACTTAAGAACTTACAGACACCGGCCAAGACGAAGAAATTGATGATTTCGATTTGTTCGCAGATGTATCAGAACGAAGAGACCATCGAAAGAACAATAATCGGAGTGATTGAGAGCTTACTGCTAGGCAGAGAGAGAAAAATGGAAGCCGGGAGAGGGGGCTTTGGGTAAATGAGCAGGGAAGCTATTGCTAATTGTTTAGATACTAGCGTATAATCCATATTTGACAGCACGGCGTAAAAAATTAACATAATTTTTTTTATTTACACAATATTCTACATTTATTGTATTAAAATATCAATAATAATTAATATTTAAATATCATCACCAATTAACAATATATATTACAAATACAACACAATCAACATTCAATAACGTAGATATTCAACTATTCATATAATACCATAATTAAGCATAAGTTAAACTAAAATAAATCAATACAAAAAATGTTCACTACTTATTCAAATCTCATTTATTCAATGCTACATTTCGCATATGCAATTAAATAATTAATAATTTAAATATCAAAATATATTTCCTTGGGAAATGACTAAAATTAAAAAAAAAAAAATCAAACAAATAAAAATAAAATAAAAAAACTTTACAATTTAAAATGAAAAAGAAAGTTGCATTATTTTCTCTATAATCCCAGTTTTGTCTTGGTTAACGAAATTCCACTTTAACTTTTTTTATTTAAACCTGTAAATGCAAAAAAAAAAAAAAAAAACTTGGATCAATAAAAATCAAAAAATAATACTACATAAAAAATAAGCAATCAAAAAATAAAATAATTATAAAACAAAAAACTAATTAAATCTATAATAAACAATCCAAAAAAAAAAAAAAAAAATCATAAAATAGAAAATGCGGGTTAAACTAATAATAATCATCATTTCATATCCTAAGATAAAAATGGTTGATGTAGACACGGCATTTTTGACCGCCTCGCAAAAAAATTATACTTTATTTTATAATTACCTTTTTTTTTTTTTTATTTATTTTGTTTTGATTGTACCGTATTTATGCGGTTTAATACTGCTAAATTAAGTTTTATTAATCTCTTAAGTAAATTAAATATTAGTAATTGATTTTTTTTTTGGTTTTGTAGATTTTTCGAAGTGGAATAAAAACGCGTTAATTCAGAACAAAATAGACAAGAAAAATACGAGAACGAGAGAGGCTTGGACCGAACGCGGGAGGGCTGCAAAAGGGTCGCTGGTGCGACCAGTGGACTGGCCGCATGTGCAGCCAGCTTTAAAGCTGGCCGCACATGCGGCCAGCAGGGGGGGTGTCCCCCTGCTTTTGGGTGCACCGAAATTCGGTGCACCCAAAAGCTGGTGGGTGCACCGAATTTCGGTGCACCCACCCCCTTTTTCTGCGCGTTTTGTCGGATGAGTGTTTCAGAAATCCTTCCTATAAATAGAGGGAGGGAAGGATTTTGAGGGGAAGAAATTTTTTGAGAGGAATTTTGTAAGGGAGACGGGAAATCTGGAGAAAAATTTTGAAGAAAATAATATTATTTTCATTTTATTGTAATTTTGAAGAAGAAAAATCTCCAAGAAGGTGGTAAATTTTTATCTGTTGTAAATCTTACTCTTATTTTTTTAAGTTGTTATTATACTAATTTTTTTTTTTGTAAATTAGATTTTTTTTTTTTCTTCTTCCTTTATTATTTATTTATTTATTTATTTATTACTTTTTATTTTCTTTTTATTTTTATTTATTTTTTGAGTAAATAATACGAGGTGGAAAATTCCCAACTTTCAATTTGAATGGCTAAAATTTAGAAGGGAATTACTCCCCTCGATGCGTGTGTACGGGTGTTTTATTTAATTTGTATTAAATATAATGTGCTAACAATACGAGGTGGAAAATTCCCAACCTTCAATTTGAATGGCTAAAATTTAGAAGGGAATTACTCCCCTCGATGCGTGTGTGCGGGTGTTTTATTTAATTTGTATTAAATATAATGTGCTAACAATACGAGGTGGAAAATTCTCAACCTTCAATTTGAATGGCTAAAATTTAGAAGGGAATTACTCCCCTCGATGCGTGTGTGCGGGTGTTTTATTTAATTTGTATTAAATATAATGTGCTAACAATACGAGGTGGAAAATTCCCAACTTTCAATTTGAATGGCTAAAATTTAGAAGGGAATTACTCTCCTCGATGCGTGTGTGCGGGTGTTTTATTTAATTTGTATTAAATATAATGTGCTAACAATACGAGGTGGAAAATTCCCAACCTTCAATTTGAATGGCTAAAATTTAGAAGGGAATTACTCCCCTCGATGCGTGTGTGCGGGTGTTTTATTTAATTTTTATTAAATATAATGTGCTACAATACGAGGTGGAAAATTTCCAACCTTCAATTTGAATGGCTAAAATTTAGAAGAGAATTACTCTCCTCGATGCGTGTGTGCGGGTGTTTTATTTAATTTGTATTAAATATAATGTGCTAACAATACGAGGTGGAAAATTTCCAACCTTCAATTTGAATGGCTAAATTTAGAAGGGAATTACTCTCCTCGATGCGTGTGTGCTGGTGTTTTATTTAATTTGTATTAAATATAATGTGCTAACAATACGAGGTGGAAAATTCCCAACCTTCAATTTGAATGGCATAAATTTAGAAGGGAATTACTCTCCTCGATGCGTGTGTGCGGGTGTTTTATTTAATTTGTATTAAATATAATGTGCTAACAATACGAGGTGGAAAATTCCCAACCTTCAATCAGAACGGTCTAGGTTTAGAAGGGAGATCACTTCCCTAAATGTGTGTGTATGTGTATATGTGTATATAAGGAGGATTTAAAAATAAAATAAAAATATTCGGATTTAAATTCTAATTGGACTTAATCGGATAAGGTACCGTCTTTGGACGGGCGTCTTGGGGTGCTTGACACCTTCCCTGAGCGTAACTGACCCCCGAACTCTTTAAACGAATCTCTGGTTAGACCATATTATTTTTGGAGTCAAATTTTACTTAAGCCATTTTTTTTTTAAATTATTTTCAAAAAAGAAAAATATGGTGACCTAGCACATCATTTAAACCCAATGCTAGGTGGCGACTCCTTTTTCTAAAACAGGCTTAAGTATATTTTAATGAGAAAATCGACGTTTTTAAAAACCCTTCTCGTTTTACCAGCGCCAAGCATATATAAACATATATCTATATATATATATTTTTTTTGGTTTTCTCTGGAAAATCGGGGCGCGTTCAGCTGGCGACTCCGCTGGAGACGGCTGAGGGTCGAGCCCAATATGTCTGAATAAGTCCAACTAATCTAAAGTCCGAATGTTAAATTTTGTTTTATTTTTTCTCTCAATTCAGTAAATAAGTTGTGATTTTTTTATATCATTTATTTTTTATTTTATATATATATATATATATATATATATATATATATATATATATATATATATATATATATTTATTTTTTATTTTTTTTCTTATTTCCTCTCAGGCCCTTATATCGTTGTAAATCCTCTGACAAAAACAAAACTGTCTTGTATCCATATTATCCCCTCAGGATTCTATGATACAAGACGAGAAAGGATTTTTTTGTACTTGATGGATTTATGACGTCTGGGGAAGTCCTAAAAAAAAAACAAAAAATAATAATTTTTTTTTTTAATTAGTCGTTATCGAAATTGAAATCTTCGAATTAGAAAGGGCTTTAAGGCCACCTAAGACCCACGTGAACTAAAAAAATGATTTTTTTTTGTAGGTGAAAAAGAAAAAGACAAGACAAAGAAAATTGATCCCAAAAAAGCAAATCCAGTTCCCCCCTTTCGAAGTCCGATCTTTACACGCAGTCGAGCACAGACTCATTCCAGGATGACATCAGAAAGCAATCCCGAATCTCCCCGAACGACCCAGATAGCTTAGATGCAGGAAACTATTGACAGGTTGATGGAAAGGATCAACAAACTTAGCCGACCTCAGGAGGTGTCTATTCCTCCGTCCAACGGGACTCTTGTGACTGAATCCCCAAATGGAAACCCTGCAAGTATCGGGATGGAGAACTTAGGGCCGAATCCGAACCACGTCAGCCCGAACTTTGCAGTACCGGTCTACTATGGACCTCAGATGGGCCCTCATCCTTTTGCCTATGGAGCTCCGACATATCCCATCCAGGGGCATGTCTATCAGGCCTCGCCAGAGGGCTCGGCCCCCGCCGCCCCGCAGATCCTCATTCACCCGAAGAGGGTCGTTGCTCCACCAAACAATTCAAATGATAGCCAACCGGCCCCGGCCATTGAAACTGAAAACAAAGAAGAGAATGGCCCTCCACCGGCTTGGCTTCTAAAAATAGAGAAATTGGAGAAAACTATGGAAGAATGGCAAAAGGAGAAGCCATCCAAGAAAGCGACATACAAGGAGTTGTCAGCACCACCCGGGATTGTGTACCCGGAAAATTTCGTGGTTCCAGAATTCACAAAATATGATGGCACTGGCCCTCCAGAATGGCATGTCAGCATTTACAAAGAGGAGTTAGGAATTCATGCTCGGAACGAAGACCTTTGCCTAAAGATGTTTCGGAGGTCGTTGAAAGGATCGGCTCTCAACTGGTACATGACCCTGGAGCTATCACAGATTAAAACATTTGAAGATCTGGTAGAGGCCTTCTGTGAGCAATATGTGTACAATAGGGATGCCGCGCCAGACCGCAATACCCTCTACCAGATACTGAAAAATAAAGACGAAAGTTTCCGGAGGTATACTGCTCGTTGGAGGGAAGAGGCTGCCAAAGTTGTCCCTAAGCTGAGCGAGGAGGCTCAGTTAGAGATATTCAAGTCAATTCAGTCACCGCCGTTCTATCGAGATCTCTCGAGCATAGCAGTGGTTTCTTTCGGCGATGCGATCAAACAGGCCGAGGTGACGGAAGAAAGAATAAGGAGCGGGAAAATTGAAGGGGCCCAATCCAATCTGACGAAAAGGTCAGCCCCGCCAAATATGAAAGAAAATGAAGTAGCTGTTGTCGTTTCCCCTCGGCAAACCCATTACCAGAACTACCCCCAAACTTCTTGTCCCCAGAACTACCCGAACCAGAACAACCAATATCACAACTACCCTCCTCAAAATCGCCAAAACCAAAATTATCCTCAAAACCAACCCTATTCCCAAAGCCGCCCCCGCTATTACCAAAATGTACCTCCCCCTTATCAAAACCACATTCCCCAATATTACCCTCAAGCCTACTCAACGCCCTCTTACCATACCTATCAACCACGCCCGAACACCCCATCTCAAATTCCTAACCACACTCCATGGTCAGGAACCCAATACCACCAAGACCTTCTACCTCATGCTACTGGGGAAAATTTCCAGAACGACAACAGAGAGCTACAAGACCTTCCGGTCTCGATCACCGAGTTGTACCAAAATTGTTTGAAGCAGGGGATGCTGACGCCCCTTCCATTCTACGAAGTTAAACCTGGGAGTAAAGCAGCTTCTTCAGATGCTTTCTGTGAATACCACTCGGGAACCAGATGACATGCGACTGAACAATGCTTTCAGCTAAAAGACAAAATCCGGGAGTTTATACGGACCGGAGCCATCACGTTTCCTAAAAAACCTGAGGCCGGTACGCCAAATTGTCAGCAAAATCCGTTGCCTGAACACGCCTCCTCAGGAAGTGGCGTCAATCTAATTTTCACAGAGGAGGTCGAAGAAGAAGTTGATGTGATCGATATCGATGGTGTTTATTTACACCCGGAGGTTCTCTACGGAGGGTTCGAATTACATCTAGAAAGGGTAGCCCAAAAATTGGAGAAATCTCTAGTTTTGTCTTTCCCAATCCAAAAGATGGTGGAAAATCTCAATAAGGTTCCGTGGAATTATGAGATCGTCGCTAAAACAGGAGAAGGAGAAGAATTGCCAATCTCCGTAGGAGAAACCGGTGGAATCACTCGGTCTGGAAAGGTGTATACACCACAGGATTTGATCAGGATTCCTGTGAGAGAACCAAGAGGGGCCCTGAAAAAGCCAGTGTCAGAACCGGAGGCTCACGACTTTCTAAAGGCAATGAAGAATTCAAAATACAAGATAGTGGAGCAACTCAGCAAAGCACCGGCGCAAATCTCGATGCTCTCACTACTTCTATCCTCAGAAGTACATAGACAGACACTGCTGAAGGTCCTAAATGAAGCCCACTTGCCTAGCACGATCTCTCCGGAGAAATTTGTCACTTTGGTCGAGCAGGTCCTAGGATCTAACACCATCACCTTCACAGATGACGAGATGGACGATGATGGAACAGGTCACAACAAGCCTTTGAATATCACGGTCGAAAGCCATGGAATGTTCATAGCTCGGGTGCTGATTGACAATGGATCGGCACTAAATATCTGTCCTTTGTCGACCCTGGAAGAAATGGGGATAGATCTATCACAGGTTCGATCGTCTAAGACGGTTATCCGAGCATTCGATGGGGCTAAGAGAGATAGTGTTGGAGAAATTGACCTGCCAATTGAAATTGGTCCAATACAGTTCAATGCGAAGTTCCAAGTGCTCGACATACTTGCTTCGTACAACCTGTTGTTGGAGAGGCCATGGATCCATAACGCTGGGGCAGTGCCTTCATCTATACATCAGAAGATCAAGTTTATCATTAATGACACACTGTACGTGATCAGGGCTGATTCAGATATCATACCTTTCCATCAAGCGATAAGTCGGCATGTCCCGTTAACAGATGACGGAAAGGAGAAGGAGAAGATTGAAGCCTCCTATCACGTGTTCGACGTTGCGAATGCTACCTTTGTGAAGGAAGGAGGACACGAGATGACACCATCACTGTCTAACACTGTGGCCTTCGTTGCTAAAGAAATGAAGTCTCGGGGTTGCATTCCCGGGAAAGGTTTGGGCAAGAATCTAGACGGAATTACAGAACCGATAGAAGTCAAGGAGAAGAAGGGGAGATTCGGATTGGGATACGAGCCGACAAAAGCAGACAGGGCGAAGTTCTTCCGGAAGAAGAGGGATGGATCCCCAGACAACCAGCCAATGCAAATTCCGCATATCCGGGTCACTTTCCCCTATCCAGCAGAAACCCTCAACAAAGGGAAGGAGACCGCAGGATTCAAGTTGCACCCTGAGAGAGTAATGATCAAGGAAACTGTGAATGTAATCATGAGAGACGAGGCAGGGCCAAGTCATGGGTCTGGTATTCGAACCAAGGGAAAAGAAAAGCTGCAGAATTGGAATTCTTGTTCTCTCCCAATTCGCCAGGCGTTTCGGTAAACTTGGAGAGATTTTCTGTTGGTCATCCCCCCATCCACCTTGTCTTCTAGATGGAAAGGAATTTTGCTTTGTAATGGTTTTTATATTTAATTAATGCAATTCTGTTTTATCCGACATATGGTTTAAATGTTTAAATTTTATGCTTTCAGGATGTCTAAAACACCAATGTATGATGCATGCGATATAACTGAGCCAAAGTGCAATAAGTATGATTTCAATGCAGAACCAGACCATAACCCGATAGGAGTGGAAGCAGAAGATGACTCTTGCCAGCCAGACGATGGTGAGATCCGAAAAGCTTTCACGGAGTTCGAGAACAAGCCGATTCCCAGTAACGATGAGACCGAGTTGATAAACTTGGGGACCTCGGAAGAGTTGAAGGAAGTAAAGATTGGATCAGCCCTCATGACTCTGGAAAAGAAAGAGTTGACAACGCTCTTAATTTCCTACCAAGATATCTTTGCCTGGTCCTACGATGACATGGTAGGACTGGACAAGAGTATCGTAGCCCATAAGCTGCCGCTAAAGCTGGGGAGTGTACCAGTCAAACAAAAGTTGAGGAAACTAAGGCCCGCTGTCAGCCTCGAGGTCAAGGAGGAGATCGTGAAGCAATTCAATGCCCGAATTATTGAAGTCTGTAACTACAGTGAATGGCTCTCAAATGTCGTTCCCGTGCCAAAGTCCTCAGGAAAAATCAGAGTCTGCCTGGACTATCATGATCTCAACCGGGCGAGTCCAAAAGATGATTTTCCACTGCCAAACATTCACATCATCATCGACAATACTGCGGGGCGAAAGCTCTATTCTTTCGCCGATGGGTTCTCTGGCTATAATCAGATTCTGATAGATGAGAAAGATCGAGAAAAGACAGCCTTCACTACCCCATGGGGAGTCTTTTGCTATAGGGCGATGCCTTTCGGTCTCAAAAACGCCGGGGCAACATACCAAAGAGCAATGACGACCCTCTTTCATGATATGATGCACAAAGAGATGGAGGTATATGTTGATGACATGATCGTTAAATCACAGGAGAACGAGGATCATCTCTGCCATTTGAAAAAAGTGTTCGACAGACTTCGAAAGTACCAGCTCAAGCTCAATCCAGCAAAATGCGCGTTTGGGGTGGCTTCCGGAAAACTTCTTGGTTTCATGGTAAATCGCCATGGAATCGAGATTGATCCTGCAAAGACGAAGGCCATTCGTGAGATGCCGCCGCCGAGAAATGAGAAAGAAATCCGAGATTTTCTGGGGCGATTAAATTTCATAGCCCGATTCATCTTCCAACTCACTGCCACTTGTGAGCCAATCTTCAAGCTACTTCGAAAAGAAAGTAACGGGAGATAGAATGCAGATTGCCAGAATGCCTTGGAGAAAATTAAAGTCTATCTAACGAACCCTCCCGTTCTAGTGCCGCCTCGGGAGAAGGTTCCGTTATTATTATATTTGTTAGTTCTCGACTCCTCCATGGGAGCTATTCTTGGGCAACTCGATAAATCTGGAAAGAAGGAGCAAGCCATCTACTACCTCAGCAAGCGCTTCACGAAGTATGAGGAAAATTATACCTTGCTGGAGAGAACCTGTTGTGCATTGGCTTGGTCCGCTCAAAGACTGCGCCATTATATGCTCCCACTGACTACCTACTTGATAGGCAGGATGGATCCCTTAAAATACATCTTCGAGAAGCCGATTCTGTCAGGAAAAGTTGCAAAATGGCAGATGCTGCTGACGGAGTTCGATATCATCTACAAGACCCAAAAGTCAGTAAAGGGTCAGGCGATAGCAGATCAGTTGGCTAGTTGTCCAGCTCAAACGGATAACCAGCCTCTTGAGACGCTATTCCCTGACGAGACGATTCATGCGGTAGATGAAGAAAATGAGGAAACAATCTGGAAAATGTATTTTGATGGAGCAGTGAACTCTCGAGGGGCTGGAATCGAAGCCGTTCTGGTTTCTCCGGGCAAACAGCATTATCCAGTGGCTTCCAAGTTGAAGTTCCAGAGCACAAATAATCGAGCTGAGTACGAAGCCTGTATTTTGGGACTCCAGCTGGCTTTCGATATGAAAATCAAAGAATTGCTAGTGTTCGGAGATTCTGAGCTGATAATCAATCAGGTGACGGATAAATATGCCACGAGAGATCCGACCTTGATAGCCTATAACAATCACCTCCTGGAGTTGTGCGAGCAATTTACAATAATAGAATTTGAAAGCATACCGAGGCTAAAAAATGACTTTGCCGATGCCTTAGCTACCTTGGCATCTATGATATCTATCACTCGAGAGGATGATGATATCATTCCGGTGGTGATCCGAGTTCAACGCCGACTGGCCCACTACTGCCAGCTTGAATCTGAGCCAGCCAAAGACCCGTGGTACCATGACATAAAGAACTTTCTGAAAAATCAGGAGTATCCGGAAGGGGCATCAAGTGTTGATCGGAAAACTCTCCGGAGGTTAGCAGGCCAATTCTTCCTAAGCGGGGAGACACTGTACAAACGCTCCCCTGACATGGGCCTGTTGAGATGTGTTGGAGTCGAAGAGGCCATCCAGTTGATGAAAGAGGTCCATGGTGGCATATGTGGACCTCACATGAGCGGCTTCATGCTTGCCAAGAAGATCCTGAGGACCGGTCATTTTTGGCTAACGATGGAAAGCGACTGCGTGCAGTTTGTTCGAAGATGCCATAAGTGTCAGATTCATGGTGATCAAATCCATGTCCCACCTTCGCACCTTCATTGCTTGGCGGCCCCATGGCCCTTCTCAATGTGGGGTATGGACGTTATTGGGGAAATTACCCCTAAGGCGCCGAGTGGTCATCGCTTTATTCTGGTGGCAATTGATTATTTTTCCAAGTGGGTAGAAGCCGTTTCTTTAACCCGAGTGACTCAAAAGATAGTAGCTCGATTCATCAAAGAAAATATTGTGTTAAGATACGGTTTGCCGCAAACATTGATAACCGACAATGCTAAAAACCTGAAGGGTTCAGAAATACAGAAAATATGTCAGCAGTTCAAGATCGAGCACAAAAACTCAGCGCCTTACCGTCCAAAAATGAATGAAGCAGTGGAAGCCGCCAACAAAAATATAAAGAAAATTCTCCGGAAGATGATTGACAATTATAAGGAGTGGGATGATATGCTGCCATATGCTTTGATGGCTTACCGAACCTCGGTTCGGACCTCGACAGGGGCAACCCCCTATTCTCTGGTTTATGGCACAGAAGCGGTGATACCAGCCGAGGTGGAAATTCCATCTCTACGAGTGCTCATAGAGGCCGAGCTTGATGAAACTGAATGGGTACAACAACGGTTGGACCAACTTTGTTTAATCGATGAAAAGCGGCTGACAGCGATATGCCACGGACAGTGTTACAGACAGAGGATTACTAGAGCTCATAATAAACGGGTATACCCTAGAGTCTTCAAGGTCGGTGAGTTAGTTTTGAAGAAAATCTTTCCTTTCCAAGATGAAGCTAAGGGTAAGTTCGCGCCAAATTGGGAAGGTCCTTTTGTTGTTCATAAGACTTTGAGCGGTGGAGCGTTGATTCTCCAAGAAATGGATGGTGATGTATTTCCCGAGCCCCTAAACTCGGATTCTGTAAAGAAATACTTTGCCTAATAAATGTCCTTATTTTCTAAGTAAGTTTATTTCAATTTGTGATTATCTGTTGCTTTAAAAAAAAAAAAAAAAAAAAAAAAAAAAAAAAAAAAAAAAGAAAAATACGGCTCGAACATGGTGAAAACTCGAAAGGGCGCTATGAGAAAAATGTAGAGACCGTGTCGCAAAAAAAAAAAAAAAAAGAGGAAGAAGAAGAAGAACAGTTAGATCACTCCTAGGGGTATTTTTGGAATTCCCACTACGGTTGACTTCCATTGACCGTAAGACTTTTTTGTGTTCGGAACTTGATGGATTTGAGCAAGAGTTGGAATCTGTAAAAAGGAACATCGAATATGGCTCAAATTTGCATTGAAATCATACTTGTCAGACAATCCGGCTTGAAATCTCGCAGTCAACATATCTGGTGATAAAGATACCTGTTTGGGGTAAGGTTTTACACGTTTTCCCATATTTGGTTAAATCAGTTTTGCAGGATTTAAAAAATACAAAGCAAGCAGGAGTATGTGATTCTCCTAAGCACTAAGGATGCCTAGTAGAAAAGAGAAAGTGAGAATCGGCGGGTGCAGAGAAATAAAGGCTGATAGGGATGTTGTCCAAAAAAAAAACCAGACCCTACCAACAACCCGGAGAAAACCTCCAGAAAGTACATCTCTAAGATTGACGGAAGGACGAGACGGAAAAATCTCCCGATACTGTCCCGTGACCCGAGAAAGTCAAGCGCCATCAAATGAGGGATTGCGACGGAAAAGGGGGGACGGAATTGCGAGTCGTAAAGAGTGACAAGTTTTTTAAACTAAATTTTCGTGTTACATGTGTTTTTTGTTCAATTATAGGGTTTTCAAAGGACATGGAAGCATGGATTTCTCTCTCACAAAGTCTTCTTACCTTCCGATTGGACGGAATTGCGAGTCGTAAAGAGTGACAAGTTTTTCAAACTAAATTTTCGTGTTACATGTGTTTTTGTTCAATTACAGGCTTTTCAAATGACATGGAAGCATGGATTTCTCTCTCACAAAGACTTCTTACCTTCCGGTTCAAATTAGAAACTTTTTATTGTTGAAAGTTTCAAAGCTCTAAATGAGCGTCCAGGTATGCGTTTTGCCCTGAAAAGGGCGAAAAGTGAACTACGCCAAACTTGATCCTCGGCATAATACTAAGGTACGCAGGCAATCTATAAATGTTCGGTCATCTGAGAGTTCGGCTGGGGCACATTTATATCTTTGCTCTCTCATTCTGGCTCAGTCACAAGTTGGGGCATATTTTATACTCTTGAATTTTCTTTAAGCCCCTGGCCAAGAGGGCTGGGGCATGAATAATTTTTATTACTCTAAGCGATCCTCTAAACGGACACGTGTTCGTCATGAGTATCGTCATGAGTCATTTTTTATTACTCTAAACAATTCTCTAAATGGACACATATTCGTCATGAGTACCATCATGAATCATTTTATTACTCTAAACGATCCTCTAAACAGACACGCGTTTATCATGAGTATCGTCATGAGTCATTTTTTATTATTCTAAACGATCCTCTAAATAGACACGTGTTCGTCATGAGTATCGTCATGAGTCATTTTTATTACTCTAAACAATCCTCTAAACAGACACGTGTTCGTCATGAGTATCGTCAGGAGTCATTTTTTTTACTCTAAACAATCCTCTAAACAGACATATGTTCGTCATGAGTATCGTCAGGAGTCATTTTTTATTACTCTAAACAATCCTCTAAACGGACATTTGTTTATCATGAACATCGTCATGAGTCATTCTCTTATTTTTCTAAATGGACACTTGTTCGTCATGAGTCATTTTATTTTATTTGTTCTATTATTAGAAAATAAACTAAAAAATAAATAAAATAAAAATGGGACGATCAAAATGACGTGGTCTTTTATCTTTGTCAAGCAAGTGAACTTGCATGACAAAGAGGGGCAGCTGTAGACACGGCATTTTTGACCGCCTCGCAAAAAAATTATACTTTATTTTATAGTTACCTTTTTTTTTTTTTTTTTTTTTTTATTTTGTTTTGATTGTACCGTATTTATGCGGTTTAATACTGCTAAATTAAGTTTTATTAATCTCTTAAATAAATTAAATATTAGTAATTGATTTTTTTTTTAGTTTTGTAGATTTTTCGAAGTGGAATAAAAACGCGTTAATTCGCAACAAAATGGACAAGAAAAAGACGAGAACGAGAGAGGTCTGGACCGAACGCGGGGGGGGGGCTGCAAAAGGGTCGCTGGTGCGACCAGCTGGCCGCACCAGCGACCAGCCACTGGTCGATGGTGCAACCAGTGGACTGGCCGCATGTGCGGCCAGCAGGGGGGGTGTCCCCCCTGCTTTTGGGTGCACCGAAATTCGGTGCACCCAAAAGCTGGTGGGTGCACCGAATTTCGGTGCACCCACCCCCTTTTTCCCCCTTTTTCTGCGTGTTTTGTCGGATGAGTGTTTCAGAAATCCTTCCTATAAATAAAAGAAGGATCACAAGAGGGAGGGAAGGATTTTGAGGGGAAGAAATTTTTTGAGAGGAATTTTGTAAGGGAGAGGGGAAATCTGGAGAAAATTTTTGAAGAAAATAATATTATTTTCATTTTATTGTAATTTTGAAGAAGAAAAATCTCCAAGAAGGTGGTAAATTTTCATCTGTTGTAAATCTTACTCTTATTTTTTTAAGTTGTTATTATACTAATTTTTTTTTTTGTAAATTAGATTTTTTTTTTCTTCTTCCTTTATTATTTATTTATTTATTTATTTATTACTCTTTTTTTTTTTTTTTTTTTTTTGAGTAAATAATACGAGGTGGAAAATTCTCAACTTTCAATTTGAATGGCTAAAATTTAGAAGGGAATTACTCCCCTCGATGCGTGTGTGCGGGTGTTTTATTTAATTTATATTAAATATAATGTGCTAACAATACGAGGTGGAAAATTCTCAACCTTCAATTTGAATGGCTAAAATTTAGAAGGGAATTACTCCCCTCGATGCGTGTGTGCGGGTGTTTTATTTAATTTGTATTAAATATAATGTGCTAACAATACGAGGTGGAAAATTCTCAACCTTCAATTTGAATGGCTAAAATTTAGAAGGGAATTACTCTCCTCGATGCGTGTGTGCGGGTGTTTTATTTAATTTGTATTAAATATAATGTGCTAACAATACGAGGTGGAAAATTCCCAACCTTCAATTTGAATTGCTAAAATTTAGAAGGGAATTACTCTCCTCGATGCGTGTGTGCGGGTGTTTTATTTAATTTGTATTAAATATAATGTGCTAACAATACGAGGTGGAAAATTCCCAACCTTCAATTTGAATGGCTAAAATTTAGAAGGGAATTACTCTCCTCGATGCGTGTGTGCGGGTGTTTTATTTAATTTGTATTAAATATAATGTGCTAACAATACGAGGTGGAAAATTTCCAACCTTCAATTTGAATGGCTAAATTTAGAAGGGAATTACTCTCCTCGATGCGTGTGTGCGGGTGTTTTATTTAATTTGTATTAAATATAATGTACTAACAATACGAGGTGGAAAATTCCCAACCTTCAATTTGAACGGCATAAATTTAGAAGGGAATCACTCTCCTCGATGCGTGTGTGCGGGTGTTTTATTTAATTTGTATTAAATATAATGTGCTAACAATACGAGGTGAAAAATTTCCAACCTTCAATTTGAATGGCTAAATTTAGAAGGGAATTACTCTCCTCGATGCGTGTGTGTGGGTGTTTTATTTAATTTGTATTAAATATAATGTGCTAACAATACGAGGTGGAAAATTCCCAACCTTCAATCAGAACGGTCTAGGTTTAGAAGAGAGACCACTTCCCTAAATGTGTGTGTATGTGTATATGTGTATATAAGGAGGATTTAAAAATAAAATAAAAACATTCGGATTTAAATTCTAATTGGACTTAATCGGATAAGGTACCGTCTTTGGACGGGCGTCTTGGGGTGCTTGACACCTTCCCTGAGCGTAACTGACCCCCGAACTCTTTAAACGAATCTCTGGTTAGACCATATTATTTTTGGAGTCAAATTTTACTTAAGCCATTTTTTTTTTAAAATTATTTTCAAAAAAGAAAAATATGGTGACCTAGTACATCATTTAAACCCAATGCTAGGTGGCGACTCCTTTTTCTAAAACAGGCTTAAGTATATTTTAATGAGAAAATCGACGTTTTTAAAAACCCTTCTCGTTTTACCAGCGCCAAGCATATATAAACATATATCTATATATATATATTTTTTTTGGTTTTCTCTAGAAAATCGGGGCGCGTTCAGTTGAGATATATTTATTGCTCTCGATCCACATTACATAGCCGACTCATTAGAAATTTAGGAACAAAAAATACATAAATATAAGAACAGACACCAAAATTAGGGAACAGAAATTTGGGAACACACAGAGAACAAAAATAGAAATCTAACTTTGAACAAAAACACCAACAAACACCACCTATATAACTTTATGCCTATTTTCTTTGAAATTCTTCTTAGGTTCCATTTGGCAATTAATTGTGCTCCTAAAATTGTTTAATCATACCAATGCGCTTGTGCAACTAACACTTGGGTAAGACTTGTTTGGGTTTACACTCTAAGTAGAGCATATAGAAAACTGAAGCTCAATGAAAAATGATCCAGTGATTTAAACAAACTCATAGCTCGCTAATGCAAATTCACCTATCTCATTAGCCACTTGAAAATGCAAAGTAATATCAAGTTGAATTCAAAATCAAAATCCAAAACCATTAAAGTTTATGAGAATAGAAACATTAAACAAACGCCATCTAAATAAATCATAAACAAACACCATGAAAGAGAACAATAAACAAATGAAAAGAGAAATTAGGGTTGAGATTCAGCCCGAATTTTGGGCAACCCGACCCGTGCACACCCCTAATGTTTTATATAATAGATTTGCGAATTGAAAGATAACCAAGCAGACCTTTAGCAAAAACGAATACACTAAACTCGAGAAAATTTGGTAGATTCCATTCTCTGTAGGTAACATCGAAGCCATCATTTTTGTTAAGGATCAAAAAATCGTAGGAATCAAAGCGTAGTCAGCAGTCAAAAACCCCTACAAATCAAAGCGAAGGTAATCGACTGTTGGGTGTATGAATTCAGCATAAAAATTTAACCCTCCATAACTAACTATTTTTTTTTTTCGTTTAAACTCATTTATAAATTTTGGGTATATAGAGACAGTTGAATTTTTTTCTGTTCCGAGAGTTTTGTTTTTGCTTTTTTTGGAAGAAGAGAATACAAAATCCAGAAACGATTACATTCCAAAACCCATATATTTTCGTTCCAAAACAAAAACCCAATTTTTTTTTTGGCTTTCGTATAGCCTTTTCTATTCCCAAAAGAAATTAAGAAAACAAAAATCTGAGACAAAAAACACTAAACGAACGTGACCATGAAACAACCACCCAAAATGGAATTCACAGCTATTTAGTGGCATTTGTTTAGTGTTTCTCTTCCCAGATTTCAGCTTTTGTTCCCCAAAAAACATGAAATAGAAACCGATTAGTGAGATCATAATAAAAACCCATTTCTTTCCTGTTTCCATTGCCGGGGAAAAAAAATCTGAGAACAACTACGAAATTTGGGAAATTCACATTCGAGTTAACATCAAACAAATATGATTGTAAACAAAAGAAAGTGAGTGCATTATCATCTTACCTAGTATTGAAATCGGAGAACATGTCTCAAACAAACGCAATCTATGTTTAAGCTTAAGATCTTCAAATTCCTCTCATTAACAAAATCATAATCAGCCATGATAATAAACAAAATCAATATAGTTATACAACAATACCAACAAAATCAACGAAAATGTTTAGACTTACCAAATCAACCAACGTCAGATCTAAAGATGTTTAGCGATGGAGAGGGTGTTGCGTGAGCAGCAGCGAAGGCAGCAGGCAGTGTTGCATGAGCAACATCAATTGCAACAGGCATCGACCGCGATGGTGTTGAATCTTGGCGATGGTGGTGAGTTGTTTGTTGACCAATGTCTTCGGCCATGAAAGCTTCAAAAGAAAAAAAAAAACAAATCAAAATCAGAAATATTAGAAAAAATCAAAATCAGCCATTGCTTAGCCAATGTCTTCGGTGATGGAAGCGTTAGTGGCGTGGAGAGAGAAAGGGACTACTCAGATCTGATCCGTGGAAAAGGAATTGAAGCCGATTAGAAGGAATCGATAGTTACATACCATCATTTTCGGAAATACGCTATTGAAGGAGGTCGAAGGCGGCGGCGGCGGCGGCGCGAGGGAAGGAGCACCGTCGTCGTCGTCATCATGGCGATTTGCCTGCCAAACCCTAAATTACAGGAGATAAGGGGGAGAGAAGATTGCAATTGGAACCTGAAGATTGAGATTTGCGATTTGTAGATGGACGGAGAGAGAGAGAAATTTAGGTCAGAGAAAAACCCCAACGACAGAGATAGAGAGTGAGAGAGAGAGAGATGGAAGACCTAAATTTTTGTTGAGTGGCGATGGAGCGGGAGATGACGGCAAGGAACGATTGTACAACAAGGGATTCCTTGAGCTCTGCAAAGATTATGGAGGTGACGAAAAAGAAGAAGAACCCGTGGATTGGGGGCGACGAATTCGGCTGAGAAGAGGATGGTAAGTCTCAAAAGGGAGTCTAAGAAGAAATGAAGGCACTGAGAACACTGTCACTGTTGATGGAAAGTGTCAGTTGATGGGAAGTGTTGTACATATTGTATGTAAATGTTGTATATAAAAGTAATTCAATGGCTACGAATATCTAGAGACATCTAACGGTTGTAAATGTAAATGAGTTGATTTATTATATAAACTAGCATATAACCCGTGCCTGAAGGCACGGGTGTAAAAAAATTAACCTAAACAATTTAATTTTATTTTTTGACAATCTCCTCTGTTTATATGACACCCTCCAATATTCAAAAATTATTTTCAAATGAACAAACCAATAATTACAGTAAAACAAATTGAATATAATCCAAACACGACGAATAACAATCAGAAGCGACAATAACTAATACAAACATAAACTTTAACAATACGACAAAAAAAAATGGGAATAGAAATATAAAAATAAGAGTATGCAGAAAGATATATCACGAAACGAACAAAAATAGTAATTTGGTTAGAATAAAATCACTAAACAAACACCACCAATATAAGAGAGAATTTAGTGGTAAAAAAATTGAACAAAAGTCTTACCTTCAAGACGTGATGACAGCGGCGTCAGCGAAAAGATAACAGTGTTTCCAAGTACTCACTCAAGGGATAAATCACAGTTGGGAAAAATATAAAAAGAACGTTATTAAATCTAAATAATGGTAAAATAAATTTACTTAAAACAAAAAATTCATACCGGCAACCAAAACAATGAATGTAGATCAAAGTTGTCACTTACACTCCCCAAAACCGCCTTGCAAACACTGCCCAAAATCGCCTTACATACAAATTGGAATATTAAGTTTAAAATACACAACACATTTTTCCAAGTACAATATCACGGCTAACGCCGCTAATAATTTAAACACCGACAACCCCGAAAAGGCTTGGATGTTAAGACCGCGGACGTCGCAGATATAACTGTATAAATGCACGCAAATACACACACACATGTATATTATACTAGGAACAGACACAGAATTTTGGGAACAGAACACAAAATCTGGGAACAAAACACTAAAATGCAAAAATTATGATAATGTCGATGGTGTTCATGAACTTACCAAGATAAACTTCAATTGAGTTGGAATTAAACATCCCCACCATTTATAAAAAAATGGAGAAAAGATAAATTACTATATTAATTATAATTGATGAAATCCATTAAGAAAAATTAAAAAAAAAAGACAAAAATGAAGAAACAAAAATACCTTGTCTTCCTTTGTTTCCCCAAATGATGTGAACACCAAAATTGAGATTAGCATTTCCTCAGTGAGATTAGCATTTCCTTTGATCTTCTTTCTCCAAAACCTTGAAACAATCAAATTTAATGCTCCATCAATTCTCACTCTATGTATATAAAGAGCACAAAAAATCACAAAAGACATTTTAAAAGTCCAAGAAAAAATAGATCTGATCTGATCTGAAATTTTATTTTCTTTAAGAACAGATCTATCAGATGTGTTCTCTAAGAGAGAGAGATACCTGAAATCTTAAGTCTCTACATCAACAATATGGTCTCACCGGAAATCTGAATACCACCACTATGTATTAGAATTGTTTCAGATCTGGAAAAATCTAGAAAAAAAACAATGGTAGATCAAAATAGTCAACATTACCCATTTGATATGAAAATAGTAGATCTCAATACCTATTTTGAGTTGGATTTGAGGAGAATTTATGACAAAAAAAATTGAAACAAATAATGATACATAAAACCCAAGTAGAAATCGCAAGAAAAAAGACACTAAAATCAAATTAGAGTCCAAATAACATTTTTATAACCAAAACAATATGTGAAACTTATTAGCTCTCAATCTCATGCCTTATGAGACCAAGTGGATGCAACATAGAGATTTCGCTGAATCTCAGAGATTTATAATGGATTTCTCAAAAACTAAAATAAGAAATACAAATAAAAGATTAAAAGTGAAATGGAAATCTAGATCTATGTAGTTTAGATTTCAGAAACAGAGATCAATTTCGAGAGAGAGAGAGAGAGAGTTGCACCTCAATATCAATGAAATGGATTTTCAAATCTGGACATGCAAATCTAGATCTATGAAATTCAGAAACATAAATCAATTTTGAGAGAGAGAGAGAGGGAGAGAGACGTACCTTCGTATCAATGGGAAGAGGCGGCAATGGAGAAATCAACAACATAGGAAGGCGATTGTGGCAATCGCTGTGAGAGAAAAAGGGAGAGAGACTTCAATTGATGCGATGGAGATGGAGACGAAGGCTCTGTGACGATTATGGTGAAGGTGTGCGATGGCACTGTGATGATGGCTCTACGACAGTGGTCGTGAAGGTGTGCGACGGTGTTGTTTGGAGGTGTGCGACAAGGTGTTGGTGCGTACGATAGAGAGAGAACAGAGAAGGGGAGCGTTCGGTGGTGGTAGTGATAGTGGCCACCAGCAAAAAAAGAGAAGAAAGCTGCGACAGATAGAGGAGCGACAGAGTGATAAAAGCGCTGGTTGTGGAATGTGGAGAGAGACGTTTGGTGGACCAGCGCACGGCGGCTCAAACCCTAATCTAAGTAATTTAAATGAAGATAAAAATAATCTGACCGTCTTAAAATGTCTAGAGTTTCGTCTGTTATCCGACGGCTGTGAATATCTCAGTTCTGATTTATTATATAGATATGCTTGTGTGTTTAATAATGGGATGACTACTTTTTTTTTTTTTTTTCTTAATTGTTCCCGTATTTAGAAATTGACATATTTGATTTTTTTTATATTTGATTTCATTTTAAATTGACCCTTAGTTAAAATTTTTGTTAATTAATATTAAATTATATTTATATCTTTTAAAATTTATAGTTGGATCATTTTATTTCTATCTAAAACTTAAGGGTCAAGTGTATATTTTGAACACTATTCATCATCATCTTTCTCAACCCAAACGACGGTAGCCACCTCCCTCACTACACCACCTACGACCACCACTATCTCCGATCTCTCTCTATATCTCTCTTTCTACTCATACCCACTACTCTCTCTCTATCACAATACTTATTTCTTTTTTTTTTCTTTTCTTTTTTTAGGTAGATCTTTGCAAACGGTGGTTGGATGGCGAGGCAAATCCAAACCACCCCATCGCCGACGACCACCACCATGTTCGATCTCTCTCTATATATCTCTCTCTCTTCTCTCATCTCCTCTCTTTCTCTCTCTCTCTACCCAAACCCACTACTCTCTCTCTCTATCACAATTCCTATTTCTTTTTTTTCTCTTTTTTTAGTTAAATCTTCACAAACGGTGGTCAGATGGCAAGGCAAATCCGAACCACCCCATCGTGACGATCACCTTTACCACCACCTTCACGGCGACCATCGCGGAAACCGCCACCTTTGTTCATCCCCTAAGCTTTAGATCTGTAGATTGGTGGTGTTGGTTCGCCATTGGTGCGGCGGTGGGGGTAGTTGCATCGACAATAATAGAAGATGGTGGGCAAAATCCTTCAAATGTTGAAGGTGCGGGGGAGATGTTTTTGAAAAAAAATACACTTCACCCCCCTAAATTTAGAATAATTTATAAATAGATCCTATTAAATTAATTTGAATAAAATGACGAAATTACCCTTTATTTTTATTTTTGAAATGACCAAAATACCCTTTTCTTACACGTTGACCTAACAAAAGGGCCAATTTGAAACGAAAATCAAATGTTAGGGACCAAATGTGCCAACTTTCAAATGCGAAAGGCCAATTGAGCATCCGAGATATTTGTCAAGGACCAAAAAAGTCATTATCCCTTTAATAATTGCTAAATTATACATTTCACCCCTTAGGCATGTTTGGTGGAACGGAATCGGGGTCGAATGGAATCGTCATTCCACCCTGATTCTATTCCATCCAACCAAACAAACTGTTACGCTATGTTTGGTATGCTGGAATGGAATAGAATGAAATGGAATGAGTGTGGTATTGGAATGGAATGACCATTACTATTCCTATGTTTGGTGACAAATGGGATTAAACATGGTATTAGAATGACCATTACCATTCCTACGTTTAGTTACAAAATACATTAAACATGGTATTGGAATGACTGATAAATAAAAACGAAACAATATTCTTAAATATTCGGAAATTTTATAACAAAATTTTGAGAACATAACAGAATTATTCAGAGACACTAAACAAATGTCACCTAGGTTATCCTTTAACCAGACAAAGGGCTTGGAAGTACTTTCGTGTTTCTATTTCCCTTTTTTCTGTTCCCAAAAAAACTTATAACTGAAACAAAAAAAAAAAATATGATCTGCTTATGTTCTAATTCCAGGATTTTGTTGTAAAATCTAAGAACAGAATAGAACAAATTTTTCCCTATTTTACTAATTTTGTTCCAATCATTTTGTTAAAAGAGTTAAGATATAGAAATACCAAATTTCACTTATGTCTCACTTGTTTAGTGTTTCTATTCTCATAAAATTGAGAATGCAAATAAACATATGTGGGAAAAGTTGTTTATTCTGAGTTTTATATCTATGTTCCAGGTTTCCTAGGAGCAAAAACAGAAATTTGGGAACAAAAACATAAATATGTTTCCAAATTTCTATTTTTGTTTTTATTCTCAGATTTTTGTTTTTGTTTTTGTTTTTGTTTTTGTTCTTAGATTTCTGTTTTTGTTCCCATATTTCTATTTTTGTTCTCATATTTTTGTTTTTGTTTTGTTCCTAGATTTATGTTTTCGTTCCCAGATTTTGTTCCCATATTTCTGTTTCCGTTCCATGTTTTGTGGGAACAAAAACATGAAAGCAAAAAACCACCATATTTTTGTTTCTGTTCCCATAATTTTATTTTCTATTCTGAAAAATATGAAAACAGAAGTATAGATACTTCTTCTTACATAATACCTCATTTCATTTGGGATTAGGTAATCCTAGGATTACCTAATACCTCATTTCATTTGGGATTGACTAATCCCATGAGTTGTGGAATTAGTCATTACTTGGGAATGTGAATGGAAATCAATCTCACCAACCAAACGTAGGAATGGAATGGTCATTCCCAACTTCATTACAATCTCAAGATGAATCTCATGTACCAAACATGACCTTACGATACGTTTGGTACGCTAGAATGGAATGAGTGTGGTATTGGAATGAAATGGGCATTGTCATTCCTATGTTTAGTGACAAACGGAATTAAATATGGTATTGGAATGGTCATTACCATTCCTACGTTTAGTTACAAAATACATTAAATATAGTACTAGAATGACCGATAAAAACATAAATATAGGAACAAAATCTAGGAACAAAAACAAAAACAGAAATCTGGGAACAAAAGTAGAAATCTAAGAACAAAACAAAAACAGAAATATGGGAATAAAAACATAAATCTGTGAACAAAACAAAAACAGAAATATGGGAATAAAAACAAAAACAAAAACAAAAATCTGGGAACAAAAACAGAAACCAAAATCTAGGAACATATTTCTGTTTTTGTTCCCAGATTTCTATTTTTGTTCCCATATTTCTGTTTTTATTTTGTTCCTAGATTTTTGTTTTTGTTCTCATATTTCTATTTTTTTCCCGATTTCTGTTTTTGTTCCCAGATTTCTATTTTTGTTTTTGTTCCCATATTTTTGTTTATGTTTTGTTCCCAGATTTCTGTTTTTGTTCCCATATTTCTGTTTTTGTTTTGTTCCCAAATTCCTGTTTTTGTTTTTGTTCCCAGATTTTGTTCCCATATTTCGATTTCTATTTTTGTTCTCATATTTCTGTTTTTGTTCCCGGTTTCTGTTTTTGTTCCTATTTTTCTGTTTTTCTTCCCATATTTCTATTTTTATTTTATTCCCAGATTTCTGCTTTTGTTCTCAGATTTCTGTTTTTGTTTTTGTTCCTAGATTTCGTTCCCATATTTTTGTTTCCGTTCCATGTTTTCTGGGAACAGAAATATAAAAACACCACCACCATATTTTTGTTTTTGTTTCCAGAATTTTATTTCCTATTGTGAAAAATACGGAAACACAAGTATAGATCATTCTTCTTACCTAATACTTCATTTCATTTGGAATTAGGTAATCCCAAGATTATCTAATACCTCATTTCATTTGTGATTGACTAATCCCAAGAATTGTGGGATTAGTCATTACTTAGGAATGAGAATGAAAATCAATCCCACCAACCAAACACATGAATGGAATGACCATTCCAATGGTCATTCCAATCACATCTTGAATCTCGCTTACCAAACGTCACCTAAGTGTTTTAAGACTAAATTATACATTTAACCCCTTAATTTTTTTTATATTTCATCTGAATATAATATTATAATAAGTGAGGGTGAGAAAAATGGTTTGGTGATGTTGATTTTTCTGTTTTATTTATTTATCTTTTCTTTATATTTTAGTTATAAGTTATAACTTAATAAATAATTATTATAATATTATCTATAATATATCTTTTAAATTATTTTTTTGACATTTTTTAATTATATATAATATTTTAAAAATATTAAAAATTCATGTACCGTGGAACCTATGTCATGCCCAACATATAACACCTAATTATGTACTTCCCATCTTCCATTACAATCATGCATCAATATGACCTAAAGAGCAAAACTTTTAATTGTTTCAACAACATATTGCAATTTGAAATTTAATGTTGAAAAAAATATACAAAACTGTGACACTCCATTTGGATCCTTCCAAATCGGTATCCTTCCCTCTAATCTTACTCTTTTACCATTATTGAATTTATTTTAATAATTTGATTGCAAACACATTTTGGCTAATCTCATACATATATACACATGTAAAGGGTAATATAGTCATATTATATAAGAAGTGAATCCCTACGTACACATCCAAAAACAACAAATGAAATAATCTTCTAATTTTAAAGAAAATGCACATCTCTCTAAAAAAAAAAAAAAAATAGTTATCCAATTCCAGTACAATAAATAATTATTATTTCTACTATAACAGTTAAAAAAAATTAAAAACATTGAGAAGCCTCAAAATTTCAAAAATAACTTTCTAAAAATCATCTCATATATATAAAAAAAAATATTATTACAGGACTTCATAAAGTGATATTTTTATGAGATGAGACTTTTCGAAAAAAAATTCAAAAAAGATACATAAAAACTTATCTAGAAATTTTTTTTGACATTTGATAACTTTCAAATGCCACAAATTATTGAACTTGACATAACTTCAAAAGATGTAAAACATATTCAACCAGCACAGAAAAATTCAAAACAAAATTTCAAAATGCACAAATTTAATATCATTTCAGTGAACATTAATGGCTAGGGAGATTCTGTGGGGAGCCCCTTATTTTAGGAAATATTTGCTACAAATCTCTGCAAGAACAACATTCTCTTTTAGGGTTAATTATACTTTACCCTGTTAAATCATTTTGCATTTTGTCTTCATGTGATATTTTCATCATTATTTTGTCTTCTGTGATTAGACCTTATTATACTTTTTATCTCTTGATGTAGACCTAACTACAGAGAGGAAAGTGTTGATGAGGGGAGGAAAGTACTGTCAGAGATGTGGTGGCTCGCGTAGGAGTTCGGCGGTGAAGAAGATGTAGAGCCGATTCTTGATATGGGAAAAAATATGATTTCTCAACCTTAAGTTCGGATAAGAGAATTTACACCTTTTACCCCTAAAATTTGGATAATTTTTAAAATAACCCATTAAATTAGTTTTAATAAAATGACGAAATTACCTCTAATAACAAAGTAAAATGATACAATTACCCTTAATTCTGTTAACTTTTTAACAGTGCACTTTAGTCCACCACCACCACAGGGAGAGGGGTAATGGTGAAGAAAATACCATAGAGGACAAAATATAAAACGGTATAACCACAAGAGGATAAAGTATAATTAACTTTTTTTTTTTAGGTGGTGTTTTATTCTGTTGCTTGGTATAGCCCTTTCTCTTTCTTCTTCTTCTTCTTATTTTTTTTTTTTTTGTAGGGACTTGTTAGTTTTTTTTTCCTTGTTTTCTGCTTTGTGGCCTTTATTCTTTTGTGGAATACAAATTTTACTTGCTAAAAAAAATAAAATATCAAAAACATGTTCGACAGGATTATATCTCAATATTATTCTTCTAATTAATTATTAATTCAAACATAAAAATCATATATAATTGAAAAAATATCGATTGAGAAGTCTTATTCCATCGATCTTCATTTCTATCTTAAAAATTATTTCTATCTTAAAAATAAAAATAGAAAGTAAAAAGAACTATTTTTTACTTTTAAAAAAATGTTTTTTTTTTTTTTTTTTTGTCAAAAGCAAAAAAGTACTTAAAAACACATTATCTAATGAGAGCTCATGTCATGGCTTCCTGCCTGATTTTTCACATATACCATGGATCTAACTATTAGAATAGAGGTTTAGCATCCTCCGAATCCAGATTTCATTTCTCTTTCCATGCCTTTATCTCCTACTTAGCTTGAGATCATTGACTAAAGGATTTTGGGTGGTGTCTCAAAAAAAATTATTTAAAAAATATATATAGGACTGACCCGGCCCTAGGACGGACTTGGGTTCTATGCATTTCACAATACATTACCTTGGGCAGGGGAATAGGACCCGATGTTTAGGCCGAGCTCAAACCCAGACCATACAAATTCTTATAATTTATTAGATGGAGCCCGACTATTAACACCCTAATTGAAACATCTCACATTTTTTCTAGATATCAAAATTATCCTCATGAGAGGGGTAAAGAAAAATATGCAACCCATCATTCCCCATGTTTTGTTGCTCTTCTTGAATTTTTCTAGCAAAAGTTCTAGCTTTCCTGTTCGGCCAATCGAGTTTGATCATCTCCATTGTCGAAATATCAGCCAAACCAGGAGGAACGGCCTCGAGTTTCCGACAGTTATCCACGACGATCGCCCTGAGCCTCGGGAAGTGTTCACTAGAACAAGTCCACTTCACGAGATCGAGATCTTGAACTTTCAAGAACTCAAGAACACAAAATTCTCCGTCATTTGTGTTCCAAGTTGTTCCCGAAAAAGCGTTGCGCAACAGCTTGAGAATTTGAAAGTTAGGTAAGCTCTCTACGAGTTGAATCCCACTCCATGGGAGAAAAAAGTTGGACAATGTCAGTTTTATCAAACTCGAGAGGAACTTATACCAGGAGGGAAGTTTTGCAGGGTCAGATATAGAGCTAGCGTAAAATGCCTTCAATTTTTCAAGGCGAAGAAGGAAGTCAAGATTAGGGTAGGTCGAAGATGGAGGAAAAACACATCCGAGTTTCTTGATGTTCGGCATCCATGGAAGAGCTTCGTGGGTGGAAGGGTCAAGATAGAGGGTGGTTAGGGTTTGCAGATCACTCAACAGAGAGTAATGGCAAGTAGAGGATGGTTTGGTATAGCCAACAATGGCACAAATGGGATTGTTTTCTCCATCAAAATCAAGTTTAAAGTGCCTCTTCACATACAAATGCCTCAACTTCTCCATCTTGAAAACACCTTTCGGCACATAAAATTCAGTCGACGGTCTCTCGATGATTAGGGTTTGTAGGTTCTTGAGGTTGGAAATTTGCGACGGCAACCAGAATGACCGGAACCAATTGGGAGGGAGCTGAAGCGCTAGGTACTTCAGGTGTACGAGTTGCGTTATTTTAGATGGAAAACAGGTTAGGGAAGGCGATAATGTCAAAACCTGAAGAAATTTGAAGGCCTGAATCAACGGCATATCGCCACGAGAAGATCTAGAATCATGGCCAAAACACAAGAATGAGTTGGTGTAGGCTAAGGTAGTACGGTTTAGGGATGGAGATGGATTCATCTGGACGTAGGCAACGAGAAATTGATCGAAACGATGAAGATGGACAGATAAACGAGCTTGGGGAGGGGTCGTGATCGAAGAAGAGAAAGGGAAGAACAAAATCTGTTCATACCTCTGTATATGATTCATGAATTTCACTTCCTTGGCTTTCGTCAAGCACAAATCGCTCATCAGATCATGAACGCAACACGATTTGATTCCCCCGTCTGGTCTTCGCTTCGAAACCAGAACTAGATTTATATCAACAAGATCGATCAAGTGCTCATCGGCTACCTCCTCTAGGGTTTCTCCCCCCCCCCCCCCCCCCCCCCCCCCGACGACGGGCAAATAAACCCACCCCTTGGCGACCCATAGCCAAATCAATCTCTGAGCAGTGATTTCATAATCTGATGGAAATGCCCCCAGATAGAGGAAACAGAGTTTCAAGTGTCGCGGCAAGTAGTTGTAGCTCAAGGCGAGTATGTGCATGTAGCTCCCCGGGTCGCTCGCAATGTAAGAGCTGAAACTCGTCGCGATTCGCTTCCACGAATCTTCGGTTTTGGTCTTCGTCAAAACACCGGCGATAACGACAATTGCGAGAGGAAGCCCTAGACACCTTTCTGCAATTTTGGCTCCGATCTCCATCAACTCTCGGGGACAATTTTCTCCCGGAATCGGAAATAGCCTCAATCGCAAAAGATCCCAACTCTCTGCTCCGATCAAGAACCGTAGAAAATGGGGAGAGCCATAACTTGATTTAGCATGCAGGGTGACGTCTGTGATGCGGCTTATGAGCATGATTTTACTTCCATTGTTGTCGTTTGGAAAATATTGCCTCATATCAGTCCAGGCCTTGATACTCCATACATCGTTGAGGACGATTAGATACCTTTTGCCCTTTAGACGTCTGTAAACTTGTTTACCAAGCTTCTCGTCGCTCGTTTCAGGATGAAATTGATCTATTGAATTAGTCGGAGTCCGAATAGAATCGAGAATTCCGGACAATAAATCTCCGACTCGGTACGATTGTGAAACATAGACCCATGCCTGAACATAGAAATGGTAAACGATGAGAGCGTTGTTATAGACTTTTTTGGCGAGCGTCGTCTTGCCGAGTCCGGCCATTCCAACAATCGAGACAACGTCAAGGCGTCGTCTCCGTTCAGAGGCAGTTAGTCTTTCGATTATCGCCAATGCCTCGTCGTCGAAGCCCAAAATCACGCCAGTGTCTTCCACGAGAGAGGCATTCGCCCTCGATGAACTCCGGGACGAGAATTTGAGATCTTCAAACTGCAGAGCTCCGCTTTCGTGATTTTGGTTCTCGTGAACCTCCATGGATAATTTTGAATTTTCAACTGATCAAATTATGAAAACAGTCTCTCCATAGTTTTTAAAAAATAATGTCCACAACGCTTTTTCTCTCTCGCGCGCAGAAGAAAACTAGGCGGTGATCTTCACTATTTTGAAGCTTTCACTACTGGTTTATAAGCAGCGGGCTTGTAAGATAAGACACTGAAAGATGAAATGTAGTTCAGGGCCCAAGGTTATTTTACACAAAATTATTTTGGAAATACCAATCATCCTCTTTTATTAATAGGGTTAATCGATCGGAAATTCCTAAAAATAGATCAAATTTCGCCTAATATATAAATTTTGGTTTAATCCTTTAAGTTAGATTTCACTTGAGTTTTAATCCCACATTGCAGGAATTGTAGGGAGAACTTAGTGAGTAAATTTAGTTTTATAGTGAATATTAGTTACAATTTAATAATTGTTATATTTTTACATATATCTGTGTATTTTTTGTTACATGTACTTATATAATATTAGTTACATGTTACAATTACATATATCTGTGAAATATTTGTGGTATTTAACAAATATTAAATACAGAAATTAGTTTAATTTTGATTACATGTATTTGTGTACATTTAATTACTTTAATTACATGTTACTAATTACATGTATTTTGTGTGATTTTTGTAACAACTAACAAAATTTACATACAAAGTAGTTACATATTACAAAATACAGTAATATTAATTACATCTAACAAAAATTTACGCATAAAGTTGTTACATGTAACCGTAAGTCTGCAGACGCATGTAGTGGACTTCTGCCTTTTTTAATAGGCAAGACTAAAACACAAGTTTATTCCGCTTTTAGGATTTTTTTTAAAATTAAGAGTGAAATAAGGAATCTCCCACCGAATGACCCTATTAATATTTTATTGTAAAAAAGCATGAACGTTATTCTCTTATTTAAAAAATTAAAAAATTTTTTTACCTACATCCTCCTATTTTGAACAATACATGTTTTATCTTTAATTTTTAAATAATTATTTACTTCCCACCTTACTGACACAATCCCCCACCTCCTCTACCGCCATTAGAATCCTCTTCTCCTCCTCCTTCCACTTTCTTCTTCCTCTTCCTCCTCCTTGTCCCCCTATCTCTCTCTCCCCTGTCATCACGGCAATGGAAAATTCGTCTCGATGACGAATGATGGCCCAAATCCGTCGCCGTGACGAATCACAAATAGAAAAAGAGAGAGAGAGAGAGGAGGAATAGGAGAAAAAAGGAAGGATGTGAGGAGAAAAAAAGGAAGGACGGGTGAGAACCTATTTTTCTTTTTTTATATTTTGTTAAAAAATAAAAAGATTTAAAAAGATATATATATTTTTTAAATAAGAACGTTAGTATAAAAAGATAAAGTAAAAAAATATATAATAAAAAAATAACTTAAAAGAGATATCTATGTATTTTAATTTTTTAATTATTTTTAAATGATAGTGAAGTTGTAATTATAAAAAAAATGAACAAAGTAATTTTTGACAAAAATAATAAAGAATTAATTGATATTTAATCAACAAAAAGAAAGGCATATAACCCATAGTAATACAAAAAGTTTTCCACTCAGCCGACTATAAAGGCTATTGCTAAGGGGTCGGTCAGTCGGTGGGGTGGTTATCTGGTCTTTTTAATTATCTCTCTCTCCAGTCTCTAGACTCTCTACCAAGCAAGGGTCGGTGGGCATATCTGGTCTTCATAAGTCTAATTCTACTGCTTCAATTACCCTCAATGCTTTATGTTGAAATTGCCCAATAATATTTGATTTAATATGTTATTAAATTATTGTTTATAGATATTACCACTAATAATACTCCTCTATTTTTAATCATATTTTTAAAGAACTAATTTTTAGAGCTGCACTAAACACGGGTTTTGAAATAATTTCGATGTGTAATTTATTTGATTATTTAAATATAATTTTATATTTATTTTTTTGAAAACAAAATTGTATTAATTAGTGAGATTTGTAATTTTGTTTTGAGTGAACTATGTGTTATTTTGGAATGTTTAATTTTTACTTTTATTATATTTTATAATATTTATTTTCAACTAGTACGATGAACATATTAGTTTTAGGCATTGAAATTAAGGATATTGTTTACTGTTTGATAGAATGGTGAAATTTTAATTTTAGAGAAATGTGCGTGGTCAAATTAATTTTTGTATTTGTACTATAGTTAGAAATATATCACATTTTACTAAAATTATGTGAATTTATTTCAGTCATTTTTCTTTTTTTAATTAATATTAGGGGCGCTTACCAAGCAGTCCCAAAAAATGGCTGCAACTACTAAACAAATCCGCTACTTTTTCTATGAACTGAGCAGTTCTTATAACATTTTCGTGACGAAAATATCTCTATTTAATGCACTACTTCATAAATCATGAAATCACCTCCCCCTTATGCAGAATTAAATTAGATAACATACAGTCAACTCTAGGTGGAACAAAATGCTTGTTTTGATCTCAATCTGAACGTGAAACAATAAATTTTTTACATAATAATTATGTTCGATTAATTCTCTTTAAAATGAGATATCAATCATATTTTTTAAAATTATTTATCATAATGAGTATGAATATTACATGTAACATTTAGTAATTACACCATGTTACATTTAACTGATGGTGGTAATTACTGAAATTTCAAAATAAATACTTAAATAATTATGAAATAAAACTAATAGTTGTTAAACAGTATTATAAAATCAAAATATGAAAATTCTGTAAAACAATCTAAAGTGAATATTAAACCAGAATCGTGACGTTAACGTTTACGTAACAGAAACAACAGTAGAGAATGGAAGTAAATATTTACATAGTGGAAACTTAAAGTAGTAGTGATAGAATGTGTTAACGTTAAAGTAATAGAAATAATATTTTGAACTTTAAATAACAATTTACCCGGATATTCAAGTAACGAATAAAATTGGAGTAGATTGAGATTGGAGTTTAACTATATGCCCTTAAAGTAGATTTGCACCCCCACACTGGTGCTAATGCTTGAATGGACGTCTACCTCTTAGGATACAACGATCTTCAAGTTTTTGGTACAAGCACTTGAAACAAAAAAACTTCGGCGAACTAGACTTGTGCTTAAACTCTCACAAAATTCTAAATGTTCTTTGTTTTGGTGGTGATATGAAGTGATAATATTGTGTATGAGACAAAATGAAATAAATGAGAAGTATCCTATTTATAGAAGACCAAAAGCCACTATTGAATGGATGCAACTTTGGAAAGACATTTAACGTGAACCGTCACCTAATAAACCATGTCTGTTCATTGATATTAATTCAAAATTAATTGTTGAGTAGTTAATTAACTACTTAACTGCCATTAATTAAACTTTAAATTGTTCTAGCAAGTCAAGACCCGATCCAGATCCGACCCAAACTCGACTTGGATTTGGCCCAAACCCGATCCAAACATGGACCAGATTGACTCGACCCAAATCCCAACCCGACCCGATTCAAGTTTGAAGGTTTGATGGTTAGTGGCTTGCATTTGTTCTAAACTTATAATTTGATACAAGCTTGAGTTTTTCCTCCACAACCAATATGGGATAACTACATTTTACAACTCAAGTTCTCATTTCAAAGTAATGTGGAATAACTACACCTTACAATTTAAGTTCTGTTATCCCAACCAATGTGGGATAACTCATCCATTATATCTTCAACTAATCTCAGTTAGGTTCCTTTGAGATTTAAAATCTCATTTAAAATTTAATTATTTTTGGCATATAAATATACTAATTCGATTTTTAAACGACGAGGAACACAACATAATAATAACTCAATTAAATTAATTAATAGGTCATCACTTTAATTAATCAATTAAAGTAGCCAAAAATTCTAACAGTAATAACAATGTTACATATAACATTAAAACCAAACCAAAATCAAAACTTAAACCAAAAAGTTAGTAACTACACCATATTACATGTAACATTCATATAGGAATGGCAAAAAAAATCGAACCTACGGGTAACCGAGAAAAATCGAACCGAATGATCCGAGTTGAAACCGACTAAATGGTTTTGGTTTTGGTTTTAAATTTAGAAACCGTGTTACCGATATATATATATATATATATATATATATATATATATATATATAATTTTTAATTTATTTAGTATTTATAGTTTCATCTCTATTTTTATTTATTTACACTTTTAACCGTTTTAGTTTATACTTTATTTGGTTTTAGTTTATGTTGAATATTGTTTTTATGTAGTTAGTTTTGTAGACTGTATGATTTTGAAGAATGTTTTTATATAGTTGATTTTACTATTGGTTTTAATTATTTTAAAGTGTGTATGATTTGGAGAATGTTTAGAATTAATAGTGAATTGTGGTTCACAGTTGTTGTTGCAGTTTTGGTTTTGGTTTTTTATAAAATTTAAAAATCTTAAACGGATTTGCGATTTTGGTTTTGGCTAAAATTAAACGGTCCGGTTTTAAAACCATTTAAAAAATCCGGCAATTTTGGTTTTGGTTTTACATATCTTAAACGGTTTTGGTTTTGATTTTGCATGAAACCGAGTCGAACTCGAACCGTTGACATCCCTACATTCATGTAATATTAATATTACATGTAACATTAAAACTAAACCAAAATCAAAAGGTATGTTACATGTAACATTAAAATCAAACCAAAATCAAAACTAAAAGGTTAGTAACTACACTATGTTACATGTAACATTTATGTAACATCAATGTGACGTGTCACATTACTGTATTTTCATTTATATTTGCATGTTCAACGTAACATCCAATCCAGCTAAAACGACACTATAATGTCCACGTCACATCTGATTATAAACCCTCGTTTCTTACGTGTAAAATGTAACATTGCCCGTGTTGAATCGTATTTCATGTAAATATTACATGTAACATCTTATAGTTCGTAGAAAATTAAAACTTCTGGAAGTACCATGTTGAATGTAAAATGAATGTGAAAACTGAAACTAGTGAAAAAAAAATAGTGAATTTGATATCGTTTTGAAAATCTTGTTTAGATAAATCTGAATATATAATTAGATTGTAAAAAAATGTGTACAAAATTAGTCATTTTCATTTTAATAAAATGATTTTGTTAATATAAAAATTCATAATCCCTATTATAGAATCTTCATTGCCTTATATAACGCGATGACAAATCTGTCAACAAAAGTGTACGGATCCGAAATTTAGGATTGCACTGTGCATGTAATTTGCGAAGGGGGACTGCCTTAATGTTAATATAATTTTTGGTTTTTGTTTTTATTTTATTTTTTGCTATTTTTGTTGTGGCAATGAATGTTTATTGTGACAACACCGGTCGTCAATGCTGGTTGTGGTGACAATGATTTTTGTGATGGTCTTAGTGATCGTGACGATGGTTTTAAGAATTTATGCTTAAGACATTTACTGTCATTTCGACTAATACCAATGTTACCCATTATCATTTTCATAATACTTCAAAGACACTTTATCACAAATTATTGACAAAATTATCTTTGTAACATTTTTTTTGGGATAGTGAAATTTTTTATCCTTCACAAATACAGTTGGTGTTCAATTGGATCCTTGTATTTAGAAATAGATAAATTTGGCACTTGATATTTCATTTTCATTTCAAATTGGTCCCTCTTCAAAACTCTGTTAGGCCAACATTAATGGTCAACGTGAAATTAAGGGTATCTTGGTCATTTTATGTTAAACAATAAGGGTAATTTAGTCATTTTACTCTAATTAATTTAATATGATCTATTTGTAAATTATTCTAAACTTAGGGGCCAAAGTATATTTTTTCTTTTCTCACATCAACTTCTTCCCAATTCCTCTGTACCGTTCACCTTCCCATGAAGAATGTGGAGATGAGATAAGGAGATTGGCATGGCATTGGTGTCTGCATGTGAACTTTCCAAAGAGTAGTCCCACGTAAAATGGCTACCCCTAACAATCTCACTTGATGCTAACCTTTAGATCGATCTGTGTACTGTTAAAGTTAGAGAGAGAGAGAGAGAGAGAGAGAGAGAGAAGTCGTCGGATTCTGTGCTGCGTCACCGTCGCGAGAAATTCGACAGTTTTCAAATCGGCGTTGTGGCTGAAGATCGAAGGCGATTTCGACGGTTTGGGTCAAATCGGAGCTGCAACCGCTCCAGTCTTCATCGTCCTATGCCATTCGCCTTCGTGAAGTTCGTCTACGGGTTTTGTGATCGGCGTTGCTGCTGAAAGGTTTGTGTCTCTATTCAGATTCGACTTTTTGAGTCCTTCGAGCTTCTGCAGTTGGATTTTGTTCGCTGCTCTCTCCGACGGTCTTAAGATATGTGCTATTTGGCTTCAATCAGTTGCGATCCTCAGATCTAGATCGATTTGAGTCGCCGTGTTCAGACTGATCATAGAAGAGAGTCGGTTTGTGGATTTGCAGGTCCGGGGTCGCTGGATGTGAACCAGGTCCAATTCTGATTCAACGATGTGATTTTAATCCATCCGACGAGGTTTCAGGTATTTTTCATTGATGAACGGTACTCTGTTTGCATTGAAATTAAGGTTGTTAGAATTTTGTTCCAAAATAATACTCTCTTACGAAATTTTTGTTTGGATTCTGCTTTTTAGGAAAAAAAAAAAAGACAGATGTGAACGGCGACGACGGTGGCGACATCTCAGTCGCAACCATGACTACCTCAAGGTGACTTGCGGATTGGAAGGTGGAGAAGTTTGAGAAGAAGAGAGATGCGGCTGAAAAATGGAGAGAAACAAAAGACTATAGCGGCCGTTGGTCATCCATCAGTGATGTGGTGGCCGCCAGTATTGTGTGGTGGCCGCCAGTATTATGTCGAGGGAGGTGGTAGCCATAATTTGCGTTTAGGAAAAAGATGACGATGAATAGTATTTAAAATTAGGACCATATGGACCATTTAGTCCTAAAATATAAAAGAAATTACCAAATACTCCCATCACTTTTTTTTTGCACCAATAAGTCATTTTGTCTTTTTATGACCAAAATACCCCTCATATGGATGTTGAATGTAACATCAAAATTATTAATTTTTTTTTTTTTTATTTTTTTTATGCTATTTTTTTCTGATCAAAATACCCTTCATGTGAATGTTGAATGTAACATGCGGTATTGAATGTAACATCAATTGTTTATTTGTTTGTTTGTTTGTTTGATTTTTTTTTTTAATGCTATTTTTTCCTGACCAAAATGCCCCTCATGTGGATGTTGAATGTAACATTTAACACCTGTGAGTGTTGAATGTAACATCAACTGTGTTTTTTTTTTTTTTTTTTTTTTAATGTTATTTTTTTCTGACCAAAATGCCCCTCATGTGGATATTGAATGCCCCTCATGTGGATGTTGAATGTAACATTCAACACTTGTGGATGTTGAATGTAACATCAACTGTTTTTTTTTTTTTTTTAATGTTATTTTTTCTGACCAAAATGCCCCTAATGTGGATGTTGAATGCCCCTCATGTGGATGTTGAATGTAACATTCAACACCTATAGATGTTGAATGTAACATCAACTGTTTTTTTTTTTTTTTTTTTAATGTTATTTTTTTCTAACTAAAATATCCCTCATGTGGATGTTGAATGTAACATTCAACACCTGTGGATGTTGAATGTAACATCAACTGTGTTTTTTTTTTTTTTTAATGTTACTTTTGTTTGACCAAAATGCCCTTCATGTGGATGTTGAATGCCCCTCATGTGGATGTTGAATGTAACATCAACTGTTTTTTTTTTTTTTTTTAATATTATTTTTTTCTAACCAAAATACCCCTCATGTGGATGTTGAATGTAACATCCATTATTCTCTTATTTTTGTATGCAGAGTAAAATACGTATGATATTACATTGAACACCTGTAAATATTGAATATAACATCAATTGTTCTCTTATTTTACATTACGTTTAGTAACGATTTTATCTTAAAATTAAGATTTTTTTTTTTTTTTCAAACATATAAAAGTGACAAAAAGTGATAAAGTTTGGGGTAAAACTGTAATTTATGGCGGCGGCGACCGGCGACCGGCGGCAACCGCGACCGGCGGCGGCGGCGGCTGACAACGGTGGTACACCAATTTGACGATCTTCCTTCTCAATGTGAAACTCATGGGAGGGTATTTCGGTAAACTCAATTCTCACCATTTTTTAAAATGGGACTAATTGGTGCAAGGAAATGTGTTAATGGGACTAATTGGTGCAAGAAAAAAGTGTTGACGGAACTAATCGGTGAAAAGAAAAATCGATGGGAATAAGTGGTAAATAATTTCTTTTTTTGGGATTAATAGGTAATTTTCCCTAAACTTAATGTTGGCTTCTCTTTCCTTAGTGAGCCTTTTAACCAAAAAAATTATTATTTAATTTCTCTCTTAGCGTTTAGTCGTTCGATAGTTAAAAAAGATAATGAACGGACGGTTATACTCCTGTATAAATATAACAAATTTAACTCTAACCCTAATGTTCATAACCCTAATGTTAGTTCAGCCCCTGCATCTCTCCATATTCCCTCAACCGATCTCTCTCTCTCTCTCTCAATTTTTGGGGCGCAACCCACCATCAATCGAAGGTCGTCGTCACCGTCTGTCTGTTCCATCGTGCACGTCTTTTGTATGTTCCATTGCCACGAAGGTCACCGTCTCCGCCGAGCAACGTTTATTCACTATCGCCATCGAGCATCATCTTTTTGCCATCACCACGGAGGTCACAATTGCTGCTGCTGTTGTCTGTCTGTTCCATCATATACGTCGTGGTCGCTGTACTTTTTTTTTCCTCTCTCTCTCTCTCTCTCTCTCTCTATATATATATATATATATCTTTCTCTCACCATTTTCAACTATTCACTTCATTCATTTAGGCCCTACGTGGATCCAAAGAACCTGACTCGGGAACCGTTTCTTACTAAGTAGGGGCTAATCACAGTAAGATCGGTGGCCATGGACAATAGACGGCGACGACAATGGTGAGATGGCGATGGCAAACAACATGGGTGGCTTTTTAGTCGACGACGTCAAACAGCAATGGCAATTCGTGTTGTCTCGAGATCTAGAAATCGTTTGTTCGTTTATCTTCGTCGTTTGTTTGTCTTAGTAGTTTGTTCGTCTTCTTCTTTGTTTTCCTCGAACCAGATCTTTAATTTTTTTATCTTTTTTTATCTAAAATTTTTCAAATCTGCAACAATTGTTGCCACAATAAATGTATACACTGGTTCATTGTGGTTTGGTAGTTTAGTTTCATTGGTAGTTTATTACCATATTTTGTTTTGCGTTTTTAGTTGTGATAAGACATATGAAGGTACAGATTCATTAATAGGAGCAAATTTGTTTGCAAATTTTTACAGATTGATCGGTGCAAACAAAACCTGTAACGACTTCATTTTTTAGGGTAGCCATTCGGTTTCTCCTTTTTATTTTTACGGAGAAATAGAGGTAAATGACAAACCACTCCACCACTACGCTTTCGTTGTGCCATTATGATAAAAATAATAATAGGCGTGATCTCGACTTCATATTAACAATCCAGGACAATACATACATAACTATTTGAAATTTTAATATTATAAATTCAAAATTCTAAGATTACACCTCCCAAAAAAATTCCATAGCAAAACTAAAAAAATCTTAACCATTCCTGATCAACACCTGTCTTGACAGCCCAATAAATAAAATGACACCACCCTCTGACTCTACCTAATACCAGTAGTGGAGCCGTCTCCACTTAGATTACCTGAGACAAAATATTTTATCGGTGTACTGTTTTCATAATATAAAAATAATTTATGAATCAAGTATATTTAGTAAACACCACTTTTCAAAATATAAATATAACCGTACACTGAACAAAAATAAAATCATACAACTATTATCACAATAAAATAAATACATTTAAATTAACTAATTAAATTATTCTCTCTCTCTCTCTCTCACACACACATATATAATAAAATACCACACACTAAGTAGTAACAAAATCTTACAAGTATCATCATAATAAAACAACTGAATTAGTCAACTGGTCAAATTATTGCGATATATAATAAAATACCACATATTTCCCTACTAGTTATAAGATCGTTAACGATTGAGAGTTATAACGGTACCATAACCTGTATAACTGTACAATATAAGGTTACTATTATTTTCAGGATCATTCAATATCTCCAATGGTAAGAGCCAATACGTGGCATAAACCACCATATTATGATGATAATCATTATCAACAACAATAACAACAACTACCTGCAGGATTTGTCCTCTTGTCATGTCACAACACAACGTTCTACATGACATACTCTCCTTTTAGGATAACATCTCGCAAAACATGTCTTTCTGTCGAGATCACACTATAACATATAAGTATAATAATAAAAATAATTTTCTACATTTAACCATTTACTTGATCCATTTAATGTTATAAAATAATCAATTTTAATAATCATTTTCTTTTCACATTTTTGTACGAAAATATAATTGGATAATTTACATAGAAGACAGTACACTCATCTTGATAATAACACTGCTTTTAATCTATCATTGGAATATTGTTGTAGCCGGCATCGCATGCGAATCTAACAACGATAAAACCTAAATTAAGAATTTATTTAAATAAATCTAATATGACATGCAATGCGTGACACTAAATGAATTTTTTTTCTTACTCAATTTTTCTTAATTATATAAAATTTATTAAATAAAAATCGATATTAACTGTACAAAAAATAATATAACTACAATTACAAAAAGTTTCCGAAAATATTGACTAATTGCTAATAAAATTTATTAGCCAACAATATATTAAAAATTTCATTTTAATAAAATTCGTAATTTATTTATAAATTAAATTCCTCACCAACAATTATATTTATCCATGGATATATAAATACCCACTATAGGTTCCCAAATCCACTTACACAAAATTTTCTCATATATATACACATACATATATGCACAAAGCAAGCAAGCGCTCACACAAACACACACACAAAAACGTAAAAACATACCTAGGAGAACTTTCTTCTTCCTCTTCTATAATTTTTTTTTTTTTATTATTAAAATGTATAGGTGGCATGATCTAATAAATGCCAAATGCTCATTGTCATTTCAACTTTTTTTCCACCACCTAACCATCCAATTGACAGGAATGAGAAGGAATTTTTATTTTAATTATGACTCAAGATAATTAATTATACATATAATTTCAAATAAATTTATAATTATTTATTCAAACTCTAAAAAATAAATTTAAATTACAAATTAACCCCTAAAATTTTTAAAGTCAAATCAAAATTAACATATTAATCTCCAACACTTTTTTTTCTTTTATATTGAAATTTTTAAATAACATATTAGACTCAAATATTTTCTAAATATTTTAAAATACAAATACAAATATGCATATACAAAAATCGGATCTTACAAAATCTCTTGGGTTCATCCGGTAATTTACACAAATAAATATAATTGCTCGGTGACTGCCCCATAGAATAACTACCCAAGGAAAGGTCAACATGACATCGAAAGATAATAAACAGTAATTAAGAGGAAAAATAAATATTTCAACAAATATCAACTAAAAGAGTAAAAGATCATAGTCTGTTTCTTTTTTCTGCTTTTTATACTCCTTTAAACAATTTTTTTTAATGAATCTTATGCTATCAAAGTTCAATTTGAGAGCAAATCAGAGTCCCATCATCAACATTTATCCTCAAGAAACACTAAATTCATTCGTCTGTAAAATTATAAAGCAGCAGCAGCAGCAAAAACAGACCCCCAAAAAAAAAAACAAAAACAAAAACAAAAACAAAACGTACCTGTCAAACCTGCATTAGCAGAGCTGCAGATCTGGAGGATAGATTAGGAGTTTAAATCCGCTGTTCATACTCCTTTGCTTCAGCTCAATATATCGCGCAGAAGTTGCAGCCGAACGAGTGGGCCAATACAGCTCCATATTCTGGAGTGTAGAAACATCCCCTAAACCTGAAGGGACCGCTTCTAGCGACGTGCAATGCCTGAGAATGACACGTTGAAGTCTAGGGAAATGATGGCCCGAAGCCTGCCAATGCACCAGATCCGACCTCCCGAGCTGCAAGACTCTAAGCATTTGAAAGCCCCCATCTAGTGGCTCCCATGATGTTCCCTCAAAAGCTTTTTCTTTTAGCTTCAAAACCTCAAGATTAGGCAACATCCCCAACGTGGACATGTGTTTCCAATCCAGGAGAGTGTCTGAAAGAGTCAGCTTCTTTAGGTTTGGTGGGAATGTATACCATTGGGGAACACCCGGTAGCTTGCCTTCCATAGGTGGACGAGGGAACGTGTTGTTCAACAACTTCAAGGTTTCGAGGTTATCTAATTTGGCAAGATTATCAAAGAGACGATGGCCCCCGTTTTCCTCCACAAGCGTGATCAGTTTCCCACGAATACCTAGTTTTTTTAGACTAGGCATCCTGGCTAACACATTCTCTGTACAACTTTCGGGTAAAATGGCAGATATGGTTTGTATACCTCTCCTGACAAAAGGATCTTCACTAGCCTTTCGTGCCTTGGCTGGTGGACCTTCTAATCGAGTCAATCCACTTGTGTATAGATGTCTGAATAGTAACATTTTCCATATATCTGCTTGAATATCAAGCGTTCTTGATGTGGTTTCGACAACTAGAGTCTGTAGGTTCCACAACGTGGAGACCGATGCAGGCACAATCTTGAAATTGCCGTAGAACGCCAAGTATCTTAAAAGAACAAGTTGTGTTATCTCGCTGGGAAAACGGGGGAGATTAATGGACCTTATATCCAATACCCTGACCAATTTAAATGCTTCGTGAACAAAAGACATGTGTTCTCGACCCAACTCTATTTCTTCCAAGGGGAAACACAAGAAACAACGGACGTGTGGGCCAGAAGGCTTTGATCTAATATAGGCCAAGACGTCGGAATGGATACAAAGACGACGATAGTAATTTGTGAACTGTCTGGAATTTTGAGTGTGGACTTGTATTACTTGCAAAAACTTTTCATCTTCGGCTTCTCTCAAGCACAAGTCACGCAGCATATCATGAATACGACACGACTTGATTCTACCATTCAGCCGTTTTTTGGCGACCAATATTAGGTTTCTGTCGACAAGGTCTTCCAAGTACTCTTCTGCTATATCCTCCATGCATTCTCGCCCAGTTTGAGGCACGAATCCCTCGGCAACCCATAATCTTATCAGTTTTTGTACCGGGATTTCAAAGTCTTCTGGAAAAATTCCAAAATAGATGAAGCATACTTTGAGGTGATCGGGTAAGTGATTGTAACTCAGTGCCAGTACATTCATGCACTGTGCCGGGTCTCTAGCAACATATGCACTAACACTTTCAGCAACTTTCCTCCACCAATCCCGCAATTTTTCCTTTTTTAAGAGAAGTCCAGCAACAACCACAATTGCTAGTGGCAGTCCATAACATTTTCTTGCAATTTGCTTTCCGAGATCCTCGAGCTCCAACGGGCAATTTTCTTTGCGAAAAACTTTCTTACAGAGTAGCTCCCAACTTTCACTATCTGTTAAAAAACGAAGATGGTGAGGAGGGCTATAAGGGTTAGCGTGAACTGCAACATCCGTGTGTCGTGTAGTTAACAATATTCTACTTCCACAACCCGTGTCCGGAAACGCCATTTTTAGTTCATTCCATGCTTCTTTTGTCCACACATCATCTATGACAATGAGGTATCTGCCCCCTCTTAAATGTCCACAGAGCTCTTCCGCCAGCCTCTCATCATTCATTTTGTACATTTGATCCGTTGTCAGGCTCAGGGAATCAAGAACATGAAGAAACACTTCCCTTCTACTATACTCTTGAGATACATAAATCCACACACGGATATAGAAGTGATATTCGACTGAAGTATCGACATAAAGTTTCTTTCCCAACGTAGTCTTGCCAAGACCACCCATTCCAACAATTGAAACAACTTCTAGTCGCTCTGTCCCTTTGGTGAGTCGAGTAATTACTGTTTGAGCCTCCTCATCAAATCCCACAACATTGTCTTCCTCTACAACCGGCGCTCGTTTCTTCTCTTTACCTTTATTCAAAGGCTCTCCACCCTGCCTTGCCACGATGCCAAACATCTTTTTGTCATAAATCTCCTTAATTTTTGTCCTAATGGATTCAATCTGTTTTGCAACATTACGAAGCATCGTTGTATGATCAAAGACATGAATGAATCTGCTTACGGGGTTTCTTTGCTTCTGCATGGTTGCATTGACTACGAAAGTATCAATAATATCTTCTGCTTCATAAGCCACATCTCTAATTTGCCTGACCAATTCTCTTACATACTCGTACTCATTGCGTTTCTCCTTAGAGTCTATGAGAAAGGCTTTCATCAAACTGAGTTCCCGATAAAGGGATTCAACTTGATCCTTCACCTTAGAAACTAAATTTATGTTATTTAAGAGTAGGTGCTTCAAGTTTTCAAGAAGAAACTCAACAACAGCGTCAGCCATCTCTTTTAACTTCTTTATCTTCTCCACGAAAAACACGAAGCAGGAAGAGAAGAAATGCAGCTTTGCCAAATCTTATCCTATTGAACAAAAAATTGCAGTCGATTTCCCATTTTAAAGACGGGTAGAAGAATAACCGTTAGACAATCAAGCCTTTGAAATGATCATGCCGACAGAAGTACGACATCTAGTGCAGCCACAATAACTGTCCAATATGCTCCAGCCGTTAGAATTAGGACGTGTACCTCAGCCCTTGTGCCGCCTCATTGCTGCAACTCGCTACCTGAGAGTTTTTTTCGATAAGAATCTATTAGCAAACGACAATTGTATTCAGAAGAATCTAGGGGTAGATATGAGAGAGATTAATTTTTGTATAAATATGAATAACAAAATTGGTTGCAGTAACAAAATATGGCCTCTGAGCTTTTCTCAATCGTTCTTCAAATTCTTTTGTTTCTTTAATATGTATGACAAGCAATGAGCATTTTCAGTCATTTATTAACTTATTTATGAGCACAACTTTAAAAAGTATATTTTAGTGCACTAAACTTGTTTAGCTTCTTCGTTTGGGAGGTCGATGAAGCAGAAAAAAGAATGAAAATAACTTGTAAATATCTTTTGGTCCTAGAATTTTCTAAGGCCCGTTTGGTTACTGTTTCTGTTCCTTGATTTCTGTTCCCACTCCCAAAATTTTGCGATTAATGTGCAAAAATGTTTTTGGTAAACACATTTCTATTCCCAAAATTTTGGGAGCATTTGGGGAGTATTTCTTAAATTTCTTAAGAATATGGGAAACAAAAAAAATATTAATTTCTATTAATTCCTACAAAATTATTCTCACTACCACCCTGCCGGCCACCACCACCCTACCAGCCACCACCGACCTGTCAGCTAAGAAAAATGTATATTTATTGTCATACATTTAAAAAAGAAAAGAAAAAAAGAACAAATGTCGCAACCAAACATGTTTCTTTGTTTATGTTCCCATAAATTAAAAGAAACAATTTTAGGGCAAAGGTCGTTACCAAACATGTTTTTATTCCCGAAATACTCCAAAATAGAAACATAATTCCCATTCCTATTTATTAGAAGTAGAAACAGAAAAAGCAAAAAGACTTAACCAAACGCCACCTAAATGACTAAGAACTTAATTTAGCACTTAGTTTTTCACATCAAAATGAATTGTAACAATTAATACAAACATCAACAATATGGGGTAGCTTAATTAATGAGTATACTCGTGCTAAAAGTGTGTAAGCCTTTCCTTTCCAAATAAATAAAGCATAGACCGCAAGAGGGCATAACACCAATATCCGTAAGGTTTTGATAAAAATATGAATATGCTTCCCAAAAATGCATGTATGTAGATTTGTCCTTCAGGGTCTGTTTGGATGAAGAATTTTTGGAGAGGATTTGAGTTTTTGATAAGGAATTTTTGAAATCCAAAAGTTAAAATTCCTTTAGAAACCAAATTGTAAAATTCGTTGGAATTTTAAATTGGGATTTAAGGGGTGTAATATGACATCTCCAAATACCTCCTAAAGAACAGTTCTTTTTTGTTTGTGTGCGCGCGTCTGTGTGTGTAAATCCCTTCCGATTGAGGTATACCTCATCATCTCGATGTGAAATTATATTAATAAAATTTCGATATAAAAAAAAGTCCCAAACTGCGAATTTCTAAACAGTGGGATTACAAAGTTAAAATTTTCAAAATCCCATTATTTTTTAATTCCACAAATTTATCAAATTCATTATCCAAATGCAACCTTAGTTTTAAATTTTATTTATAGATACATGTAATTAGATAGCTTTGCATAAACTATCACGGCATTGTTTAGTACATGGGATTCAATAAGAGATTGGAATGGTCATGGGAATGATCATTCCATTCCTATGTTTGGTATATGAGATTAAATTTCATTCTAATTACCAAGAATATTCTAATCCCACAAAATATAGGATTAACGAAACTAGTAAACTAATTTCATGGATTAGGTTTTATTCCTCCATGGGTAAAAAAAAACACACAAAATTAGAGACCCCTCCACTTCCACACCTCAATGGACAAACCTAGAGCCACTGCTGCCGACTCTCGAGATGTGTGTGTGTGTGTGTGAGAGAGAGAGAGAGAGATTTGTAGATAGAAGTAATTTATGGAGGAGATGAAAATGAAGGTGAAAAAATGTGGATTTTTCTTCCGAAAAGCTTAGTTGCTAATTGGTTTGCAATATGAAAACAAGTTTCCTCAAGTCACATTTTTGTGAAAATTAACGGGAAGCCATTTTTTAAAAATAGATAATATGTGGAACTTTATTGATTTATATTCGAATATTCTCTATTTAAAAAACAATTATATGTTTTTCAAGTGGTATGTTTTATATATATAAGCCTTCCTGATTTAGGAATAGTAATAACCATTTTACACTAAATGGTCCAATTTTTCTAATTCAGACAAAAAAATTTAGCAAAATTTTGTATAATATCAAAAAAGCAGTAAAGGAGACCAAAAGATAAAAGAACTTTAGTCCTAAGTAAAGCTCAAGCATAATAGAAGCCCTGAATTTCTTAGATAAAGAGAGAGCAAACATCACCTTTCAAGACCCAGACACCAAGAATCAAATCGGAGGAATTAAGAATAATCAATCGCTGCAAAATCAGAACACCCACATGAAAATGAAATCATGAATTCTCACCTAGTTAAGAATTGCAAATGTCTTACAAGAACATTGAAGTGAGATTCGAAATTGCTTGGAAATTACACGGACCCTTCTCATCTCTTTCATTTTGCTTTGGTGTTTAGCGATTCTTGAACCATCAAACGTTGACGTTGACGCAGGGGAGCATAAGTAGTGGGAGTCGGGGGAATGGTCGCCACAAATTATGCGTCGGAAATTTGAAAATTGCAGTTTTGACCCTTAAAGTTTGAGGTGAGCGATCAAGTGATCCTTGTGATTTCACATTTGTTTGAATTTGGTCCAACCAAAAACGGAATTAACAAATTTGAACCGAAAAGTATTGGGCATGTGACCTGACAGTCATTAAATTCTAGTGTCATATTCTTGAACGTATTCGTCCTCGGCACCAAAGGTGTAAACGATCTGGTTCGATTCAGTTTTGGTACCAATGAAAAAGAAATCGAACACATATAAGGCAAACAGTTCGATTCGCTCAATGTATGATTTTAAGAAAATTAAACTGAACCAACCAAAATCGATTCGGTTTAATTTTTGGTCGGTTTCGGTTTACGAGTCGCGCTAATAATTTCAACTTGTTCAACTTTTTTGGGGAACAATAATTTTTGATTTATGGGCAGGCTAAGTATTTTATGTTAATTTTTTTAAAATGGACTTTTTAGGAAACAATGACGATTGTGAAGCCGTGAAGTAAAGGTTAGGAAAATCAGTTTGCAAAATGACAAGATAATAAAGAATGAATGAGGTTACGATCTGTCCTGGACATTTGGGCTTGTTTAATGAAGGGAGACAAAAAAAAATGGGTTTAGTTCGATTTCAACCGAACCAAAATATTTCAAAATCGCAAAAAACCATTCCCCATTTAGAATGGAACTGAATCGAACCGTTTGGACATTTTATTTCTAAAACTGCACGGTTTGGTTTAGTTGATTATTATTGTTTTTTTCAGTTTTTCTTGCAACTCTACTCGGGCACATAAGCTCTTAAATTTAAGGATAATTTAATTATTTTTTGTAAAAATTTATAAATTCTTGACGATATTAGAAGAGACTATAGATAAAAAGTTTAGTAAACTTATAATACTCAGATTTTTTATTTAATACTAATAATTTTATTTGGATAACTTACAATTTTATATAATGAGGATTTTATAATTTTATATTAATTTATGAGTTAGAGGTGTAATTTAAATAATATTTTATAATTTTACAAACTTGTGGGGCTAAAAGTATAATTAATGATAATAATAATCATATAATAATAATAATAATAATAATCTATATGTTATATATAAAAGCGAAGACTCTCGTATTTAAATATTACTCATCTCTCAATTTTTATTTATTTGGATGAATAAATTGTCAAGATTTGTTTAGTCCTCATAATATTAACTCCCTATAATAATATTATGACTTTTTATTTTTTTTGTTTTTAAAGATAGTGTAATTTTAATAACATTTTAATATAAATTAATTAAATCTTTCATACTTAAATTAATTATTTTCATTCTAATTAATTATCCAAATAGTTCAATAATTTTCTTTCAATTCAAAATAAATTTCTATTTTTTTTTTTTTTTATAAATATGACATATTAAATTGGCCAAAATAATTATATTTTTTTTTCTCTTTTGTTGTGATTTTTTATTGATAATCACTATTAAAATTTCTAATAATAATAACTATTAAGCAACACAAATGAGAGTTATTATTTTGTTTAAAAATTAGTCTCAAAAACAAAATTAAAAGAACTATAAATAAATAAAGTTTTTATTCAAACACACATTAACAATTTTAAAAATTATGTATCTCCTCTTAGCATTTAATACTTAAATTTATGTTGTTATTTTACTTATTATTTTGAAGTGTAGAAATAAATTAGAGTGGTCGAAAATGACTTTTTTTTAAATGTATTAATTTTTTATTTAAAAAAAAATATTATTCAACATTAAATTAAAAGAAATAATATTAAATATTTCATATATAATAGTCAAATATTAAATATCCATTAATATAAATTTAATTATTTTTCTAAACCAGCACATTGTTCGAGTCTAAAACTAGTATTGTATGAGTTGATGGGATGATAGTGTCGATAGCAAAAAATTAGTCAAGTGACTCGTGTGCTTCCGAACTGGCCGTCAACTGCTTCTTCAAACTAGGTTTTTGATTGATTTCGATTTCGTTTTCGAAATCGAAATCGAAGAACAGGTTCGAGCTCTGTGTGTTTGGCAATGGCAGTAGGGTCCGATTTCGTAGTGATGGCGAACACCTTCTTCGTCGCCGTTTGCTTCTTCGCCCCTGAACACCCGTTCGTCTGTGATTCTCGAAGTCAAAAACGAAATCAATTTCGATTTCAAAATCGAACGACGACGAACGGCGAATGGTTGACGGATTTCGTCGTCGTTTGCTTCTTCAAATTAGGGTTTCGATTGATTTCGAAAACAAAATCAAACAAAATTGGATTTCGATTGAACGTCTTTTGTGTTTGGCGATGGCAACAGGGTTCGATTTCCTAGCGATTGAACATCGTTTGTATTTGGCAGATTTCTTTGTTTAGATTGAACGTCGTTTGTGTTTGGCGATGACAAATTTCGATTTCTTTGTTCACTGTTCATCGTCTTTTTTTTTTTTTTTTTTTTTCTAGAAGTGGGATAAAAAAATAGAACCAAACTTCAAATTTTTTATCTAAATACTTCAGTTTAAACAATTATCCAAATAAGGAATTTGTGAAATGATAGGATTTCAAAATTCTGGATTTTGAAATCTCTTCATTTCACAAATCCTTTGAATTTATCAAATCTCTTACCCAAACGCAAACTTCTTGTCAACCTTAAAGGTTTCTCTAGAACCAATATAAGTAATCGGCCCTTTTGGATGGAGTCCATGTGGTTTATCGATTCCTCTTCCCATAAGCTTGTCTATGATCATTGGATTTCCTAGTGTAACCATAATGATAATCTCAATCAAATCACTGATAAAATTAAATCTTAGAATAAAGATGTCCTTTGCAACATTTTTACTAAGAAAATGTCCTTGGCAATACTCATAAGAAAAAAAAACAAACAAACTTACAAATGGTTAGGTCTTATGATGTCCAATTCTGCCAATTCTGAGTATTTATTTGTAAGTTTGTTTTTTGTTTTAATATGTTTCTTGATTGTTTCTCCATCTCAAATCTACAAAATTTTAGTATTGTATCTTAATTTTTTTGTTCTTATTATCTGACAACCGACCAACTCGATCGGCCCGACCAATTTCGAATTAGATCAAGATAATGAGGCCACATGGTCGGCTTTGGTCGGGAGAGCTACCAAAAATTTTCTTCGGTCAACTAACTGAAATCTTTTAATCCCTATCCGATGACTGATTTAAGCCCATATTTTTTATAATAAGTATGTGCACATGACATAATCAAAAGATGAAAGTCGTTTCTATAGAAAGCAACTGTAATTTGAAGTTGTTTACGGCGTATGCCCTTACATATATTGTTTATATTTTATGATAAAAAATAAAATAATTGATTAAATAAATTTAGCAACAGACTGTTGACATTGTAAGATTTAGTAAATGACACATTTGAAAATGTCACAGTTAATATGATCAAATAAATCATATAATAGTAATAGAGTCGCATGAATTTCAATATATGTTAGGTAACACCTTAAATTTATTTTATATGTTATAATTAAAAAAATAAATGATTGATGATAATAATCCCACCAAATATATGAAAGTACAAAACATAAAATTTATAACTATTATGAAATAAAAAAATTAAATTTATAAAAAGAATAAAAATAAAATCTATAATTATCAAAAATATCAAATTTATATAATTTTTGTTTTAAATAGAGTAAAAAATATCATCTATTATTTTTAACATGTGTTTTAAAACTACTTATAAAATTCTTAAATTAAATATCCAAATTTATGGTTGTGGTTAAATATTTTTTTTTAAAATTAGTTTTGCATTTTATATTTTTAATTAAATAATTTGAGTTTTTCTTTATACCAAATAGTTTTACTTTTAAGTATGCAATACAAAAATTGGTAGACTAATTTTGTTTCATATTTAAGTGCAATTTGTAAATCTACTTTGTGTATAAAATTGTTATACAAAAAACTAGTTTATGTTGACATATATATTATTATAATATATAGAAATATTAAATGTCTTTCTTTTAAAAAATAAAAAGTGAACTTTTTAATATATATAAAATAGCCACATATATAATATAAATAAAACAAGTTAAAAAGTTGACCTTCTAGTTTTTACAAATTTAGAGGACAAATATGAAATTTTACCTTTGCAAATGAATAGTAGAGCAAAACCTTGTTTTATATAATATGTATAGATATAGATGTATAGATATGTTCAAGGTAGGTTATGTTCAGGGTCGGTTTGACTGTAAGATATGTCCGGAGAGCTGATTAGTCGAGGTGCACATAACCTACTGTAAGATATGTTTAGGGTAGGTTATGCGTACCTCGACTAATCACCTTTCCAGACATAGCCTACAGTCAAACCAACCATGAACATATCTTACAGTAAAACAAAAAAGAAAAGAAAATTATCATCCAATAATTGAAAAGAGAAACAAATTTCTTTTAAATGAAATATTATTTAGGCCAAAAATGAAAAGAACTCCACCTTATTGCAAGGTTGTAAGTATCAATCGTTACGTAATGTAATAGCCAATACGTAACGGAAAATCGGGATACCGTTACAGTTATGGACCGATTTTTTGTTCTTGGACCGATTCACACCATCTCAGCCCGATACAGGCCCGTAACGACTTTACATCCCGTTACAGTGAGGTATAACGGCCATTACAGGTCGTTACAGAGATACAGGCTGTAATTTCAGCCTTGGCACCCTGAAACCTTCATTTCTTCTTCCCTATTTCTTCACAACTTCAAGCCTTGTAAGCTAAATCCAAACAGATTTCTTCATTTTCATCATCAAAAAATTCAATACAATGATTTTTCGTATTTTTTCATATATTTATTACTATTATTGAAATTTTGAAGATGTTCTGGTGATTTTAAAAGATTCACGACCGTTACGGTTGATTCCTGTAACGGACAGACCGATACTCTCAATATTGTTCTACCGTAACCGTTATCGTTATGTAATCCGATACCATGATTTAAAATCTTGCCTCACCATTAAACTCAAAAAAATAAAAATAAAAAATAAAAAAATCCATGTAATGCTTTTTATATTTCCTCGCCTATTTTTGATTTATTGCATAATTTATTTCCCTAAATTTATATACCCCCAATGCATGTATTACAAAAAGTGTCCACTCAACCGACTGTAAAGACTATTGCTAAGGGGTCGGTCAATCGGTGGGGTTATCTGGTTTTTTTAATTCTAATTCTGATTGTTTACATTAAGCAATGATTTAAAAACTAGACCGGATCGGCCGGTCGAACCGGTTGAACCATCGACCGATTGTGTTTTCCGTTTGGAAAATCCCTAAAACCCGGTTAACCTAAAAACCGGTGAACCAACCGGTTCGGACAGGTTCAACCGCGAACCAGTGAACCGGCCAGGTTTTCATCATTTCCTATATATATAAATGCTTCCCCTAAAAAAAACCTAGCGGCCTTTCCAATTGCAAATCGGCGCCTGCCTTTCTCTCTCTCTTTGAGTCTAAAAACCATCACGATCAATGATTTCCACGGTGCTCTTGAGAATCTTACGAGCGGTGCAGGGAGGAACCTATGGGAAGCGTCGCCTTCACGATCGATGATTTCCACAGTGCTCTTGACAAGTACAACTATAATTCCGAAATTGGCACTCCGGTGATGCTCCAATTTTGACGGTGACGCTTGAAATCCAATGGCGACCTTCTCCATGTCTCTCTTCTCTCATCTACAGTCTCGATCTCTCGCTCGCTCTCTTTCTCATTGCACATCTTGTCGGCGACACTCTCGTGATGCTCCAATTCCGAAAGTGAAGCTCGAATCCAACGGCGACCTGCATCCGACATTCCTTCGCAGTCTAATATCTGTAAGTTTTCCCCCCCCCCCCCCTTTTTTTTTTCAATGCTTTTTGTACCAGGTTCATGCATATATATATATATATTTTTTTTTGCTTTTATTAATTCTTCAATAATTTGTTTAATTATGATGGTTGGTTAATGTGCTCATGTTAATTGTTTGAGATCATTTTATCAAATGTGCTTGTTTAGGCAAAATCATCCACTTAATTTAGTGGACTGAAGAATTAGATATTGCTTCAAATGGCAGACGACGGCGATTCAGTTTCACCACTGCAAGTCCGCTGTAAGTGTTTATTTTTTCCTGATCTGAGGCTCTGAAATTTATATTTTGTTTAATTTTTGAAATTTATAATATTTATATTTATATTGTTATTGAGTTGTTGATCACTTGTCTCAGTTGATTTGTTCATTTAAGTTATGTTCTTGAGTTCTTCATCGTTCACAGTGTTTATTTTTGATTTGGTGAGTGTTATTTTTTATGTTTATTTTTTCTTCAAATGTGTGTATAATATATATATATATATTGTATTTTTTATTTAAATAAATACATATATATAAATAATTATGACGTAATTATGACGTCACCGGTTCGACATCGGTTTGCCTACTGGTGACCTATGACCCGATGACCTTTCTAGTTCGATGTCCGGTCCGGTTTTAAAAACATTGACATTAAGGACCCCTCTCTCTCTCTCTCTCAAGCAAGGGTTGGTGGGCTTATCTGTCTTCATAAGTCTAATTCCGATTCTTCAAATACCCTCAGGTGGTGTTTGGTAGGCGGGAGTGGAATGACCATGGGAATGGTCATTTCGGCCCCGTTTGGTTAGTGTTTTCAACCCAACCCAATCCAAAAATTTTAGGATTGATTTTCGGGAATGCATTTGGCAACACAAAACTTAACCCAACCCAACTTAGAAAATGAGAACTGATTCTCAAAATCCTAAGGAAATAAGAAACAATTTTTGTGCCCAAAAAACTCAATCCAATTGAGGGACGCGCTTGGAATTTTTGGATTGTTAATGAGGCCCCCATTCGACTTCTGTTAAGCTCACTTTTTATTTTTCTTTTTTCCCTTCATCTTCGTCTGGTTTCTTCTCTTGTTCGTCTTCGTCATCTACCTTCAATCTTCGCTCCATCGTTCTGTGTCTTCCCACAACCATCGTCTTTGCTGCTACCTTCGTCCTCTTCGTCTTCTCGTTGCCATCACAAAAATCTGCACCAGGTTCGTTGATGATTGCCATCGCCGTAGTCTTCGTTCTTCAGTCCACGATCGATTTCGACTTTGAACAGATCAAAATCGCCTGCAAGAACAAAGAAAACAACAAACTCAAATCGAATAGGTTTCGATTTCGATTTAAGGTTTGGTTCTTGATTTTGGTTTCGATTTTCGATTTCATTGTTCTTGATTTTGTGTTTTGGGGTGTCGATTTCATTGTTCTTGATTTTGTGTTTTAGGGTGTCGATTTCACGAACCCAAGCAAAATCGCTGCTTGTCCAAACAATTGTTTTGATAATTTATGCGATGATTTCTGTTCGAATTTGTTCGTGTTTGGTTGCTCTTTCAGCTCAAGTGGATTTTGATTCAATTAATCGGACTTTAATGATTGGAAATGAGACAGATTGTAGAGCCCATTTGAGCAAGAAGGAATTCGAAGATAAAGGTGAGGACGAAGGAAAGAAGAGGTGAAGACGAAGACGAAAGAATGAAATCGGTGAAGATGAAGACGAAGAAAGAGAACAGAAGAAAAATAAAAATAAAAAATAAAAAGAAATAAAAAAAACAATTGTTTGGAAATAATTCTAGGATAATATCGTTACCAAATGCGATTCTGTTCCCAGCAAAAAAAAAAAAAAATTTGACGTTACCAAACGAAATTCTGTTTCCAGTAGGAAACATAATTCTTAACTCAACCCAACCTAACCCAATCCAACCCATCCCAGTTGGGTTGAGAAAAGTAGGAACACTAACCAAACACCACCTTCATTCCTATATTTAGTACATCCGATTAAATATCATTCCTATTACCAAGGGTTCTCTAATCTCACAAAACATATGATTAACCAATATCAAGATAAATTTGGTATTAGGTAATTCCAATTACAAGAGATTAGGTTCTAATCATTCATGGACCCAAAAACGCGACAAAATACTAACCAATTATTTGAATTGGAATGAAATTAAATTACATTAACTATTATACCGTTTAAAATTTTAATCAAATTACTATTTTACCCTTTGATATCATTCCAATACCACATATAATCCATTTTGTCACCAAACATAGGAATGCTAATAACCATTCCATTTCATTACTATACTAATTTCAATCCTATTGTTATTCCATTTCATTCAAGTGTACTAAACGCAACGTAAAAGCTTTATGTTGAAATTGCCTAATAATACTCTGATTTAATATGTTATTAAATTATTGTTTATAAATATTCTCTATTTTTAGTTTCTAATCCTATTTTTAAAGAACTAATTTTTTGGCCTTTGTTAAACGCGGGTTTGAAATAATTTTCATGTATATTTTATTTGATTATTTATATATAACTTTATATTTATTCTTTTTGAAAAAAATATTTGGTAGCAATTAGCGAGATTTGTATTTTTTTTTCTATGGGTGAACATGTATTATTTTGGAATGTTTATTTATTTTTATTTTATTTTATAATATTTATGACCATTTTAATTTTAGGTATTGAAATTAAGGGTATTATTATTGTTTGATGGAATAATGAAATTTTAGTTCAACATAATTTTAATTTTAAAAAATGTGTGTGGTCAAAGTAATTTTTGCATTTGTACTATAGTTAGAAATGTTGGCTCAGTGGAATACCCATGAGGGGGGAGGGTGAATTAGGTAATTAAAAATTTATCAGAATAAAATTTTAATAAATCAAATAATTAATTTTAATCCTAAATTAATTATTATCTTTATATCACAACGGAATTAAAGTGCATACTAAATAGCAAAAATAAACAAAGTAAATATTGCAACACACTAAGATATATCCTGGTTCACTAAGCTACTCTTGGCTAGTCTAGTCCTCCAAGCCCCACGAAGATTCACACCCACTAATTCTCAAGATCTCTTTAAGGCTAGGAACCAAATCCACACATCGATTATTTTACAGGCTCAGAATCAACCTTTACAATATCATTTTCCCAAATTAAGGAAGAACCTCTACTTTTTACAAATTAAAGAATAACCTAATTCTTTTTAACACTAAGGCCAAAGAATCAAAACCTCACCAATCACTCCAAATATCCTTTTACCCGGTAAGGATTGAACCGTTACAAATTTCACTCAAAACGCAATTCTATCCAGGAAGAATCATTACCTTAATCTCTTTACAAGAAGAGACTGAAAACCAGCTACCCTTGATTAAATACCTCCAATAGTATTTGACCCGTCATATTACTCACCAATACAAATTGATAAACAGAAAATCTCACTTGGAGCTTCTACCACCCCAGATAAATAATAACTCAATTAATATCTCAACTAGTGATAGAAAAACGTGAGCTAGAAAAATATGATTTTAACAAGATATGGATAGCAAATATTTGAGCATGTAATCAAATTCAAGAAATTGTTTGTAAAATATTTTTCTTCAATAAAAAAAATAGAAACAATTTCTAAGATCAATTTCTAAAATATAAACAAGTAATGCAATGATAGAATACAATTTAAAAAATCTCACCCGGAATCCACAGAAAGAATAAATAGATCAATGTAACTTCAAATCCGGTAGCAGCAAAGATTAATCGCAATTGATTCTCAAGATCACTCTTAGAATAACTCACAAACTCTTAGAAAAACTCACTCTTATGATTTGATATGATTTTTCTTTTCCTTTTTAATAATATAAGAAATTCGCAGGTCTATTTAAAGGAGAATGAAATCAACCTTCTAACGGTTAGTTCCAATATGTCATGACATTTAATAGTTCTTATAGGCCCCTTATATCATAATGACTTTATTTTGGTTCAATTCACTTAATAATAGTTTTTAAATCTTTCAATTAAGTCCCCCAAATATTTCTCAAACTTAATTAGATAAAATAGAAACAATTTTACGTACCAATTTGAGAAACATTAAAAATTAATGAACCAAATCAATAGAATTTATATTTCAGGTGAAACATATCTTAAATATAAAAATATCACCGAAATCTCTCTCAAATCTTAACAAAAAACGACTACTTTTGGATATAATTTTGGAATAAACAAAATCCTAAAATATGCATCCGGTCGACTGACCAGTCGACTAGTAGATTCAGGTTGTAGCCAAGGGCGTTCATCGGTCGACCTGTCTGTTGACTTGTAGATTCAGAGAGTACGTTTTTCCTTCACCAGTTGACCTACCTGTTGACTTGTAGATTCAAAGAGTTCAGCTTCTCTTGGTCGGTCAATCTGCCGGTTAACTTAGAGATACAAGTTCTTTTAGCTGCTTGGTCCGGTTGACTTATCAGTTGACTTGCGTCTTCTGGATCTCTTTTCTGAACTCATTTTAACTTATTGTTTTTTACGTTTTCGCTCCTTTAACAATTTTCTCTTCTAAATAAGCTCTACTAATCTTCTTATATTCCATTGTAGTCATTTAAAAATATTTCTTTTCAAATCACATATTGGAGCAAATAATTTCACTTAATCAAAACACACAAAAATAATAAATACTTTTTGTGTCGTGTGTGTTCCTAATTGGGATATTAAGAGTTGACATTTACCTGAGTTATTTTTCCTAATTTCTTCAAACTTTTAATTCTTCAATATCTTCAACATCTTTAACATCATCGTTTAGCATCCATTTAATTTGCATCTTCATCACTGGAATTTTAAATCACTGAAAGACTCAATTAAATCATTAGTTCTACCAAAATATCAACACTTAATTGTTCATCAAAATCTTAGGATCAACAAGAAAAATATTACATTTTACTAAAATTATATGCATTTATTTATGTCATTTTTATGTTTTTAATTAATATTACCATAAAGTATTAGAAAATTATATTTTATATATAGTGTTAAATAATGATTTGGTACCACAGTTTGTTTAATACTACAATTTTAGTCGATTATAATTCAAATTTTAAAGAGGAATATATTGGCGACTTCATTTTTGAGTTTATAGTTGTCGTTTTTTTTCTTTTTTTTTTTCTTTTTTAAAAACAAAAATAATGAATTAATGTAAACACAAATTTGGTTTTTGTTTTTGTTTTTATTTTAAAATTTACAATTTTTGTTGTGGCGATGAATGATTGTTGTGACAACACCGGTCGCTGATAGTGGTTGTGGTGACAATGATTTTGGTGGTGGTCGTAATGATCATGACGATGGTTTTAGGAATTTATACTTGCGACACCTACTGTCATTTCGACTAATATCAAGATCACTCATTATCATTTTCATAATATTTCACACATCTCTTATCACAAACTATTGACAAAAATATCTTTTTAACACATTTTTCTTATTTTTTGTTTTATTTTCTACTTTCTACTCTCCCTCTTGTTTTCTATTTTTTTATTTGACATTTTTTTCTTAGTCTTTTATTTTTTTAATTTTTGTTTTATTTTCTACTCTCTCTCTCTCTCTCTCTCTCTCTCTTTCTCTCTCTTGTTTTCTATTTTTTTATTTGACCTTTTTTTTCGTTATATTATAATTTATTTGTTTTATATTTAGTTCTTTTACTTTTGATTTTTGAAATTTATTTTTTATTTATCAAATATTTTTTTTTATGCTTTTTGTTGTTTTTTATTTTTAGCATTTTGTTTTATAGATTACAATCTTTGTCAATTTTTTATGAATACTGTAAAAAAAATAAAATGAAAATACAAAATCAAAGTAAGAAAATAATAGATAAAAAGAAAAAGAGAGAGAATAGAAAATAGAAAATAAAACTTAAAAAATATGAAATTAACAATAAAAAAATATGTTGCCAATGTATTTTTGTCAATAAAACATGACGAAAGGTGCCTTAGGTAACCAAACTAAAAAGAGAAGAGAAATCTCAAGTATTATAAAAATAGAAAATAGAAAATAAAACTTAAAAAATATAAAATTAACAATATAAAAATTTGTTGCCAATGTATTTTTGTCAATAAAACATGACGAAAGGTGTCTTAGGTAACCAAACTAAAAAGAGAAGAAAAATCTCAAGTATTATAAAAATGACAAGTAATATCGTTGATATTTGTCAAAAGAACATAAAATATCTCGGGTTTAAACTCACGACTTTAGTCTTGTCACGACTTTAGTGTTGTTGTTGCGACAAATTGAGAGTACTTTTGACATAAAATATCATCTAAAAATAAATTGAGATTTTCGTTTAAAAATATAAAATGGAAAATACCCTAAAATATCCTACGGGGACCGAAACCCATACCGAATCAATTCATCATAAATAAATAAGATAATTAACAATACACAACTACAAAATTTTAGATACAATATACACACAAATTGTCAATTTTTACCACATCTAACGAGATTCTTCATTGTAACAACAAACACAACTACAAAATTTTAGATACAACGAACACACATGGATCCATGCCAATGTCATCATTGCATTCATGAACAGATTTTATAGACAACTTACTGGTGTAATCGGTCAACTGACTCTATGGATCAGTTGACCGATTGTTTAAAACATATTGGTTTTGAACCTACTAGTATAATTGGTTGACTAGTAAGTACTCAGTTTGATGAAAGTCTTCTAGAGGCGCAATGAGTTTGAGTATGTAAGAGAGTTGGTCATACAAATTAGAGATGTGACTTATGAAGCAAAAGATATTATCGATACTTTTATAGTTAATGTAGCCATGCAGAAAGCTAAGTAACCCTGTAAGCAAAGCTTTTCATGTCTTCGATCATTCAACGATACTTCATAATGTTGCAAAACAGATCGAATTCATTAAGACAAAAATGAAAGAGATTTATGACAACAAGATGTTTGGCATTGAGGCCAAGCAGGGTGGAGAGCCTTTGAATAAAGGTAAACGGAAGAAACGAGCACCGATTGTAGAGGAAGACAATGTTATGGGATTTGATGAGAGTCTCAAACAGTAGTTACTCAACTTACCAAAGGGACAGAGTGGCTAGAAGTCGTCTTAATTGTTGGAATGAGTGGTCTTCGCAAGATGACATTGGGAAATGAAGTGTATGTCGATCCTTTAGTCAAATATCACTTCTATATTTGTGTGTGGATTTATCTGTCTTAAGTGTACAGTAGATGGGAATTATTTCTTTATGTTCTCTTCTCTGAGCTTGACAACAAACCAAATGGGCAAAATGAATAATAAGAGGCTGGTAAAAGAATTGTGTGGACATTTAAATGGTAGGAAATACCTTATTGTCATAGATGATGTGTGGACAAAAGAAGCACGGAATGATCTCAAAATGGTGTATCTGGACACAAGTTGTGGAAGCAGAATATTATTAACTACTTGACACACGAATGTTGCAGTACATGCTAACCCTTATAATCCTCACCATCTCGTAAGAAAGTTTTTTGCAAAAAATGGTTGAATGCTAAAATCAAATCGTGTCGTATTCATGATATGCTACGTGACTTGTGCTTGAGATAAGCCGAAGCCTTCTAGTCCACACGTTCGCTCTTTCTTGTGTTACCCCTTAGAAGAAATAGAGTTGGGTTGAGAACACACGCGTTTTGCTCATGAAAATTGGTCAGGGTATTGGATATAAGGTCTATTAATCTTCCCCATTTTCCCAGTATCTTAAATGAACTATTTGATTCTCTCAAGCACAAGTCACAGCATATCATGAATACGACAGGACTCGATTCTACCATTCAACTGTTTTTGGCGACCAATATTAGGTTACTGTTGATGAGATTTTTCAAGTACTCTTTTGTTATGTCCTCCATGCATTCTCGCCCTGTTTGTGGCACGAATCCCTCGGCAACCCATAATCTTATCAATTTCAGTACCAGGATTTGAACATCTTTTGGAAAAATCCTGAAACAGATGAAACATATACTTTGAGGTAATCTGATAAGTGATTGTAACTTAGTGCCAGTACATTCATGCACTATTTTAGTTCTCTAGCAATATATGCACTAACACTTTCAACTACTTTCCTCAATTAGTCCCACAATTTTTACTTTTTTTAAGAGAAGCCCAGCAACAACCATGATTACTAGCGGCAGTCCATAACATTTTCTTGCTATTAGCTTTCCGAGATCCTCGAGCTCCGATGGGCAGCTTTCTTTGTGAAAAATTTTCTTACAAAATAGCTCCCAACTTTCATTATCCATAAAAAAATGAAGATGGTGAGAAAGACTATAAGGGTTAGCATGTACTGTAATATCCGTGTGTCGAGTAGTTAACAATATTTAGCTTCTACAACCCGTGTCCAGAAATGTCATTTTGAGATCATTCCATGCTTCTTTTGTCCACACATCATTTATGACAATATGGTATCTCCTACCTTTTAAATGTCTACACAGTTTTCCGCCAGCCTCTTATCATTCATTTTGTATATTTGGTCTATTGTCAGGCTTAGAGAATCGAGAACATAAGAAACACTTCTCTTCTACTATACTCTTGAGACACATAAATCCACGCAAGAATATAGAAGTGATATTTGACAGAAGGATCGACACACACTTTCATTCCCAATGTCGTCTTGCGAAGACCACCCATTCCACCAATTGAGACGACTTCTAGCCGCTCTGTCCCTTTGGTGAGTCAAGTAACTACGATTTGAGACTCCTCGTTAAATCCCACAACATTGTCTTCCTTTATAACCGACGCTCGTTTCTTCTCTTTACCTTTATTCAAAGGCTCTACACCTTGCCTGACCTCGATGTCAAACATCTTGTTGTTATGAATCTCTTTAACTTTTGTTTTAATGGATTTGATCTTGTTTTGCGACATTACAAAGAATCGTTGAATGATCAAAGACATGAAAGTCTCTGCTTACAAGGTTTCTTGCCTTCTGCATGGCTACATTAACTACAAAAGTGTCGATAATATCTTCTGTTTTACAAACCACATCTCTAATTTGCCTTACCAACTCTCTTACATACTCATTGCGTTTCTCCTTAGAATCTGTGAAGAAGACTTTAATCCAATTGAGTACTTACTGGTCAACCAATTATACTAGTAGGTTCAAAACCAACGCCCAAGGCCTTAGCAGCAAACTACGATGGGAATAGACCTGCCCCGTAACCAATTATACTAGCAGGTTCAAAACCAACGCCCAAGGCCTTAGCAGCAATCTAAGATGGGAATAGACCTGCCCCGTACAAGTTTGCGAAGATGTGGAAGGAACAGGCAGATATGGCAAGGGCATACCTAGACAAAGCAGCCAAGAAGATGAAGAAATTTGTGGACAAGTTGAGGCGGTTGCTAGAGTTCAACAAGGGTGACTTGGTTCTTGTGAAACTTTTGTCGCAACAGTTTAAAACTCTAAGGAAGGTTTACAAGGGACTTGTCTGGCGCTACGAGGGTTTCTTTCCAGTAATAAAACATGTAAAGAAGATCTCGTACAAACTCCTCCCACCAAAGTTGAAGATACACCTTGTCTTCCACGTTAGCTTCTTGAAGTTGTATCATTAAGACATGGAAAAACCGGGCATCAAAACGGGCGCCAACTAATGTAATAACCTCTTTTGACAAAGAAGTTGAATGCATACTAGCCAATCAGGTCATACGGCGGAAAGACGTGCCAAACTACCACGGGAACTTGGTAAAGTAGAAGAACCTTACGGATAGCGAAGCAAGCTGGGAGCGCGAAGACTTACTATGGCGATGCACGGATTATGTCCAGAGGTTCAAGGATGAAGGTACGACGAGGGCACTGCGAAAGTAGGTGGGGGGAAATGTGACGTCCCTTAGACTTTGATACCTTTACTTGGGAAATTCTCTAAGTATGGAGGCCAAGTCATGTATATATAAGGGTAGGGAAAAGGGTTACCATCGAGGCTCCATAGTTTCTAGAATATTCTAGGATATTGTAGAGAATTCTGGAGCACTTTAGAGAAATCCATTCTAGAATATTTCTTTGTAAATATTTAGTAGAATAATCTAGATACATGATTTTAGCCGTTAGATCGAATCGATCTTGACCGTCCGTTGTAAGACCTTAGCCTAGTTAAAGGGGAGGGAGCTCATTTGCTCCTCAACAAGTAGAGAATTACAATACAAACTTTCTCATTCTCTCAAACTTTGTGTTTCTCTCTCTAAAATTTTTCTAGCTTTCTTACTTTTTTTGTTCAGTTGGTTGTCTTGACAAGGCTTACTTAGTCCTTCCAAGAGGTTGGAATCACGGGTACTTTGGGAAAAGTAAGTTCATGACAAGTTAGAGCATATTGGATGGTTATTGAGTATTAGAGTTGACAATGTTGCATTCTTCTTTTACTGTTTCGTGCTTTCTGTGGAGAAGACAAAGAAGTTAAAAAGAGATGACTGACATTGTTTTTTTCTTGAAAACTTGAAGCAACTACTCCTAAATAACATAAATTTAGTTTTTGGGTGAAGGATCAAGTTGAATCCCTTTATCGGGAGCTCAGTTTGATGGAAGCTTTCCTCACATATTCTAAAGAAAAGCGCAATGAGTATGTAAGAGAGTTGGTAAGGCAAATTAGAGATGTGGCTTATGAAGCAAAAGATATTATCGATACTTTTGTAGTTAGCGCAGCCATGTAGAATGTAAGAAACCCTGTAAGCAGAGTCTTTCATGTCTTCGATCATTCAACGATGTTTTGCAATGTTGCGAATCAGATCAAATCCATTAAGACAAAAGTTAAGGAGATTTATGATAACAAGATGTTTGGCATCTAGGCCAGGTAGTGTGAAGAGTCTTTAAATAAAGGTGAAGGGAAGAAATGAGTGCCGGTTATAGAGAAAGACAATGTTGTGGAATCTGACAAGACTGCTCAAACAATAGTTACTCGACTCACCAAAGGGACATAGTAGCTAGAAGTTGTCTCAATTGTTGGAATGGGTGGTCTTGGCAATACGACGTTGGGAAATGAAGTGTATGTCGATCCTTCAGTCGAATATCACTTCTATATTTATGCGTGGATTTATGTGTCTCGATAGTATAGTAAAATGGAAGTGTTTCTTTATGTTTTCGATTATCTGAGTCTGACAATAGACCAAATGTACAAAATGAATTATGAGAGATTGGTGAAAGAACTGTGTGGACATTTAAAAGGTAGGAGATACCTCATTGTCATAGATGATGTATGGACAAAAGAAGCATGGAACGATCTCAAAATGGAATTTCAGGACGCAGGTTGTGGAAGCAGAATATTGTTAACTACTCGACACACAGATGTTGTAGTACATGCTATCCCTTATAGCATTTTTCACCATCTTCGTTTTTCTACAAGTAATAAAAGTTGGGAGTTACTCCGTAAGAAAGTTTTTCGCAAAGAAAGCTACCCATCGGAGCTCGAGGATCTCGGAAAGCGAATAGCGAGAAAATGTTATGGACTACCGCTCGCAATTGTGATTGTCGTTAGACTTCTCTTAAAAAGTAAAAATTGCGGGACTGGTGGAGGAAAGTGGTTGAAAGTGTTAGTGCATATGTTGCTAGAGAACCAAAACATTGCATGGATATATTGGCATTGAGTTACAATCACTTACCAGACCACCTTAAAGTGTGCTTCATCTATTTCGAAATTTTTCCAGAAGATGTTGAAGTCCTGGTACTAAAATTGATAAGACTGTGGGTTGTCGAGGGATTTGTGCCACAAACAGGGCGAGAATGCATGGAGGACATAACAGAAGAGTACTTGGAAGACCTTGTTGACATAAACTTAATATTAGTTGGCCAAAAAACAGTTGAATGGTAGAATCAAGTCGTGTTGTATTCATGATTTGCTCTGTAACTTGTGCTTGAGAGAATCAAGTAGTTCATTTAAGATAGTAGGAAAATGAGGAAGATTAATGGACCTTATATCCAATACCCTGACCAATTTTCGAAACAAAACATGTGTGTTCTCGACCCAACTCTATTTTTTCAGAGGGGAAACATAAGAAAGAGCGAACGTGTGGACCAAAAGGCTTCGGCTTCTCTCAAGCACAAATCACGTAGCATATCATGAATATGACACAACTTGAGTCTACCATTCAGTCGTTTTTTGAGAAAACCTTTCTAATAAAATAGCTCCTAACTTTCACTATCCGTTAAAAAACAAAGATGGTGAGGAAGGCTATAAGGGTTAGCGTGTACTGCAATATCCGTGTGTCAAGTAGTTAACAATATTTTGCTTCCACAACCCATGTTCGGAAATGCCATTTTGAGATCATTCCATACTTTTTTTGTCCACACATCAACTATGACAATGAGGCATCTCCCATCTTTTAAATGTCTACACAGTTCTTTCACCAGCCTCTCATTATTCATTTTGTACATTTGGTTTATTGTCAGACTTAGAGAATCGAAAACATAAAGAAACACTTCCCTTCTATTATACTGTTGAGACACATAAATCCACACACGAATATAGAAGTAATATTCGACTGAAGGATCCATATACACTTTCTTTCCCAACGTCGTCTTGCCAAGATCACTCATTCCAACAATTGAGACGACTTGTAGCTGTTGTGTCCCATTGTTGAGTCGAGTAACTATTGTTTGAGCCTCTTCGTCAGATCCCACAACATTGTCTTCCTCTACAACCGACGCTCGTTTCTTCCCTTCACCTTTATTCAAAGGCTCTTCACCTGCCTGGCCTCGATGCCAAACATCTTGTTGTCATAAATCTCCTTAATTTTTGTCTTAATAGATTCGATCTGTTTTGTAACATTACAAAACATCGTTAAATGGTCGAAAACATGAAAGGCTTTACTTATGAGGTTTTTTGCATTCTACATGGCTACACTAACTATAAAAGTATCAATAATATCTTCTGTTTCATAAGCCACATCTCTAATTTGCCTTACCAACTCTTTTACATACTCATTGCGCTTTTCTTTAAAATATATGAGGAAGACTTTCATCAAACTAAGCTTCCGATAAGGGGATTCAATTTGATCCTTCACCCAAAAACTAAATTTACGTTATTTAGGAGTAGTTGCTTCATGTTTTCATGAAAAAACTCAAAAACAACGTCAGCCATCTCTTTTTAACTTTTTTATCTTCTCCACAGAAAACACGATACAGTAAGAAAAGAATACAACATTGTCAACTCTCATACTCAATAATCATCCAATATGCTCCAGTCTATCACGGACTTACTTTCCCCAAAGTAATCGTGCGGCCCTCATGAACATTCCTTACAGTTTTGAGTTGTTGCGGCAAAAGTTTCAGAAGAACCAAGTCGCACTCGTTGAACTCTAGTGATCGTCTAGACTTATCCGCCTAATTCTTCATCTTCTTGGCTGCTATGTCTAGGTATGCCCTAGCTGTATCGGTCTATCTGTTCCATGTCTTCGCAAACTTGCACGCGGCATGATTATTCCCATCGTATCTTGTTGCTAAGGCGTTAAACGTTAAAGGTCACCTTCCCGTAACAATCTCTAAAGGGCTTTGGTTAGTTGTCTTGCACTTTTGCAAGTTCTACAGAATTGTGCCACATCGAGTAGTTTGGCCCAATCAGTTTGTGAACTGCATGGGATTTTGAATGTAGATTTCTATTACTGGCAAAAAAATTTCATCTTCGACTTCTCTCAAGCACAAGTCACGCAATATATCATGAATTCAACACGACTTGATTCTACCATTCAACTGTTTTTCGGCGACCAATCTTAGGTTTCTATCATGGCAAGAATGCAAGGAGGACATAGCATAAGAGTAATTGGAAGACCTCGTCGATAAAAACCTAATATTGGTTGCCAAAAAACGACTGAATGGTAGAATCAAGTTGGGGCAGATTCATGATATGTTGCGTAACTTGTATTTGAGAGAAACCGAAGATGAAAAGTTTTTGGAAGTAATAAAAATCTACACTCAAAATCTCATGCAGTTCGCAAATTACTATCGGCATCTTTGTATCCATTCCGACATTTTGGCCTATATTGGATCGAAGTCTTCTGGTCCACACGTCTGTTCTTTCTTTTGTTTCTCCTTAGAAGAAATAGAATTGGGTCGAGAACACGTGTCGTTTGTTCATGAAACGTTTAAATTAGTTAGGTTATTGGATATAAGGTTCATTAATCTAACACAACTTGTTCATTCGAGATATTTGGCGTGAAGATCTCGTACTAGAATTGTGTTTTGTTGATTTGTTAACGTAAATAACAATGAACATTCACAACAGTAAAATTAGAGTTAAAATATATTAAAATGTTTAAAAGTAGCATAATAAAAATGTGAATGTTTACATCTTTATTTTTTAATATAATGACATTGTACGTAAATAGTGGAAGAAAAGATGGTCAAAGAATAGATTATTTTCTAAAAGTCTCTGAGGACTAAAATTTTTATTATGATAGTTGGGGGTCCATTTTTGGTTTATATATCTCTTAAGGACAATATAATAAATATCCCTAAAAACTTTAGTAAACTAATAATACTCATAATTTTCATTTAATAATAATAATAATAGTTTTATTTAGATATCTTACAATGAGTATTTTATAACTTAATAACATTTGGGGCTAAAAATATAATTAAATATATGATAATAATATCATTGCCTAAATGTACACATCAAGGCAGAAGGTCTACGCCTAAGAAGCAAAATTAGACAGAAAAGAGGGGAAAAAAAAACAAAAAAAAAAACAAAGAAGAGTTTTGGCCTCTAATCTACGTTTCAGGTTAGTTTTTTTTTTTTTTTTTGTTATCAGAAACATATACCAACTTTTTATATACAAATTCATTATTTTAGTAAATTATAGGGGCAATGTCTGAATTCGATTTTTAAAATAATAAATTTTAGAATTGGATTTTTGATTTTTTTCCGGATCCAAAATTAATCGTAGATACTTTCTAATAGTTAAATTATCAATTAACAGGATCTTGAAAAAAGATCTGTTAATGAATGAAATTGATTCTAGAAAATTGACCACCTTCTAGTTATTTGAATTTTTCTTTTTTTTGATATATTACGTATACCATTTTGATTCATCCACATAAAAAGGATTATTTCTTGAAATCATCGATAATCGCTATTTCTTATATACCCATAACTATTTATATTTTAAAAATCAAAACGACCGATCCAATCGGGCCTGACGTCGGCCCGGTCGAAATTTATCTGATATTTTTTTCTTTTTCACCTGACCTGCCCACACCTGAATACAGAGTTGTTTACATTATTATTATTTTTTTAAAACAAAAATACTTAAATAGTGTAGTTTGCAACTTATTTACAGAAGTAATGTTAGGTATCTAAACACGGGGTTCAGAAACCTGTGTAGGCAATTTGGGTGCCGTATACCCGGGGATCCATTCCCCGGGTATAATTTTTTTTTTTTTTTTTTTTTTTTTTTATACTTCATACCCGGGGATCCGATCCCCGGGTATACATGGTACACGGGGATCGGATCCCCGTGTATCAAAAAAAAAAAAAAATTAATTTTTCTCGGGAACGGGCGTTTCCCGTTCCCGAGCAGCCGCTGCAGGTTGCCTGCCTGTAGCCTGCAGCGGACGGAGATGACCCTTGAAGGGTAGGGTCATCTCATTCAAAAATTTGGATTACAAAATTTTAAAATTTTATACCGTTGGGAGTCCTGGCATAAATTTTCTATAAATTCTCTACAATTGTTTCTATCAAATTTATTCTTTTGATAATTTTTTCTTCTTCTTCACTAAGCATAATTGGTTTCTTCAAAATATCTTTTCCTATTGGAGGTAAGTTTATTTTATATATTTTGTTTAATTTATTTATTAGTTTAATCTATTATAATTGGTTAGTTAATTAATTTCTCTATAAGTTTCTCTATCAATTTAATTAAATTTTATTTTTTAAATGTGTTTAAAAAAATTATTTTATTATTAAAAAAATTACTTCTTCAATAATTTAGTATTTCAGTTAAAAAATTTAAATATTAAAAAATGTACACGGTGAGAGATCTGTATCGTTCAATGGGACGTTATTGGCTTTTGGAAGATGAATACTCATACTCTTTCGATCCAAGAGTTCGTTACTCTTCACGGTGGATTGCAAGAATGCGGGAAGAATACACTTATCGTGTCAACCAATCTGAGATTATAGTAGACAGATGCAGGCAATATAATATTCCAATAGTGCATCAATTGGCTAGAACAATGCCAATAGACACGCCACATAATCTTCAGATGGCGTTGCATAGGTACCGCGAAGAAAATAACCGAATGCAAATTCGAATTTTTCGACATGAGCTTGAAACGACAGCACGTGAGCGTCTCGAACAAGGTTTGGTTGTCGAAGCGCGTACTTACATGAGATGCGCAAAAAAACCTCAATATCAGTCAGATATTGAAATGTCTGATGATGAGAGTGATGTTTAATACTTTCGCGTTGATGAATTGCAGTTTAACTATGTATTTCCTTCGAAGTCTAATGTATCGGTTCAATGTTAAATTATAAATAACGCTACTTCTACCGAACAACTGATTTTCTCTATTTCAATTGGTAGGTAGTGTTGGGTTAGTTTTTTTTAGTTAAATCTCGTGTACATAAGTCTCTTTTAATAATTATGTTTTTAAAAAATCTAATTTTTTTATGCAGTATAATATTTGGAAACAAACTATTCAACCTATAATTTTCGTGATGTCTTCAAATATTAATTCAAGTGAAGAAAGCTCATTTAGTTTTTCAAGTGAGGAGAACTCGTACAGTGTTTGGGGTTGGCCTGGACCATGGGATCACCAAAGATGTTGGATTCTACGACCATACTATGATGACTACTGGAGTGATCAAGACACCAACCCGATAGAGTATCGGGTCGGTCTACGCCAAGAATGGGAATACAGGGTGAATGAGTCTGACAACTTTGTATCTCGTTTGAGAGATCTGAATGCACCAGTTCCTTATCGTAGAAGTCTTCAGATGCCTAGACGATGTATAATTGATGACACAACCGAGATCGAAGATGCAATTACACAAATTCGGCTGGAGAATAATCGAATGTTGTTACGCAGGAATGGATATTATCTACTACAACTAGCCAATGAAATGGCTGCCCCAAGTAACAGAGCACTATCTCCAAGCGAATACCATAACGTCATGAATAATAATGAATATTTATCTGAGGGGTACATGTCAAATGAAGAATAAATATTTTTTTTGTAGTTCAATTGTCTTTTTAAGTGTTTTCTTGTAACTATTTTCTTGATTTTATGTATTGCATTTCTTATTTATTGTCTTTTTTATGGGTTTTGTACCGAACACTGCTAAACATGATTCTAAATTATGTAATATTTTTTTTATGTTTATAATTAATTATACTTACATTTCCATAGAAAGGTGTTGATCCACCGTGTATATTGCTTCTGAAATGGATAAAACATTGAAAGGGGAGATCGAATAAGAAATTGTTAGAAAGCATACAAAGTGGAAATTGGTTAAAATGAATATATATATATATATATATATATATATATATATATATATATAGAGAGAGAGAGAGAGAGAGAGAGAGAGAGAGAGAGAGAGTTCTTGACATAAAAAATATATGGAGTGTTGTCAACTTTGGCGATTTTTTAAAATTCATCCACTTGTCCGTTTTTAGTGTTGTAAGAAGTATTATGGAGTGTTTCGAACGTAATTTATGCACAAAAAAATTAGTTCATTTTTGTTACGGACATGCAGTCTTTTGTTAATTCCAAAGTTGCCCAAAAAAATTCCGTCGTTATCGAAACAACTCATTTTGTCAACTTTGGCGATTTTTTAAAATTTATCCACTTGTCCGTTTTTAGTGTTGTAAGAAGTATTATGGAGTGTTTCGAACGTAATTTATGCACAAAAAAATTGGTTCACTTTTGTTACGGACATGCAGTCTTTTGTTAATTCCAAAGTTGCCCAAAAAAATTCCGTCGTTATCGAAACAGCTCATCTTGTCAACTTTGGCGATTTTTTAAAATTCATCCACTTTTCTGTTTTTAGTGTTGTAAGAAGTATTATGGAGTATTTCGAACGTAATTTATGCACAAAAAAATTGGTTCACTTTTGTTACGGACATGCAGTCTTTTGTTAATTCCAAAGTTGCCCAAAAAAATTTCGTCGTTATCGAAACAGTTCATCTTGTCAACTTTGGCGATTTTTTAAAATTCATCCACTTGTCCGTTTTTAGTGTTGTAAAAAGTATTATGGAGTGTTTCGAACGTAATTTATGCACAAAAAAATTGGTTCATTTTTGTTACGGACATGCAGTCTTTTGTTAATTCCAAAGTTGTCCAAAAAAATTTTGTCGTTATCGAAACAGCTCATCTTGTCAACTTTGGCGATTTTTTAAAATTCATCCACTTGTCCGTTTTTAGTGTTGTAAAAAGTATTATGGAGTGTTTCGAACTTAATTTATGCACAAAAAAATTAGATTTATTTAAAATATCGATAAATCACCGTTAATCAATTCAAAGTTGCCGAAAATTATCGTGCCAAAACTTTTTTTTTTTTGGGGGTAAAGCTGTCGGCGATTTTTTTTTTTTTTTTTATTATTATTATTATTAATATTATTATTATTATTTTAGAAAGACATTTTTTAATTTCGTTTTTTTTTTTTTCTTTGAGAAACGCATTTTCTAAATGCATTTTTTTTTTTTTTAAAACGCAAAAAAAGGAATTACGTTTTTATAAAAACGCATTTTTTATCTGCGTTTTACTCTCATCTCCATAAATAAGATTCAACCACCATGTTTTCAGAAATTAAATTTTATAAATATATTTTTTATGTCAAGAACTCTCCCTCTCTCTCTCTCTCTTTATATATATATATATATATTCATTTTAACCACTTTTCACTCTGTATGCCGTCTAAGAATTTGTTGCTCGATCTCCCATTTCATTGCTTTATCCATTTACAAAGTAATATATACGGTAAATTTACAATTTTCTAAATCTCCAAACATTACAAAAAAATGGATTTACTAACTACATAAGTTCCTATATAACTATATATTTACAAAAAATATGTATTTACATTCCTATAACTAAACTAACAATTACATAACAAGCTATGTATCGCAACCTCGAGGTCGGATGTTCCTCCGCCCTCGTCGTTGAGCAATTGGAGGTTCCTCAGCCTCGTCATGAACTTGTGTAACTTGTTCAAAGTCCACGAACGACTGCTGCATACTTCCCGGGGTGATAACGGCATCGTCCCCAAACCACTGCACCGGTGACACCTGTCTTTGTAATCTTCTTGGTTCGGCAAATGTCACCGGAGGAATGACTCCTGAAGTTGAAATAATTTCGCTTATATTCGGAGTATAGAATGTGGATGAGGGTCCGGCATCAGCACCCATGCCGTACATATCAGACGATCCGGCATCAGCATTCATGCCGTACATACCAGACGGTCCGGCATCAGTACCCATGCCGTACATACCAGACGGTTCGGCATCAGTGCCTATGCCGTACATACCAGATGGTCCGGCATCAGCACTCATGCCGTACATACTAGACGTTTCGGCATCAGTACCCATGTCGTACATACCAGATGGTCCGGCATCAGCACCCATGCCGTACATACTAGACGTTCCGGCATCAGTACCCATGTCGTACATACTAGATGGTCCGGCATTAGCAGTACAGGGTCGGGAAGTAGGCTGAGGAACAATGTGAGGAGCAGAATGGACGCCACGTGCCATGAACCTCGCACGTGATCCTGTTGCTAAATAACCCACGTCGGGCCAGTACTCAGGGTTGACCATGAACCTTCGTGTGATTCTCCAATACCAGTTCATGTATTCATGGTCAACCCCTATCCCCTGCAAAAAGCTGACCATATCAGGTGCTTGTTGACTGTTCCACCTATCTATATGTTGGCGGTGTAATACAGTCCAGTCAGCACCGTAGTGTCCTCGCCGACTAAGGGTGTGCAAGTTCTGATCCCAAGTACACTGCTTCGGAATCGGTTGCTGATAACCGAATTGTCGTAGTACGCGTAGGGGATACGTGTACTCGACAATCTCGTAGCAGATGAGGGGCAGTTCTGCCATCCATATTTGTTCTCCATCTCTAGTGTATGGAGGCAAATCCTGCTGGTCATATGGCATCCAGATAACCTGTCCAAAAAATATGTAAATAAAAAAATAAATTAAAAATCTGATGTAAATAAACAATTAACCTCATCATTCTGCAATCGATCTAACTGATCACGATACACGATCAAAACGTGCATCGGCTGGTGTTCTGTACTGAATCTAAGGGTCCACCAGTACATCAATAAAATAACCAGAAGTTTAATTAAATATAGATGAAAATTTACATTACATGATAATAAAACAAAAAACAAATTACTAATTACTTACCAAGCACCCCTTGGAGCCGCTGGGAACAAAAAGTTCTCCAAAACCAATTGTCCCTACAATCCATCAAAATCGGGAATAGGGACAACATCCGGTCGAAACCTCGGCAATCGCTCCCAGACCCAACACTCTAACAAAAATAGACACCCGGCAATATCTTTTGTTGTACCCTTTGCTGCCTTGCATAGCTCGCGGTATAGCACAACTAGTGTCGCACTGCCCCAACTACACTTGACAAGCGGTGTCAAGTCACGGAGCAGTGGGAGGTAGACGAGCTTGACCATGTTCTGCGATTTATCAGGCAACAACATGGTGCCAAGCAAAATTAAGTAATATGCCCGGGCGTAGCAATGGATGGTCCGTTTGCTGGCATCTTCAGGAACTTGGTTGAAGGTTTCCTTTAACCAATTCAGCTTCATACAACCGTTCTTTATTACACTCGGCAGCGGTACCACGCCGAGAAGATTAGAGCAAAGTTCCTGCCAACTCGGTACCGTCCGCGTGTCATTAGGGCCGGTAACGGGTTGCCCGTGCACAGGCAACCCCAACAAGACAGCCATGTCCTGTAGCATAATCGTCATCTCCCCAATGGGTAGATGGAAAATATGTGTCTCCGGACGCCATCTCTCTACTAATGCGGTTATTAGGGCCCTATCTAACCGCTTCGGCCACAGCCTGTAAGGGCCATATAATCCGGCCGATTCAATTAGCTCAACGACTCGACCGGGGGTGTTTGCTCTCCATTCCCCCACATCAAATCCCACGCAGTCTAGGACACCAATATCCTGAAACATTAATTAATATTAATTAAGACAGAATCAATAACATAAAATGGAAAAATTAATGTAATAAATTAAATATTAACCTGTCCTGCCCAGATTAATTCAGATCTGTGCTGGGCCTGCAAGTGGAGAACTGTAGTAACTTCTGGGCCAGGGTGATACATAACTGAAATTTTTTTCCCAACAATTGCGTTAAATTTATTAGTACCAAATTAAGATTTAATGACATTTACAAACAAAATATAGCATCCATTACAAATAAATGTGCGCGGCAAGTGCATGAAATTTATAGTACATAAAATTTGTCATATCATATAAATAAATTAGGAAAAACATTCATTACAAATGAAATTGTGCGACAGAAAAATCCATAAACATCAATTACAATGATTGGACAAGATTAAATAGGTGTATGGCGAGGTCGGGATGGACACTTTCGTCTATCATGTCCAGTCTGGGAACACAAACTACATTGATTTGTCATAGTTCTTCGCGACTGATCCATCTCGTTTCGAATGCGAGTGGATGTCGGTCGACCACGCTGCACCACTCGAAGTCTATTATGGTCCGAAATTAAGTTCGGTAAACTTGTCTGTGGTCAGTAATCCTCGTGGATAAGCGGTCGAAAAGATGACTCCCACGCCATCAATTGATTCATCAATGTGTACTCAGTGGCAATATATTGGAATGCATTATTGCCACTATACTCGGTGGCCGCAAGTATATGGGAGCATGGATATCGCCATATTTTATACTTCCCACAAGTGCAGTCAGCGTCGTCCCCTAACGTTACTTGGTGAACGATGAATCCCCCAGTAAGAGTCTCTTTTGTTCTGACATGATAGATTGCGTTTGCTCTACAAAAATATATATTAAATTAATTTATGTGTCCCAACAATTATATGTAACCTGAAAAAAAAAAAAAAATAACTAATAATTTACCGATCAAATATCTGAATCTCGTAAGTTTTGGACTTGGCTTGAGATTTCTGTATTTTTTCGACGACGTGTTTAACGTATAAGTGACCTTCACTCGACATATTTATTGCTTGTTGTCGACCAACATCGAAGTGTTTGACCATCCTGTGAAAAGTAATTTTTACGGATGCAGTAATTGGAACATTTCTTGCACCCTTCAAGCAACTGTTAAATACCTCAGCATAATTGGTAGTCATCACTCCCCAACGCTTGCCATCGTCGTGTGCCCTAGTCCACTTATAGGGTGCAATACGTTCCAACCACCTATAAGCCTCAACATTAATTACTTTTATTTCCTGCATGATTGCATCGTATTTTCGAATTTGATTTGCAGCACCCGCCTTCCAAGCAAGATATTTCAAATGTTGATTTTTAGCGAAAGTGTTAAAATTGCTGCAAAGGTGACGCAAACAATATCGATGATATCGGACGGGCTCGTTCGGTTGGTTAAGTCATATGTTGTCAACCGCACTAAGAATGCCCCCGTGTTTGTCAGATATCAATGTTACCTCAGGACGATCTTTAACGATATGGCGCTTAAGCATGTAAATGAACCATCGCCAGCAACGATAGTCCTCCTTCGGTACGACGGCAAAAGCCAAAGGATAACACTTATTGGACGGTGTCATTCCAATGGCAATTAGGATCTTCCCCTCGTATTTACCATACAAGTGGGTGCCATCAATCGTGACAACAGGCCGACAATAACACCATTCTTCAATTGAAGCTTTGAATGCCCAAAACAACATGTCAAACGTCATGTAATTAGGCATATCAGTCGGAATAGTGCTCTACTCGACAATCATACCCGGGTTGTAGTGCTGCAATGCGACCATATACTTCGGCAACTTTGGATATGATTCGTCCCAATCTCCGAACACAATCTCAATGGCTTTAGATCTGGCCAACCAAGCTTTTCGATAGGAGATCGTGAATCTGTGAGACTGTTTCACGGAAGCCACGATAACACTCATCTTTAATTCTGGATCCTGTTCGACTTGTCCAAGTATTAAGTTCGAAATAAAGTCAAGGTCCAAATTTTTATGATCTAAAGCCGTTTGATTAAAAAAACATATGTGTTGGCCCTCGTATTGCGTAATCTGGAACAAACCGTGGCTTTCTTTTCTAATCGCCCGCAACCTCCAACCGCATCCATGCATGTATTTAGCCACCCACACCTTTTTGGTCGATTCCACCACACGATACTCTTTGTTCTTCATGATGTGGTAAAACTTGACGGCGTGCTTGACATGTTTCTTATTTTTGAAGACGATACCGATACGAAATTCGTCCATCTCCGTTGTCCAGAAATTTTTCAGCAACTTCGGCTCGTATTTCGCCAAGTCATCTTCATCGCCCCACTCCAAGTTATTGAAAAATGGAATAACCTTTTCCAACTCAAATTGTTGACTGTCACTCCCTTGCCCGCTTGGCCCAACCTCTAGATCTTCACCCCTATTCCCATCATCCTCGGGCTCCAACGTAACATCTGCATCTAACTCTTCTTCTGACACACCGTGACTATCAAGTGTATCAAACTCACCACCATAATTACTAGTATTGTATTGCGGTGGACTAGATGGTGAAAAATGGTAATGTGGAGGAACAAAACTGGTGCCATAATCACGATGTTGTTCTGGAATGTAGGGGGGTGGGACAGTGTAATCAGAATTATAGTGTTCTGGGATGTATGGGGACGGAATGGCGTAATTAGACTGTACTGTCTGGGGGTACGATTGGGTATTGTACGGATTAGAATTTGGAGTTATTAATTGGGTGAAATGACCAGTTTGGGGAAAATTTTTTGGATTAGGATCAAATCCTCCTTCTATTTTAACATACACCTCAACAGCAAGAAGTGAGGATATGTAAAGAGGTAACTCAAGCACTTGGTTTAATGCTAAATCGTCCCCAATAGAAAATAAGGTATATTTAAAATTTCCCCCCAACAGTGCCATCGGCATCCTACACTTTCATTTTATATTTCCAGTAGCCCCATCCTAAAAAACACACGGTTTTAACATCTCAATCAATTCATTCAAGGTTGTTCCCCTTTGGACAATCAAAGATTTTATTGATGATGTACTATAAGAAACCCCGTATTCAGTACCTTCTAATATTCTCCCACCCCAATAAAATAACAACCGAACGTAATCCATTTCAAGCGGCTATCATTTCACAAGTCAAAACAAGACAAAAAAATATTATGATAAAAAAAAATTAAAACTATTTGTAACAATTGTTTTTAAAATAAAATTTCCCTATTTGTTTTATAACAAATTCATTTTTTTCTAAAGAAAGTTAAAAAACGATTTTTTTTCTTTTGTTTCAAATAAATTCTAACACTTTAATTTGTGTCAATTGAGCCCATTTACTCTTACAATTATGACAATGAACTCGTTTTTGAAATCAAATTCGACAAGTTAATCTCATGAAAAGCATGCTTAACAATACAAATAGATGATTAAAATTGATGCATCAAGAATGTTACAAATTTGACCTCCAAGTCAACGGTTATTTCCCTTGAACTAGCAGAATCGTTGATTATATATAATATCTGAGCTTCAAGGAGAATATCCAATGTTTTTATCCAAAGAAATCTATTTCAGCGTTCAAAATTTTAGGTTTTTCTTATATATTCTTGTAAGGTGTAAGTTGTAATTTTGATTTTGTTTTCATGTATTTGGATTGAGTGACCACATTAATATTGATGAGGGAACAAAGACATGTAACTTTTTGAGCGATTCAAAAAATAGAAGTTTATTGTTGGTAGACATTGAAAAATTATGGGAGTTAACTGACATAAATTAAAATAATAGGATTAATTTGAAACGGTTACAAAATCAAAGGGGGTTTATTGTAATTAGCGTATGTGACATGGTTTTTGAGGGGCTAAAAGGCCAAGATGGGAGCCAATTGATTCCATCGCTCTCTACCAAAAAAATTGGGGGTTTGTTTATGTGTTTAGAAAAAGAAAATCGGGTGACACGTGTCAATAAATGAGTGGGTACTTATTTGGCTCGAAGAAGTGTTTGGTTTTACTAGCAACATTGAATTCAAAAATAAATAAAAATAAAAGAAATACTACATTACAATTAATGCATTTTTTATTTATTAAAATAATATTTATATTTATGTAAATAACCAAAACCAAGTTCAAGTTTTTGGAGAAGACTTAAAAAAATTTATTTTAACTCCCTTTCATTTTACTAATACTAGCTAATTACGGACTAAAAAGATACCTTATAATTTTTTTTTTCCTATTTTTTTATAACAAAATTTCCCTTTTTTATTAATAAGAAATTCTTTTATTTCATTTTTTAAAAAAAAAAAAAACATTTTTTGTTTTGGAAAAGTTAAAAAAATAATATGATTTTTTTCTTTTTCCGTTTTTTTTTTGTTTTACAAAACTTAAAAAAATTTAATTAAATAAAATAAACTAATTTTTACCCTATTTTTTTATAACAATTTTGTTTTTATTTTTTTAATAACACATTCATTATTTTTTCGGAAAATAAAATTATAAATTAAAATAAACGAATTTTTTTGGAAAAAGTTAAAATAAACTAATTTTTTCCATATTTTTTAAATAACAAATTCTTTTATTTTTTTTCGAAAAAAAAAATTAAATAATTAAAAATAACGTTTTTTGTTTTACAAAAGTTAAAAAAATAATATGATTTTTTTCTTTTTCCCTTTTTTTTTTTCCTGTTTTACAAAACTTAAAAAAAATTAATTAAATAAAATAAACTAATTTTTACCCTATTTTTTTATAACAATTTTGTTTTTATTTTTTTAATAACACATTCATTATTTTTTGGAAAAATAAAATTATAAATTAAAATAAACGATTTTTTTTTGGAAAAAGTTAAAATAAACTAATTTTTTCCCCTATTTTTTAAATAACAAATTCTTTTATTTTTTTTCGAAAAAAAATTTAAATAATTAAAAATAACGTTTTTTGTTTTACAAAAGTTAAAAAAATAATATGATTTTTTTCTTTTTCTCTTTTTTTTTTTTTCTGTTTTACAAAACTTAAAAAAAATTAATTAAATAAAATAAACTAATTTTTACCCTATTTTTTTTATAACAATTTTGTTTTTATTTTTTTAATAACACATTCATTATTTTTTCGAAAAATAAAATTATAAATTAAAATAAACGATTTTTTTTGGAAAAAGTTAAAATAAACTAATTTTTTTCCCTATTTTTTAAATAACAAATTCTTTAATTTTTTTTCCAAAAAAAAAAAAACGTTTTTTGTTTTACAAAAGTTAAAAAAATAATATGATTTTATTCTTTTTCCGTTTTTTTTTTTTTTCTGTTTTACAAAACTTAGAAAAAATTAATTAAATAAAATAAACTAATTTTTACCCTATTTTTTTTATAACAATTTTGTTTTTATTTTTTTAATAACACATTCATTATTTTTTGGAAAAATAAAATTATAAATTAAAATAAACGATTTTTTTTGGAAAAAGTTAAAATAAACTAAATTTTTTCCCTATTTTTTAAATAACAAATTCTTTTCTTTTTTTTCGAAAAAAAAAATTAAATAATTAAAAAAAACGTTTTTTGTTTTACGAAAGTTAAAAAAATAATATGATTTTTTTCCTTTTCCCTTTTTTTTTTTTTTTTTTTTTCTTCTGTTTTACAAAACTTAGAAAAAATTAATTAAATAAAATAAACTAATTTTTACCCTATTTTTTTTATAATAATTTTGTTTTTATTTTTTTAATAACACATTCATTATTTTTTCGGAAAATAAAATGAAATATTAAAATAAACGTTTTTTTTTCGAAAAAGTTCAAATAAACTAATTTTTTTTCCTATTTTTTTAATAACAAATTCTTTTATTTTTTTTTGAAAAAAATAAAATTAAAAAATTAAAAAAAACGTTTTTTGTTTTGGGAAAGTGAAAAAAAATAATATGATTTTTTTCCTTTCTCGTTTTTTTTTTTTTTTTTTTTTCTGTTTTAAAAAACTGAATTTTTTTTTATTATAACTCTTTTTTATGAGTAGAACCCTCTATTTTTTTTATCAAAATAAAGACCTTATAATGTGACCCTTCAAAATAACTATTTTGTTTTCACGTGAGCATCTACTAAGTCTACTTTTCGCATGCCTTCAAATTATTCTTTGTAAAATTCTATGCGAACTAAACTATTATTTAATTAACATGTACACATTTTAACTACTTAAATTATTATTTAATTATCATGCATACATATTAATACTAACTAAATTAACAACTAAACTAATTCATTAACTCATTTATGTAGCATAGCAATAAGTAAATTAAACAAAACATAACAAAACTATTTAATCAAATTTAACTAATGAATAAATTAAACAAAACATAATAAATAAACTTACCTCCTAATAGGAAGAAAAAACGAAAGTGAAGAAGACAAAATCAAATGGTAGCTGCAATCAATCTCAACTCAATTTTAACTTGTAAAAAAAAAATTACTCTCAAGTCTCATTTGTAAGTTGTAAAAAAAAATTAACTCACTTTTTTATAGAGGAATGGACAGACGAAAGGACTTGAAAAGAGTAAAAATTTCCTACATAAAATTTACTATTCAAGTCAACATGAGATGACCCTTCAAAGGGTCATCTCCGTCCGCTGCAGGCTGCTAGGGAACGGGAAACGCCTGTTCCCGAGAAAAATTAATTTTTTTTTTTTGATACACGGGGATCCGATCCCCGTGTACCATGTATACCCGGGGATCGGATCCCCGGGTATGAAGTATAAAAAAAAAAATAAAAAAATTTATACCCGGGGAACGGATCCCCGGGTATACGGTACCCAAAATATCTACACGGGATTCTGAACCCCGTGTTTAGATACCCGGGGATCCAATCCCCAGGTAATGCTAGTTCTGTAAATAAGTTACAAATCACTCTATTTAAGTATTTTTATTTTAAAAAAATAATAATAATGTAAACAACTCCCCGAATACACCCCACCTTCAGTTCAGTTGCTGTTTACCCTTCCCCGAAATAGCCGAACTCGACCGATATTTACTGACCTCTCCCCCTAAATTTGACATATTACGAACCCCCCCCCCCCCCCTCAATATACATAGAAAAGACAACCCTAACTCCTCATTTCTCAACCGATCCGCCGCTGTCTCTCTAGGGTTTCTCATTTCGTTCTCATTTGTGGCGCCGCAGCCGCTCGATCCTCCTCCTCCTCCTCCTCCTCCTCCTCCTCCTCTCTCTCAAGTCTTTGCACTCTCTTCCCCAGTAACTCTCTGAAATGATTTGTCATTTGAGTCAAATCCCAGTCCTTCGGCATAGCCACTTCCTCTGCCGAAGATTTGTCTACGTGGTTCTGATGATTTTGAACCAAAATTTCAGTCTTCCAGCGAAGCTCCTCATTTCGCCGTCAGTTCTCTCTCTGCTTCGTCGTCGCTATTGCTAAGGTTAGAATCATTCGATATGTACTTTTTTCATTGTTTCAATTTTAGATCTGTATAATTATTGTTTAATTGTTTAGATTTGTTAAGTTCTCTCTATGCGCTTCTCGTTCTGAAATTCTGATCTGCCATTCTAGTTCCGATGATTTGTGAAACTCGCCCGCACCCAATGCACCCGAACCTGCTCGGATGCTCAGATGTTTCGGATCGTGCTCGGGTGGTTTCCATTCTCCAAAAAAACTTTGGGTCAGGGGATAAAACATCCCTTTCCCCGATCATCCCGACTGATTTTCACCGCTAATCCTAGGGGTGTAAATCGGGCAGGCGGGCGGGTCGGGTGGGGAGGGTTTTTTGGGGGCAGACGCGAACATTTTGGGCTGGTAAAAATTCAACCGAACCCGCAGGTTCAGGGCCAAACACCCGTCGGGTTCGGGATTTTTGAGTTTCGGTCGAATTTGGAGTATTAAAAAAAACTGAAAACAGTTCAAACCTACTGATTCGAGGACGGCGATGTGTAGAACGAAACAATCAATAAATGAAAAATATCAAGAAACAATGATGCAACATGTAGGCAGCGAAGGAATGAAACAATAAAAGAATTAAAAAAAAAAACACTCACAGATCTCCGGATGAATCCCGTTGCACTGGTGGCGATGCACCGACAGCGGAGCAGAAAAAGAAGAACAAGAAGTCAAAGCCGGAGCACATAGGCAGATCTTCGACTGAAGCTCAGACTGAGAGAGAGAGCTAAGGAATAGCCAATAGCCATGAGAGGACTGAGAGAGAGGATTGACCTTGCGATGCCAGAGAGAGAGAGAAAGAGCTGAGGCGACTGGTAGGGAATGGAATTTAGGGTTATGACATTTAGGGATTTTATATATCATCATCATCACTGTCACCAACACAGTTCAAGTATGAAAAAAACAATAGATCACAAGCATAAACAATAGATCACACGCATAAATCAATTACCTGAAATCCGTAGCAGCGGTGGCGGCGACGGCGATAGCTTTCAATGACGAGTCGGAAACGAATGAGAGAGAGGTCGGCGGAAAGTCGGAAAACGAGAGCTTTGGTTTAGGGTTAGGGTTGTGTTCGGCGGCGGCGGCGGGAACGGAGGTCAGATTTCTCCCTTTCTCTCCAGCGGCGGCGGGGAATGGAGTGATTCAGGGTTACGGTTGTGTATCGGCGGGGAACTAAGGTGAGACTTCTCAAATCTCACTTCTCTGAGCTCTCTCTCTCTCTCAAGCGGCGCAAATTAGGAAATAGGAACTAGGAACTAGGGTTGCTCACTTGCTTGGGTCAGTAATGTGAATATATATATATATTAGCGTATAACCAGTGCCTGAAAGCACGGGTGTAAAAGAAATTGAACCTATTTTTTTTTTATATATATATAATCTCCTATGTTTACACAACATTCTAATGGCGAAAGAAACAGAAGAGCTCGGAGGTCCAACAATGACGAATACGGAGTCAGTGATAGAAGAGAAGATTCACCAGTGCCCTATTTGTTTTTGTCTTTTTCCCTCCGGTCAAGCACTCAACGGCCATAAAAGAACACATGGAATTGCTTCATTGACATACTCTTCCTCCTGCTACTACTACTAAAGTAAATCATCTTCACCTTTATTACCATTTTTATCCTCAAAATATTTTCGAAGAACCCATAATAAAAAATAAAATAAAATTTACCCATATAATATAGCACGTGCATCTCACGTGCTAAAATCCATCCAAATTAACACTACTATTTGATAAAAGGGTTACATAAAAAATCGACAACAAAAAAAAGGATGACATTGAAAATAAAATAAAATTGCAGGGCTACATAAAAAACAAATAGCAAATAGGAGGATAAAAAATATATAATTTGTCCGATCAATAAAAAATTCAAAATTAAATTATTATTTAATTTTTAATCCTGTTTATTAGAATTTATGAAAACATTAATATTCAATTTCTTAATAGATAAAAAAACTAAGAAATGAAATCAAATCTATGAATATATTTGTTAGGAAAATCAAAGAAAAAATGAAAGATTAACAGAAATGAAAAACTAATAAATAAAGGTACTCTATTTGCCATTGCGTATGAAGATACTGCAAGCTGAGGTAGACCATGGTGGAGCGACCGAAGTGATCTTTGCACCACAGTACATAAGATGGAGATGGTTTTTTCTTCTTCATGTTGTATTTGTTTTCTTGCACTTTGTCCCCTAAAAATTGAATAATTGACAAATTCTGGAAAAGAATTGAAATATTTTTTAATTTTCTTCTTGGATTTTTATTTTTCGCCTCAATTTTTTATTTTTATTTTATTGGAAACATAAACAAAAAAAGGGAAGTAGAAACAGTAAGGCGACATTTGTTTAGTGTTTCTATTCCCAAAAAAGGTAAGAACAAAAACAAAAAGCTCCACCGGAATCAGTAACAGGGATGGCAACCATCATTAACTTGCTTGCATCCTAAAATTCCAAACCCAAAGAAAAAATTAATCACATAAAAAAAATGAAAAACAAATGATTAAGAGGTTGGAGTTTGGTTTAAATATGAACAAATTCATGTGGCAAATATGAACAAATTCAATATCTAAAACCCAATTTGATGGCAGTGGTGATGAGACTGCTTGATTTTTGCATTCCAATTTCAAGATTTGAAACCCTAAACGTTCAGATCTAAAACCCAAATTCGAAAGTTTTTTAAAAAATAAAATAGTAAGACAGAGAGCATACCTGAAGGTTTTGAGGTTGGCGCGAGCATCAACAACGCGTTTTAGATCAAATTACATATGGAAGATCGTCCTCATGAGCAAGCCAACGCAATTTCTTTGAATTTCTCATGGCGATGGAAAGAGAGAGCGATCACTGGGCATTCAAGAAATTAGGAAAGGAATAAGGAATTATAATGACACACAAAAAAAAAAAAACAGGGTAAAAAAAAAATTAAAAAATTTGAGCGAATCCCTCCACTGCAATGAAAAAGGAATGAAAAAAGTTAATTAAGATGTTTAAAAATAAAAAAAGAAAACAATATTTATTTATGGAAGTAATTAAAGTTTAATTCAAAGGTTAATTAATTAAAGTTTAATTCAAAGGTTAATTAATTAAATTAATTTTTTTAATTAAGGAAATGAGTTAATCATTTGTCCAAAATTGAGTTAATTTATTTATGTTTGTCCTAGTCATCAAATTTATTTAGCCTCGTCAGCAATTTTGTTTGTCCTAGTTATATTTTTTGTCCTAGTCATAAGTTTATTCTAGTCAGCCAAAAAGCCATCCTGTTTTATATATATATATATATATATATATATATATAACCCGTACCCGAGGACACGAGTATAAAAAAAATACACTTAAAAAAAATTGATATTATGACAATATATTACTCATGTAATTTCATTTTTCCTAATCCCATAAAATTAGGTACATTGAAACTAAATTAATAGCATAATTTTTCATAAGAAATTAGACAATTGTTATACCTTAATGTTTGCCCAAGATTCTTCAAATTCAAATTATTCATAAGATCATAATTACAATAGTCGCAGCCTTGCCAAATCAAAGAGAGGACGATTAAAAAAAATTGGGGTATATTAGATTTATAAAAAAATTATGGACAATGTTGTTTCTTGAAATCCTAGCTGGGATGAAAATAAAATAATAATCGATAAATATGACAAATATAAATAACAAAATTAAGGCTACCAATGCCCAAAAAAATAAATAAATTAAATTCTCTTATCAAGAGGAAATAATTTAGTAATTTTAACAATTGTTAAAATGCCAAAAGGTCTTAACACTAATTTTATTAATTAACAATTCCACTAATTTTTGTCCCCAAAAAAAGAAGTTGTTTTTCGTCACATGACTCCATCACTATCCTTATATATATATTTTTAAGTGTTAAAGTAGATAGTAATTTGATTTTATTTTTTTATTATTCAATTTGACTTAACCCAAATAAGAAGAAGAGAGAGAAATAGATGGAGGATCCAATTAAGAGCAGGAATTTAATTATTATTTTAAGGTTTTTTTTTTCACTACATACTTTTTATAATTTCCGGTCAATCCATCACATACCTTTTGTATATGTTCAAAACAATATTAATAAGCATTCTATTTAAATAAAAATAATAATTTAAAACCCAAACAATTTTTCAATTTTCAAAGTTTATTTTTGAAAAAATGTTAACCCCTACCACATGGCCAAGCTCACATACCCGCCTTACCTTTGCTTGCCTCAGTCCGAAAGCTGACCTTTGACCTTTGCCCGCCTCAGACCGAAATTCATGCATTTTGATATCAATATCAAAACCTCATTCCCTTACTTATTTATATATGAAAACAACTCTTTTGTTTTTTTTCCTCAAACAACCCCCCCCCCCCCCCCCCACCCCAAAAAAAAATCATTCTCTCTCTCTCTCTCTTTGAAATTTGAAAAAAAGAAAGTGAAAATGGATCATGAAGATGATCTTAACCTCAAAGCGACTGAGCTAAGGGTTAAGTTTACTCGGAGGCATTTCGGTAAAACCTATTTACTTATTCATTTGAAGGAAGATCTTAAAAAAAAAAAGTTAGCTTTTTTCAATCATCCATGATGCAGGCGTTTCCCTCAACCGATCCATGGCAGCCGCTCAGCTGTCGCCTCGAGTGCTGATCCGAAGATCAATGAGGAAAGTGAGAGTGTCTAGATCCGACCACCGACGTCATACGTCGTCCGGATCCGACCACGCGCCATTTTACGCTGTAAAGATCCGACCACCACTGGCCATCGCCATCTAGAACCGACTAAGTTGAATTCAGATTTGGCCGAATCGACGGCAACGACTACTGCGACAGATCGGAAAGGCATAGATGACATCTGAGTACGATCAGAACTGGCCACGCGATGACATATGAATTCGACCACTGCTGGCCAATTGAGGGATCTACGACGGTGGTGACGGAGCACTAGTGCTTTAGTTGTGGCTGCGATATGTCAATTGAGGGATTCACGGCCAATTGAGGGATAAAATTAATTTAATTTAAAAAAAGAAAAATTAATATTATAAAAATATTTATTTAAAAAAATAAAATAAAATTTCGAATTGATAATAAAAAATAAAAATAAATAAATATTATAATAGAGAATAATCCATTTGAGAAATTTATTTTTATTTTTATTTAATAAGAATAAAAACTTTTAAAACTTGTCTTCTTCCACTTATAAGATTAGCAATTAATCTTTAGATTATGGATTAAAATTAAACATTGTCCAACTCTCCACATGGACATGCTCTTCCCATACCCAACATCCCCCATCTCTCAAAACAAACGCCCCATACTTGTCCAACTCTTGTCCCAAAATGTAGAATGATTTTGCTTCAAATGTGCTGCTAATGCTACCGACAGCTTTAGTCCAAACTTTGTCCAAAATTCATGCACTTTGATATTTACACAAACACCCCCTTACAAACAAAAAATAGTAATCGGAATTCTAAAACAGTAAGTAAGAAACCAAAAAATACCAATTTGGGAGTCAGTTCAGCTTCAACTCTTTCAAAAATAGAGATGAAATTTTTTTGCCGAAGGGTCAATCATAGAAAATAGAGGTATGTTTTTTGTTAAATTGAGCATTAAGTAAAAATAAAATTGAATAAAATTTTAAAATTAGATGGTCTGAAAATTATTTATAATAAACATATAGGAAAGTAAGAGACAATTAACCCAATAATAAATGACATAAAGCACTCCAATATCCCTACCCGTCCATAAAAAAACTATATCCATTGAGATGCAGCCGATGGTCTATTTCGATGACCAAATTGGAACCTTGCATCACCATCTCAACAGGCAAAATGTACCTAAATATCTTCACCTCTGTCCCCTTCATCGGAATCTCCAGGTCCAACAACAGATACGATGCCATGAAATTGAACACATGTGGCTAAAATTTCGGGAATCATTTGAAAGTGATCGAGGGTTTAAAATGTCCCAAATTCAAAATGTGTAGACGTTTTCAAATGAGTTAATCCAAAGGCCCAAAACATCTCTCTCCAAAAATATGCAGAAGACATTTTCAGTCAACCACAACTTAATTCTTTCGGAAACTATTAGTTTAATACTATAAAGTGTGTTGCAATTTCAAAAAAATGGACAAACACAGATATTTTATTAAAACATAGGCTATCTAACACATCAATATCTAATAACACAAATATTAGGCTATCTAACACATCAATATCTAATAACACAGATATTAAGCTGTTAAAATAATATCACAGTTAAGCAAAAAATGCTAACTAACTATCCAAATTTTAGTACTTCAATGCTACATTTTGCATATGAAACTAAATAATTAAATAAAAATTCAAAAATCAAAACATGGTGCTATGGGAAAGAAACATTATTTTATATATGACTTCTATTTTGTTCTTCACCAACAAAAATCACCTTCAAGTTTTTTTATTTAATTACGTTGGCCTAAAAGTACAATGAAGTTGAAGCAAGACAATGAAACCTGTAAAAGGAAAATATATTAAAACTTAATTGGACATGTGAATCAATAAAAATAAAGAATTAATATTGATATATTATAACAAAAGTCGTTGAAACACATAGGAAATCACTCAATTTAAAATAAAATAATTTAAAAAGAAGATTCAATGGATAGGTCAAAATCACAATTTCATACCTATATTTATTGGTGGATTTGAGACACTATAGCCAATTCATTAAAAAAAAATGGTAAAAATATAAAGAAATTGTTTAACACAAAATAATAATAATCATCATTAGAAAATATTTTGACCCAAAATTAAAAACAAATATAATGAAGTCCAATGAAAACAAATAAATTGAAAATAGTGATAGGTTTAAAGTGTAATTTGACCCCAAAAAACATTATCACACTTGATTTTTGTTGCCTAAAAAAGTGGGAGAGAAAAGACTATTTTTTTTTGTTTGGCAAAAAAAAAAAACAAAAAAAAAAACGTTACAGCTGCCATCTTTAAGCTTTCTCTCAAAAGGAGGGGAAAAAATGAAAAGGGAGATTAAAGGTGAGGGCAAAATATAAAAAAATGGTCAAATTTCATAATGTTGAAAGATTTTTAGAAAACAGAGTATTGGTCTGTGTTCCAATGATGAAACAGAGTTGAGCAAAAAAAATGATAAAACAGAGCATTTTGTGGCTACACAATATTGAAATACCCCATTTGTTTCAGCAGTAGCTGTTGAAGCGAGGAATATCCTTTATATAGTATCCTGCAAAATATTCGAACAAATTGGAATTACCTAGTTCCTGCAAAATTCGTTTGATGAATATTTGTTCTTGATTTAGTTCATAGCATACCTTCCATAGCCTTTCATTCAAAACAACTGAGCACAGAAATATCAGTAGGATTTTAACTAACTAAATTAGTAAACAATTAAAACTAACTAAATTATCAAACTAAACACTACATTTAACATTCTAGCTACTAATTTCAACAATTGCTCATACCTGAATATTGAACATTGTTGTACTTCTCTTTTGTGTAAAGAAACAAATCTTTAATCCCTCTTGGATGCACAAAGAAAGCACTCACTCCAGTATGAAACTCACCAAGATCATGATAATTAAATTTACATTTTGCACCCCCTAATTATAAGAATAACCAACATTTTGCACCCTCAACTATCTTGTTCGATTTCTAATAACCGGACAATAAGAATAAAATTAATAATTATAGGTGATAAATTTAAAAATTAAATTAATTAACTTTTTTTTATTAATTAAAATATCAAACCAATCATAGATAAACTAAATAAAAGATCAATAAATTCAATACCTAAAATGGATGTCACCCTCTCATCTACTCTTCAGAATGTCAAAAGAGCAATAGTGAAATTGGGGAGCAAAGAGAATTAGAGAGAGAAAGAGAGAGAGAGAGAAAGGCATGCAAGCAAAGCGAGAGATATTGTTATGGGTTCCAGACTATTGGGTTTCTTGGTGAACACGACATCGACGACACCCAAAATCTGAATTTCAGGCGTACTCATAAAATCGTTCGCTGCTAAAACCTGTGTATACCAAGGATGTTTCGATCAGAAAAGAGAAACAGATCTATTCATCACTGCTATGAAATTGAGATCATGATGGCATACCTGGGAGATGAACAACAAGGGAGGTCGTCAGATCTGGCTAGAGCGACGACAACAAGCAGCGGCGATGGATCGACGACAGCAAGTGGCGAAAGAGATAATTCTTGGAGGTGATGGCAAACGGACCTCGGCGGTGATGGCTGGTGGTTCATAGATGGTGATTGCGATGGCAAGCGCGCTCAAATCTACACAAATCAGTGGTAGATCTAAACAAATCCAAGATTAGATAGTGAACCGTCATGGCGCAACGGTAAGAGATTGGCCCACCATCGCCATTACCATCACCTTCAACATCGGGGCAGGGGCTTTGATGACAGGGTGATGGAGGATGTGATGATGGAGAGAGAAAGGAAAAAGGGCTGAAAGTTTTGTGGATGGAGTTTGGAGTCGATAAAGATGAAGGGGGCGAAGTGTTTTTAAGAGAGAGATTACACTTGATCAGCGAGATTTGGGGGGAGATTTTGAGCGAGACTTGCTAAGCGAGATTTACATGAAAAATAATTAATATAATTTAATATTTAATCTCAACCGTTAGATCTAAAATTGATCTGATGGCTCAAAATATCGCTTTGATATTATTCAATCTCAGCCATTGGATATCCAATCTAACGGTCCAAAATGTCTCAAATATAAAATGTCTCCAGATCTAATCTTAACCATACGATACTCGATCCGACGGCTCAAAATGTAAATATGTTGTGATTTATATATATATATATATATATATATATATATTTTATAATTATGCTTCGTCCTGGCCCTCAATTTGATCGGACCCTAATATCTAGGCCCAAACCCTGCCCGTGGGCTCAAACCCTAAGCCCAAACTCTAAAAAAATAGGGTTAAACCGTTCAAGCTGGGCAGGCCCCCGGGCCCATGACCACCCCTAGGTATGGGTAGGTTAAACTCGATCCTACATATGTCTCTTGCTGGGTTGGCAGGTTTGGGTGTGTTTAAAAGTCTGTCAGTTACCGACCAACCCAATGTCTGGTCAGACGAGCCAGTCGGGTCAGGTGTTCGGCCTATATTTACACCCCTACTTGATCCGCAATTACGTCTTGAATTTTCCACTTCCCTATTTTCGTCCAGTTCTGAGCCTTCTGATTGTAGGGACGTTCCTCCCATCTCTTGAAGCCTCTCTGACCTTGATGTCCTACACTTCCATGCTCGCCTCTCTAACGAGGAGATTCGGAAAAATCTTTTCTCTATGCCTAACCTAAAAGCCCCTGGACCAGATGGTATGCAAGTATTATTTTTCAAAACATTTTGGGATGAAGTTGGTAGTTCGGTCTGCAACTTCGTCCAAGAATGCTTTGCTATCCAAAGTCTCCCAGATTCTGGTAACAAGACTCTCATCACTATGATCCCCAAGGTGGGTCACCCTAGTCTTATTGGCCAATTTCACTGAATAGGCTTATTTAACACACCTACAAAATTGTTACCAAGATCCTCAACGAGGAAACTTTGTGATCTTATGAATACCCTCATAGGTCCCTTACAAAATAGTTTTATCTCGGGTCGTACTACCATTAATAATGTGATTATCACGCAAGAAACTATTTACTTTCTTAATAAGAAAAGAAGCAAATCTGCAGGGCTTATTTTTAAAATTGATCTCTAAAAAACTTATGACATGATTGAATTAGACTTCCTATATTCTACCCTTAAAGAATTCAATTTACCCACAAGATGGAATTGGGAGTCCCTGGCTACTTTCAAAGCCAAAAGAGGTCTAAAATAAAGAGACCTTGTATCTCCCTAACTCTTCGCTCTGTGCAAGGAGAAACTCTTGACTATAATCCTTAGGGAGGAAAAATAAGGCAATTGAATGGGTTTAAAAACCTCCAAGAGGGTCCGAGCATTACCTTCTTTTCTTCTCCAACGATATCATGTTGTTCGCTAAGGCTTGCCCTAGGAGTCAAGATTCCATTCTTTAAACCCCTGAATAAATTTGGTCATATCTCAGGTCAAAAACTCAACCACAAAATCCAATTGTTTGTTTCTCCGAATGTTGCGAACGTTGTTGTTATGACCTTTAGCGCCAGGTCTGGTATCACTTTCTCAAAAGATCTTGCCCTTTACCTTGGAATCAACCTCATCCATGGAAAGAAAATGGCCTCCCATTTTCAAAATATTCTTTACAAAATCTAGGACAAATTATCGGGATGGAAAACTAAAACTCTATCCTGGCGGGGAAGTCCATTGTTATTCAATTTGTCCTCTCAAATACTCCAGCATACACTATGCAGGTTTTCCTTCTCCCTAAACGTGTTAATAACAAAATTGATCAACTTAACATAAACTTTATTTGGGGAGATACAAGCAACTAAAAGAAATTTCATTTGGTTAATTGGAACTAGGTTCACCTTCCTAAAAACCTTGATGGTTTGGGCATTCGCAAAACTGTCCACTCAAACCTGGCCAACCTCTTGAAATAAGGTTGAAGTCTTATATCAAACCTTAATTTCTCTGGTCCAAAGTTCTTAAAAAAAAAATACAAAATTTCCCCTAATCCGGGGCTTTGGTATATACCCCGAAGGGTGCTTTACCAATCTGGACAGATTTCTCCAAAACCAAAAATCTCCTATACTGTGGCACTAAATGGGTGGTGGAGAATAGTAATTCCATTGACTTTCGACAAGACTGGTGGTGTGGCCAGTAACCACTGGCGTCTTGCAACAGGGTCCCCACACAACCATTATCATTCATCTCCCTTATTAACTCCAACAAGTCCTAGTTACTTTCAGGGGTTACCCCACCATTAGCCCAAATCCAAGGAGGGACATCTCTTATAACTATATACCTCAATTCTCTTGGTTCCAAGATGTGGCCACCTTGGGTAATGCCAATAATGGCAAATTCACTATTGCCTTGGCCTACAGACTGCTCACTGACCTTGATAAGAAGCCTACCGTTAAAGGGTATTTATGTCTTTTCTATTACTTAGGGTTTCCTGTATGGTTTTCTAATTCTTATTATAAATAGTGGGAGAGGCTAACACAATAGTTAAGCCTTATCGTTCTTTTTATATCATGTTCTATTACTATAACATGGTATCCAGAGCAGGTTATGAGAGTTTGATTCCATAGATCTGTTCAAATCAATTTTTTTTTTCTTTTTCTTCTCTTGCCTACTGTTCATACGAAAAAAAAAAGAAAAAAAAAAGAGTTGAAACCCTAGCAGCCCTCGCCGTCGCCGCCGCCATCGCTTAACACACTCAGATCCGCGCCTTACCACTGTTGCCCAGGCTATTCCAAGCCTCGCCGACCGTCGCCTAGGCCATTCCAAGCCGCCGTCATCATCACGAACCGTTATTGACCCCAAAATCGCGTTGTACCATCATCGCAAACAAGTTCTCCTACCTGTTGTCCTCCTCTGACTTCGCTGGCCCTCACCGGACCTTCGCCGGCCTTTTGCGCTGACTTGAGACTTTTTGTTTGCATTCTGATAGAACCAACTACAAACTTTTGTTAAACGATCTCAACAGTGCCTTTGCATTCTGGTTATGCTTTTGGTTATTGTTCGAAAGACAGCCCTACAAATGTTCGTGAGTATTGTTCTGATTCTCATGTTCTTCGTTTAAGCCCTGCAGTTGTTTATATTGTTGGTTTGTTTCCTTTGTGCAAGTTGTTTGTTAGTTGTTGTATCGAAGGGTACTAATGTCGATGGCTACACCTCAACCATTAACAACCCGTAAGTTGAACGGAACTAATTATTTAAATTGGTCTAAGGTTATGAAAATAGCCCTCATCGGACAAGGAAAACATCGTCACCTCACGGAATCCGCCCCGGCAACAGATGATAAAAAGTATTACAACTGGATTCAGGTTGATGCATAGATTGTAGCATCATTGTGGAATTCGATGGAGCCTCAAGTGATTGATCTCTGTAATCATCTCGATACGTGCAAAGATATATGGGAGTATATTCATGTATTATATTCCAGTAATCTTACCAGGATGTATGATTTATCGGTCGAGTACTTCCAACTTCAGTAAGGCATGCAATTCGTTACAGATTATTTTGCCACATTCAACAGCCTCTATGAGGGGATGAATATTATCCTGTCGATGACTATCGATTTGAAAGAAATGCAAAAGCAACATGAGCAGATGACTGTCATGAAGTTCTTGATTAGATTACGAACCAGTCAATCTCAGATCCTTTCCAGTGCTACTCTTCCCACTATCACAAAAATGTATTCTTAAGTCTTGCATAGCACTACCAAGGATAATGTGTCTTGCTTGAGTTCATCTGCGTCGTCTGAGCATTCAGCGCTTGTTACTCAGATTCCCACACGAGATTGTGGTGTTCCACTCAGTGGTGGTCGTGGTGGTGGTGACCCTCGGGGTGGACTCAGTGGTGGTTGTGGCTTACATCGACAGTGCTCTTTTTGCGGAAAGGATAATCATACTCGAGAAATATGTTGGGATTTAGTTGGTCGTCCAATGCAGTGACATCTAATCAAATACTCCTACTATTCCAGAATCTTAGGCGCCCAAGGACATCTCTGATGATGAATATGCTCAATTCCTTCAATATAAAGCATCCCAGCAGACATCTCTTCCCATTGCTTCTTTAGCTCAACGAGGTAATTCTACTGTCTGTCTTTCAATTCGCCCTTCTCTTCCTACACCTTGGGTCATAGATTCTGCAGCCACTGATCACATGTCAGGTACTTCTTCCCTCTTTACACATATTCAGCCATCTTCTTCGTTGTCTCCTGTTACAGTTGCTGATGGTTCCATTGTCCCTATCCATGGCATTGGCACAGTGGCACCCTCACCCTCCTTATCTCCCTCATTTGTCTTGTATATTCCTTCATTTTCTTTTAATTTGATGTCAGTCAGTAAGCTCACCAAACACCTTAATTGTTCTGTCTCATTTTTTTTTGATTCTGTCATTCTCCAAGATTTGAGGACGCGGAAGACGATTAGCACCGGGTGTGAGGAAAATGGCCTATATTACTTTGATGACCATGACGAGAGTCCTGCTATCATACCTACTACCTGCCCTACTGTTGTCTCCGCTCACCAGATCCATTGTCGCCTTGGTCATCCATGCCTTGATAATCTCAAGTTAATTGTTCCTGATTTGAGTCATTTGTCTTTGTCAGAGTGTGAGTCTTGTCAATTGGGTAAGCATCATCGTATTTCATTTGCTTCCCCAGCTCATGTTCGAGCATCGAGTCCGTTTAGTTTAGTTCATACAGATGTTTGGGGTCCTTCTCGTGTTACTTTTACATTAGGTTTTTATTATTTTGTGACATTTGTGGATGATTTTTCCAGAGAAAGATCATTCAGAATTATTCTCTATTTTTCGTGCGTTTTGTGCTGAAATTAAAACTCAATTTAATGTACCAGTTCGTATTCTTCGAAGTGATAATGCTCGAGAATACTTTTCTCAGCTATTTACTTCCTTTATGCTATACTCTGGTATCTTGCATCAGTTTTCTTGTCCCCACACACCGCAGCAAAATGGAGTTGTTGAGCGAAAGAATCGACATCTCCTAAAAGTGGCTCGTACTCTTCTTTTTGAGATGAATGTTCCCAAACATTTCTGGGACGATGCGATTCTTATCGCCTGCTTCTTAATCAACAAGAATCTGTCCTCTACCCTCCACGACAAGGTTCCCCATTCCATTATTTTTCCTCGTTCTCCCTTGTTTACTTTACCTCCTCGAATATTTGGGTGTGTTTGTTTTGTTTATCAATTGACTCCTAGTAGGGATAAGTTAGATCCTCGTGCTTTAAAATGTGTCTTCCTCGGCTATTATTGCACACAAAAGGGTTATCGTTGTTATAGTCCATCATTACGTCGCTCGTTTGTGTGTGCGGATGTTACATTCTTTGAGTCCACCCCTTACTTTTCTGCCCCTTCCTCTCGAGACGATCTGGATGTTACGCTTCCTTTGTCAAGTATACCAGACCCTACACTATCTTTCTCTACTCCGGATCCTATCCCACCTAGTCGTTCTTCAGCTCATTTGCAGGTCTACTCTCGTCACCAGAAGGCCCCCTCCGCTGTCGCGCCCATCGACTCTGTGTCCTCAGATTCTTCTCCAGTCGACCTATCCATCTCTGACCTGGATATGCCCATTGCCATCCGAAAAGGTAAGCGCACATATACTACCCATCCTATTTCTAACTTTGTTTCATATGCACACCTATCTCTTTTGTACTCTTCTTTTGTTGCTTCTCTGTCATCTGTTTCTATTCCTAATTCTGTTTCAGAGGCCCTCGCTCACCTTGGTTGGGCAAAAGCAATGGAAGAAGAAATGTTTGCCTTACACCAAAATGACACTTGGGATCTCGTCTCGCTTTCGCCTGACAAAACAATAGTTGGATGTAAATGGGTGTACACTGTCAAAGTTCATCCGGATGGTACCATTGATCGACTCAAGGTTCGCTTAGTTGCTAAAGGCTATACTCAGGTATACGGCCTTGATTACTCTTGAGACCTTCTCTCCAGTTGCCAAGCTCGCTTTTGTTCGCTTGTTTATCTTTTTGGCTGCCACTTTTCGTTGGCCATTACATCAGCTCAATATTAAGAATGCTTTCTTTAATGCGATTTGATTGAGGAAGTATTTATGGAGCAACCTCTTGGGTTTGTTGCTCAGGAGGAGTCTGGATTGGTATGTCGCTTGAAGAAATCTATTTATGACTTCAAGCAGTATCCTCGAGTATGGTTTGGAAGATTTAGTGAAGTGGTCACTGAGTTTGGTCTTCGATGATGTAGAGTCGATCATTCCGTCTTCTATAATGAGAATATTGTTAATTATGTATGTGGATGACATCGTGATTACCGGGGATGACTACGGTGGTATTCAGGAACTCAAAAAGTTTTTGAATAGTAAATTTCAAACAAAAGATTTGGGTCACTTAAAATACTTCTTGGGAATTGAAGTCGCTCGATCAAGTCAAGACATTTACCTGTCTCAAAGAAAATATGTCATTGACCTATTGAGCGAAACAGAAATGCTAGGAGCGAAACTGATTGACTCGCCTATGGATCCAAACACCAAACTGTTAGTAGATCAAGGTGTACCACTGACAGATTCAGCACAATATCGAAGGTTAGTTGGAAAGTTGAACTACCTGACAGTTACCAAACCAGATATCTCCTTTGCTGTTAGTGTTATCAGTCAGTTCTTAGATTGTCCAATGACTTGTCACTGGGATGCAGTGATCCGTATTCTCCGATATTTGAAAGGTGCTCTTGGTTGTGGTTTGCTATATCAAAACTTCGGTCATACTCAAATAAAGGGCTACACGGATGCAGATTGGGCCGGATCGCCCTCGGATAGGAAGTTTACTATTGGATATTTAGTGTTCGTTGGTGGTAACCTTATCTCTTGGAAGAGTAAAAAGCAGACTATGGTGGCACGGTCAAGTGCAGAATCGGAATACAGGGCAATGGCCCATACTACTTGTGAGTTAACTTGGTTGAAACACTTGTTGGAAGAACTTGAGTTTGAACACTCTTCACCGATGGATATGGTATGTGATAATCAAGCAACACTTCACATTACTTCCAACCCAGTCTTCCATGAGAGAACAAAACATATTGAAATTGATTGTCACTTCATTCGAGAAAAATTATTACAGAAGCAGATTGAAACTAAACATATAAATTCAGTTGATCAGTTAGCTGATATATTTACTAAACCATTGGGGGGCTCAAGGATAAAATACATTTGTAACAAGTTAGGAGCATACAGTATATATGCTCCAGCTTGAGGGGAGTCTTAAAGGGTATTTATGTCTTTTCTATTATTTAGGGTTTTCTGTATGGTTTCTTAATTCTTATTATAAATAGTGGGAGAGGCTAACATATTAGTTAATCTTTCTCATTCTTTTCATATCATGTTCTATTACTATAACACCTACCATCCATCCCTTGGAATTGGATTGGGAACTCAGCATTCCAAAGGAACTAACTTTTTTTCTTTGGATCACAATACAAGAAAAACTTGCTATGGGGACACTTTTTTGGGGACACTACATCTAATGTGCGCTATAAAGTTGTTTTCAAGATACAAAATTGGTAATGTCCCATAAAATCAATTTGATATTTTTAATAATTTTATTCATATTAATATAGTAAATACTAATACATAATCAAATGTTTTTTTACATGACATAAAGAAGTGCCCCAATAAAATAAAATTAGTAATAATAAAAAATAAAATTTAAATATTATATATAAGGACTAAAAGCAGTGTCCTAAAATAGAAACTATATTAAGGCCCAATGATGTATTTTTTTTTTTACAATGTTTTATCTTCTTATAATTGTACTACAATTTTAAAAGACAAATAATAGTGCCCTTAAAAATTTAGTAAAATAATTGAATGCATAGAAGAAGATAAAAATGAAATTAAAAATTTAATATAGAAAATGACATTGTTTTCGCATTCAAATAATTTTTCCCTCTACCGCAATTCACATTTCACGATTTGTGCCCTCATCTCATCCGTTCCCTGCCATTTCACGATTTGCGCCAAACAATTTTTACCCAACATTAAATAAATGTGCCTCTACCCTATTTTTTTAAAAACAGTCCCAACAAAAAAAATATATATAATATTCTTTAAAAAATACCCCTCAATCAATTTTCTTCCACAACCAACACTAATCACCCCGATAAACTTTCAAGATCACCGCCGCAACCAAAACAACCATCACTATCATTGCCGCCACTACCAAATTCACTTGCTATTGCATCAAAATTACTACGACTACTGCCTACCGCCAGTGTAGTCACAACAACCATTCACCATCATAATAAATATTTATCACCACCATTGACCACAACAACAAATACGCTTCAACTAAAATAATAGGAATCATTTTAACTCTTATCCAAAATTCAAGCGTGAAAAAAGTATTTTTCTTTTCCTTTCTTTCTTCATCTTCTCCATTCACGTACCAACCAACCAACCAACCACAACCACAGCTATGCCCAACACCTCCTCCTCCACCATCAAACAACCAACCAACCAACCACCACACCCATGCCTTAAACCCCCTCCTCAACCACCACACTTTCTCTCATCTCCTCCACCTACGCTTATCGTCTCCACCCTTTCTCTCTCTACTTTTTTCTCTATAAAATTGTTGGAAAATTTGAGAAAAATATTTATACTATTGAAACGAGCCAGTTTGATTGTTTAAGGAAAATTTCTCATAAGATGCTTTTGATGGAGAATATATCTCAAAACCCAATGGGTACTCTTATGCAGGTCCACCCTGCAAGTAATGGTAAAAATCCACCATAACTGATCCCACAGAGCATGTAATTCCAAATCAACAACCAAGGGCAAGAAATGCTGGCAATAGATTCTTGCTCGGATATGTAGATCCGGGCAAGGATCTACAGATTTGAGCACAAATCTATTAGATCCAAGCTCGGGTCTATCTATCTATTTATATATAAAGAGAGAGGATGATTGAGGGACGGTGGTGGAGGCGGCAAGCGTTGGAGGAAGGGAGCGGTGTCGGCGGAGGAGGAAAAATATAATGAAAATTAAAAAAAAACACTTTTGATCCTTATATTTTAGATAATTATTTAAATAAATTCCATTGAAATAGTTCAAGAAAAATGATAGAATTGCCGTAATTTTAAAATAAAATAATAAAGTTATCGTTATTTTTGTTAAATATTTAGTAATTACACTTAAGTTTGAACCACGTGGAATTAAGTGATGGCGAAATTATCAGAGAGATATAAGGTGCAATTTGGTCAAACCACAAAGAGAAAAAGTGTAATTAACCCTTTGAAAAAAAAAAAAAATCCTTCATTTTTTTCTTTTGGAATTATTGTAGTGGTAGAGAGAGAAACAAATCATTGTGGGGGTCAGCATGCTTCCCGCTCCATTGCAATTCCTTCCGGAGGCTTTTGTATGGAATTAGTTAGAAAAAAAAAAAATTGAACACATTTTCTCTCACCTTTTGAGATTAGGGTTCTCGAATCTCTGTAAGTACTCAATCCCAGATTCATATTTTGTTTTTGCGTGTTGCTCATGAATTGTATTCCATTATAGTATTTCTAATTTTAGATCTATACATTGTTTTCCTATGATCATCCATGTAATTACCCAAGTGTTAGTCACGTTGGTTAGGGAAGTGCTCCATTTTCTTGTCATATGAGCACTCCGTGAATTAAATCTTAAATTTAATCTTGTCGATGTGGGTGTGTGCCCTTAAGATCGTCCGAAGAAGTGATTAGGCGAAGTGCACAAATCTGATTGGGACACACCCTATTGTAAAACCAAAAAAAGTGGGGTGTATGCCCTTAAAATCGCCTAGGAAGGTGATTAGGTGAAGCGCATGTAAGCTGATCCGGACACACCTTACCGTAAAATTAAAAAAAAATAAAAATCCATGTAATGCCCTTTACTTTTCCTCGCCAATTTTTGATTTATTGCATCATTTTTTTTTTTTCTAAATTTTTATTCGGGGTTTTTGTGTTTAAAAAGCAGTGATTTAGGGTTTGAATGTGCAGGAATTCATGGAGCAGACTGATCCTCCCCGAACTAATAACACAAATTGGACAATCAATGTTTCAGATGTGAGAAAATTACACCTTTTTTAGTATACTTATAGGTGCCGTTTGGTATGTAGAATTTGAGATGAGATTAGAATAAGTATAGGAATGGTCATTCAATTCTTATGTTTAGTACATGAGATTAAATCTCATTTCCATTATCAAGGATTTTCTAATCTCACAAAACATAGGATTAAGTTTTAATAATTTATCGGCCAAAAAACGAGATTAAGTACTAACTAAATATTTGAATTGGAATGAAATTTAATTTAATTAACTATTATATTGTTTGAAAATTCAATTAAATTACTATTTTATCCTTTGATATTATTCTAATACCACATGTAATTCTTTTTGTAACCAAACATAAGAATGGTAATGACCATTCCATTCCATTCCAGCGTACCAAACGCAACGATAATGTTTGGTGATTACAAGAAGGGGTTTTGACACTTTGTACTCCTTCGGTTTGACCGAAATTGCACCTTGGTCCCCATAGTTTAAATTTGAACATGTAACAATCATCCCACTACATTCCAATCATTATCCCAATTATAATTTTGGATGAAAAACAGTCATCTGCTATACACCTGATTGTTTTGAAGAGACTTTATGGGCATTCTCAACCTCCTTCTTCGAATTCCTTCTACCCAAAATACTCAGAAATATATGTATAACGTAATGTGCGTGTGTGTGAAAAATTGTAAGGGGGGAAGAAAGTGGTTGAAAATACTCATAAAATCCCCTTATAAATAGTTGTGGATAGAAGTTCACTATCAAAATTATAATGCAATTATTGATTTGGACTGAAGTGGGATGATTGTAAAACTTCCGGGTGTTATTTGTTCAAATTGAAATTATGGGGACCAAAGAAAATAAATGGTCAAACTTCAAGGGTACAAAGTCTCAAAATCCCTTACAAGAATTTGTATATAACCTCTTGAATTCACTTTAGGTTGTTGATGCCATGAATGGAGAATCAAATTTTGTTCGGTTTACAATTTGAAAATAATTATTTAAAAAATACTCAAGGAGTATCATTTTTGTTAGAGGAAATATATTCGAACATGTCTTGAAAACAACTTCAGTGGTCAATTAAAAAAATATTAATAATAATAATAATTTGCAGTTGCAAACCAAAAGAATGCTAAATGATCGCCATTTCTTCGTAAGGGTTTGTTTGGTTTGCAACGCTAAAACGTTTTTTCTAAAATCGCGTTAGAAACATCTATTGGAATAACAAGTTTAGAGTTGGCAAAAACTAATTTTGCAGTTGCAAACCAAACGAATATTGAATTGATTAGGATTGTTTTAGATGTAACATTTCTTGATCAATTTCTTAAACTCTTATCGTAGTTATGACCAAAAGATTAATGTTGTTTATTCCATTATTCTCAAATTTTAATAGCTAAGAACGATTCAAGTAAGCAATGTCTCACTAGCGGCCTCGGATAGAGACATCATGGAATTCTTCTCTTTTTCTGGTGACATCCATTTCGTCGAATTGCAAAGGTTAGCACTTCTAACATACCTTTCGAATCACTTCTGCCAAAAAAAAAAAGTTTTTGAGAGAGTTTGTGTTTACATGTTTTCGTAGAGAAACTGAAATCAGTCAGAAAGCATTTGTAACTTTTAAAGAACCGCAGGGAGCTGACACTGCAATGCTTCTTTCGGTATGTAATTTATTAAATCATCGTTTGGTAATAATCTTTAGTACTTTTTTTAGACTTAAGTAATGTACTTTTAAAAATAAAAAGTTAAAGAGTTTGATTTTTGTACTTCTTTAGAAATTAATTTTTATATTTTAAGATATCAGTTGATTAGAACTTCTCTGACGTCTATGAAATTTATATGGAGATAAAATTAAGATCGCCTCAACACTATTAAATATACTTTGATTTTTTACTTCTAGTTTTAAGTAAAGAGACTTTTCTTACCATCTTCTTTAAAATATTTAAAAACCATTACTGAACGGTGCTTAATGTTAAGGAGAACCTCTTTTGAACATTGATCAATAAACATTGTCGAGATTATCGAATACTTAGCTTAATGAAGACAAGTATAGGAAAGAAAAGGTAAGATTGAAAGGAAAATTACACGTAAATTTGGATTTTTTTGATACGTACTTCTATATAATGTTACAGGGTGCAAATATAAATAATAATTTGGTCTCCATAGCACCTGTTGAAGATTACCAACTTCCTCCCAATGCTCCTCCTCTAATCTTGGTAAGCATATGAATAATTCAAAAAGAAAAATTATATACTTTTTTTTTTTTTTTTTTGCCGTGGGTCTTAATTCTGCAGCTCACTACTTACCCAACCCCCTTGTTACAGTGGTTTTGTGAGAAGTCTACTAATTTTGTCAAAATTCAAAAATTCCTACTCTACATGAAAATCGAAACAAATTTTTTCATGTAGTGCTATCAAACTACTGTAACGTGTGAACGGGTTGAAATCTTAAATATATAAACTGTCCCCAAAAATTCTTTAATTTTATAAATTCCATTTTTTCGAATCAAAGGAAACGAACCCAACCGGCAGCAATACAGTCGTTAACAAGGCTGAAGGCGTGGTTAGCACGATGCTCGCCAAGGGCTTCGTCCTGGGCAAGAACGCCCTAAACCGCGCAAAAGCTTTCGACGACAAGCACCACTTGACATCGAATGCCTCCGCCACCGTCGCCTCCATAGACAACAAGATCGGGCTGAGTGAGAAGCTGAGTGTGGGGACGGTCACCGTCAATGAGAAGGTTCGACAGATGGACGAGATTTTCCACGTCTCCGACAAGACCAAGCTGGCCATTGCTGCCGCCGAACAGACGGGGTCCGCCATCATGAGCAACCGGTACATGTTGACCGGAGCCTCTTGGGTCACGGCGGCTCTCGGTGCCGTTGCGAGGGCGGCGGAGGACGTCGGGACAATGACCAAGGAGAAAGTTGAGAGGGCCGAGGAGGAGAAGAACAGGATTCTTCATAAGGAGAGGGAGGCTATGGTGAACGAGTTTGCGAATATCTTTCTCGACGAGTCGTCAGCGCCGGAACTCCCCGTGGTTGGCTTTAACAATTTGGCCGATGAGAAACATGTGTAATTTCGATACTGAATTGAAAGGTGTACAAAGAGAGGCAGACAGCATAGGATAACATAAAAGACAGACAGCATTTTTATTACTTTTAGCTGCTGTATGAGTCATTTGGCTAGTAAAACAATTGACATGGAAATTATATGTGTAATCTAATCTGTATTACAGTTGAATGATTTTAGTATGACATAGGTATAAAATTGAAAAAAAAATTGTGTATATTTTTCTTACCAGATCGAGGGTGCAGTGGTAAGATTGTTTCATTTTGACCTGGAGGTCCCAGATTCAAATCTTAGAAATAGTCTCCCTATATATAGGGGTAAAGTTGTATACATTTGACTCTCTTCAGATCCCGCAATGGCAGGAGCCTTCGTGCACTGAACTGCGCTTTTATATTGACTAGAATTCTGAAGTCAATGGAGCAATTGTGCCTTCGACAATGAATTAGAGAAAAAAAAAAAGAATCTCTTCTTGGATATCATATGTACCTTGCCAACCAACCCAGACTCTGTCACGGTTGAAAACATAATCAGGGAAGACATCTTTCTTAAATCAAGAAAATTGTAGTAACAGTATCTAGTATCTACTGATCTTTACGAAGGTTTGTTTATTTACCTTTATGCAGTCAGGTAGATCAAAATCATCTAGAGTTCTGGAATGAACCTGGAAATAATAACAACAAACTAACAAATGAAAAGGCTAAACTCACTTTCTAAATTTGGGAAATTTAAAGGAAAAATGGATATCTTTTGATATAAAATGCAATATCTTACCAAATAGATATCATTATAAGGGTTCTGCTTGACTAATCTTCATTTTCTAGTGTGATAAAAATTTGAAAATGCACGAGCAAGACACTTGAGTCGCATTTGTTTCGGTTGGTTTGTTTGTGTTGAATCCCACGTCAATTTGGGTCCCGGATGATTTGACTCTAACTCAAATAGAAGACGAGAGTTGGCTTAGTTGCTTAGCATATCCGTTTGCAGTGGTTTGTCAAAATCTATCCTATGTGTGAAGGGGCATATTGAATCCCACATCACTTGTATTATCTGATCCTGAACTATATATGAAGTGTATGACAATCCTCCTATCTCAAGGCGTCTTTTGATAGTGAGTTAGGCCCATTGAGTTTTTACAATTTGTTTCTAGAAATTTGGGAACAATCTGTTTATGTTTATATTTCTGTTCTGTTCTCATAATTTTAGAATAAATTCCTGGAGCATAACAGAGTGAAGGATTTTAGAGAAAGTAACAGCCTAGAAAGGTATAAAAAATCATGGTCTTGGTCTAGCTAGGAACATACCTCTGTGACCCGGAGACAGGCTGCTTCTTGATTGGCTGCTGCAGAAGCAAGAATGACTAGTCCAGCCGCTACAGTTGAAGGCCAGAAGCAGAGATGCTCATGACCCAAAAGAGCTAGTACCGACAGGTACTTCGAAGTCTTCTCCACCTCCGGAGTAGCTCCTGCTGCTTTCAGGTAGTACCTGAAACAAGTGTAAACAAGACTCACACCAATACAATAAGGAACAATGAGTTATTCAATTCAAGAATTATGTATATTGGCAAACTATGGTTCAATTTATACCATAAGAAGTTGTAAATGGTGGGCAAGAAGCACTGGAAGTCGAGTGTTTCCTGCACCAGCCATTCCATGGCTACCACTTCGCGCGAGCTGTACACATTGCTACCTACCCAAAATGTCTTTTGCCGTACGCTGAAACAGTAATTTAGAACTTCTTGTGAAATTCAATTCATTCAATAATTAAATAAGTGCTTAGCTTAGCATGTATCATAAGCGTTATTATCTACAGTACCAGTTATTTGGCTGGTTTTCTTCAATCCTGATGGCCAAAGTGAGACATGCAATTCCGGAAATTTGAAGATTCCTCTTGTTCTTAAAATATCCTCGGCTTAGGAACCGATCAAGAAGGCTAACACCTAGGAACATTGTCTCCTTTTGCAGCTCCTTAGTAGAAGATTGCTGCTTTGCCGAGCATGATTAACAATTCAGTGAGTACATGGAGATTGCTAAAGAAAGTAAAACTATGTAGTAATGGTACTCGTGAAAGAGGGAGATTTATCTAATGGATCTTTAATCAAATAGCTTAAGTGAGCCTTGCACGTGTTTTTTTCAATGGGCCATTCCATGTTCAATATATGTAAAATGAATCTCAAGGATGTTGGCCTTGTACAGAAGCATAATGCACGAATGATTGTTAAATGCAGAAGACATAGTTCAACGTATAACGTGTGCTTGTGCAAAATGCGTGAAAAAAGCTTACCAACTTCATTTGAATAATTTCATTGGATTCTCTTTTACAAGAAGAATAATTACACTTTACAGCCAATAAAAAGGTTCATGCATCTGATCGAGTGGGGTAAACAAAGAATAATTTGTTTGTTCTTGGAGTGAGAGAGGCCTAAGACCACCTCCCACTAGTATACTAGTATTAGCAAACAGGTTATAAAACTCTGACCCAATAGTCATAAATGGAGAGACTAGTCAAGGGTTAGCTGACCAAATACCTAATGTGTGAGAGAAAGATTGTTGGATTTATCTCACGTCGAATGTGAAAAGAACTGGTAGTCAGATTGTAAGTGTGAAGAAAAACTTCACTTCAGTAGTTAACTAGAGAGGCCTAAGACAACCAGCCCCTTCCACATTTAATGTGGAATATATCCGCAAAACATAGGATAAAGTATATTCACTCATCTACCAGAATATGCTCCATTATTAATTGAGTAAAACAGATCGCCACAGCCAACATGAAAATAATTCGTTGCTACTAGAAAGAGTAAAATCAGTTGAAAAAAGGTGCGAGCTGTAAAGCATGACAAAAGGAGCTGACCTCAACTATCCAATGAACCATCTGTAGCCTTTGCTGAATGACGAGCTCACCGTAGTCAGTGGAGGAGCAGTACTCCTCAGCATAGTCATGTAAATACACTCCTCTTCTCTCTCTTTCTCTCGTCACCTGATAGCTCTCTTCCTCCTCCTCGTCTTCAAATCTCAATATCTAATAATGGAAACGAAAAAGAAAAGTACAAAAGACAAAATTAGCATACATGCATCGTGCGTAATAAATAATGCATTTACAAATTCATGAATAACTCACATTGAACTGATCGGAAGTCTCATGCGGAGACCGCGAACGCACTTTACAATCTAAAGCAGAGACTGACTTGCAGAACTGCCGACCGTACAGAAGGAAGAAATTGAATGTTGGAGATGGACTCTTATCACCTTGTGATCTCTCGGAGAGCTGGCTTCCAGAATCATACGATTCATACCACATCGATGGACTGTAATCATCTGTGAAATACTGATCGGAACTGTCCTCGAAACTGTCTAAAGTGTCCGATGAGTAGTACTCTGACACTTCGTCACTTTCGAGACTCTCTCTACAGGCAAGATCAAAGTCCGCCGAAATTAGCTTCCGCACTTTTTCTGTAGTTGATTCGGAGTTCGAAATTGAAAATTTCGAAGTGCCTTCGTTTTTTGACATTTTGTTTTCGCTGTCTCTAATCGATTTTGGAGATGATTTGCCAATTTCAGAACAGATGCTCTCTAATTTCGTTTCACATGGCAGTTTCGAACTAAAATCAAGTGAAACAACTTTGTTTTCAGGTAGTTTGAGGGAACTCTCTGTTCGTTTCACTTTCTCACCTACGGATTTCGGAAATTTCCTGGAATATTGGCGGACAGTAGAATTTTCAGATCGCGCAAATGATTCTGAATCTTCGAATCCTTCAATTGTCTTTTTAATTTCGTAGTTCGTCGCTTGTAAAGACGATTCTGAATCAGAGACAGCTGAAGTAGCTTTGTTTGTTCTGATTTGCTTTGAATGATCCTGTTCAGGCGCTGTATCTGCTCCGAGCTTCAGTTTCTTCTCGGAAAACTGCACAACGGAAGATGTTTCACCGATTCCGTCAACTTTCTTCACATTTTCAGCTTGTTTACCAATTCTACTCTTCGACTTCGAACCTCTCTTTCCATAAACTGCTCCAGAGCACGATTCAACACATGACGATTCAGAAATTTCTTCTTCAATTCTCTTATCGGCAACTTTCTCACTTCTCTCAGTAGCTCTCAGTTTGTTATTCGATCTCGTAATTCTCCTAACATCTTCACCAGCACTGATCTCACTAGAGCCTCTCTTCTTCAGAGAACTCTTCGGTTTAACCGAAGTCAGACTAGAATCACATGAAGGTTCCGTCGTCAAGTGCGACGAAGCAGTAGGATCAGAAACGAAGAGAATCGGAGATATAGGAGATCGTCGACGGTGAGGAAGCTTCGATCGGACCTTCTTCATCGCGGAGAAATGCTGCAGTTGTACTGATTCAGTCTTGCGTTTCATCAAGAGAAACTTGCTTTTTTAAGTTTTTGAGTTCGAATTTGGGATTCGACCCGTTGCAGAAACTGTATGAGTCTGAGAAATGTGTGTGTTGAGTTCAAAGTTGTGTGTTGTGTGTGAGGAGAAACTGAAGCAGGGAAAAAAGTGGTTAAGAACGTTGGAGTGAGGGGAACGTGGGGGTATATATACCGTGCGGTCATGTGGAAACGACGACCACCGTTGCGAATAATTTTATTTTTACTTTGACCCCCAAGATCTTATTGTATTCCAAAATAACCCCTTTCATGGTTTAAAAATATAAAGGTAAATTGTCTTTTACCCCCTTTTTATTTTGCTTTGGTATCATTCTATCTTTGAACTTCAAAAGCCTACACTCTATTCACGTTTAATTTCCGAAAAGTGAAAAAAATTATATATATTTTCTGTTTAAACTAACGAAATTTACATTAAAATGGACGAAGTAAATTTTTTCATCCAAAATTTTCTGTAATTTAACGATATTATCCTTTTATTTTTCAGTTTTTTATTTTCTATTTTCATTTTTTTTGTACTTCTTTTTAGTGTTATTTACACTTTGCACCCACTAAATTGTATTTTAACACTAACTCAAAATATAGGAGTAAAGGTACAGTTATAAAACAACTTAATCTTCTTCGTCACGACCACCACCACGCTATTGGGGCTCACAGCCGAACAACCCACCACCACGGCTTCTTCTACTCACCGTCAAACAACCCACCACCACAGCCTCCTTTACTCACCGTAAACAATCCACCACCATGTTGCCTTTGCTTATTGACAAACAACCGACCACAACAGCCTCCTCTGCTCGTAGCCGAACAACCCCCCCACACGGTCTCTACTCACTACCAAACGTGCGTACGAATTTCAAAAAAAAAATTAAGATCTTTTCACCGCTAAACAATCATCATCAGCGATGGATGGGTTGCGGAAGAGAAAGAGAAAGAGCCTCCTCTACTCATCGCCAAACAACCAAAACCTCCACCCCACCATCGTCATTCCATTAGAAGGCATCCGACGGTAAAACCGACACCGTCGGATGCGTTGTGAGAGAATAAAAGGAAAATAGTAAAAAAATGAAAGAAAAAGAAAAGGAAAAAAATATAAAATAATTATAGGCATATTATTGTATTTTTATTCTAACTAAAAGAGCAATTAAGTCATTTCTTATGTTTTTTTGATGGAAGGGAGATGAAAGACAATTTACCCAAAATTATAATATTAATTCTTAGGCCACATGCATTGGGGACCACGAATATTGTTAATGAAAAAGCAATTAAAAAAAAATCATATTTATTAATAGATTAAAACTTTTATGTTATTATCTCGATTTTGAAATTTATAAGTATTAAAAACTTATCAAATAAATTTATATATTTCTAAATTTATACGCATTAAAATAATAAATAATTAATTGATAAAGTATATATATAAAATTTAAAAGTCATGTAATAAAATTAAGCTTTACAAATGGATGGGTGAAATTTTCATGAGAGAAAATTATCTCTTAAATATTATATTAACTCATCATAACTGTCCATTTACTTCAAATTAATCCATATTGCTAATGAAAATACGATTTAAAAAAAATCATGGAGATTTATTAATAGACTAGTTTTGCCCCGTGCGTAAAGCCACTAATATCATTCTAGTTATAACATTCTAAATCAATTAAACCCGTAAATGGAGGATGGAAAGGGGAAAGAGTGGGTTGAGTGGTGCAATGATGATGAAGTAAAGGAAGAGTAGATTGAGTGGTATAGAGAAATTTGAAATTAGCGGATTTAAAAGTTACAAAAATCAAATTTTAACCATTCGTCTTTTAAAATTAGACCTAGACCGTTAAAATGTATTTCTGTCCTGATTTATTAATAAATGAGGAATTCCCAGTGCCTAAAGACACTATCGATTTTTAGATTTATAAATGTAAAAAAAAAATCATAAATAATAAAAAATTAGTTAATAAAGTACATCAAACTTGAAAATGATACAAAGTATAATTAAATTTAATTGTTTTGAAAGTATAAATGTGAGATTTTTAAGGAATATTTTTTTTTTCTATCTAATTTATTGATTGAGTTGAGTGGTATAAAAAACTTAAAATGAATAGGTTGAGAGATTATAAAAATTCGAATCATTCATTTTTTAAATTTAAATCTGAATTTTTAAAATATATTTTTATTTTAATTATTATTAGTTTTTTTAATCTTTTTCTCTCTTATCCTTTTTTGTATGAAGTAAATTTGTCTTGTTATGCAAAAGTGGGTAAGGGGTGTGGCAGTCGTGTGCTAATAGTGCTTTCTAAATTTAATTTAATGAAGGGAATTCTTTACCATAATTTCACATTTAAATATTTATATCGCATGAACACTGCAATTTAAGCTCATTTTGTTGGACTATGAGAGTACGGAGTTGTTTACCTAATAAATTTTAATTAAATGTTTAATTTTTGAAACCGTAGTGATTTTAACTTATTTAAGAGAGAAGGGTCCAAACCTTGGCTTCCGATAACCGGGGTTCCGAACACCGCCTTTACACTTTTATTTTTTATTTTTTTTAAAAAAGGGTTAAAACTGAGATAATGAGCCCCGGTTATATAGTTTGATTTTTATTTTTTACTTTCCTGAAACCCGTGTTCACAACACTGCTGCCTTAATTTTTTATTTTTTTTTGAAATCGGGGTAATGAATCCTTGCTTCATTGTGTATGAGAAAAAAAGAAAGAAATTTGTTGCCGGTGTACATTAAGGTGGGGTTTGATATGCGGAATTCAAGACGGGATTAGAATGACCATGAGAATAGTTATTTCATTCCTATGTTTAGTAAATGTGATTAAATCCCATCTCATTATCAAAGATTCTCTAATTCCACAAAACATGAGATTAATCAATATCAAATAAACTTGGTATTAGTTAATCTGAATTATATGGGATTAAATTTTAATCATTTATCAGTCAAAAAACGAGACTAAATACTAACAAAATATTTAAATTGGAATGAAATTTAATTAAATTAACTATTATACTGTTTGAAAATTTAATTAAATTACTATTTTACCATTTGATAGCAATATCACATAATCCAAAGATATGAATGATAATGAATATTTTATTCTATTACTAATTGTCATTCCATTTTATTTTAATCGCTACCGTAGGGTGCGTAAGAGTATTGGCAAAGATGATAAACCCCATCCACTAATAATGCTTGGTCGTCTATTAAGTATTGACAAAACTGATAAAGAAAAAGCTCACCAGATCTAAATATAGCTTTTAAAAAATTTGGATACTCCCCACCATTTTTATGAAATATTTGGGAACATTATCATTTTAGTTCTTAAATAATTGAATTTTTTGTTATGGAAATTCAAATTTTATAACTCATTATTCACCTCATTTATTTGGTATAATATTTTTTATTTATAAAAATTCCAATAATTTTGTTAAAAATTCAAAATCACTGTATGACTTAAAAATCAATATAATTCTTTACAGTAACTTTCATGTAGTGCAATAATTTTAGATTTTTTACATAATTACTATAGTGCGTGTACTGCATTTGTAAACTGTTCACCAAACTTTCTTAAATAAATCAATTTTAATGTACCTGTCAAAAATTCAAAATCACTGTAGCACTCAAAGGATGAAGGATGACTAGTCGAGCCGCTACGGCCAGAAGCAGAGATGCTTATGGCCCAACAGAGCTAGCTTGTCGGTACTTGGAAGTCTTCTCCACCTTCTGCTGCTTTCAGGTAAAGCGTTAAACAAGACTCACATCAACACAACAAGAAACAATGAGTTGTTCAATTCAATAATAAAGTACGATGGCAAACTATGGTTCAATTTATACCATAAGAAGTTGTAAACGGTGGGCAAGAAGCACTGGAAGTTGACTGTCAATTTCCTGCACCAGCCATTCCGTTGCTACCTGCCCAAAATGTCTTTTGCTGTGCACTGAAACAGTAATTTAGAACTTCTAGTAAAGTTCAATTCATTCAATAATTAAATAAGACTTGCTTTGGATAGGGAGATACCTAGACTTATCGTAGAAACGGACTCTCAGGAAGCAGGACAACTGATATTGGGAGATTGTTCAGACGCGTATAGATACAAACCTTGAATAGAAGACTATAAGAACAACTCCAACCCAATAACGAAAAGGTTAGGCAAATAGATTAACTACTATTTTGGCTCATGAAGAATGGGAATAACAACTCTAACCCACTAGCCATCATGGTAGCTATCATAGGGTTAAATTTTTACCACAAAAATTATAACCAAGTGATGGCGTAATTGCACCGACAACTAACAACCCCGTGATTGTCCTATCACGCAATAGAAATGCACCGACCGTATGAAAAATACACACATCCTTGCAACGTTATACAACGAGTATACACCGAAATACAGTACCAGAAACGTACCCATGCAACGACACAACAACGTTTACGGGAAAACCCAATCTTGTATTATATAACTCGGGTTACAAGAAACCAATTACAACAATGGTCTGTAAAATCCGCTACTATACATTCACTAACCAAAAACAAACCCAAAACATGATTATTTATAGGAGAAATCAGCAGTTGACAACCCCAACTGCCTAGGCAGACAACCGACATTTGCCCTGACACGTGTCCAACCCACATGAGTTAGTTTTCATGTCTGAAAACTAACTAAAATTGCCATATGAAACTGTTTAGACAGCACCCACATGTCTGGCACATGTTTGGTAACCACCAGTCCATCATCTCACCATAAGCTCAGTTTCATTCAAGCGTTTTTGCACCGTGCCAACATCCTGTCTCGTTGCCATCTCGTCCCACAGTCATGCCGACGTTCGCCAACGTCTTGCCACGCCGCCTGTATGGCCAGAACGCGTTGTTGCGCCCATGTTCTATCTCGTTGTGTCGTTGCGCCCAATGACTTCCTAACACCGTATGCATTTTCCGTACCATAATGCACCGTCGTTCCCAACAGTCTGTCATGTTGTGCGCATGACACTGTTTACAACGTAGCGTTGCGCCTACGTTGTGCCGCCTTGCCTTGGTGCCGCACCGGGGTCTTTCTCACTGCCTGACACCTAGTGGTGTTGTGCCACAATGCCATTGGTCACCGACGTACACCAAGTTGGTGTCTTCCTTGCCAACGACCCCATCCGTGCCACATGCACCATGTCTGGTAGCAAAGTGCACCAAGCTGGTGCTGTTTGGTCTTCCAGCATTGTTAGGGGCTAATAGTAGCCGAAATGCCTCTGCGCTTATACATGAGCTATATTTGGAGAGTTTCATCCATCTAGGCGAAAAAAAGTTGGCTCCAAAAAAGTTAGTTATTTTGGGTATTGGTAATTTAATTTGGTTATTAAATTAAAATGAGCTATTTTAATTAGATTATGTTGATGTCAAATTTTGGTTAACACCAATGGTATGGTCCGGTCAGCCTTGGATGGAGTTGGAGAGGCCTGGAGTAGATATCTTCATTCCGTGGAGCTTCTAATCCATGGAGAGGTCTCAGGCCAGGAAGGGACGGGCCTAAGTTGGAATTAACCTAAAAACCTTCTAGGCCAAGAAGGGAAGGACCAAAATGCCTTGGGACTTGAGGAAAAGTGAACAGGAGCTTGAGAAGGAGTTGTTCCGGGAAGAAGAGGGCCGGAATGCTTTCTGATCTGGGAAGGGAAAAGTCCGAGATGGGCAGCAACCTGTCACCTATACACGTAATCTAGCCGGGGGTATCCCGAAAAACCCCTCCGGCGTGAGAATCAGCGTATGGGGGAAAGATTTGTAAAAGTGTTATCATGTAGAGTGAGCAAATATTGTGTGCGCTTGGAGTAAATTTATTTATCTTTTTTTAGGAGAATTTTTCTACCTTTGAGCAATTATATGCTCTTCTTTATATAGGCATGGAGTGGATTTGATTAGTGGCCTAAACAAGGATTAGTGTCCCTTCTAAATAACATTAATGTCCCATCTTGGCATGTAGCCAGTGAGAAGGTGCCAAGGGCCTCTTATGTTCCCCATGTTGAAAGATATTTGGTGATATTTGTTGTTGAGGAAGAGAGTCATTGTTAGGGAAGAGAGCCATCATGATAGTTGTAGATATTCTGGGATATTTTGGATATTTGTGAAGATATTCTCGGAGGACACTTTCCTGTTGCGCCTAAGATGGGGAATTTGACCTTTACCCTTCCCGGATCTGCGCCCGAGATGGGGAATTTGACCCCTGTCCTCCCCAGGTAATCGGAGGGGTGAAGAGGGAGTTATGCAGAGCTTCTCGCCCTGCCCTTCCCGGATAGCTAGAGACGGGAATAGGGCTTTGCTAAAGAGCTTGTGGAGTTGAATCCGGAGATAGACAATGCCGTTGTACCGGATGCTGAGATGGGGAAGGGTTTCCCATCTCGACGGCAGCTCGCCTTCTCTTCCTGGAGAGCGCTGAGGCCTTTGGGATGGTTGGCATGTTTAGAAATGTTCATCTACCCGATATAATCTTCACACTTGACCTTTGGCAAGGGTTGACCTTGATGGAAAGTTGCGGACACGCGGCGGGTCTCCAATTGGTTGCATTGTAGTGACAATTTTTACACTTATCAGTAGCCACCCACTCCTTAGTAGCGAGGTACGAGGAACTGGGGAGTAGTATTGATTCCTCCGCTGGTTGACGGAACTTCGCTCCATCCCGATCCCGAAAATGCCGAAACGGGAAAGAATTTGGGCTCGGTAAGGTACCTGAGTACGGAGTTTAGCTCCTGCTCGGTGGATTGCTTGAGCATAACTTGGAGATAGACCTGAGCCCTGCCCGGTCATTTTCGTAGACTTGGACATTTTTGTTGTTATGTCCCACTCTCTGTTGTTTTCGAAGACTTGGACATTTTTGCTATTATGTCCGTCTTTTGTCCTTCTAGGAGCATCGTCCCTTTATGTTGCCTGAGCAAGCTCGGCTGTTAGGGGTGGGATGCTTAACTGTAGGCCCTCAAACTCAATCGATGTTCTGCCATCGGAAGATAATAGCTATCAATCCCTGAGTTCCAAACTACTGACCTGTGGAGAGGGTCTAGTTACACCCCTGACGCAGTGCGTCAGAATGGTTTTTTTTTTATGGAGATTACCCTCAACGTCGCGCGTCGGGGTACTTTTCCTCTGTGGAGATTATCCTCAATGTTGGGCGTCGGGATACCATCTCTTTATGGAGATTATCCTCTACATTGGGCTTCGGGATACCATTTCTTTGTGGAGATTATCCTCGACGTTGGATGTTGGGATACCGTTGAGAAGAATCATTCACGACGCTGGAGTCGGAATGAGGATTTTGAGAACCATCCACGTCTCAAGGGGTCGAAATACCGTTGAGAAGAATCATTCACGACACCGAGAGTTGGGATGTTGATTTGAAGAATCATCCACGACTCAAAGGGCTGGAATGCCGTTGAGGAGAATTATTCACGATGCCAAGAGTCGGGATGCGGATTTGGAGAATCATCCACGACTCAAAGGGTCTAAATATCGTTGCTGGAGATAGGCTAGAGGGCTATTCATCCCCATCCGAGATGAGATGGAGGGCTGCTCATCTCTACTATGGATAATGCCGAGATGGGGACTAAAGTCCGAACATCTGGTCTGGGGACTCTTGACATTTCTCCAGCCGGGTTGCTATCCACCGTGCTGTTAGGGTATCTTGGTCGCAAAGACTAACCAGGCCTTGTATGCATCTAACTTCTAACCGAGATGAGAGCAGATAATGATTGGATGAAGGCTTTTTGTAGTATTTCCCACAGACGGTGCCAAACTGTTGATGTCAAATTCTGGTCGACACCAGTGGTATGGTCCGGTCAACCTTAGATGGAGTTGGAGAGGCCTGGAGTGGAGATATTTATTCCGTGAAACTTCTAATTTGTGGAGAGGTCTCTGGCCTGGAAGAGGTCCTTGGCTAGGAAAGGACGGGCCTAAGTTGAAATTAGCCCAAATACCTTCTAGGCCAAAAAGGTCAGGACCAAAATGCCTTGGGACTTGAGAAAAAAGTTAACAGGAGCTTCAGAAGGAGTCATTCCGGGAAGTGGAGAGCTAGAATGCTTTCTAATCCAGGAAGGAGAAAGTCCGAGATAGGTAGCAACCTGTCACCTGCACACGTAACCTAACCAAGGATATCTCGGAAAATCCCTCCGGTGTGAGAATCAGCGTACGGGGGAAAGATTTATAAAAGTTCTATCATGTAGAGGGAGCAAATATTGTGTGTGCTTGGAGTAAATTTTATCTCTTTGTTTTTAGGATAATTTTTCTACCTTTGAACAATTGTATGCTAACATTTATATAGACATGGAGTGGATTTGATTAGTGGCTTAAGTAAGGATTAGTGTCTCATCCAAATTACATTAATGTCCCATTTTGGTATGTAACCAATCAGAGGGTGCCAAGGGGCTCTTATGTTCCCCATGTTGAAAGATATTTGGTGATATTTGTTGTTGGGGAAGAGAGCCACTGTTGGGGAAGAGAGCCATCATGATGGTTGTAGATATTTTGAGATATTTATAGGATATTTTGGATATTTATGGGATATTTGTGAAGATATTCTCGGAGTGACACTTTCCTATTGCGCCCGAGATGGGGAATTTGACCCCTACCCTTCCCGGATCTGTGCCCGAGATGGAAAATTTGACCCCTGCCTTTCCAGGATTTACGCCCGAGATGGGGAACTTGACACCTGCCCTTCCCGGATAGCCGGAGGGGGGAAAGGGAATTATGCGGAGCTTCTCGCCTTGCCCTTCCCTGATAGCCGAAGACGGGAAGGGAGGCTTTGCTGAGGAGCTTGTGATGTTGATTCCCGAGATGGACAATGCCGCTATAGAGAATTCCAAGATGGAGAAGGGTTCCCCATCCCGGATGCTGAGATAGGGAAGGGTTCCCCATCCCGTCGAGGCTCGTCTTCTCTCCCTAGAGAGTGCTGAGGCCTTTGGGATGGCTGGCATGGCTAGAGATGTTCCTCTGCCCGGGATAAAATTTTCACACTTGACCTTTGGCAAGGGTTGACCTTGATGGAGAGTCGTGCACACATGGTGATCTCCGATTGTTGCGTTGAAGTGACAATTTTTACACTCATTTGATTAGTTTAGGCTATTTAATTAAAATATATTATTTAATTATTTATTACTAATTTTTTTTTTAATATTATTTCATTTAATTATATCTCATTGTGTGTTTATTGTTAAATTTTTTTAATAATTTGAAAGTTAGTTAATGTTATTTTTTTATATATTCAATTTATGTGTTGGATTATTTGGTTTGGACAAGTGTTTAAGTGAGTTTAAGTGTATTGGGTTATCTAATTAAGTGAGTATTTAGTTGAAAATTTAAATAAAATTAATAAAAAAAAAAAAAATGGCTAACATAAATGTCTATTTGGGTTAGAGTGACTTTTTGATTTTGGACATGCAAATTACTAGTCAAATAGGTATATATTGATTTGTTTATTCTAAATGGCTCTCTTGTATTGGAGTTGCTCTACGAGAGTCATGAGGAACAATGATTATGTCTTACAGTTTATTCTTAGAAAAGCGAACAAATGTGTGGACCATTTGGCTAAAGAAGGAGTTAATGGATGTATTGACCCGAAGATTATGGAGTCTTCACTGGACGAAACGATAGATATGGTGTTGTCAAAGATGGACACGATTATCTTTGATTGGTGACTGTAGTGTGTTTTTCATGCTCTTTTATGTACCAAGAAAAAATAAGTGCGCTTAGCTTATCATGTAATGCCAACGTTATTATCCGCAGTAGCAGTTATTTGGCTGGTTTTCTTCAATTGTGATGGCCAAAGTGAGACATGCAATTCCAAAAATTTGAAGATTCCTCTTGTTCTTAAAGTATCCTCGGCTTAGGAACCGATCCAAAGGCCAACACCTAGGAACATCGTCTCCTTTTGCAGCTCCTTAGTTGAAGATTGCTACTTTGCCGAGCATGATTAACAATACTGATCCGAATTGGAGTGATGATGGAGCAAGTTGAATGATATAGAGAAATTTGGAGTAGATTTAGAATTTACAAAAATTAAATCTCACATATTCGTCTTTTAAAATTAGATTTGCACAGTTAAATTATATTTTTGTCCTGATTTATTTATACATCAGGGATTTCCCGTGCCTAAATAATACTATATCAAGTTTTAAATTTATAAGTATAAAAAATAATAAAATAATAAAAAAATTACTAAAGTACATATATAATTGAAAATGGTACAAAAATATAACTAAATTTAACCGTTTTGGAAATGCAAGTGTGAAATTTTTAAGTATGAATTTTTTTCCCAAATATTTTATTTTTCTATCTAATTTATTGAGTGGATTGAGTAATGTAAAGAAATTTAAAGTTAATAGACTGAGGTTAAAAAAATTAAATCTCAATCATTCATTTTTTAAATTTAAATCGGAATCCTTAAAATATATTTTTATTTTAATTATTAGAGTAAAATATATTTTAAATCCTCTAACTATTGACACGTTTTTATATAGTTTAATAAATTTTTTCGTTTTAGTTTAAACCATTTAAGTATGAAAGTGGTTTTAAAATGTCTTTCTGTTAGATTTTTCACCGGTGAAGCTCTCTTTCTCTCTCTCTCCTCTCTTCACCAAAGCTCTCTCTTTCTCTCTCCACCACCTTCTTCCATCGTCACACAGGGGGTTAATTCACCTCGTTAATTCTGTTAGTTTGGATGAAAAATCTAAAATAATGACCTTTTAAAATTATTTTTATTCTTATAGGGTTTAAACTGAAATAAAAAAAAAAGGGTTTAAACTGAAATAAAAATAAAATATTGGACTATATAGAAACGTGTTAATAGTGAGAGGGTTTAAAATATATTTTGTCATAATTATTATTGTCTTTTTAATCTTTTTATCTTATCCTTTTTTGTATAAAGCAAATTTGTCTTATTATGCAAAAGTGGGTAAGGCGTGTGGCAGTCGTGTGGCCTACTGACCCCCAATGCTGCAAAGTTGCTATGCACAGATAGTATCTTACAGGCGGGACTTGTCATTGTTATTGGCACTTTGCCAATGGATTATATATATATATATTACGGTATATTTAAGATTTGAACTCTAGACTTTCTAAAAAAAAAAAATATGATAAAAAAAAAAATTCAAAAAAAACTTGTATGGTATGAAAAAAAAAATAATAGGAAGAAAAAATATATAATTTTCTTAAGTAGATTTTTTTTTCCCACACCAATTTGCAAATGACAATTTTTTTTTCAAGAATATAGTCAAATTGTAATTACTCTATCTTTAATCTATTTTCTTAATATATGAAAATAAAATATTAAATTACATTAAAGTGAATTATTTTCTCATTTTTCTTCATAACCAAACAACACTAGTAAAACAATTTTTCTTTCGCAATGAATGAAATATTATTCTCTTTTTTTTTTTTTTTTTTCATCCTTCCGAAGTTTTAGCGCAATAGTAGAAGTTGTCGCCGTGTGACTTGAAGGTCACGACCCGGCTTCAAGTCGTGTAAACAATCTCTTGCAAATTAATGTAAGACTATATATAATAAATCTCACTGATCCGACCCTTTTCCAGACCCCGCGCATAACAAGAGCTATATAGCACGAGACTTCTTTTTTTTTTTTACATCATTCCAACCAAAAAAAGAGTAAACGATAATACAACCACTAAAACTATCATGCGTAAAATATTAATATTACAGGATCTTGAATATAACAAATTTAAAGAATATATTTAACTATAAAAAAACGCCAAAATTATATAAAGATGTTTTGTTGAAATGGGATTTCTTTTTATATTGATGGAATTTTCTCAATAAAAGAAAGAGAAAAACATCATGAGGATCCAAAAATGTCATCAAATTACCGACTAAACCCACTAATTAAATAATAAATCAAGAAATCTAAGGTTACAAATTATATGCACAACGTAGTCCCAAAATTCTGATCCGTGCACTTTCTATTGACAAATTTACCCTCACAAGATTTGTGATAATGAAGATTTTATAATAGGGATTTTGAGTTTTTATATTCAATAAATTTTTTTTATTAAAATTAAAATAACTATTATTGTACGTATTTTTTTTACAATCTAATTATATATTTAGATTCATCTAGATAGGATCTTTAAAACGATATCAAATTCACTATTTTTTTTTTCATTTGTTTTAGTTTTCATATGCATGTTACATTCAATATTATTGTACATGAATGTTACATATAATATGGCGTAAAACATGCAAATATGAATAAAAATAAAAATACGGTAATGTTTCATGTAACATTATTGTTGCATGAATGTTACTTGTAATATGATGTAATTACTAAGTCAAAAATCATAATCAAATGAGACATGGACATCCCCAATAAAATTGTAAACATGGATGTTACATGTAAATTTTTTATATAGACTCATATATATGGAGAAAAAGAAAGAGAAGTTACATGTAACATCGCTGTTACACGAATGTTATTTTTCCTATTATCAACAATGTTACATTTCACACGCAAATAAGGAGTCATAATCAAATGTTACGCGGACATTCAAAATACAATTGTAGACATGAATAATGCATGTAACATTGCTATGTAGACTCATATATGGATGAAAAGAAAGAGAAGTTATATGTAATATCGTTGTTACACGAATATTACATATTACACAATGAAGCCTATGAATGTTACATATAACACTTATAATCAACACGATAAACATCTCCAAAAATATGATTAATATCTCGTTTCAAAAAGAATTAATCGCACATAATTGCTTTGTTATTTTTTCACATTTTGATTGAGATAAAAAAATCAGGTAGTTTCGTTGCACATGGAGATGGATTAGCTCTGTAAAACGAGAATGTGTTATGTAACAGCACAGTAATTAGGGGCATTTTAGTCACAAAAATACCATAAGGACCTATAGGTTCAAAGAAAAAATATCGGATTTGTTTGGTAGTTTTGGCCCTTTTTTGGGAGTGTTTGGTAAGCGCTCCTAAAAGAAATACATGTCGTGTTTAGTAATCTATTGAGCTTAGGGGTCAGTTAGTGTCGAAATATAGTTAACACCCCTGGTTAGGGTCCAAGTGAATTTTCTTTGCTGGGGTATAATTCTTGTGTTCGGTGGGCACTATCGAGTGAACGGTCTACGGTCAAAGTCTATAAGGTTCAAACTAATACTTGCACAAAGACCCGTTGGGGGTGTGCCCAACGAAATCTCTTCGGCGTGAGAGTAAGAGCTTGGGGGAGAAAGAGTATGGTATTGTCTTATATGGAGATTCTTAGCATTACCTGAAGCATTTAATACCTTGTTATTTATAGGATAGGAATTGGATTAGCCTTGCCAAGTTAGGGCCTTAAGCGAGGTCAATTAGTGTAATCTGGTGCATGGCCAATGGGGAGGCGTGTGGGATGACTTTGGATCAAAGAAAAAAAATGTTCATGTTGAATTCAATATAGTGTATTTATTTTAGTGGTTGAATCTAGTTGTGTTAAATTCAGCAAATTAGCTTACATTTGCATAAGGTTTGTATTTGTTTGGAACATGACTGAATTTATGGACACGATTATGTTGAATATAATACTAAAATATAATGAATATTTAAGATGAAACATAATATTATCATATTGAATATAATATCATAACTTGTCATCTTGTCCTTGGTTATGTATATAACAAAATACGACGGTTTTATGTTTGTTGAATTCAGCACAATTTTTGAATTCCAGAAATCAAACTTTACTTAACTGATCATATTGAATTATACACAAATTTTGAATTCAACACACTCGTGAATAACTAATTTCAAATTTAATAAATAGTTGAATTCAACACTGATTATATTTCTTTCATGCAAAAAATATGATTAGCATGTTATTTTGAAATTTTAAAACAGACGATTATGACTGTGTAATTTAATCATGTAAAGAACAAAACAAAATTAATTATTGCGTAATTACTTACAAGAATTTTTAGTATAATTTATTATAATAAATATTTTTTTTTGGAATAAATATTTTGAGAATATCTCCACTATCTTTATTTACAGTAAATGTTTTATTTGAACTCAACTTGATAAGGAAATTTTAATCACATGTCAATTCTGAAAATCAATTGTGAGCATTTTTATCATGCAAAATTTGAAGATAGAATTATTATATAAAAAAAAGTAAGTCAATGAGATTATTTGATTCATTTACAATTAATAGGTATTAATTGGTAATTTGTGTTAAAAAATAGGTTCTTATTTTTTCAATTTTTAAACCAAATCAAACTATAAAAATAATCGAAACCAATCAAACTAAACCATACTAATCTAATATAAAATTAAAAAATAACCCCTTGATTTGTTTAGTTTTTCAATTTTCGCTTCCACCGTATACGAAATTTTATGTATGATTTGGGGAAATTTGGTTGGCCATATCTATGTACTCAGGACATTACACATGGAAGAAGCTGCCACCTTAGAAAAGTAAATCACAAGTGGTGAGGAATTGGCCGAGCTTGGGCCTCCGAACACCCTATTTTCGGTATTACCCAATTGTTGGTCCCTTTGGCCAAGCTCCGGCCTTCGAACACCTTCTATTTGGTAAATCTCAATTAGTTCCCCCTTTGGCCATGCTCCTGTCTTCGAACACCCTCTATTCGGTAAATGCTAAATGGTCGAATCCTCACCCGAACACCGACCTCCAAAAACTCCTTGTTCGATAATTCCCAATTTGAAGACCCATCCGCCAAATGCCGCCCTCCGGACACTCTTTGCTCGGTAAATATTAAATGGGAGCCCCATCTCCTGTTAACCAAGCAGTGTTCCTCATTACGTTCGAGCAGGGTTCAACATGGTGTCTGCTCAGTTCAGAAGCCTGGAAGATCTTGTAGGCCCCCAGCCGAGCTCCGGTCTCTGAGCACTCTATGTTTGGTATCTGTCATAGGGGACCTCTTGTCCGAGTAGGGTCCTCATTGCATCCCCTGCTCGGCCTGGTGTCTTTGGAGTCCTCTGAAGGCCAGCTCCGAGCTTGGTGGACTGAGTTCCGTTCTCTGAGCACCCCCAGCTCAATTTTTCCTCTCACCAAGCTCTCTGGATGTCCATGTGGCTTATGAACGAAGATGTTCGCCCTGAGATCAGTACCGAGGGCAGAACGACTCATCTCGACGATGCTATTACCATGGGTTGAACCCGTTCTCTATAATCATATTGGGTCGGCTCATGAGTTCTTCTTGACAGGTCTGAAGGCCAAACCCAGATGCTTAATCACCTTACTCGCCTATTCATCGGCCACGCGCCGAGTTACGATAATTAACCGAGCTCATGCCCCTAATATTGAGGTGTTAATTGAGCTCATCGCCTATATATATGCCTAGGCATTCAATGTTCCAGGTATCACTTATCATTTGTTTGAAGACATTTTTAGCTTTCTCTCTCGAGCTCTTACTCTCACGGCGAAAAGATTTCAGCGGGTACAACCCCGATGGGTCTTTGTGCAGGTACAAACTTGGAATCTCATCTCGGATTGCACAGAGTGACACTAGGCCTCAAAGCAATAGAAATTCACTGATCTTCGATCTTGGTCTCCAACAGACATCACCCCACCGCAACAAGAAATTCATATTATCTTTGACCAGACCAACTCGAGGTGTTAAACACTTTTTTACACAAACAATATATATTTATCAGACACAAACAATATATATTTAACAAAAAGTATAGTTTTCAAACCCAAATTCTCTTAAAAAGGGATAATTACAAAATTGGGTTAATTTCTTTTTACTCCTTTATTTTGGTCATGTTTTGTTTTAAGCTCTCAACTTTAAAATCCTATATATCACCCTTTTTTAGTCTTCAGCTAAAGCGAGAAACTCACATTTTATTAAAAAAAATTATATAAAATAATTTTTTAGTTAAATTTAATATTTAAAAATAATAAAAGAGAAAAACTAAAAATTTCTCTCTATAGCTCTTTGTTTTTTTCTTATTTAGGCAAGACAAAATAAAATAAAAATTAGAGTAAAATGTAATTTTATTCATTTCAAGTAAAATCTAGAAAAAAAAAATCATTTATTTCTTAGCATATTTGGTTAAGTTAAAAAAATAAAAAAATCAATTAATTATATAAATAGAAAAGGATAAAATAGAGAGGACAAAATAAACCAAGATCAAAGTATAAGGGGTTAAAAGGTAATTATCCCTATTAAATTTCATAGAGCCGTGGGGCTAAGTTAATGTGTACACCTAGGCATATCACTAGTACTAGTGACACTCTTAATTCCACTTGCATATTGGTCCCGTTCTTCCACTACCAAATGGTATTTGTGGCTATTGGCTAAATAAAACTACCGGCTTTCTTCTTTTTGCCTGGTGCAGCGAACGCCCACCTAGAATACATTAAATATCGATCAAGGTTGGACTTTTCTATAAGAATTTTAAGAATTTAATTTTAAATTTAATTTTGAATACACCAAGTCGATGATTAGTTGAGAGGTAAGTAAATTGATCCGAACATAACTTACAGTATAATAAGAAAAAATCAATTTATGACTAACATTTGTCTAACGTTCTAAAGTTGCAATGATCTTAAATGATGGTGTATCTTGAATAATTTGTCATGTTAGATGGATATATATTATTGTTTATTAGGACAAAAGTATAGTAGGCACCTAACATTATTTTTTGGCATCATTAGAAAATAATATCCTATTGTTTTGCACAACATTATATTAACATCTCCTCAAATTGTTGATCACCTTTATTAGATTTCTTCAACTTTTAACCTGATAATTACAACATAAGTTGTCTTTTTCAAATTGATTCTAATGACGGTTAGGCAACATATGTCTAACTAATTACTATCGTCAGATATGATTCTTTATGCTTTGGTTCCTTTAAAAAATGCATAGTGGGTGGGTCTATTGGCATTGCATTTTTTGGTGTGAGAATAATTAGTGTCCTGAGAAAATTTTGGTGGAGTATATGGAAGAAAATTGTGCGTACATTGACTAGACCCTTTTTTTAGTATTTATAGGAAATGTAATACTAGTTTGACAAGTCCTCCATAAATCGTGGCCATTTTCTATTAATGTTCGCGAAATTCATAGAATTGAGGAGTTATGGGTCGTTATACATAATCTTTCCATTTCTAGCGGGATTTGTGTAATTGATTTTAAGCATATGAGGTAATTGGTCTTGAGCATGGGAAGCGCCTTAGATCATTCTCGGTTGACCTAAGAATGATCTCTTCCCCGGGACACGTTAGTGCTTTATGCACGGGTAGCGCCAGTAATGATCTATATGTAGAATGTCTTCAATTTAGTCCTATGGAACCCGGTCAGAATCCTCGGGCTCTAGTACTAAGCTCGATATGGTGTGCAAGGCATTCGTATCCTTGAAGAAGAACTAAGCTTGAGGTTCACGTGCTTGTCACATGGGCCTTCCTCATATGTAATATTTTGGGACTTCTTAAAATATCACTCGCTATTTATACTCAAGTACTCAATAGATGTTGAGTTCTTTTTTCTTTTTGGTAAACAATAGATGTTGAGTTCAATAATCAATTAACTAGCATAATACGGGAAAACAACTTATTCAACTTGTAACATTAGGATTTGATTCAATATATATAATATTAAAAAAATAGTTATGGATAGAGAATAATGTTGCAACAAATTATTTTATAATTTTTTATTTGATTAATTTTCGAGTGGATATTTCATTTCTACTATTTCTCCTAATTGTGTTAGTTGAGAATTTGTATCTAAGAATTGTTAGTCCGATTGACAAATTGATGTATTCTTTCTCATTGTCAACCAGAGATTGATTTTTTTGAGAAACATTTTAAAAATTAAATCTTGAATTTAATCATAATGTACTAGAGCGATATGAAGGAGTGTGCTTTTAAGTGACGTGATTAGTCGAAGTGTGTAAACTGATGTGAACATATTTACAATAAAATTAAAATAATAAATAAAATAAAGTTAATTGAGAATTAGTGGATTGGCAATAGCATTTCCCCTAGTTTGAATTTCTGGTTTCACAAAATCAGTGTCCTGTATCGTAATTCGTAACTAGAAAGAATCGGCAGCAGGCATATCATCCACAACACAACAAAGCCCCCCAAACAAACTCTTTCCCTCCCGATCCCACTCACACGTCTCTTCTCTTCGGTAATTTCCGCCAATTTTCTTCTTCTCAGATCTGCCCGCCGTATTAATCATCAACCAATGGCTCAAAGTCTCGCCGGAGATCAGTCGGAGAAGCTTCTGCTGAATCAACACTCGGAGAGGCACTTCACCGCCGGAGAGATCGTCCGTGATATCATCATCGGCGTCTCCGATGGCCTTACCGTGCCGTTCGCGCTGGCGGCAGGCTTGTCCGGTGCAAATGCTTCGTCCTCCATCATTCTCACCGCCGGCATAGCCGAGGTCGCCGCAGGAGCCATCTCCATGGGACTCGGCGGGTAATATAGCATTTCGTTCGTGTTTTAGCTGTAATTTCGGATGCATTTTTTGTTTTTATCTGTAAGTGGTGTCATCACGAGAAACGGTGGAACAAAAATAATATTAATTAATTGCAGAAATTAATAGCAATTTGATTCCTTATACTTCATACCTTCAAGAGTGAAAGAATGTTAGCAGTTTGCTTTAAAAAAATTAAAAACAAGAATCATTTTCTTAAATTAATTCTAATTGTTTCTTGATTATAGCCTGAACACTTTTGAAGTTTTCTATTGTTTTTCAATGTCGAGACATTTTCGTTTCATGGAAATCTAAAGAATTATCGCCTGTAACATTCATTTTTTACAATATCTAGAATTATAATTTTACAAAATTCTGAAACAATTTTGTGAATATTTATGTGCAGTTATCTGGCAGCGAAAAGCGAGGCTGATCACTACATAAGAGAGCTGAAGAGAGAACAAGAAGAGATTGTTGCGGTTCCAGATACAGGTTTTGTTCAATGCAATATTCAGTAGATTTTAATGTTCTTATCTCGAAAAGATGTACATACATAATATGATATCAATTTAATTGGTCATACTTATATAATTCGTATAAGTTTAAGTTGTAGATTTCTAACTAATCAAATCACCGACACATCAGCTTGATCATTTCAATAAATACGAAGGTCACTCCTTAAAATCCTTTTATAACATTTTATTGACAAAATATCCTTCAACATATTTTTCTTATTCTTTTGTTTTCTAATTTTTGTTTTTATTTTTATTTTCTATCTTTCACTCTCTATCTTTTTCTCTTGTTTTCTATTTGTTATTTTTTGTTTCGTTTTGCTTTTTATTTGATTCAATTTATTTTTATTTATTTATTTATTTATTGCATATGTTGTTTATAGAAAGAAAAAAAATTAAAAGCAAAAAATTAGAAAACAAAATACATAAAAGACAACGAAAAAAGAAACCTTTAAATTTAAAAACAAAAAAAAGAATATATATATATATATTGTAATTCATTTTTTTTATTTTTGGAACCCTTTTGTTTTTTTCTCATTCTCTTTTCTAGATTTTTTTTTTTCTACAAATATCATACCAAAAATAAAAAATAAAAATACAGAATACAAAAAAATAGAAAAATAGAAAAATAGAAAATTTTAATTAAACATAAAAAACAAGAGAGAGAAATATATACAGTAGAAAAGGTGTGAAATAAGCAAAAAAAAAAAATTATGTTCGGAGAATATTTTTGTCAACAAAATGTGATGGAGGATGTTTAATGTAACCAAATTAAAAAGGCAAGAGTTGTCTCAGGTATTATTAAAATGACAGGGGATATTACTACGTTAGTTTTTAACAAAAAAAAAAAAAAAATCATTCTTTTAGGGGAGATTGACCTCCACTCCCAATAGATGCTATTTATCCAATTTTAAACCGATCTGTTTTTGTAACTTTGGAGCTAGTCCTGCTGACAATTATACATCCGAACTTTTATGTTAGAACTATGGAATGATATTAAGAGTTATAACATAAAATTTCGGGAATATAGTGATCAGTGGGACCAACTTAAAAGTTACAAAAATAGATGGGTCTGAAAATGGTAAACGAGATCTATTGGGAGTGTAATTCGATTTATCATTTAAAAATTGATTGAGAAGTATAAGATTGTGGTTCCATAAATTAGCCAAGGATGTAGAGGTAACATTTGACCTTTACACATTTATTTCAAAATCAATTTTTTTTAAAAATGTTACATTTCCACAATATATTTGTTGGTAATACATTGAATATGGTAACAGAGGCAGCTGAGATTGCAGAAATACTGGCTCAATACGGGATTGAACCACATGAATACAGGCCAGTGGTAAATGCTCTCAGAAAGAACCCTCAAGCGTGGCTTGATTTCATGATGAAGTAAGTTTTCACATAATCCTTGGGTGTGTTTCAAGTTTAATGGTTTTGATCATCTATGTTGTTAAAGTAATATTTACCCATAATTCATTCTATCAGTGGAATATACTCTATAGCTCACATTGTTTTGTGTTTCCTAGATCCCAACACTTCTCTTATTTTCAGGTGGCTAGTGTTTTTGTTTCAGTTTCCAGAAAATTAGGACCGAAATAGAAATTTAGAAAATTAGAACAAAAATGGGGAACAAAGATAATATGTATATGTTCTATTGCAAATAATTTGTTCCAAAAAAATTTCACTCCCATTAAGTTATATTAATTTTTTTTTACTTTCATATTTAAATTGAAACAGACCCAAGATTGATAATTACGTTAAAATGCAGAACCCCTAAATAGGCAAAAAAAAAAAAAAAAATCCTTTGAACTTGTCTACAATTTTGCTATTAAATAAATAATACATAGAAAATACAACATACGAAAATTATGATTATTAAAACATTAAATTTATGAAAATCAAATTAAAAAAATAATGTAAAAATGAAAATATCAATGGACATTAAATTTACAAAAATTATAGAAATAATGACCAAATTTGTAAGGACTTTTTAGATAGGCTAAATTTATATACATCACACTTGTTTTTATTGTGTTTTGCTTATGTTCTATTCCCAGCTTTTTTTTTTTGAAAAAAAACAAAGGTTGCAGTTTTCCCCCCATATTTATGTTATTCTTGCCAATTTTTTTTAGAACAAAAATAGAAAACTAGAAAAGCCCTGTTTGTTTAGTTTTTTTGTTCCATAAAATTTTGGAACAGAAACATGAAAATCACAAAAAAGTAGCTCTTGTTTTGGTCTCAGATTTTCGAACAAATTTTCGGAGAACAGAACATAGCTACTCATATATATATTTTGTCATGTTTCAAGAAATCTAGAAACAAAAGCAGAGTTTCTCTACACTCATCCTTTTTCCCCTGTATTTGATCTCTTGTTTCCACGTTTTCTTTGCAATATATTCATTTAGATTTGAACTCGGGCTGGAGAAGCCAAATCCAAGAAGAGCTCTACAGAGCGCACTCACCATCGCCATTGCTTACATCATGGGCGGCTTGGTTCCCCTAATGCCTTACATGTTCATTCCGATTGCAAGAAAAGCTGTGGTTGCTTCGGTTGGCTTAACGCTGGTGGCATTGCTGATCTTTGGCTTTGCCAAGGGTTATTTCACCGGAAATAAACCGCTTAGGAGTGCTGCTCAGACAGCCCTAATTGGAGCAGTTGCATCTGCTGCTGCTTTTGGTCTAGCCAAGGTTGTCCAAGGCTAGACACTTTTCGAGTGGATTGTCACTAAGAAAAAGCTCCAGATTTTGTATCGACTTTGAAGTTGTTTTGCTATCTTGAACATTATAAACACATTGCACATCCTTTATGTTGTGTGGAGACTGAAACCTTTAGGCCTAGAAATCTACTTTTAATTTTTTTAATCACGACATAGCACGTTATTTCTTAGATCCTTTCAAGAAGGAATTTCCTAGGTTTTCTAATTCCCCATCCATTTCGCGCTCATATCCATCGTTGCCGCTCATCTATTTTACTGGAGCTCCTGGATGTCACCGCAATCAAAGATGGTCACTTTCTTCGCAATCGCCACTGCTACTCGACGTTGGTCCTCGCTGCAGCACCGTCGCACTGGTGAGTAATTTATTTGTTAGAACAATTCAAGAACACAAAATGATTTAATAAAATAAATAAAAACCTTCCAAATAAAAAGACTATAAGGGTGAAGTTCTCCAACCTTAATTAGATTTAGGCATTGTTTGAAACCCAAAAAAATGGAATTAAACATTTCGTACATGCGTTCATTTCTGATTACAATCTCCAATTCCACATTTAGTTATATAGAATTGGAGTTCCGAAACCAGAATTAGAAATCAAAGCATATAGAATATAAAAATTGGCACATGTTTATTGTTAATTTCAATTTTGCAACTCTAATTCCAAACCACCAACACTACCTTATTTTTTCAAAACTTCAATTCGGACTTGTTCATAACAACTCTTCGATTCTCATCGCATCTTCACAGCAATTTATAGATACAAAATATATTTATACTATATATCTGGACTAGCTCTTAAAATTGTTAATATTTATAGAAGCTTAAAATTCAATGGATCTCTAAATTCTAAGTATAAGTACTATGAAATTACACAATTAAATTCTTCGTAAAAAAATAATTACCCAAAGAAGGATGGTATTTCAAAATTTAGAATTTTAAAATTCTATTATTTACAAATTCCTAGTCCCTTAGCCAAAGGTAGCATTTGGTCACACATAATTCACTACTTGAATCAAATTCTAAGAATTAATTAAGTGCAACCAAACATAAAGAAATGGTAAAAGATAAACATGAACAAACAAGTGGTTCTCAACAAAAGAAATAAAGATAAACATGAACAAACAAGTAGTACAACAAAAGAAGAGATTCGAGTTGGCTAGTGGTAAGTCCCACCCTTCCCAGGCCAAAAGTTTGGGAATCGAATCTCATGGGTAGGAGTGTAAAGCCGAGCCGAGTAGTAGACGTACAGGCTGGTTTATTTAAGATAAATTTAAACGAGCCGAGCTTTGAACTACCCATTCGAACTCGGCTTGCCTAAAAAAATGGAACTCGAAAAGCTCATTACTTATTTCGAGCTCAAGTTCGAGCTCGAATAGCTCGATAAAGATGACTTTGAAATCTAATTATACAAACTTCATTTTAAAACATTAATCTATTGACCTATTCATGTGTTAAAGATGACATTAAAACACATGCTCACATGAATAATACCTGCTCATATTACCAAATAAAACACGTCCAAACTCCAACCAAATCTGTCCAAACTCTAACCCAGTGCCAAACTATTACAATATAAAAATCATAAAAGCCAAAAATACATCAATCTCATTAAAATTTGACCAAATAAAACCTGTCCAAAAAACAATCCAAACCATTACACAACAGAAAATGTCCAAACCAGCTTTGTCCAAAGCAGTCGAAAAGCAATCAAACCATTACAATAGCTCCATCCAAACTAGGAGTCCAAATCACCGAAGACCATTCTAACATCTTCATTCATGACCTCAACATCAAACATTGGGTGTAATCCCACATAATGTTGCATACCGCTGGTACCCCTGTTAAACTGCATTGCAAATCAAACAGGTAAGAGAAGCCTTGCCGATGTGCATACTGAAACCATATTAGCATATCACAGAAGAAGTTTATTTATACAGTGGATCGATACTTAAACACTTACAAAGATCAACACTCCCCTTATTCACAATAAATAAAAGGGGGTTAAAATAAAAAGTAATAAAACAAGCAGTTGATGGTCTATAAAATGACTGGCAACTTTTTAATAACATAAACCACTTATGAGTTATGAACATGTTAAGATTACAGCAAGTGAAGTAACAGAAAAATGAACTAAAAACCGGCAATATGACAAATATGAGCTTAATTATGACAACATTGATATAACAAAAATACAAAAATAAATATGACAACATATTGAGACAAGAGAAAATACCACAACCTCATTAAGGTATCGCAAACTCTTTGTATCCTGGATCTTCATCCTTCAAAAAACCAAAATAAAAAATAAAAAATGGTCATTGATATTTTAATTAAAAATATTTCTATGTAATATCATAAAATGGTAAATAATATTATCACTTACTTTAGATTTTGGCTTGACTCCATGGATCCACTGAGATATTGTGCCTTCCTTTCCTGACCAACAAGTGATAGGATACTTCTCTCAACAAGTCTAGACATCGATAAAACTATTATCATATTCCTTATCAAATATATAGTGCTTAATAGAAACATTGCAGATGTTCAAAGAAAGACCAACAATTAAAGTTCAAGTTCATCATGAGATCTATTTTCTTGGATTCATGGCCCAGCCAACTCAAAAGCAAAAAACTAGGAGAAAAAAAAAGAAAAAGAAACAAACGAACTAGAATTCTTATCTAGGCATAGTTATGTTGATGGAGTTTATAATTTGACTCAAACAATGTATAATTAATAATGGTGGTTTAAGAGAGAAATAGAGGTTGGTATCAACTGGTATGTTTCGAAATCAATTATCCATTTGGTACTTACCGAAATTGTTACAATTTCAAACTGTCATCCTAAATATGTGCACTCACGCATGAGATCACTAGTATAGAGAAATAACTAAGGAAGTAAATTTATCAAAAAATTAGATAAACAAAACCAAAAATGCATACAAAGTGAAACGACCATCAAAATCCATCATTTCAACAATTGGGAACCTCACCTCACAACATGTAGACAAGGCCCTATCTAGTATGCCAATGTTCTTGATCTGAGCCTGAAAATATCAACACATCATAAATACAAAAAATAAAGGAATTACACTACGTCAAATTCAAACTCAATTGCGATAAACAACCAATGGAAAGAATAATGCGATAAACCACCAATAAATAAAGGAATTGCACTACCTTCTTGGACATCAACTGTTTTTGCGGCTGAGACCACGGCGACGGTGATTCTACTCGGACCCCCTTCCCTGGGTGAAGACGGAAATAGCGGTGGTGGGAGACTAAGCCCAGATCTGGCCAGATTGAGGTAGATCGGACCTTGATTTGGCCAGATCTGACCACTTGGAATCATGAAATGGATAGAGAGTGCGGGATGGTTGTTCGATGGAGGACGCCGGTGATTTTCAGACGAAGGGTAGCGGCGGCAAGGGATCAACGATATGAAGTGGACGACAACGACAGCGAAGTAGAGAAGGAGAGGGTTTAGCCATAAGGCACGACGATGGCGGTGACAAGGCAAGTCGATGGTGGCGGTAAGGCACTATGTGTTAGTTTAAAGCGTTCGATGCCCTCGCTAACAACAACCGACCAACCACCGTTGATCGTCGACTTCCAGACGCCGAACATCACCGTCGATTGAGAGTGAGAGAACAAATTACACGGCAGATAGAGAATGGAAGAGAAATAGAGAGATAGATAGAGAGAGACGTACCTACAGGCGAAGGAAAACGGTTGTTGGCGATGGGTTGTGAGAGAGAGAGACCGAGGGGAGGAGGAAGTGAGAGAGAAAGAAGAACGATGGCATTAGGGTTACATTTGTGGATAGTAGTGTTATATAGTATATGATCTCTACTGTTGGATCAATAGTGATCTAAGGGTAAAAAATGTGTGTAATGTAGACCTTTGGAAGTTAGATCCAAGGGCCTATAATACTTCCCGCCCAAAAAATATTGTAGCTACTCTAGGACATTTTCAAATGAAGGCCTAATTTATATATACATGTATAACATTTTAATGTTCGAGAACATAAAAATAAGCTCGCGAACAAGCTCGGCTCGTTTAGGTTTTGTTCGCGAACAAAAACCAAGCAGCTCGTGAACAAACTCGGCTCAGCTCGATTATTAAATGAACTTTTTTTGGAGCTCGAGCTCGGCTCGTTTATTTTAATAAACGATTTCGAACGAGTTTTTTTCGAGCCAAGCCCGAGCTGTTCATGAACAGCTCGGTTCGTTTACAGCCCTACTCACGGGTATGTGAGTTACACAAAAAAAAAAAAAAAAAAAAAAAAGCATACCTTTTTGTCAATTGGAAAAACTCAAAGATGTATCCTTATCTTCAGCCCAACATTGCCAATGTTCTGTTGGTGTTCTTTAATTTCCGGAGTAGAGTTTATTGCCGAAGGCCCAAGAAACTTTAGATCGATAATTTCCAATGTGGATACATCCCTTAAACAAAAAGGGATCTCTTCAAGGTTTCTGCACCCGAACAAAGCCAAATGTTGAAGCCTGAGAAAATGACCACTAGAGGTGATCCAACTCTCAACATCCAAAGACTAAAGATGCAAACACTTAAGCTTAGTGAATTCTCCATCTCTAGTCTCCCATGTATCTCCGACAAAGGCACGATGTCATAGTCTGAGAACTTCAAGATTGGGCATCGAACCAATGGTTGACATCTCGGACCACTTCAACCGGAAGTTTGATAAAGCAAGTTTTTTAATGTTCGAGGGGAACTCATGAGAACGAGGAAAATGGTCAAAGTATTCTTTTTTTAGACCACACTCATGAAGAACATGGGATGCCTTCAATTCTTCAAGGTTAAGAAGAAAGTCCAATCCAGGAAAATATTCAACAAGACATTCCAACTCTCTCAGATTAGAACCAAACAAAACCTCCTCACTATTTCTATAAAAATATAGTTTGGAAAAAGTTTGCAGATTAACCAATTTAATCGATATGTTGTAACTTGTGATAGAGACAAAATCATGAACGAATAGATGTCTCAATTTTCTCATGTTCTGTATGTACAATGGTAAATCAATTCCATGGAAAATCCCTTCAAGAATTAAAGTTTCCAGGTTGATATAGATCGTGGGAAATTACTACCAACTAGGAGTGCCTATTACTTCAAAAACTCTAATTGGTTTAAACTAGAGGGAATTGAAAGAATTCGGATAGACCTCATATCAAACACTTGGAGTAGTTTAAAGGAACGAAGACCGAGGAAATGTTTCCACTTTATCCCCATCAATATGGATGGGTAGAACAACAATGACCGAGCATATGGAGCACAAGGAGGAAACAAAATAGGAGAACAAACAAATAAGTGACGATTATTATTTAGGACTAGACTTGATCAAGAAGCAGATTCATACACGTGAAGTAGTTGCAGAAAGTTATCTTCATTGGCTCTTCTTAAGCATAACAAATATTATTTAGGACTAGACTTGATCAAGAAGCAGATTCATACACGTGAAGTAGTTGCAGAAAGTTATCTTCATTGGCTCTTCTTAAGCATAACAAATAAAATAGGTCGTGGATACGACAAGCTCTGGTTCCTCCACCAAAACAAGTTTTAGCAACCATCACCAAATTTCTATTGATTAGTTCCCTTAAGTAATCTGTGGCTACGTCCTCCAAACTCTTTTGTCCAATTTGTTGTTGTACAAATCCCTTAACAATACATAACCAGATTAGGTTCCACACATGAATATCACAATCCTCAAGAAATGCCCCAAGATAGAGTAAGCATCACTTTAGTGATAAGGCAAATGGTTATAACTCAAGTTAAGTATGTTCCATTATGTGTTTGTAGCCACATCGATGAGACGGGTAGTAAACAGGATTTTGCTACCATTGTTATCGTTTGGGAAGCATCTCTTTCAATCATTCCACGCCTCAATACTCCAGATATCATCTATGACAACGAGATATCTCTGGGCTTTCAAGCGCCGATATGACTTTTCACATAACCTTTCACATCCAATCTCATGTAATTCATCCTTTTGGTGGTCAATGGAGCTTAAAATGGACAACAACATTCTCCTCTTGGAATGTGTTCGAGATGCATAGGTCCAAGCACGAATATAAAAATGGTAGACAATCAAAGGATCATTGTAAACCTTCTTGGCAAGATTTGTCTTACCAAGTCCAGTCATCCCGACGATTGAGATGATTTCTAACTTCTTGTTTCTTCCTCGAATCAAGAGGCATCGCACTTGGAAAACCTTCATTCGAGGACATGAGCTCGTATGGTTGGATTCTTAGTTCATAAAATTTGTTGTCATAAATCTCGTTCAAATGGGTCTTAATAAATTTGATATTTGCTATGAGTTCAACAAACTGAGGCATGTGATGAACTCCTTCCAATTGGAAAAGATCGTCGTCACTCTCATCTTCGATAGGCATGGAAGATCCATTTTGCCACAAGTCAACGATATCTTCAACCTCGTGAGCCAAATCTACAATTCGTGCCACCAGATGGTTCAACAAGTCATGCTTATGTTGCTTCGCTTTAGCATCTTTGAGGAAGGTTGTGAAGAATTTGAGCTCCTCGTAGACGTATTCAATCTTTTGTTTCTCAATACAATTCAATTTGCTTCTAAAATCTAAGAACTGCTTCAATTTCCCCAAGACGAAAAAGACTGCATAGTCCCTCCCCCCCTCCTCCCCAATTTGATTGAAGATTCATGTGTCATTGGTCATGATCTCTCTAAAGTAAAACAGAAAGTTGGAATCTATTGGAGAAGATATTTAATGAAGAAACTTTTCCTGTAGAATTGAAAGAAATCGGTGAGAAAATTGTCAAGAAATGTGGTGGACTATCGTTAGCAATTGCTGTGGTTGCTAGGCTACTACAGCGGAGAAGAGAAGACACAACAATGGAGGGATCAAGTAGCTAGAAGTGTAAGTTCACGCATTATTGATGACGGAACAAAACAATGATGGAACATACTTAATTTGAGTTATAACCATTTGTCATAAAAATATATCTAAAATATTAGTTATACGGTTCGGTTTCACAGTTATTATCCCAAAATCAAAACCGCTTCGGTTTTCAATTTCAAAATCAAAATCCCTACCAAAACCATTTAGTCGATTTCAAAACTGAATCATTCGGTTCGGTTATCGGTCCATTCGGTTTAATTTGCCATCCCTACTTCCATCATTCCTAGCGTTTGCTTGGTTGATATTCTTAGTAAGGTTGACTTGGCACTTCCAAGTAATTGGAATCAAGGTTAAGTACCGCATGGTTACTTTGGAGATAGTAAATCTATGACAAGTAGTTTTTTTCATATATAGACTACTTTAGGAAGTCTCACAAATTCAATCACATATATAAAAAGACAAAACAAAATTGTAAAATACATAGGAGAACCCAAACAAAAATAATTGTCGTAAAAAAAATAAAATGCTACAAAAAGATAAGAAAAACGTTACACATAAAACTGTTCGTTATTAAAGATATAGAAAAATACGTTTGAAATTCACATGCATGTTCGATCTCTGTGAGTCAATGTGTGAAACATTGCCCGAGGGAGACAAAAATACCTCATCAAGAGAGTAACACAAAGCCTCCTCCCCTAAAGATGCATATATAGTCACAACAGTGATATTATGCCTAAAACAAGCCTAACCAATGAAAACCAAATTATTGTATCAGAGAACACAATTATTCAACGTTATTCTCATCAAAGTATTCTCTTCTGAGAAGTATTCTCTTCTTAGGATAAACAAGTACTTCAACTCATCATCTGCTCTTAGTATTTTTCAATTTCCGACGTCATCAACTAGAGACCTTTGGTTGAAATTCTTCAATTCTTAAAGGTTAATAAGAAAGTTCAATTTAGGAAAATCATCAACAAAACATTTTAACTCTCCAAGATTGGGAAATGCAAACAAAACCTCCTCAGTTCTCACTTTGACTATCAATATATGATTTGAAAAACATTTGCACGTAAAAACCAATTTAATCAGTTTATAATAACGTAGTCATGAACGTATAGATGTCTTAAATTTTCAATGTTCCGTACATTATCTTGCATATCAACTCCATAGCATCTCCCTTCAATAATTAAAATTTCAAGGTTCCAGTGGTCGTATATTGATCCCGGGGAATTCCCAAAACCAGCAACTTGGAGTGCCACGTACCTCAAGAACTATAATTGGTTTAAGCGTTTGAAGACGGGTAATCATACAATCTGAATTAAGACAACTCTTTCAGAAAGGAACAACAGCAACTAAAAACAAAAATTAACATAAGCAGCAGGCCCGCTCAATTTGGAAGGGAAAAGCAGCAGTGACTGAACATACAGAGCACGAGGAAGAGAAAATAAAATTCATAAATAAGACAGTGAAGGCAGAAACGAAAATTCTTACTTGGACTGGACTTGATGAAGAAGAAGATTCATACCGCAAAAGTAGCCATAGAAAGTTGCCTTCCTTTGCTCGCCTTGGGCATAACTCATGAAACAGGTCGTGAACATCACATGTTTCGATTCCGTCAACCAAACAAGTCTTAGCAACCATTTCTAGATTCTCCCTAATTGGTTCCTTCAAGTATTCCTCCAAACCCTTTTGCACAATTTGTTGTACAAATCCCGTAGCTGGAGATCATCTCAATTGTTGGGATGTCTGGGCTTGGGTAAGACAACTCTTGCCAAAAAGGTTTATATAATGATAATTTAATCTTTTGTCATTTTATATTCGTGTTTGGGGCCAATGCATCCTAATCATATTCCAAGAGGAGGATATTATTCACTCTAAGTTCCATTGTGCAAAAAAGAAAAAGAAAAAATATTAATTAGTTAGGACGAGAGATGAATAAAGGGTAGTACATGAGCTTGAAAGGCCAGTGATATCTAACGTGTGGAATTTGGGACTATTTCTTGAACTCCTTAACAATCTAAGAAATACAAAAATATTGATTCCTATTCACTCCCACAAAACTATTCCCACAACCACCCCGTCTTCCGCCGCCGCCCAGCCACCACCATCCCCGTCGACCACCATACATTAAAAAAAATTTGTTGCAACTAAACATGTTTCTTGTTCCTGTTCTCATAATTAAAAGAAACAATTTAAGGGCAATGGTCAATAACAAACATGTTTCCATTTCCGGAATACTCCAAAATGGAAATAAATTCTCATCCCCATCTCAATTTCATGAAATTAAAAACAGAAAAACAGAAACACTAACCAAATGCCACCTAAACAAACATGTTAATACCAAACATCCAGCATCATCTTTTAGGTTTTGTGTAGTACATGACACCACGTTGGTCTCACCCCTAGCCCAACAAGTCTTGCAACTCCCTTATTTTTTCACTATGTACAATCAATGCAGCCACAACTGTCATTTTTTTCAAATCATTCCATGTCTCAATACTCATAAATCATATATGAGGAATAGACCTTTCAAGCTCATCTACATCTCTTCACATAACTTTTCATCTCTTATCTGTAAGTAATTTAGCTTTTTCGAACACAAACGAACGAAATACAGGTCGAAACACGAATACAAAAATGACAGAAGATAATATGACAATTATGTGACTTTTCTGGCAGGAGTTTCTTACCAAGTCAAGGCATCCCCGCAATTGAGACCATTTCCAGCTGTTTTTCTATTTCGAAAAGTCGATTTACTATCCATCTCCCTTGCCTCAGTGTCAAACCCTACCACACTGTTGTCTTCAAATCAGGAGATTCGAGGACATGAAGTCATATGGTTCAAGGACTCGATGTTTGCTATGACTTGAGTAAACTGAGGCCTCTTTCCCAGTACAATTTCATGTGTTGCTAGATCTAAAAGGTCCTTCCATTTCTTCGACAGAAAATGGACTGCACGGTCGGCTTTCTTCTGGAGATAATGTAGAGGCAAATTGAGCATCGCTCATCATTCTCACAAGTAAATGTCAGTTTAGATTTCAGAGACTTAGACTTGATTTTGGAAGTGGGATTTCACTTGGTCTCAGGATGAAGCTGCTTTCGAATAACTTAGTGTAGCAAGACGGTGACCGCGGAGCTGGTGGCGGTGGGATTGGGGACTTCAGCGGAGGTCTCTAGGGTTTGAGAGAGAATGAAAGAGGAAAGTGCGCTCTTTATCATTATATATGTAGGGGTCTTTATGTTTTAGGGGCAATTGGTAAATTAATAGTAGGATTTTTTAATTAAAAACTCATTTTCACCGTTGATATTTGAATGGCCCCAATAACCAAGTCTAAATTCTAAAAAATTCATTTATTTATTTTCATTTTGAGAGAATTTCAAATTCTACACATACACTACACACGCACGGTTGGGGAAGAATCAAATAATTAAATAACTAATTAGGTATTTTTGAAAACTACAATTAAGTTAATCAAGGAATGAAGAATCAAAGAAATTCATTCACCAAGCTATAAAAATGGAAAAAACTAAACTACCACTCCACATTTCTCATGCCTTAAAGTCTAAAAAGATAATAAAGGCCTCGAAATCGGACACACAAGCCGGCGGAGTCAACAACGGCGACGGTCAGCGTTATCGGTGACAAGATCAACGCCGACCGCATCGGTGGCGACGAAATCAGCAGTTGAGCAACAGATCTTGGTTCCTAGGTATTGTTCCTTATCTGTTTTTATCAGTTTAAGTTTCTGTTACTGTTTTGAATAATTAGGAACAAAAACATTAACCAATTTTCTCTCCAACGTTTCCTCTTTCTCTCCCTCATTCTTCACTCAATTCTCTCCCTCAATCACATTGGGTTTTTTCTTACCAGAAATTGGGGTTTTTATTTTTATTTTTTGGAAGTTGATAGATATAAGTTCTGGTGTAGATCTGCTAATTTTTTATTTTTTTATTTTTAGTTTCTTTTCCTGTAATTTTTATGTTGTTTGGTCTAGAGAGAGAGAAAAATGTGAGAGCTCAAATGCAGCAACAATGGCAGATTTAGAGAGAGAGAGAGGAGTGAGAGAGAAGAATACAGAGGTTATCCTAATTAGCCCCTAAGTTTAGAATAATTTACAATGGCCCCTAAGTTTAGAATAATTTACAAATAGATCCTATTAAATTAGATCCTGTTAAATATTACTGTACAATTATAATTGGATTGAATATTATTGTACAGTTATAATTGGATTGAATATTTACTGTACAGTTATAATTGATTGAATTTTGATTGTACATCAAGCAATACATCATGCAATGTTGAGTAATCGTTTCATGGATGAATGTTGTTGTACAACCTTCCATGTTTGGGTATTGCAGTACAGTTATTTTTGGTTGAATATTTGATATACAATTACAATTGTTTGAATAGCAACATCAAAGAACGTGCGGGGAGAGGGGGGGTGACAATAAATATTGTTGTGTAGTAACAAAAAAAAAAATAGTAAAATAGTGGGAAAAATGGGGATAATTTACAACAAGTCTTTAATTGTTGATTTTTGTTTCACAATAATTACTCAATAAATTAAACATCAATTTTTGTTATACATTAACTAAACATTAATTTTTATATCACAGTAATGAATTGATCAACAACTACACATCAACAGTGAAAAGTAATAAATTGTGAATCCAAAATAAGTCTTCAATTCATGATTTTTGCTATACAGTAATAATCTTTATATCTCATGAACCTTCAAATTAGAATGCTCGAGTATTTCATTCAATAGGTTAAGAGATCTCTCTCATAGATCTTCGCATAGCTTTTGAAATGCCTCCCAACTTATTGTGCTCCTGAATTAACAATGAAAGCAAGCAGGTTGACTAACGTATAAGAAAAGGAAAATACAACTTATACCTGTGACAAAAACAATGGGGGCACACAGAACAAATTAATAGGCAATGGCAGTCCGCATAATGACTATATCACTCTCTATCTATCTTTGATACCCTCACAAGGATGAACATAATCACACAGAAACAGATTTTATTTTGGAGCCGACACTAGCTCGAAGAGTGTGTCTATTGCGCTGATTTTATTTAGTTGCAAGATTGGTGTGGTTTTTTGGCTACATATTAAATAATTCAACAACTCAAACATCAAAAAATGAAAATGAAGTATATGGAAAATTCAAATCATGAATTTACTATCGATTTTTGCTACATAATAATTATTTCTAATAAACCCATATCACATATGAAAATGATCAAGGGGGAAATTCAAAACAAGACTTCAATTATGGATTTTTGCTACGCAGTAACTATCTCAACAACTCAAACATCAAAACAATGAAAATGAAAAATATGGAAAATTCAAATCAAGAATTCAACATCGATTTTTGCTATATATTAATTAAATATCAATTTTTTACATAGTAATTATTTTCTCGACAACCCCACATCAAAAATGAAAAATAATAAGATGTTTAATACAAAATGAAATTCTTTGTTTGAGGTGAACCACTAGCATCCCATGTGTGGAGAGCAATAGACACTTGAAATTTAGGGTCAACAAACTGGATAACAACGTCATCCTTGAATAATGGAATTTTGCTCAAACAAATGCAATGAAATAAAGTAGCAAATCAAAAACTCGGCTTGAATAATGGAATTTTGTTGTACAATAACTATTTCAAGGAACCGTACATCACTCATGTAATGGAAGAAAATAGCAACCCAACCTTGACCCAAATAGTCGATTTTTACTGTACAGTAACCAAACCCAAGAACAAAATATCCAACAAATGTAATGACATAAAGTAGCAAATCTTCACTATAAAGAAACGAGGAAAATTCAACAAAGTAACTAATTCAATAAATTTAACATTAACAATGAAAAGGAACAAGAGGGAATTTCAAAACAACTCACTGAAATTGAAAGCTAGGGTTTTATTACCTTTTTGTTCGCATCTAAAATTTGTATTGCTACAAGGGACCACACCAAGTGATGAGTGATGTTCACCAACGAGAATATCTTAACAACAAAAATATCATCAACGAGATGGAACCAAAGTGAAATACAAGAACACGACTTCAATATGTGATTTTTGCTACACATTAAATATCTTAACAATCAAGACATTATCAACGAGATAGAATCAGAGCGAAATTCAAGAACATAATCTCAATATGTAATTTTTACTTCACATTAATCATCTCAACACCCAAAACACCAACAATGAAAAGAGGGAGATGGATTTTTTCTATACATTAACATTCCTAACAAACCACATATCACCAAAGAGATGGAAATTAGAGCGAAATGCAAGAACACAACAACAACGTATAATTTTTACTGCATATTAATCATCTCAACACCCAAAATATCAACAATGCAAGGGGGAGATGGATTTTTGCTACACATTAACATTCATAACAACCCAAATTCAAGAACAAAACAATAACATATAATTTTTAATGTGCATTCACCATTTCAACACCCAAAATATCAACAACGCAAGGGGGAGATAGATTTTTGCTATACATTGACATTCCTAAGAACCCAAATTCAAGAACACAACAACAACATATAATTTTTACTGCATATTAACCATCTCAACACCCCAAAATATCAACAAAGGGGGAGATGAATTTTTGCTATACATTAACATTCCTAACAACCCAAATTCAAGAACACAACAACAACATATAATTTTTAATGTGCATTCACCATCTCAACACCAAAATTTTGATTTCTCAACATTTCTAACCCTAATTCTAAATTAAACTCCAATCAATAAGTAAGCAAGAACCCAAACTACGATTAGTACTGCTCAGTGTTCGCCAAACCCTAAACCCTAGAAGGTCAACAACTTAATTGAGATGAAACTTACAGATATGGAAATCGAAGGCTTGGAATTGATGGCGACGGCAGCTGGAATTGAACGGCGACGTCGCTTAAACGGCGATGGTGAGGCGACAGCAAGTGACTGTTACGGCGACGATGTACTACCAATGCCTCGGCAACATTTACGGCGACGACAACGGTAGGCAACTAAAATTGGCTTGCTACGAAGGTACCCACCGGTGATAGACTACTGTAAGGGTTTTTCGCCGGACCGTCCTGCCTCAAGGTCATCGTCGAAGGTAGATGACGGCATTGCACAGTGTTTCGATCGGCGCCGACGATGGGTTGGGATTTGATGGACGACTGCGACGACAATAGAAGACAGCGAGTAGGGAATTTCCAATGCTCTGAACTCTTCACATGTGCTCGAAGATGGAAGGTTGTTAATTTGGTTTTTTCCCCTCAAAATACCCTACCATGTATAGAAAACATTACGCGCTTGGCCTAGGTTTTGAAACACACGGCTTTTGGTTGGGGTTTCTACAAAAGAAAATGTTAGGATGGATATATCATCAATATAGTAGTGAGCTTTGGGGCCCATATTAAAAGACTCTTAATAGTATTAGGGTTAGAGGTTCACTGGGGTTCGGGTAGGGCTGGTATGGGTAGCAAGTCACTCGATCCGAGAGATTTCAGACATTGGAAGAGGTGAGTTCAGTAGAATTAGAAAAACTAGAAAAATCCACACGAACCGAGGGTGGCTCCATTAGGAGGTCGGGTCAGGTCGGGTCTATGTTTTAAATTTACACCCCTACTTAGAGTTGTGGATGGGGGGGGGGGGGGTATTTGAGTGATTTCAAGAAAATTAGTTGGACTAAATAAAGTTTCGGGTAATAGTGTATGAACTATTTATTTCTTTTATTTAAAACTAGCGTATAACTCATGTTTAAAGACACGAACAAAAATAATAATTTTAATTTTAAAATATGAGTTGTTTACTTGATTTCTAACCATAAAAGCAGGACTTGAATGAGGACTCTTAGGTGGCGTTTGCTAACCATTATGTTCTCATCCCAGCAGTGGGATGGGATGAGATGAGAATTTTATTTCCTTCTTAGGAGTAGTATCGCGTTTGGTAACGATATTTTTTTTTTGTTTTGGGAACAGAATCGTGTTTGGAAACGATTTTATTTTAAAATAAAATAAAAAAATTATTTTGAGAACATTTTTTTTTTGTTTTGGCCGCCCGGTAGCAGTGGCCTGACGGTGGCCGGCCGGCGGCGTCGGAAGTTGCCAGATGGTGGCCGACGGTGGCGATGGTTGGACAGTGGGCTGCCGGCAATGCCGGAGATGGTTGCCGGCGGCGGCGGACGGTGGCTGGTGGCGGAGGATGGCAGCGGGCGGTGGCAGTGGCGGACGGCAGATGAACAGTGCGATGGTTTTTGAGAATGAGATGGGAATAATGAGAAATAACTTTTTTTTTGTTTCTCATTTCTTAAGAAAAAAGTGGGCACAATTCTCAAATGGGAATGGAATGGGAACGGGAACAAAAATTACCAAACACTATTCTCAAACAGAAATCCCAAAAATCTAAGAATGGGATGAGAATTTATGGGATGGAAACGGTTACCAAATGGGGCCTTATTTTCTTGAATTACTTTAAGATCAACCAGTTTTTGGATCTGTGTGGCAAACTCTTTAATATCTTCATCAGAATATCTCATTGGTCTTACCCTAATGATGTCAATACGATTAAGCAATTCTATATGTGCAGGTGATAAAACTGAGCCTTCAAATACTCAGAAAAGTCAACTCGTCACTGAGTTGCAAAGTGCCAAACTCATTCGTTCTCCCAATCAGTTTTCTTGTTCTTATTCGTGTTTTTTATACAAGCTTTAAATTAGTCTACCAATCATTAACAATTCCCATAAAAGTCATATTTATCCATTTAGAAAATGTATCAATAGTCATCTCATCTCCCTCAACAACAAAAAACAACACTAAAATTAAGATGTTCCCTGATCAAAATGAATCTGATATAAGTGAAATTCCTGGTTTTGGATAAATATCAGCACATCCAAATTGCGTAGGAGCTTCACTTTGGTTTTCACAGCAAAGTCCTAATTGGTTATCTTTTCTATATAATCCTACGTTTCTAGCAGCAGCGCACCAGTATTAACTTGTCTTTGAGCATAAGTAACCCTAGCACCCATTGAGTCTTCAACTTGCCAAACTATAGTAACAAATATATTAAAATGAAACTAAAAATATACTTTAAAATATATTAGAAATTAATTACATGTAAGTGAAAAATACAACTAAGAAAATAGTTACATGTAATTAAAAAAAATATCAACCGAAAGCTTGAGGTATGCCTACGGGTGACCACTGCAGCAAATGACCCTCCAACCAATATAGGTTTTAGTTTCATTTTAATATATATTTTTAATATAGTTTTTCGGTTACATTCACCGACAACCAAATTATTAGTTGAATATAACTTAGAAATATACTAAAAAATTACTTGAATGTAACAAAGAAAAAATCAATGACCAACAACCAACGTCTGGTGGCTATGTAACCCTAATTGGAATATTAATGTTTCTATAAATTCTAATAGATGGGACAGAACCAATAATTATTTACTTTAAGAATTTAAAATAGTGCAATTTTTTTAACTTCACACCAACTATCCCTATTAAATGTCATAAAAAATGATGAAATTTGACACAAATGCAAAAGTGAAGAGGCCCAAAGTGTTAATTAAAGATGTAAATACCCCTTTTATATCATTTCTCCTCTTTTCAAGTATCCACAAGTTAGGAGTTTGAGTGCTATTTACACTTTAATTAACACATTGGGCCCCTTTAGGTGGTGCAAAGTGTAATTCTTCTAGATTCCCCACCTTCTTGTGTGGTCTGCCCACTATTAATGTCAAATATATTGGGGTTCACAACCCCAGGTTTGGGAAATCTCTAACATTAAACTCGAGGTTCACAACCCCGGGTTCAACAATAAAACTAAAAAAAATAAACATACGGACCACATACTGGGGGTTGACAACTCCGGGCTTAGGGGCTATACCCAAAATTCGTAACCCCAAGTTTAGTACTCAGGATTACCAATCTCGAATTATAATTGTTTCGTAAAAAAAAATGGAATTACTTAGGTTTCATAAAATAAATTATACAAAAATTATTTTTATTTCAGAAAATAAATAAGACAAAAACTATTTTTAAGTAAACAACTCTTAAAAATATTAACTTTAATATTTAGACAATGAAATAAAAATATTAACTGACTCAATAACAAAAATATTATTTGAGAATAATGCATTATCCTTTTTAACATATAACAGTGTTTTATATAGTTCTTTTCTAATAGACAAATATTAAGGATGAAATTTTAAAATTCGAATTTAAAGGGACAGTCTCAAATACTTTAGGATACGTCGTGGACACATTTTAGGATACAACGAGATATTATTTTCTATTTTGAAAATATATAAGATAGTAAATACAAATAAGTCAAAAGAGTTAAAACTAAAAATATTTAAAAGTTAGAACAATGTCATCCGTATAATTGTTATTTTTAAAAAAATATAATATAGTAAATAAATAACTTAAATGATCAAAATTGTAAACGTCAAAAAGTAAGAATCTCATCCGTATAATAGCTGTTGGTGTATAAAAATGGTACACACCTCGAGTATGGTCCAGTCAGATGACAGGTAGGTCATCTTGCTGAGGTGAAGTCAGCGGTGGAAAATTCTTCAGGTGAGTTGTACTGGGTCCTGGGAGGACTAACTTGTTGTGTCCAGAGTCCTACTCCTCAGGGAGTGTACCTGCAGAAGGCTCAGACCGGAATTTGTTACGGTGAAGCCCCTCCGGTACGATAATAAAATCTTAGAGAGAAAAGGTATAAGAATGCGTTAAGCAAGTGAACTCAATGCATGCGCGTAATAAAATATACCTCAGGCTTGCATAGCCCCTTGGTATATATAGGCTTTGGAGATGATTAGTTGGGCCTAAACATGATTAATTAGGTGAAACCATGTGTTTAGTCAATAATCCGGAGCGTTTGAGATAATCATTGGGCTTGGACTTTTGGACCTATTTGGCAAACCCCACGGGCCTCTGCCAGACCTATAATGGTGAGCTAGTGAAGGAGAGTGAAAATCCATAAAGTCCTAGAGGAGAAGCGAGTTGGAATGAGGAGCCAGTCGAGGTGAATGGCTGAGTCCCTAAAGTTGATTGTCCAGGGCACGACGTAAAGCTCAGGGTAACATGTCCTTACAGGGCACCACGCTACTCTCTGGGTACAAAGGAGATTCCAGGGAGGGGCCGTGGTCGACGTATGCTCCAGCGTGGTGTTATAGATTTCGGAATGCATCCACGTCACTACGAGGACGGACACATGCCTAGGCCTCAGGTACTGACTCAGTGGTGCTCGAAAATACCCTCATCATAACTATTTTAAAAATATATAAGATAATAAATATAAATAACTTAAAGAGTTAAAAGCATAAATACCTAAACGTCTAAACAATATAAATATCTTATCCTCATTTTCAAAACCTATTTTCAGAATAATCTCATCCGAACCATAACCCTTTGTCTTTTCCACCAAACCGGAATGACGGTCCAAATACTATTTCACTATATCTTTTCCATCGAACCAACGAACCTAACCATAAAGAATCTCGGTCGTTAGATCTATGAGCAGCTAGGACCACTACGTCGTTAGATATGCGAGCAAAAGAACCAGGATTGTCGTTCTGTTAGATATCTCAAAGATTTATTTGATTCGCATAATAGTCAATAATTTCTCCAATCAACTATTTCTTTGATTTGCAAGTCTACTAATTTGTCACCGTTAGATATTTCCTAACTATTTCTCAATTAATTTCTTTACCAAGAAGTAAGCTTTAATATACATATTTAAATCTTGTATAATTTAGTTTATGTCTAACATTGTATTTGCTTCCTTTATGCATATGGTTTTTTCTTGTTGCAGCTTGAATGGTTGCTAGGAGAAGGAGAAACAAAATGATTTTTCTTTTTTGCATTCCTTGTTTCATCGAACAACCACTGATAGGTGTGATCTACCTACGTATTTTCAAACCGAATTAAGTTGTTTTTCGAGCGTTTATATAGTATTTTATTATGTTTTAATTAGTTTTCATACTTTTTGTATAAATCAATTGTGTGGAGCAAAAAGATAGGAAATTGGAGTGAAAACAATGAGATCGAACCGAAGGTGAGTCGAAGTTACGGTGGATAAACAAGCAAGAAGACAAAAATATGAAAGAAGCACACCGCCTAAGCGTCCAAACCTTCGCCTAGGCAGTGAAGATGCTGGGAATGACAAAATGCTACTGACAGCCCACCGCCTAGGTAGGAAATTCCTCCGCCTAGTCGGAAACCCCAGTAGAAACATTTCCAAATCCACCGCCTACTTCTTCGCCTAGGCGGTCACCAAACCTGCAAAGGCGGTACAGATGTTGTAACTTCAAGGCTATTTTGGACTATGATGCAATCCGATTTTGGAAACACTCAAAACATGAAAGTTGTATATATTTTTCTTAGCTTTCCATAGGTTTTTGAATCACCTCAATCAAAATTCGGATAAAGAAGTTACAGTCAAAACAAAATTGTAAACCTATAGTAACTTCGCTTAGGCAAAGTTTCCTTCGCTGAGGCGAAGTTACAGCAGAAAGTTAACCGACCTAACTTCGCCTAGGCGAAAATCCGACAGCACAACCTTGATATTTATTAGATATTTTGAGATCTTTTGCCTATAAATACCCTCTCTCCTCCTCCTTCTCCGGCCTCTCTTGCATTTTTTAGCCCCTTAGGCTATATCTAAAGGTATATTTAGGAGTTTTAGAGGTAAAGCTGACATCCCGAAGTAGAAAAGATGGAAAATCGATCGTTGAGCGTTCTTAGCGGTTTATCTTCGGACGAGGCTAAGTTTTTACACTCGGAAGAGGTGGCGAGGGAGTTTACGAACGGAGATTGTCGATAGGGTAAATACAACGCATGATCCAATAACCCGAGAGGGAGTTGGATTGTGTGCAATCAATGACGTTGGGTGAGACTCACGTGACCTAGGGTCATTAAGATGTTGAGGGAGACTTCTCCGTTGACTCGAAATCATGTATTCCCTCGTCTTACACTCGGGAGAGGTGGCGGTGGAGTTTACGTAACGAGGTTGTCAAATAGGTCGAACATCGTAAACGTGAGTAAATCAAGATCGAACAAATATTTGTAAACACGTTAATCTTTAGGCAATTCTTTACCCTAAAACCTATTAGCATATTAGTGTAGTTAATTTAGGTTATATTAGTATTAGTTTAATTAATTAAATACATTTGTTTTTCGCCTAGATAAAGTTAGGTCACGACAAATGCGGTATTCGATAGTAACGACACCAATCCCTGTGGATACGATAACCCGATCTTTCACGATCACACTATACTAAAACTTTGACCTCGTACACTTGCGAGTGGTCATATACTTCGAGGGTGTAAATCCTCGGCGTACAAGTTTTTGGCGTCGTTGCCGGGGATTGTTTTGTTGATTATTGTCGGAGATACGCGGTAACGGCCCAGGACTTAAGTTTTAGATAGGAGAAACAAGTGTATCGTGTTCTAGTCCTGTCAACGCCGTACAGGTTTTTGGCGCCGTTGTCGGGAATTGGTTGTTAGGCAAATTCAGTTCTTGGCGATCGCTACTAAGTTTTTGGTAATGATCGTTGGGCATTGATTTGCTGTTATTATCGATATTGTGGGTAAATGACTTAATTTTACTTTATGCATTTATTTTTTATATAATTTTTCGTTTGTAGTTTTGTTTTGTTTCTTATGCAGGGTACGTGCCGATATTAAATCGACGGGTATTGATGCATCCCTTTCCATGGGATTCCAAGTCGTTTTATGTTGCTTGGCCAAGCACATAAGCCGGTGAGGCGTTTCGTTGAAAGATTGAGCCATTCAAAGCAAAACCTCGCCAATCATGAGGGCATTCTGTAAATGTCGGGCTGAGGACATTAAACCACACACTTCTTGGGAGGCAACCCAGGGTCAAATAAGTTAAATCCGTCACATCCGACTTGAATCGGAGGCAAGATCCTCTCGCCTCCCAGGTAAGTATTCTAAACACCCTTCGTCAGCATGCTTTAATTCCATATGTTGAAGAATGATGATTGGGTTCGCTAAGGATACTGTCCACTTTGAGTTTGGCGGTGATGTGTAGTATGTAGTATTGTTAGTTTATGTGTTATTGTTTTTTCATATTGCATGTGTGTTTAGGTTAGAATGTGTTTATGTTTTTGTGTTGTTGTTTTCATGTTGAATTTTGTATTCATCTGGGCTGTCACCCGATGATGAAAATTACCCCTGGTTGCTTTCGAAGTCAAGGGTAATACCCATGCATGTGTGATTCTGTGTGCTTGACTATGCTTTTCGGTAAAAATTATTGTAGATCCTAATTTGCACGGGCACATAGACTCAATGTATTTTTATTCAATTGATTTGAGGACGATTATCGATTAACCAAATTCATGACACATTAAGGATTCTAGAACTTGATTGAGGGGAAGCTTGAGGCGAAATCCTAGGCGAGGTAGTTCAGCAGACGTGATTTAGGCAGTCATTTTGTCGTTTGAGCCTTTTTAAGCTTACCTTGTTAAATGTTTATCCCTCGTTACCCTGTTGAATCCTAAATGCAAATTCAATTCAGAACACATAAACTAATACCATGGTCAGGGGATCTTTTTCTAAACCTAAATCGCTGAATTTAAAGGCACATTAGAGTTAATCAAGTTAGCAATTGTAAATGCTACTTGATGTGAGCAGTTGGGTTTAGGGCGAACTTCTAATTGGTTTGGTATTTGAGTACTCACTTATTATTTTTCATATATTTCACACACCCCTTCAATTGTAACATTCAAATAAGTTTGGGGGTGTGTTCGTTGGATGAAAAAAAAAAAAAAAGTCAAATGTAAATACGGTTTTTATTTTCGTTTCTTTTGACAAGTGAGTACGTCGGTTTTAATTGCATGTTCAAGATTGTTTCTAATCTTTCTATAGGGATTCGAGAGTGAATGTGCCAAGCGTTGAGCCTTAGGTAACGTTAACCCGTTTTCTATTCCAAATTACCCTTAGCCAAATATACCAAAACCGAACCAAGTCCTAATGATCTTCATGAACTACTAAACCTACATTAGTGGAGAGTGGACCCCAATCCAACTTATGGTAATCCTTAACTCATAAATTTCGTTGAGAGATAATCCAATCCGATCGTTGTATAGCCATATTATTAAGTCTCGCACTAACACGTTTACAGGATCTAGAATAGCGTTCACCATTATTGCATGTCAAAATTCTAGAACATTACATGCTATGTGTTACCGCCTGAACTCGAAATAATCGGCGGTTGTTGAGGGAAAAATAAATAGGCCGTTAGAAGAAGTCAAAACTCGCATGTTGTTATGTTTAAATTATTTTTAGGTTGTTTGTTATTTAATTCAGTTCGTTGTTGTTTTTTTCATTTTAGTATGTGTGTTTGGCTCGAGGATTAGCCAAATTTCAAGTTTGGGGGTATTTGATAGGTGTGATCTACCTACGTATTTCCAAACTGAATTAAGTTGGTTTTCGAGCGTTTATATAATATTTTATTATGTTTTAATTAGTTTTCATACTTTTTGTATAAATTAGGTGTGTGGAGCAAAAAGATAGGAAATTGGAGTGAAAACGATGAGATCGAACTGAAGGCGAGTCGAAGTTACGGTGGATAAACAAGTAAGGAGGCAAAAATATGAAGGAAGCCTACTGCCTAGGCGTCCAGACCTCCGCCTAGGCAGTGAAGATGCTAAGAATGACAAAAGGCTACTGACAGCCCACCGCCTAGGTAGGAAATTCCTTCGCCTAGGCGAAAACCCCAGTAGAAACATTTTCAAGTTCACCGCCTACTTCTTTGTCTAGGCGGTCACCAAACTTGCAAAGCTGGTACAGATGTTGTAATTTTAAGGCTATTTTGGACTATGATTCAATTAGATTTTGGAAACACTCAAAAAATTAAAGTTGTAGATCTTTTTCTTAGATTTCCATAGGTTTTTGAATCACCTCAATCGGAGTTTGTATGAAGAAGTTACAGTCAAAACAAAATTGAAAACCTGCAGTAACATCGCCGAGGCAAAGTTCCGACAGAAAGTTAACCGAACTTCGCCTAGGCGAAGTTTTCTTTGCCTAGGTGAAAATTCGGCAGCACAGCCTTGATATTTATTAGATATTTTGAGATCTTTTGCCTATAAATACCCGTCTCATCCCCCTTCTCCGGCCTGTCTTGTATTTTTTAGCCCCTTAGGCTATATCTAAGGGTATATTTAGGAGTTTTAGAGGTGGAGCTCACATCCCGAAGTGGAGAAGATGGCAAATCGATCGTTGAGCGTTCTTAGCAGTTTATCTTCGGATGAGGCTAAGTTCTTCGATTGTTTTTTCTTATTTCTTTATATTAGGATCATGTGAGTATGTTTAGCTCATTATTTCATTGTATATACGGCTATAGCCACGAGTTAAATATGAATTGTAGTAGGGATCAACATATAATTTATAAATAGGTTATTTGGATGATTTCGATGTTGCGTTTATGTTTGTTCTTCGTAGTTTGATTATGTTTATTGTATTGTTTGTTTATTATGCTTAAATTGATAAATAGAGAATATGGGGTTTTGACAAACCCCGGATTCAGATTAGGGTAAACAAACGCCACGATTCTATAACCCGGTTGGAGTTAGAATCGTGGATAATCGATAACATTGAGGTAAGACTCATGTGACCTAGGGTCATTAAGACGTTGAGGGGGACTTCTTCGTTGACACGAAGTCGCGTTATATCCCCCGTCTTACACTCGGGAGAGGTCACGAGGGAGTTTACGAACGGAGATTGTCGATAGGGTAAATACAACGCACGATCCAATAACCCGGGAGGGAGTTGGATTGTGTGCAATCAATGACGCTGGGTGAAACTCACGTGACCTAGGATCGTTAAAATATTGAGGGGGACTTCTTCGTTGACTCGATGTCATGTATTCCTCCGTCTTACACTCGGGAGAAGTGTCGGTGGAGTTTACGTACCGAAGTTATCAAATAGGTCGAACACCATAAACGTGAGTAAATCGGGATCGAACACGTATTTGTAAACACGTTAATCCCTAAGCAATTCTTCACCCTAAAATATATTAGCATAGTGGTGTAGTTAATTTAGATTATATTAATATTAGTTTAATTAATTAAATACATTTGTTTTTCGCCTAGATAAAGTTAGGTCACGAGAAATGCGGTATTCGATAGTAACACCACCAATCCATGTGGATACGATAACCCAATCTTTCACGATCACACAATACTAAAACTTTGCCCATGTACACTTGCGAGTAGTCATATACTTTGAGGGTGTAAATCCTCGGCGTCCAACCACCCAAGTTAATAAAAGAAAAAAATGATATGGACAAAGTATACATATACAATATTATCCAAAAACTAACTTTATTCATCATAAGGATGCCTATATAGCTATGAAAGTTGTGGCGTTTGATTAGTGTTTCCACCTTTTTCATCTCACTTCCAAAAAACTGGGATGTAATGAAATGAGAATTCAGTTTCCTTAATGGAACAGAATCACGTTTAATAACGACATAATTCCATTTCCTTCTGGGAATAGAATCACGTTTATTAACGACATTATTCTAGAATTATTTTCTCAATTTACGAGAACAGAAACAGATAATCACTTTTGGTAATGACCATTATTTTGAAATTGTTTCTTTAATTTATGAGAAAAAAAAAACAGAGAATCATGTTTAATTGCAACATTTTTTTTTTCTTTATTTGGATGTATGACAATAATATACATATTTCTTGGCCAATATTTTTATATATACTTGGTGGACAACACGTTTTTCGCACATGTCTATCATCTCATGTTCTAATATATTTTATGAAAATTAGAAATATAAATTCCATATATTTAAGAACAAATCACGGAACGTAAATTGTTCAAATTTTGGTATATTTCGATATTCCAATTTTCGTGCAACCACTTGCATCAAAGAATAAAATGTTTGAATTTATGTCATTCACCACGAACAAACATTCATTCAATATTTCATGAATTGTTATACCAAATGTTATTGAATCTACACCAATCAAAATTAAACTATACACAAAATATAATAATTTAACACATTTAGGAGTATAAATATTTTAGTAAAGATGGTTTTATGAAGAAGAAATGGTGACAAAGTAGTCGATATCTGTACTCAGTAATGTATAGTTCTCATTTTCGACGTGATAGTCGAGAAAAATGTGATCTTCGATTGATAATAAATATAAAGAGTTTTTAAATATGCCTAAACCATTTTATTAGGTGTTTTAATATTAAAATGACAAAAAAAGAAAAGAAAAAAAGATTTGAATATATATATATAATAAATTAGGACTGGGATATTCACATCCGTCGGAGGAAAGACAAAACTCTAGACATTTTTAAGCCGTCGGATTATCTTAACCAACATATAAAATAAAAATTGGGTTAAAACATAATTAGGGTTAAAATTTTTGAGATTTTACCAAGGTGGACAACTTTTCTAGGCCCAAGTGGAAAATCTTTGGTCAAAACTCCAATTTTAAGAATTTTGACTTGGAAACTCCTGTGCTTACTTGGCATTCTTTCTTTATTTCTGTTTTTGCCCTTCGTATATATATAAGGGAAGTTTGAATAGGCAGAGATCAGTTTGCTTCTTTTCGTCGTATTGGTTTCTAATTTCAATTTTCTGGTGAATGCTCGTGCTCTGCAAAATTAACAATCAGCATGTGTTCATGATTTCAGGTGAGCTTCGATTTTCGCTCCAAATTTCTTTGTTTCTATTATTTGAAATTGTAGTGAAGTGACGACGATGAATTTTGTAGGTCGTGCATTCAAATTTCAAATGCTCGTGCTATGCGAAATTAACAATCGTGTGTGTTGAATCAGATTTGAAGATCGATTACCGTTCTTGATTTCAGGTTAACTTCGATTTTTACTGCAGATTTCTTGTTCGTGTTCTTTAATATTAGATCTAGAATTTTTGAAATTCAACTAATTCATGTTTATTCTTGTTTGTTCTTGTTGATTATTGTTTTGTTCTTGTTTTTTCTTGTTCGTCTATTGCATCATATTTTGTTCGCATGTCCAGTGTATAGGTTTCAATCTGCAATTTACGAATTTCGCAGTCTTTGATTGTTTATGAATTTTTCTCTGTTATATGTTTTTCCTGCGATGTTATGTATTCCTTTATTCAAGTGTCCTGTGTTTTGTTTCTTCCTTGTTGCCTATCGTGTGTTATAATGTGTTCTAGGGTTGAATGTGTTGTTTTCTAAAGTTTTTCAGTTTAATCACTCTTAAAACGATATGATCAGTTTTTTGTGTGCGCTAATAATGTTTAAGTGGATATCCTCTTTAGTGTGTGGATTTTCACTTACATTTTTGGATGTTTATACTGTAATGTAATATTATTATATCTTTATTTTATGAATTTGCAGTTTGTAGTTGACAATGAGAGGTTTCATCATGGTGTGTACTTTTGGTGAGTAAACATGTTTGATGAGAGTTGATGAAAGATATACATGTGATGTGTTAGTTTATAAGTTGATTGAGTGACGGAATATGTTGCAACATAACTCATTGCGCATATCCTATTCAATTGTGGGACAGTCAAACTGTATTTTGAGTGACCAAAACGATTTTCAGCTTTATTAGAGTTAATTAAGTTGTTAAATGTGAGATAGTTGAATGTTGTTGTGAAAGAGAGTGCCCATGTGTTAGTATTGGCTAATTTAGCAAGTTGTAGCGGATTATCAATTGAGAGACATGATGTTGGTCCGAGTGGCTCATCCCCACATGATGAAGGGATGGACTTTCTTGAGTCTTATTGTGTCAACCATGCGACAAACCATCATTCTAAGTCGTGGTCCACCCTTATTAGAGAGGGAGGTCAACAATTTGATAGGGGAATAGATGATTTTCATAGTGATCTAGTCAAGTATTCAATTGAGGTTGGGTTTCATGTTGATTATTTGAAGAATGACAGTGTTCGAGTCACTACTGCATGTTGACATAGGGATTTCACTTCTTGTAAGTGGAATATCCATGCTAAATGTCACACCCCACCTTGGGCACCCATTACCCGAGGCCGGGTATGACTTCATCCTGACGTTACCAATCCGCGAGTACCCAAATATACAATATATACATATACACTCGCGCTACTGTAAATTTTTCTCAAAGATATATATATATATACCTATTCTCAGAATTTGGGAGCACATCTGTCCCGAATATCCACAACCAAAACTACTAAAATACCTGAACCGTTCACGGTTCACGTCCTATTGACTCACCTCCAACACGACACGACCTCCGGACTCTCCCTAGTGCTAGTAGTGGGCCAACTCCTAGCCGCAGTACCTGAAGCCAAAAAAATTTATCAGTGTACTGTCTTCATAATAAAAACATTTCATGGATCAAGTATAAATAATAAACACCATGTTTCGAAATATAAAATTATATAATCATGTACCCGGTTCCACTGCCACCAATAAAATGAAAGAATACAACAATAATACCGTATATCACACACGATATTCGGAACCAATTTCCCACTATCAACAATATAAAGAAATAATTTATTTAAAACACCTAATACAAATATAATATAATTACATACCGTACGAAAATCCAATTTCTCTACCACCAATGAAATAAACCAATATATATTTAAAATACCCAATCCAGACATTTAAAATCAACCAACTCGATTATTTTAGATCAATCAATCCAAATATTTTAGTCAAAATATAATATAATATATCTCCAACTCATATATGTTTTTTTTTTTTTTTTAAGTCAACTCATCCAAACATTTTAATCAATCAATTGAAATATTTTAAATCCACCAGACCAGATATTTTAATGTATAATAAGATACACCACACCTCCTCTCCTACTAGCTATATAATCGTTTTTACCTCACTATCAGGAGTTGTAACGGTACCGTACCACCAGCCAGATTTGCACTCATGACGGGTCAAACCACCCTGCAGGACTTTCCTAGTAGGTAATTCATATCTCGCAAGTCATATCCTTCTGACGAGAAAAAAATCCACATCTCATAGGTCATATCTGCCTAACGAGAAGAAAATCCACATCTCGTAGGTTATATCCGCCGAACGGGAAGAAAATCCACATCTCATAGGTCATACCGCCTAACGAGAAGAAAATCCACATCTCGTAGGTCATATCTGCCTAACGAGAAGAAAGTCCACATCATGTAAGTCATATCCGCCTAAAGGGAAGAAAATCCACATCCCTTACGGAAAGAAATTATGGCATAGTCGAACCAAACATTACTCTCCACCTTAAAAACTGACTCGATCTAAAAATCCTTTTCCCACCTTTAAAACCAACTTGATCCAAAAATCATTTTCTACCTTTAAAACCAACCCATCAATTCAAAAATCATTTTTCCACTTTTAAAACCAGCTCGATCCAAAAAAATCATTTTTTTTTTCACAAATACCCAAAACCGCTTGATCATATAAGTTGCAAATTCATCCATTTTTAAATAAACACATTTTTCATAATTTATACGAAAATAAAATTTGTAATTAATATAAAAGACACTACACTCACCTCGTTCCCCACACTGCAAAAATGTCATTGTCCAAAACCTACTGGAACGCTGGCGCCTGTGAACCTAACAACGATAGGTCTAAATTAATATTTTATTTTAAAATAACCTAACATGCAATGTAGGCCCTAAATTCCATATTTCTCATTCCCCAAATTAATTATGAAAAATTTGTTATTTTTGTCCATTTCGTTACGTTAATATTCACTGTACGACATAATTAAACTCAGCGATTACAAAATTATCGTAGCGATTACAAAATTTAATGCTAATAATTTAATTTGATGAGATTAATAATTAACGATTAAAATACTAACTAACGAAATCGTTACCTGTTCCAAATCGTCCATCGGCCACGAAATGGATTTTTGGGTTTTTATTTGAGTTGTTTGTGTAATTTATTTCTTTTCCTTTTTCCTTTTTTTTTTTTTTTTTTTTTTTTTTTTTTTTTCTCTTCTTTATTGTTTTTTTCCATTTTCTTTTCTGCTTCTGTTTGGGTTTGCAATCTTGTCGATCGACGCCGAAAAAGTCTCGCCGCCCCACCAACTCTCTTTCTCTCCGCCAACCTTCACCATCGGCGATCAATACACACAACCACAATAGCAGAGCAGAGCACACATACACACGCACACCGTTGGATGAACAAGACACACAGGTACACTCGCCGGAGAAACAACAACGATTACACACACAGCCACGCAACGTCGAAGACACACACCCACACACTCAGTTGCAACGACACACACCCACACACTCAGTTGCAACGACACACACACAACGAACACACTCAGTTGCAACGACACACACACAACGAACGATTGGCGACGATCACCCACCACCAGAGCAACGACCACTCCGCCGCCGATAATACACACATACACTGTCAACGACCACACACCCACGACCGTCGAATGAACAACCGAAGACATACCCATACACAGACTGGACTGAACGGACGAACCACACACACGCTAGACCGCATGACACACGCCACCGCCGACGAACAGCGACGCCTTCTTTCTCTTTCTCCTTTTTTTTTTTTTTTTTTCTCTGATTTCCATTTGTTTTTTAGGCTCTTGATCCTTCTTACATGAATGAAATTGCTTATATATGCATGAATATGGTGGTTGCGTTTGATCTTAACTTGCCACGTCAAATTCCCCTTCTGGTTCTTTGTGTTTCTAGATCCTACCGGCTGTTATAAACATATATGTGTGTGTGTATATATAATATATTATTCCCAATTACATTAACCCTCTCTGTTTTCCTTTAAGTTTTTATTTGAATCCCCATTCAAGATTTAATTTTCCTTAAAATCATAAATTCACCCCTTAAAATTTTTATTTTAAATTGAAAATAACACATTCTACTCCATTTTTTTAAATGTTCTAAAATACAACTCATGATTATACATATGCAACGATCCGGGTCTTACACTAGAGCTGACATGGTTATTGGAATTTTTGTAATTAGAAAGTTGGATAACGTACATACTTGTGGTGCATCATTTTAGTTTTGCAAAAATGAAAGGATGAGTTCCGATGTCATTGCAAATGAATTTACAATTGAGATTCATGAAAATCCACTTAAACGTCCTACATACGTTGTTTTCGATTTCAAGAACACATATGGATTAGAGATAACACACAATCATGCATGGCTAGGGATAGAGAAGGCTCAGAATTTATTATCTGGTGATTATATTGCATCATACGAATTATTGTGGTGGCATATTAGTGTTTGCCAGTCGACAAACCCGGGTAGCCATTTTTGTTTAGAGTATGACCAGGAGTTTGGTCATTTTAAGAGAATTTTGTGTTCTTTTATGCATGTATTCAAGGCTTCAAGTTTTTCCGGTCAATGTTGTTTATGGACGGAACATTCTTGAAGAGTCGGTATAAGGGAACATTGCTTGTTGCTTCTGCGAAGGACGGAAAAAAGGTTATATTCTATTTTTTTTTTTTTAGTTTATGTTTTTTTTTAAAGTTGTTTACTGTGTTTTTAAGTGAAATGTTTCTGAATTTATATGTTCAGGAATGTTTCCATTGGCATTTTCTATTGTCGATGCGGAGAATGATGACAATTGGATGTGGTTTACCCAACAGTTGTTGCTTATTGTTTCTAATGAGTGACCCATTACTTTCATTTTCGATCAACAACCAAGTTTGATTCAAGTTGTACGTACTGTCTTTCCGAACTCTCCCCATGCCTTTTGTTTAAATCATTTGAAATATAACCTAAGAGATAAACTAAATAGAAGGGATAATGGGTTGAAAAAAAAATCTGCATTGCAAACTTGATCAATTTGCATGTGCACCAACTGTTGATGGGTTTGCCATGCATATAAATAGACTTATTGTTGAAGGTGGGCTAAGGGTTATTTCATTCTTGAATGAGTTACCTTCGGAGAATTGGGCTAACGCTTTTTTTGTTGGACAACGACACAGCGAGATGTACTCAAATCTTGCCGAATCGTTTAACACTTGGATTGTTAAAGCCCGACACCTCCCCATATTGGAATGTATTAATACAATTAGAGTACAACTTATGGACCACATATCGAGTAGAAGAGTTAATTCAATGAAGGTGTTTGGTGTTATTTGCCTGTTTTGGGAGAAGAAACTATTATAATATGTTAAGAGCGGTATGCTCTGAAGGAAACTTTAAAGTGCATTGTCATCCATCAGTCTCCGTGGATATTGTAAATCAGACTTGTTTATGTTTCCAATGGCAATTGAAAGGATTCCCATGTGCACATGCATGAGCCACCATTCAAAAATCGGGGGGGGGGGGGGGGGGGGGGAGGGGGCATTGAAGAATTCTTCCGTGTTGATTTCTATCGTAATACATATTTGGAGGGTATTTTTTATGTCCTTACTGTTGGAAGACTAGTTTATAACAGCGCAACAGTTGTGTAACCACCTCAAACACACCGATCAGCTGAACGTCCAAAGAAGAAGAGAATTGCATCGAAAGGGGAGAAAATAAAGTAAATTCGTTGTACTCGGTGCAAGCAATATGCGAACCAAAATTGGAAGACGTCCAAGGTTGCAATTTGAAAAAAGACTGCAATCTGTATTTTTTTTTAGTTGTATACTTGTTGATGCAAAAAAGTGGTGCTGGCCAACAGTATGGTCCGGGGAGAATACCTGAGGCGAAGGGCGACCAATAAGACAATAGCACGCTGAGTTCAGGGGTGGTGACGGGCTCCGAGCAGGGCTCCAATCCTCTGCACACAGTACCTGCACAAAGACCTACTGGGGTGGTTCCCAGTAAGTCCCTCCGGCGTAAGGATAAGTATTCCGAAGTGGAGGGCTAAAAGTATAGATTGAATTCAGTAGTAGTCACATACCTTTGGGCAGTGGATGCCCCAGTGTATTTATAGGCGCCAGCACTTGATTAGTGCCGCGAATTTAGGGGAGAGGAGCTCAGGTTAATTAGCCTAATCTGCTGGACAACCAATGAGCAGACAGGTCAACCCTTTAATCCTCTGGGCTGGCTTTTGAGCCCATAATTGGAGGCCCATGAGCCATGGCCTCACACCGGCCTGGCGAACTCCCGAGTGCTATGGTGGCGAGCAAAGGGTGCCACAGATTGTCAGTTCGGGAGGTCGGACCTCAGCTCTTCGGTCCTGATCTCTTCACTGTGACGACCCTTAGTTCGGCTGGGGGACACGTCAGCTCGGTACTGAGGGGTTTTTTAGCCCCCGTTTCGGTCATTTTTCTATAATTGGGTGAACTTTTGACCCCGTGATGTCCCTTACCAGATTTACCTATATCAGTTGCCCCCCAAGTCCCGAGAGCAGGAGTGAAACGTGACGGCCTCGGGATTTTGAAGAAGGAAGTAAGTAGCAGGAGGTGAGGACATCGGGGTCAAAATGTGATACTGACATTCCACAGATCCCTGAGGCGAGAAGCGACTGGAAAACGAAAGGGAAAAAGTAGAGGCTGGGGAACGTTGCCGGGTTTTTTTTTTTTTTTTTTTGGAAGTTGGCCAAGCTGAGAGTCCGGCAAGTCGGGAGGCTGGCCAGTGTCACTGCCTCTAAACTGTTTGAGTGTGGGAAGGTGGAGAGGCCTCCCTCTTGGGATGTTGTCCGAGCTGAGAGACCGTAGGGTCGTGAGCTCGACCACTGCAATGCCTTAGAAAATTTTCAGGGTGGAAAGTTTGAGAGCCTTCCCCTTTTGAATTTTGTCCGAGCTAAGAGCCCGTAGGGTCGTGAGCTCGGCCATCTCCATGCCTTAGAAAATTTTCAAGGTGGGAAGTGTGAGAGCCTTCCCCTTTTGAATTTGTCCGAGCTGAGAGCCCGTAGGGTCGTGAGCTCGGCCATTTCCATGCCTTAGAAAATTTTCAGGGTGGGAAGTTTGAGAGCCTTCCCCTTTTGAATTTTGTCCGAGCTGAGAGCCCGTAGGGTCGTGAGCTCGGCCATTACCATGCCTTAGAAAATTTTCAGGGTGGGAAGTTTGAGAGCCTTCCCCCTTTTGAATTTGTCCGAGCTGAGAGCTCGTAGGGTCGTGAGCTCGGCCAGTTCCATGCCTTAGAAAATTTTCAGGGTGGGAAGTTTGAGAGCCTTCCCAATTTTGAATTTGTCCGAGCTGAGAGCCCGTAGGGTCGTGAGCTCGGCCATTTCCATGTCTTAGGAATTTTCAGGGTGGGAAGTTTGAGAGCCTTCCCCCTGTTGAATTTGTCCGAGCTGAGAGCCCGTAGGGTCGTGAGCTCGGCCAGTTCCATGCCTTAGAAAATTTTCAGGGTGGGAAGTTTGAGAGCCTTACCCCTTTGAATTTGTCCGAGCTGAGAGCCCGTAGGGTCGTGAGCTCGGCCATTTCCATGCCTTAGAAAATTTTCAGGGTGGGAAGTTTGAGAGCCTTCCCCCTTTTGAATTTGTCCCAGCTGAGAGCCCGTAGGGTTGTGAGCTCGGCCATTTCCATGCCTTAGAAAATTTTCAGGGTGGAAAGTTTGAGAGCCTTCCCCCTTTTGAATTTGTCCGAGCTGAGAGCCCGTAGGGTCGTGAGCTCGGCCATTTCTATGCCTTAGAAAATTTTCAGGGTGGAAAGTTTGAGAGCCTTCCCCCTTTTGAATTTTGTCCGAGCTGAGAGCCCGTAGGGTCGTGAGCTCGGCCATTTCCATGCCTTAGAAAATTTTCAGGGTGGAAAGTTTGAGAGCCTTCCCCCTTTTGAATTTGTCCGAGCTGAGAGCCCGTAGGGTCGTGAGCTCGGCCATTTCCATGCCTTAGAAAATTTTCAGGGTGGGAAGTTTGAGAGCCTTCCCCCTTTTGAATTTTGTCCGAGCTGAGAGCCCGTAGGGAGAGCTCGGCTATTTCCATGCCTTAGAAAATTTTCAGGGTGGGAAGTTTGAGAGCCTTTCCCCTTTTGAATTTGTCCGAGCTGAGAGCCCGTAGGGTCGTGAGCTCGACCATTTCCATGCCTTAGAAAATTTTGGAGGGTGGGAAGTTTGAGAGCCTTCTCCCTTTTGAATTTTGTCCGAGCTGAGAGCCCGTAGGGTCGTGAGCTCGGCCATTTCCATGCCTTAGAAAATTTTCAGGGTGGGAAGTTTGAGAGCCTTTCCCCTTTTGAATTTGTCCGAGCTGAGAGCCCGTAGGGTCGTGAGCTCGACCATTTCCATGCCTTAGAAAATTTTCAGGGTGGGAAGTTTGAGAGCCTTCCCCTTCCCACGTGACAGAACGCGACACACATGCCCCATCTGCGGAGTGGTGTGATAGGTCACTCCACCATCGTTGGATGGGTGCCACGTAGCACGGGTGTGCAAACCAAGGCGTCCCCAGCCGTTGGCCTTTGCGACCTTTCGTCTAGGCACATTTGCCTTTTATAAATGGTGGCCCCTACCATTCATTTGACCTTTGCGAAAAATCCAGAACCCCGTCTTCCTCCCCGGTACTGGTAGTCTGTTTTGGTTTTCTTGGCTTCCTTGTGTCCGAACAGAATGTCGGGAACCCCTTCTTACTCTTCTTTTTTGTCTTCTGGTTCTTCCGACAGATCGGAGTGCGGCTCCTCGGACCGGTCGTCCGCCAGCTCCCCTCAGTTTAGGGTGGAGAGGCGCCCCGCTCCGGGAGACGCCTCCTCGAGTGCTATGGATAGGATCCACGAAACGAGCGGTGCTATCCAGTCATGCCTGGAAGACCGTGCCTTCGTGGTGAGTCGTGCCGACGAGAGTGGTGGGGCCTCCACATCACTTGACGCTGGGGTCGGGGTCCCTCCCGAACCCGTCATTGTGGTGGAGATCCACACCGGCGTCTTCATTCCCGAGTTGCTTCGTGAAAACGAGGTGCACAATGCCGGGCCGGAGAAGTTGTTTGTAAAGGTCCCGCCCTCGAGTCCGGTTTGGAAAATTAAAACAACCATGAACGAGGAAGCCGTGCTCTCTTGTCGGAGTGAGTTCTTCATTCCGGAGGAGGTCACGACACTTGTTCCTGGGCCCGACGATCGGGCTTGCATGCCACCAGCTGGGTTTATGACAGTTTATAGGAAACAGCTGGAGGCTGGTCTTCGATTTCCCCTCCACTGGTGGGTCAGGGCCGTCTGTGAGGAGTACCATTTGTGTCCGTCACAAATTGCTCCGAACGGTATTAAAGCCCTGGTGGCTTCATACATCATCTTCCAGGCCGAGGGACTCGAGCCGAGCATTGATCTCTTCAGGGCTCTGTTCTTCCTTAAGCCACTCCCTCGGGGCGCTGGGTGGTGTTACATTTCGTCCAGGTCGACTTTCCTGAAGGACCTGGACTCTTCCATTCATCGATAGAAGCCCCAGTTCTTCTATATCGGAGGGAGCGATTGGCAGGCCAGTCTGGAAGAAGAAAGAAGGTACCCCCTCCAGATGGAATGGGGAAGAGTTGGTAAGGTTGGGACCCCGTAAGGGGAGGGTTCGGTTTGGTGTTTGCAGTATGGTCTATGCACTAATACATTTGTTTCCTTGACTTCCTGCAACTAAGGAGACGCCCAAGAAAAAAAGACCAGAGCCGGGCCGATTGATTTGCGAGCAGAGAGACAAGGTTTTGAGGACTGCCTTCAAGGACGTAAACACCTTGATCGCGTCTCAGCTATTCTCAGCTTTCTGGTTTTCTCCACCGGACGTCTCAACCTCACCAGACTTCTTTCTCGACTCAGACAACAGTAAGGACTGTCCTGCTATGTCAATTGTGCGTGCTTGGTAATTTTTATGTGTGCTACGCTCAATTCATGCAGATATCCTTGTATAGGACCGGATGCTGCCGGCCTGGACGGAAGAATATCTAAAAATCTTATTAAATATTGCAGCTATGGATAAGGCAATGGCAGTTCGTATGCTGCTGGAGAAGAAGAAGGCAAAGGAAGCTGCCGGGGTAGAGAAAGTAGAGAAGGAATCCGCCCAACCCCTCGGGACGCCAGCCCGTAGTCACTCCCCTGCCCTGCCGGGCGTGGTGATCTGAGACACGCCCCAATCCAAATCCGGGTCTCGGCAATCCGTGCAGAATGTGAACGGCGACTCTTCTCCCCTCCGTTCGGACAAGGAGAAGAAGAAAGCCCACGAGGGGAGACATAAGAAGCACAAGTCCTCGAAGAGGGCGAAGTTTGTGCCCGGGGCATCATCCGAGCTGACTGTTGACGGATCCTTCTTTGGGGTGGCGAACACCGGGCTGCTGGCTGACCGTGCTCTGCGGAAGAGCCTAGAGGTGATGCCAGGCTATCTCCGCCGCATGACGCCGCCCAATGACAAAAAATTGATGGAGGAGGAGAGCACTGGCAACCTGATGCGTCAGGCCATCTGCGACCAACTTGCGGTAACGCGTTCTCACTCTTGTACTTCTTTGCTCTGCATTGTATGGCTAAATTTTTCTTAGTATGATGACATTTTCTTTCTACCACAAGGCATGCTTCGAATGTCCGTAGTTTTTGACCGGATATCGGAGAGTGCCATGGAGGAGGCCATGCTGAGGTCGGAGAAGAACGATGCTGAGGCCAAGGTGAACCGTCTGATGGATTACCTGCAGCTTGCTGCCCAGGCCCATCAGGGCCTTCAAGCCAGGCACGTCCTCGTAACCCAAGAACGGGACGACTCCGAGAGGCAGAAGGTGCAACTAGAGAAGAGAGTGGAGGAGTTGGAGAGGAGACTGAAAAAGGAAGAGCAGCAGAGGGGAAAGGCCATCCGTCGGGCGGAGCAGAAAGCTGTTGAGGGCTATAAAGCCAGCGAGGAATTCGAAAATCTGAAGTACGAGCTTGCTGCCGAATTCATGGAAGACGGGCACCAGGCCACAATCCTCTACCTCCAGCGCCACTACCCGGAGTTTGATAGTTCGGGTGTTGGGATAGAATTTCCCCAGCAGGTTGGGCTAGCGGTGGAACAGCCAGTTGCAAGGGAGGCTGAGGGTCCAGCACGCGAAGCTGGTGCTGAAGGTGCTGGCAACAAGGAGGCTGAGGCTGAGGCCGAGGAAGACACCAATGTAGACGTCATGGGCGTCGAAGGTGCTTCTGGGGAGGAATAGGTCTTCACCTCGGCCTTTTTTGAAGACTTAGAAAAACAAATTGTGGGTTTTTTTTTTATTTTTGCTAAACTGCCTTTGTATGTACACTTTTTTTTTTTTTTTTTTGAAATATGGGTTAGAACCCCACCGATGTAAAGCCCTTGTTGATTTTTGAAGAAATGAAATACAACACAATTGATTTTTGAAGAAATAGAATACAACCCCCTCCTTTCTGCATGCGTGTCAAGCTCTAACGGATCTTAATTCTCAACGCTTCTAACTTTAAGGATGTTATGGTACCTCATGAGTGATTAACTGTTGGGTTTGCAACCACCCTGCCCCCCCAGCCTGCAATAAGAGCACCCTAGTGTGCTGGAAGGTCCGTTTAAGTAATCAAAGTCGTCATATTAATAACAAAATATTTGATACTTAAGGTGTACAAATGAGAGATTACAAAATGACCCATGTCTGATAGTGGTATTGTTTGAGATGGTCAGCGTTCCATGGGTGTCACAGCGGAACGCCTTCCTCAGTTTCGAGTTCATACGTACCCGACCTTGCAATTCTTATCACGCGATAAGGTCCCTCCCAGCTGGGGGCCAACTTTCCTACGTTTGGCTCCTTCGTCGCGAGGGTCATCTTTCTGAGGACTAAGTTTCCAACGTCAAAATGCCGTGGTCGTACCCTTCTGTCATAGTATCGGGCTGCCTGTTGCTGGTATGCCGCCTGGCGTACCCGAGCGTTCTCCCGCCATTCTTCTAAAAGGTCCAGGTTAAGGGCCAGCATTGCGTCGTTCGTCTGCTGGTCCTGCCCACTAGATGATGTTCGGAAGGTTGGTAACCCAATTTCCGTAGGAATTACGGATTCGGATCCGAATGTCATTACGAATGGTGTCTCGCCAGTCGGGGTCCGGGAGGTGGTGTGGTATGCCCAAAGGACAAGGTAAAGTTCCTCCACCCATCTCCCTTTGGCTTTGTCGAGCCTGGTCTTTAAACCATGTAGAACCGTCCGATTCGTGACTTCTACCTGTCCATTAGCTTGTGGATGGCCAGGGGACGCAAAGTGCGTTCGGATTCCCAAGCCGGAGCAGAAAGATGTAAACAAGTCGTTGTCGAATTGAGTGCCGTTGTCGGACACGATCACCCTTGGGATCCCGAATCGGCACACCATGGACTTCCAGACAAAGTCCCTGATCCTTTCCTTGGTAATGCGGGCCAGTGGTTCGGCTTCCACCCACTTGGTGAAGTAGTCGATGGCGACCACAAGGAACTTCCTTTGACCAGTGGCCTGCGGAAAAGGGCCTAACAAATCGATTCCCCACTGGGCAAAGGGCCACGGACTCGCCATGGGCATCATGGCCGTTGGCGGTAGATGAGGGTGGGGACCGAAGCGTTGGCACTTATCGCATTTTTTAACGAACTCACTCACATCTTCTAACATTTTGGGCCAGAAATATCCTTGGCGGAGGAGTTTGCCCGCCAAGGCTCTGCCCCCCAAGTGGTTGCCACAGATTCCCTCATGGGTCTCTCTCATTACGTAGTCGGCCTCTTCCGGCCGCAGGCACCGTGAGTATGGCCCAGAGAAGGAGCGCCGATACAGGACTCCGTCCAGAATGTAATATCGGGCAGATCTGTATCGCATCCTTCTTGCTTCGTTGCGTTCGTCGGGGAGCGTTCCGTCTTCCAGATACTTGCGGATGGGGTCCATCCAAGTGGGACGGTCATTAAGCTCACAGATCGGAGCTATATGATCAGACGTTGTTGTGCTCGGAATATCGAGATATTCAACTGGCACACTTCGCTTCAAGGTTGACGCTACTGCCGAAGCAAGGTTTGCCAAGGCATCGGCATGCCGGTTTTCCTCGCGCGGTATTTTGGATACATTGATTCCTTCGAACTCCTCCATCAGTGTTTTGACTCTCTCAAGATACGCAGTCATACTAGTGTCTTTTGCCAAGTAATCCCCATTGACCTGGCTGACGACCAGTTGCGGGTCACAAAAGACGGACAGCGTCGTCACATTAAATTCCCTGGCCATACGAAGCCCAGCAAGCAGAGCCTCGTACTCGGCCTCGTTATTAGTTGCTCTAAACCCTAGTCTCAAGGCGTACTCAACTTCTTCGTTGCTTGGGGCAACGAGCACCATTCCTGCTCCACAACCGTTGGTGTTGGATGATCCATCGGTGAACAGCTTCCATGTCATCAGACTGTTATCTGGGCCGGACTTATTCTGCAGCTCCCCTTCTCCCGCCCTTCTCGCTTCTGGTTGAGCAGTGGGCGGCTCGGGATCTTCAGGAAATGTGAGCTCAGCAATGAAATCTGCTAGGACTTGACCCTTAATGGCCATCCTAGGGCAGTACTCAATATGAAACTGACCCAGCTCGAGGCTATACTTCATCAATCGCCCCGAGATGTCTGGCGAATGTAAGATTTGTCTTATTGGCTGATCCGTGAGGACGACGATCTGGTGTGCTTAGAAATATTGTTTCAATTTTCGAGAAGCCACTAGTAGAGCGTACGCCAGTTTCTCGAACCTAGTGTACCTTGTTTCGGCATCTGAGAGGACCCTGCTAGAGTAAAAGACCGGATGCTGGACCCTGGTGTCATCCCTCACAAGAGCGGCACTCACCGCTGTCGCAGACGCGGCGATATACAGGTAAAGGGTCTCCCCCTCCTTGGGTGTGCTGAGTAGGGGAGCAGAGGACAAATAGTTCCTGAGTGCTTGGAAAGCTGACTCGCACTCGTCCGTCCACCCAAAACTGCCGCTGCCCCTTAGCACTTTGAAGAACGGCAAACACTTTTCTGATGCTCGGGATATAAAGCGGTTGAGTGCGGCGAGTCTCCCCGTCAACATCTGTACCTCTTTCTTGTTCCTAGGGGAGGCCATTCCAAGGATTGCATGTAGTTGGTCGGGGTTGGCATCGATGCCGCGCTGGGAGACCATGTACCCCAGGAACTTCCCTGCAGAAACCCCAAAGATACATTTGTTTGGGTTGAGCTTCATGCGGTGGACTCGGAGTTTCTCGAAGCAGTCGTGGAGATGTCGTGTGTGGTCAAGGGCTTTTGCGCTTTTGACCAACATGTCATCAATGTAAACCTCCATAGTCCGTCCAATTTCCTCCTTGAACATTTTGTTCACCAGCCGTTGATAAGTGGCTCCGGCGTTGCGCAAGCCGAACGGCATTACTTTGTAGCAGTATGTACCCTTATCAGTGATGAACGATGTTTTGCTCTTATCGGGGGGGAACAGTGGAATTTGATTGTACCCAGCATAAGCGTCAAGGAAGCGCTCATGTACCGCAGTGGCGTCGATGACGATGTCAATCCTGGGCAGAGGGCAGAAGTCATTTGGGCAAGCTTTATTCAGATCTTTGAAATTAACACAAAGGCGCCACTTGTTGCCAGCCTTGGGGGCCAAGACCACATTTGCCAACCAGTCCGGGAATTTGACCTCTTCAACAACACCAGAACTGATCAACTTATCCATCTCAGCTTCAATTAATTTCTGGCGTTCCGAGTGAAATTTCCGTCGCTTTTGTCGTACGGGAGGATGGTGTGGATCAGCATGGAGGCGGTGCATCGCCACGTTCGGATCAACGCCTGGCAGCTCGTCATGGGACCAGGCAAAGATGTCGTAATTGCGTCAGAGCAGTTGGATGAGTTCGTCCCTCTGTTCGGACAGGAGACGAGAACCGATCCTGACAGTTCGCTCTCCGATGGTTGGGTGTATGGAAACCTCTTCCAGTTCCTCATGAGGTCGGGGGCCAGCCTCCTCCTCTCTAGGATCGTCGATGGGTACAGGCTCCAGCCCTCGGCCCAGAGCCATGAGTTCGGAATCTCCGAGCTCTGGCTCCACCTGTGATTGCTATTTCTTCCTTTCCAATGCCCTCCGCGCACAAGACCGGGAAGATTCCTGGTCACCCCTCACAACTCCCACACCTCCTTCAGTGGGGAACTTCATCGCTTGGTGGTATGGGGAACAGACAGCTTTAAGGGCAGCCACTGTAGGTCGGCCCATGATTGCGTTATAGGGCGAGGGCCTGTCCACGATCAGAAATCTGGTCCAGACAGTGGAGGTCCGTGGATGGGCCCCGACTGTCACAGGAAGTGAGACCCACCCGGCGGCGTTCACAACGTCCCCTCAGAAACCGATTAGGGGGGCTGTCGATGGTTTTATCATGTTGGGATCCACACTCATCTTCTCAAACACCCATTTGAAGATAATATCAGCGGAGCTGCCACCGTCGACCAGGATTCGTCCCATCTTGTAGTGGTGGATGATTGCCATGATGACAAAGGCGTCATCGTGGGGTACGTGGACGTCCCGAAGGTCTGCCTCACTAAATGAAATAACGTTGTGTTCCTCTGCGTCCACTGCGCTGACCACGAAGACGTCTTTGCCCGCCTTCCTTTTGGCTTTGTGCTCGTACCTCTTCTTGGAGGAAAGGGTCTCTCCCCCAAGGCCTAATCCCCCGTGGATGACGTTAATTTCGCTGTTAATCCTGTGCTCGTCATTACCCCTCCCTGCATCCAACCTAGGAGGGGGATGACTTCTATTTCTTCTTCTTCTGCGGCCCCTTTGTTCTTCGCGGGGATCGCGCTCCTCCGCTTTGGGAGCTCGGGCGTCCCTTCGAACGTAACGTCCCAGGTACCCTCTGCTAATGAGGGCTTCAATTTCTTCCCCAAGTCGGAAACAATTCTCGGTGGAATGTCCCCGGTCCTTGTGGAACTCACAATACTTGTCCATAGACCTCCCCATCGGTTTTCCGTTGGGTGGCGGAGGAGGAGGGAAAAAATCTCTCCCTGCATTTTCGGCCAGGACGGTGGCCACCGAGACCGTGAGAGGCGTATAGTTCTGCTGGCGATTCCCCTGGGATGGAAACAGTCTCCGATCTCCGGGCAACGGCCCCAGCCTCCCTTCCGCCTGCAACCTTTTGGACCCATGTTGTTTGTTTGGCCCTTCTTCTGCCTTTCCTTTCTTCTTGTGACCGCCTCCTTGGTCCTTCCTCGCTGCTTCCCACTCATCCGCGTTGTGGAACCTTGTGCCTCTCTCTAGGGCAGCATCCAAGGTTGGAGCCGGGTTAGAACAGAGGTCATACATGAGGCGTCGATGTTTCAGGCCGTCGATGAACACGCTCATCGCGACCACGTCATTGAGTTCATCACATCCGATGATCTCTTTGTAAAATCTCTCCACATAATCTCCCAATGACTCATCGGGCAACTGTTGGAGTGCGAGGATGTGAGCCATGGTTTTCGGCCTACGTCGCGACCTCCCGAATCGTGACAAGAAGGGTAATTCCAGCTCGTGAAAATTGGAGATGGAAGCTGGTGCCAACGTTCGGAACCAAGCCCCGGTGGCCCCCGTGAGGGTGAGGGAGAATGCCTTACATCTCATGGCTATCGAGGCGGTGTGTAGATCCATATACGACCTGAAGATGGATAGGTGATCCGCTGGATCGGTGACACCGTCGTAGAGGACCATTTAAGGATGGGTGTATCGCGCGGGTAAGGGCTCTTCCAGAATTTCGTTGATGAAAGGGGATCTCACCTCCGAGGGAAGTCCAGGTGGGCCCCTGGCTCCTCGGATTTGTTGTAGGGCCGCCTCCATGTCGGCTAAACGCCTTTCCACCACCACCTTAGCTCCAGGCTAGGCCTGGGCTTGACTGAGAGCAGCCCGAGGCGGGAGTCGTCGTGGTGGGGAATGCGAATCGACCTCCCAATAGCGGCGGGGGTGGTGATCGGACCACATGGTAGCGCTATGGGCGAGGGGTGAGTCGGCTCGGTCGCCTCTCCTTCGGTGCGGTAGAGGTGGAGACGGAGATCCCGAGATCTCGTGGGGTGCCACCTCCACTGCCCTCTGATAAATGTGGCGGGTCTGAGGAGGTGGGTCGCGCCCGTCGGTGTGGATGATATTATCTTCTCCCCCGAACGCCCGACCTTCCCTGCTCGCAACTTAGACTGTAGGAAGATCCATTGGGGGGACCGCTGGCAAGCGGGCCAAGACGATCTGGAAGAAGGTTTGGAATTCACCGAGCTGACGCTCCAAAAGATCGACGCGGGCTGCGTCAGGTGCCCCTGAGGGCTGCCCAACACGCTGCTCGGAGGAGATAAGCCCCCCTTGGGAGGCTTGCCGAGCAGCCAGACCTTCCAGCCCTGAAGGCGGGATGGCGGACAGGCGGATCCCCTCAGCAAGGGGCGCCGAAGGATCCGACCTGGGAGCTCTAGACATATCCTGCACGGACATGGGTGGTGGATTACCACTGGTGGCGGGCACTTGATCAGCCTAGCGGATCTCCTTCCCAGACCTTGTGATCATCAAATCTTAACCTTGTGGGGAGCTGACGACCAGGGGAAGCTTTTAGTGCGTTCCCACAGACGGCGCCAAACTGTTGATGCAAAAAAGTGGTGCTGGCCAACAGTATGGTCCGGGGAGAATACCTGAGGCGAAGGCCGACCAATAAGACAATAGCACGCTGAGTTCAGGGGTGGTGACGGGCTCCGAGCAGGGCTCCAATCCTCTGCACACAGTACCTGCACAAAGACCTACTGGGGTGGTTCCCAGTAAGTCCCTCCGGCGTGAGGATAAGTATTCCGAAGTGGAGAGCCAAAAGTATAGATTGAATTCAGTAATAGTCACGTACCTTTGGGCAGTGGATGCCCCAGTGTATTTATAGGCGCCAGCACTTGATTAGTGCCGCGAATTTAGGGGAGAGGAGCTCAGGTTAATTAGTCTAATCTGCTGGACAACCAATGAGCAGACAGGTCAACCCTTTAATCCTCTGGGCTGGCTTTTGAGCCCATAACTACAGGCCCATGGGCCATGGCCTCACATCGGCCTGGCGAACTCCCGAGTGCTATGGTGGCGAGCAAAGGGTGCCACAGATTGTCAATTCGGGAGGTCGAACCTCAGCTCTTCGGTCCTGATCTCTTCACTGTGACGACCCTCAGTTCGGCTGGGGGACACCTCAGCTCGGTACTGAGGGGTTTTTTAGCCCCCGTTCCGGTCGTTTTTCTATAATTGGGTGAACTTTTGACCCCGTGATGTCCCTTACCAGATTTACCTATATCAATACTGTTATTGCTTTGTTACTGTTTTTAGTTCATGTGTTTTTTAATCTTCATTTGTATTTCATTTTATGATTGTTCTTTGATATTATATTCATTTTTAAAAGATTTTTTTTTTATTTTTTTTCAATTTTCAATACAATCTCAATACATTTGATGTCTTCTTAATATGTTGTTTCATTTGTCAACTTGGGTTCTGTTCAAAAGATATCTACTAAGGATGTGCATTTTCAGTAGATATCTATTGAACTTTTAAAATATACTGTTTGTTTACATTTTCTTAGTGGAAAGAAGACTGTAAAGACAGTACACATCAAATAATATACATAGCAGTAGATATCCATTAAATAAATTTTTTTATGATTATATATGGTGAACAAATATACTACCACGAAGTACCAAAATTGTATATACAAACAAATAATAAGAGTAGATATTGGCAGCCAATGTGAACAATAAATAAGAGCAGTACATTTCCAAACAAATAATAAGTGGATCAAAGACTATAAACACAGTACACAACAAATAATATACACAGCAGTAGATATCCATTAAATAGGTATGTTAATGACTATATATGGTAAACAAATATACTGCTACAAAGTACCAAATTTGTGTATACATATACACTGCTAAACAGATATTGGTAGCTGATGTAAACAATAAAACAGAGCAGTACATTTTCAAACATTATCAAACAGTTTCTGGTGATTGCACATTCATTTCCACCTCTTCAATTTCCACATATTCATCTCAAGACGCATTATCTTTAGGGTCAACAGTGTTACTCCTTAATCACTATTTTTTGTTACCTCAAATTTTTCAAGTGTCCATGATTTAGCCTTATCATTCAAAAATGCATTCACAATCTTTGCTCGATATTTTATCATCACTTCTTTCACTTCATTTTCATTTTCGAATGGCACAATTGGCATCCCCTAGGCTGTTTAGTCCATTATAAACAATATCGTTGTCCTACAGTCTAACCTAACATTCAAAGTTGATACATTTGAGTCTATATACAGTTACATATTTGTTATGGACTTATTAAATGAGTTTTAGCCTGGGTTATTTGCAACTCTTAGCCAACTTCTCTAAGCTCTTTGATGATATCCTCTACACAGTTTCTCTAGAAAAGAAACAAAATTTTAAATTAAAGTATTATTATCTAACATTTAAGATAGGAATATATGTTATATATAAATGCGAAAGACATGCCCACATAATCAAATATTGTTCATCTCTTAATTTCTATTCATTTGAATGAATGAATGGTTAAGATTTGTTTAACCCTCATGATATTAATTCCCTACAATAATATTATGACTTTTCATATATTTTTGTTTTTAAAGATAGTGTAATTTTAATAATATTTTAATGTATATTAATTGAATCCTTCATACTTAAATTAATTCTTTTCATTCTAATTAATTACCAAAATAGTTCAATGATTTTCTTCCAATTCAAAATAAATGTCTATTTTTTTAATAAATATGACATATTAAATTGGCCAAAATAATTTTTTTTTTCTCTTTTGTTGTGATTTTTTATTGATAATCACTACTAAAATTTCTAATAATAATAACTACTAAACAACGCAAAGTGAGAGCTACTATTTTGTTTAAAAGTTAGCCTCAAAAACAAAATTAAAAGAACTATAAATAAATAAAGTTTCTATTCAAACACACATTAACAATTTTAAAAATTATATATCTCCTTTTAGAATTTAATACTTAAATTTATGTTGCTCTTTTGCTAATTATTTTGAAGTGTAGAAATAAATTAGAGTGATAGAAAATGACATTTTTTTAAATGCAATAATTTTTTATTTTAAAAAAATATTATTCAACATTAAATTAAAAAACAAAACACTAAATATTTTCATATATAATAGTCAAATATTAAATATCTATTAATATAAATTTAATTTAATTTTTTAAACCCGCATGTTGTGCGGGTCTAAAACTAGTTTAAGATAGGAAGGGAAAGAAAACATGAGTTTTATTACCATTAGCATTGCGTCTTTGTAGTATGGATCTCGGACGCCGACTCTTGTTTGAGCGAGTTATAATTTCTCCATTGTGCCTCACTCGTGTAAAACACAAGCAGCGTCCAATGATTTGGCCCGTCATCTGTTGTGTTGATGGGGAAGTGAATGTATCGATAGCCGCCTTTCAATGCTTCATCAATTTGGGTATTCAAAATCTTTTCAATTGACATTGTGGATCTGTCCTTAACCTAATTCTATTTAAGAAATAGGGACAATTTATGATTCAGTTAATATTCAGTTAATAATTGAAATAATTCAGTTACTATCCACTGAATAAATGATAGAACTCAGTTGATATCCACTAAATTAAAATGTATATATATATATATATATATATGCACGTAGTGTGTTTTTTTTTTTCTCATGAAATTATAATACATCAAATAGACATATAAATGTGTACTCAAACATACCCAACAATAGCTTGCTATAAAGTATGAGCAGTCACTGATAAGGATTTCTACTGTTTTTAAAAATATTTCTAAATTGGCGTTTTTGTCCTTTAAGCACTCTATTTAGTTATCTACAAACAACAATCAAATTTGATTATTAGTTTTTGCATTTTTTATGATGATATGTGTGATGTTTTTTCAATATATCCACTTACAAAATTGTTTAGTTCTCCCCCGTTCATAAGTGAAATAACATCTACAAGCGATACAACACTATATTCTCCATTGTAGATATTTGTGCCGTGTATTATATAAGAAATGGTTAACATTTTTCACGCTATTTTATATGATTAGAATATATAAAAATATATTTGATGATGTGTATTTTGTGTTACCTCAGTCTTTCGGTTTTGAAAATGGCAGCTATCTTTTGCCAATGCTCATCAGATAATGAAATTTCTACTTCACTTTGACGCCTCTTATCTGTAAGTGGTTTCATCACTAGAAGTGGTGGAACTTAAAAATAATATTAAATAATTGCACAAATTAATAGCAATTTGATTCCTTATACTTCATACCTTCAAGAGTGAAAGAATGTTTGCAGTTTGCTTTAAAAAAATTAAAAACAAGAATCATTTTCTTAAATTAATTCTAATTATTTCTTGATTATAGCCTGAACACATTTGAATTTTTCTATTGTTTTTCAATGTCGAGACATTTTCGTTTCATGGAAATCTAAACAATTATCGCCTGTAACATTCATTTTTTACAATATCTAGAATAATTCTGAAACAATTTCGTGAATATTTGTGTGCAGTTATCTGGCAGCAAAAAGCGAGGTTGATCACTACATAAGAGAGCTGAAGAGAGAACAAGAAGAGATTGTTGCGGTTTCTAATAGAGGTTTTGTTCAATGCAATATTTAGTAAATTTTAATGTTCTTATCACGAAAAGATGTACATACATAATATGATTTCTAGAATCACATACCTCACAAAAATAAGATACACAGAAATTGACATGATATCAATTTAATTGGTCATACTTACATAATTCGTATAAGTTGTAGATTTCTAACTAATCAAATCACCGGTACATCACCTTGATCATTTCGATAAATACGAAGGTCACTCCTTAAAAGCCTTTTATAACATTTTATTGACAAAATATCCTTCAACATATTTTTCTTATTCTTTTGTTTTCTAATTTTTGTTTTTATTTTTTTTTTCTATTTTTCATTCTCTATCTTTTTCTCTTGTTTTCTATTTGTTATTTTTTGTTTTGTTTTTTATTTGATTCAATTTTTTTATTTTTTATTTTTTTCATGCTGTTTATAGAAAAAAAATAATTAAAAGCCAAAAATTGGAAAACAAAATACATAAAAGACAACGAAAAAAGAAACCTTTAAATTTATAAAAAAAAAAAAAAAGAATATATATATATTGTAATTCATTTTTTTTTAATTTTTGGAACCCTTTTTTTTCTCATTCTCTTTTCTAGATTTTTTTTTCTACAAATATCATACCAAAAATAAAAAAATAAAAATACAGAATAGAGAATAATAGAAAATTTTAATTAAACGTAAAAAACAGGAGAGAAATATATATATATAGTAGAAAAAGTGTGAAATAAGCAAAAAAAAAAATTATGTTGCGAGAATAATTTTGTCAACAAAATGTGATAGGAGATGTCTAAAGTAACCAAATTAAAAAGACAAGAGTTGTCTCAGGTATTATTAAAATGACATGGGGTAACGTTGGTATTTGTTAAAATTACAGACGGTGTCTCGAGTGTGAACTTTTCTTTTATTAGTTATTTGTGACCCTACGTTAGTTTTTTCCAAAAAAAAAAAAAACTCATTCTTTTAGGGGAGATTGACCTCCACTCCCAATAGATGTTATTTATCCAATTTTAAACCGATCTGTTTTTGTAACTTTGGAGCTAGTCCTACTGACAATTATACACCCAAACTTTTATGTTAGAACTATGGAATGATATTAAGAGTTATAACATAAAATTTCGGGAGTATAGTGATCAGTGGGACCAACTTAAAAGTTACAAAAACAGATGGGTCTGAAAATGGATAAACGAGATCTATTGGGAGTGTAATTCAATTTATCATTTAAAAATTGATTAAAAAGTATAAGATTGTGGTTCGATAAATTAGCCAAGGATGTAGAGGTAACATGTGACCTTTACACATTTATTTCAAAATCAATTTTTTTTTAAAAATATTACATTTCCACAATATATTTGTTGGTAATACATTGAATACAGGCCAGTGGTAAATGCTGAGATTGCAGAAATACTGGCTCAATACGGGATTGAACCACATGAATACAGGCCAGTGGTAAATGCTCTCAGAAAGAATCCTCAAGCGTGGCTTGATTTCATGTTGAAGTAAGTTTTAACATAATCCTTGGGTGTGTTTCAAGTTTAATGGTTTTGATCATCTATGTTGTTAAAGTAATATTTAGCCATAATTCATTCTACCAGTGGAATATACTCTATAGCTCACATTGTTTTGTGTTTCCTAGATCCCAACACTTCTCTTATTTTCAGGTGGCTAGTGTTTTTGTTGCAGTTTCCAGAAAATTAGGACCGAAATAGAAATTTAGAAAATTAGAACAGAAATGGGGAACAAAGATAATATGTATATGTTCTATTGCAAATAATTTGTTCCAAAAAAAAATTTCACTCCCATTAAGTTATATTAATTTTTTTTGCTTTCATATTTAAATTGAAACAGACCCAAGATTGATGATTACGTTAAAATGCAGAACCCTTAAATAGGCAAAAAAAAAATTCCTTTGGACTTGTCTACAATTTTTCTATTAAATAAATAATACATAGAAAATATAACATACGAAAATTATGGTTATTAAAATATTAAATTTATGAAAATCAAATTAAAAAAATAATGTAAAAATGAAAATATAAATGGACATTAAATTTACGAAAATTATAAAAATAATGTCCAAATTTGTAAGGACTTTTTAGATAGGCTAAATTTATATACATCACACTTGTTTTATTGTGTTTTGCTTATGTTCTATTCCCAGCTTTTTTTTTTGAAAAAAAACAAAAGGTTGCAGTTTTCCCCCCATATTTATGTTATTCTTGCCAATTTTTTTGAGAACAAAAATAGAAAATTAGAAAAGCCCTGTTTGTTAAGTTTTTTTGTTCCATAAAATTTTGGAACAGAAACATGAAAAACACAAAAAAGTAGCTCTTGTTCTGGTCTTAGATTTTTGTACAAATTTTCGGAGAACAAAACATAACTACTCATATATATTTTTTGTCATGTTTCAAGAAATCTAGAAACAAAAGTCGGGTTTCTCTACACTCATCCTTTTTCCCCTGTATCTGATCTCTTGTTTCCACGTTTTCTTTGCAATATATTCATTTAGGTTTGAACTCGGGCTGGAGAAGCCAGATCCAAAAAGAGCCCTACAGAGTGCACTCACCATCGCCATTGCTTACATCATGGGCAGCTTGGTTCCCCTAATGCCTTACATGTTCATTCCGATTGCAAGAAAAGCTGTGGTTGCTTCAGTTGGCTTAACGCTAGTGGCATTGCTAATTTTTGGCTTTGCCAAGGGTTACTTCACCGGAAATAAACCGTTCAGGAGTGCCGCTCAGACAGCCCTAATCGGAGCAGTTGCATCTGCTGCTGCTTTTGGTCTAGCCAAGGTTGTCCAAGGCTAGACACTTTTCGAGTGGATTGTCACTAAGAAAAAACTCCAGATTTTGTATCGACTGTGAAGTTGTTTTGCTTTCTTGAACATTAAAACACATTGCACATCTTTTATGTTGTGTGGAGACTAAAACCTTTAGGCCTAGAAATCTACTTTTAATTTTTTTAATCACGACATAGCACGTTATTTCTTAGATCCTTTCAAGAAGGAATTTCCTAGGTTTTCCAATTCCTCATCCATTTCGCGCTCATATCCATCGTTGCCGCTCATCTATTTCACTGGAGCTCCTGGATGTCGCCGCAATCGAAGCTGGTCACTTTCCTCGCAATCGCCACTGCTACTCGACGCTGGTCCTCGCTGCTGCACCGTCGCACTGGTGAGTAATTTCTTTGCTAGAACATTTCAAGAACTCAAAATGATTTAATAAAATAAATAAAAACCTTCCAAATAAAAGGACTATAAGGGTGAAGTTCTCCAACCTTAATTAGATTTAGGCATTGTTTAAAACCCAAAAAAATGGAATTAAAAATTTCGTACATGCGTTCATTTCTGATTATAATCTCCAATTCCACATTTAGTTATATAGAATTGGAGTTCCGAAACCAGAATTAGAAATCAAAGCATATAGAATATAAAAATTCGCACATGTTTATTGTTAATTTCAATTTTGCAACTCTAATTCCAGACCACCAAGCACTACCTTATTTTTTCAAAACTTCAATTCGGACTTGTTCATAACAACTCTTCGATTCTCATCGCATCTTGACAGCAATTTATAGATACAAAATATATTTATACTATAGATCTGGACTAGCTCTTAAAATTGTTAATATTTATAGAAGCTTAAAATTCAATGGATCTCTAAATTCTACGTATAAATACTTGTATATCCAAATAAAGAAATTATGAAATTACACAATTAAATTCTTCGTAAAAAAATAGTTACCCAAACAAGGATGGTATTTCAAAATCTAGAATTTTTAAATTCTATTATTTACAAATTCCTATTCCCTTAGCCAAAGGTAGCATTTGGTCGCACATAATTCACTACTTGAATCAAATTCTAAGAATTAATTAAGTGCAACCAAACATAAAGAAATGGTAAAAGATAAACATGAACAAACAAGTGGTTCTCAACAAAAGAAAAAAAGATAAACATGAAGAAACAAGTAGTACAACAAAAGAAGAGATTCTATGGTTGGCTAGTGGTCAGGTCCACCCTATCCAAAAGTTTGGGAATCGAATCTCATGGGTAAGGGTATAAAACCGAGCCGAGTAGTAGATGTACAGGCTTGTTTATTTAAGATAAAATTTAAACGAGCCGAGCTTTGAACTACTCGTTCGAACTCGGCTTGCCTTAAAAAATGGAACTCGAAAAGCTCATTTCTTATTTCGAGCTCAAGTTCGAGCCCGATAAAGATGACTTTGAAATCTAATTATACAAACTTCATTTTGAAACATTAATCTATTGACCTATTCATGTGTTAAAGATGACTTTAAAACACATGCTCACATGAATAATACCTACTATTACCAAATAAAAGACGTCCAAACTCCAACCAAATCTGTCCAAACTCTAATCCAGTGCCAAACTATTACAATATACAAATCATAAAAGCCAAAAATACATCAATCTCATTAATATTTGACCAAATAAAACCTGTCCAAAAAACAATCCAAACCATTACACAACAGAAAATGTCCAAACCAGCTTTGTCCAAAGCAGTCAAACCATTATAATAGCTCCACCCAAACCAAGAGTCCAAATCACCGAAGACCATTCTAACATCTTCATTCATGACCTCAACATCAAACATTGGGTGTAATCCCACATAATGTTGCATACCGCTGGTACCCCTGTTAAACTGCATTGCAAATCAAACACGTAAGAGAAGCCTTGCCGATGTGCATACTGAAACCATATTAGCATATCACAGAAGAAGTTTATTTATACAGTGGATCGATACTTAAACACTCACAAAGATCAACACTCCCCTTATTCACAATAAATAAAAGGGGGTTAAAATAAAATGTAATAAAACAAGCAGTTGAATGGTCTATAAAATGACTGGCAACTTTTTAATAACATAAACCACTTATGCGTTATGAACATGTTAAGATTACAGCAAGTGAAGTAACAGAAAAATGAACTAAAAACCCGCAATATGACAAATATGAGCTTAATTATGACAACATAAATATAACAAAAATACAAAAATAAATATGACAACATATTGAGACGAGAAAATACCACAACCTCATTAACGTATGGCGAACTCTTTGTATCCCGGATCTTCATCCTTCAAAAAACCAAAAATAAAAATAAAAAATGGTCATTGATATTTTAATTAAAAATATTTCTATGTAATTTCATAAAATAGTAAATAATATTGTCACTTACTTTAGATTTTGGCTTGACTCCATGGATCCACTGAGATATTGTGCCTTCCTTTCCTGACCAACAAGTGATAGGATACTTCTCTCAACAAGTCTAGACATCGATAAAACTATTATCATATTCCTTATCAAATATATACTGCTTAATAGAAACATTGCAGATGTCCAAAGAAAGACCAACAGTTAAAGTTCAAGTTCATCATGAGATCTATTTTCTTGGATTCATGGCCCAGCCAACTCAAAAGCAAAAAACTAGATGGAAAAAAAAAAGAAAAAGAAACAAACTAACTAGAATTCTTATATAGGCATAGTTATGTTGATGGAGTTTATAATTTGACTCAAACAATGTATAATTAATAATGGTGGTTTAAGAGAGAAATAAAGGTTGGTATCAACTGGTATGTTTCGAAATCAATTATCCATTTGGTACTTACCGAAATTGTTACAATTTCAAACTGTCATCCTAAATATGTGCACTCACGCATGAGATCACTAGTATAGAGAAATAACTAAGGAAGCAAATTCATCAGAAAATTAGATAAACAAAACCAAAAATGCGTACAAAGTGAAACGACCATCAAAATCCATCATTTCAACAATTGGGAACCTCACCTCACAACATGTAGACAAGGCCCTTTCTAGTATGCCAATGTTCTTGATCTGAGCCTGAAAATATCAACACATCATAAATACAAAAAATAAAGGAATTACACTACGTCAAATTCAAACTCAATTGCGATAAACAACCAATGGAAAGAATAATGGGATAAACAACCAATAAATAAAGGAATTACACTACCTTCTCGGACATCGACTGTTTTTGCAGCTGAGACCACGGCGACGGCGATTCTACTCGGACCCCCTTCCCGGGGTAAAGACGGAAATAGCGGTGGTGGGAGACTAAGCCCAGATCTGGCCAGATTGAGGTAGATCGGACATTGATTTGGCCAAATCTGACCATTTGGAATCATGAAATGGATAGAGAGTGCGGGATGGTTGTTCGATGGAGGACGCCGGTGATTTTCAGACGAAGGGTAGCAGCGGCAAGGGATCAACGATATGAAGTGGACGACAACGAGAGCGAAGTAGAGAAGGAGAGGGTTTAGCCGTAAGGCACAACGATGGCGGCGACAAGGCAAGACGATGGTGGCGGTAAGGCACGATGCGTTAGTTTCGAGCATTCGCCGCCCTCGCTAACAACAACCAACCAACCACCACTGATCGTCGACTTCCAGACGCCGAACATCACCGTCGATTGAGAGTGAGAGAACAAATTACACTGAGATAGAGAATGGAAGAGAAATAGAGAGATAGAGAGAGAGATGTACCTACAGGCGAAGGAAAACGGTTGTCGGCGATGGGCTGTGAGAGAGAGAGACCGAGGGGAGGAGGAAGTGAGAGAGAAAGAAGAACAATGGCATTAGGGTTACATTTGTGGATAGTAGTGTTATATAGTATATGATCTCTGCTGTTGGATCAATAGTGATCTAAGGGTCAACAATGTGTGTAATGTAGACCCTTGGATGTTAGATCCAAGGGCCTATAATACTTCCCGCCCAAAAAATATTGTAGCTACTCTAGGACATTTTCAAATGAAGGCCTAATTTATATATATATATATATATATAACATTTTAATGTTCGCGAACATAAAAATAAGCTCGCGAACACGCTCGGCTCGTTTAGGTTTTGTTGGCGAACAAAAACCAAGCAGCTCGTGAACAAACTCGGCTCAGCTCGATTATTAAACGAACTTTTTTTTGGAGCTCGAGCTCGGCTCGTTTATTTTAATAAACGATTTCGAACGAGTTTTTTTCGAGCCAAGCCCGAGCTGTTCATGAACAGCTTGGTTCGTTTACAGCCCTACTCACAGGTGTGTGAGTTATTAAAAAAAAAAAAAAGCATACCTTTTGTTCATTGGAAAAACTCAAAGACGTATCCTTATTTTCAGCCCAACATTGCCAATGTTCTGTTGGTGTTCTTTAATTTCCGGAGTAGAGTTTATTGCCGAAGGCCCAAGAAACTTTAGATCGATAATTTCCAATGTGGATACATCCCTTAAACAAAAAGGGATCTCTTTAAGGTTTCTGCACCCCAACAAAGCCAAATGTTGAAGCCTGAGAAAATTACCACTAGAGGTGATCCAACTCTCAACATCCAAAGACTGAAGATGCAAAAACTTAAGCTTAGTGAATTCTCCATCTCTAGTCTCCCATGTATCTCCGACAAAGGCACGATGTCATAGTTTGAGAACTTCAAGATTGGGCATCGAACCAATGGTTGACATCTCGGACCACTTCAACCGGAAGTTTGATAAAGCAAGTTTTTTAATGTTCGAGGGGAACTCATGAGAACGAGGAAAATGGTCAAAGTATTCTTTTTTTAGACCACACTCATGAAGAACATGGGATGCCTTCAATTCTTCAAGGTTAAGAAGAAAGTCCAATCTAGGAAAATATTCAACAAGACATTCCAACTCTCTCAGATTAGAACAACCAAACAAAACTTCCTCACTATTTCTATAAAAATATAGTTTGGGAAAAGTTTGCAGATTAACCAATTTAATCGGTATGCTGTAACTTGTGACAGAGACAAAATCATGAACGAATAGATGTCTCAATTTTCTCATGTTCTGTATGTACAATGGTAAATCAATTCCATGGAAAATCCCTTCGAGAATTAAAGTTTCCAGGTTCTGGAGTTTGGATATAGATCGTGGGAAATTACTACTGACTAGGAGTGCCTATTACTTCAAAAACTCTAATTGGTTTAAACTAGAAGGAATTGAAAGTATTCGGATAGACCTCATATCAAACACTTGGAGTAGTTTAAAGGAACGAAGACCGAGGAAATGTTTCCACTTTATCCCCATCAATATGGATGGGAAGAACAACAATGACAGAGCATATGGAGCACAAGGAGGAATCGAAATAGGAGAACAAACAAATAAGTGACGATTATTATTTAGGACTAGACTTGATCAAGAAGCAGATTCATACACATGAAGTAGTTGCAGAAAGTTATCTTCCTTGGCTCTTCTTAAGCATAACTCATAAAATAGGTCGTGGATACGACAAGCACTGGTTCCTCCACCAAAACAAGTTTTAGCAACCATTGCCAAATTTCTATTGATTAGTTCCCTTAAGTAATCTGTGGCTACGTCCTCCAAATCCCTTAACAATCCATAACTAGATTAGGTTCCGCACATGAATATCACAATCCTCAAGAAATGCCCCAAGATAGAGGAAGCATGACTTAAGTGATAAGGCAAATGGTTATAACTCAAGTTAAGTATGTTCCATTCTGTGTTTGCAGCCACATCGATGAGACGGGTAGTAAATAGGATTTTGCTACCATTGTTATCGTTTGGGAAGCATCTCTTTCAATCATTCCACGCCTCAATACTCCAGATATCATCTATGACAACGAGATATCTCTGGGCTTTCAAGCGCCGATATGACTTTTCACATAACCTTTCACATCCAATCTCATGTAATTCATCCTTTTGGGGGTCAATGGAGCTTAAAATGGACAACAACATTCTCCTCTTGGAATGTGTTCGAGATGCATAGGTCCAAGCACAAATATAAAAATGGTAGACAATCAAAGGATCATTGTAAACCTTCTTGGCAAGATTTGTCTTACCAAGTCCAGTCATCCGACGATTGAGATGATTTCTAGCTTCTTGTTTCTTCCTCGAATCAAGAGGCATCGCACTTGGAAAACCTTCATTCGAGGACATGAACTCGTATGGTTGGATTCTTAGTTCATAAAATTTGTTGCCATAAATCTCGTTCAAATGGGTCTTAATAAATTTGATATTTGCTATGAGTTCAACAAACTGAGGCATGTGATGAATTCCTTCCAATTGGAAAAGATCGTCGTCACTCTCATCTTCGATAGGCATGGAAGATCCATTTTGCCACAAGTCAATGATATCTTCAACCTCGTGAGCCAAATCTACAATTCGTGCCACCAGATGGTTCAACAAGTCATGCTTATGTTGCTTCGCTTTAGCATCTTTGAGGAAGGTTGTGAAGAATTTGAGCTCCTCGTAGACGTATTCAATCTTTTGTTTCCCAATACAATTCAATTTGCTTCTAAAATCTAAGAACTGCTTCAATTTCCCCAAGACGAAAAAGACTGCACAGTCCCTTCCCCCCTCCTCCCCAATTTGATTGAAGATTCATGTGTCATTGGTCATGATCTCTCTAAAGTCAAACAGAAAGTTGGAATCTATTGGAGAAGATATTTAATGAAGAAACTTGTCCTGTACAATTGAAAGAAATCGGTGAGAAAATTGTCAAGAAATGTGGTGGACTATCGTTAGCAATTGTTGTGGTTGCTAGGCTACTACGCGGAGAAGAGAAGACACAACAATGGAGGGATCAAGTAGCTAAAAGTGTAAGTTCACGCATTATTGATGATGGAACAAAACAATGCTGGAACATACTTAATTTGAGTTATAACCATTTGTCATAAAAATATATCTAAAATATTAGTTATGCGGTTCAGTTTCACAGTTACTATCCCAAAATCAAAACCGCTTCGGTTTTCAATTTCAAAATCAAAATCCCTACCAAAACCATTTAGTCGATTTCAAAACTGAATCATTCGGTTCGGTTATCGGTCCGTTCGGTTTAATTTGCCATCACTACTTCCATCATTCCTAGAGTTTGCTTGGTTGATATTCTTAGTAAGGTTGACTTGGCACTTCCAAGTAATTGGAATCAAGGTTAAGTACTGCATGGTTACTTTGGAGATAGTAAATCTATGACAAGTAGTTTTTTTCATATATAGACTACTTTAGGAAGTCTCACAAATTCGATCACATATATAAAAAGACAAAACAAAATTGTAAAAAACATAGGAGAACCCAAACAAAAATAATTGTCGTAAAAAAAATAAAATGCTACAAAAAGATAAGAAAAACGTTACACATAAAACTGTTCGTTGTTAAAGATATATAGAAAAATACGTTTGAAATTCGCATGCATGTTCGATCTCTATGAGTCAATGTGTGAAACATTGCCCGAGGGAGACAAAAATACCTCATCAAGAGAGTAACACAAAGCCTCCTCCCCTAAAGATGCGTATATAGTCACAATAGTGATATTATGCCTAAAACAAGCCTAACCAATGAAAACCAAATTATTGTATCAGAGAACACAATTATTCAACGTTATTCTCATCAAAGTATTCTCTTCTGAGAAGTATTCTCTTCTTAGGATAAACAAGTACTTCAACTCATTATCTGCTCTTAGTATTTTTCAATTTCCGACGTCATCAACTAGAGACCTTTGGTTGAAATTCTTCAATTCTTAAAGGTTAATAAGAAAGTTCAATTTAGGAAAATCATCAACAAAACATTTTAACTCTCCAAGATTGGGAAATGCAAACAAAACCTCCTCAGTTCTCACTTTGACTATCAATATATGATTTGAAAAACATTTGCACGTAAAAACCAATTTAATCAGTTTATTATAACGTAGTCATGAACGTATAGATGTCTTAAATTTTCAATGTTCCGTACATTATCTTGCATATCAACTCCATAGCGTCTCCCTTGAATAATTAAAATTTCAAGGTTCCAGTGGTCGTATATTGATCCCGGGGAATTCCCAAAACCAGCAACTTGGAGTGCCACGTACCTCAAGAACTATAATTGGTTTAAGCGTTTAAAGACGGGTAATCATACAATCTGAATTAAGACAACTCTTTCAGAAAGGAACAACAGCAACTAAAAACAAAAATTAACATAAGCAGCAGGCCCGCTCAGTTTGGAAGGGAAAAGCAGCAGTGACTGAACATACAGAGCACGAGGAAGAGAAAATAAAATTCATAAATAAGACAGTGAAGGCAGAAACGAAAATTCTTACTTGGACTGGACTTGATGAAGAAGAAGATTCATACCACAAAAGTAGCCATAGAAAGTTGCCTTCCTTTGCTCGCCTTGGGCATAACTCATGAAACAGGTCGTGAACGTCACATGTTTCGATTCCGTCAACCAAACAAGTCTTAGCAACCATTTCTAGATTCTCCCTAATTGGTTCCTTCAAGTATTCCTCCAAACCCTTTTGCACAATTTGTTGTACAAATCCCGTAGCTGGAGATCATCTCAATTGTTGGGATGTCTGGGCTTGGGTAAGACAACTCTTGCCAAAAAAGTTTATATAATGATAATTTAATCTTTTGTCATTTTATATTCGTGTTTGGGGCCAATGCATCCTAATCATATTCCAAGAGGAGGATATTATTCACTCTTAAGTTCCATTGTGCAAAAAAGAAAAAGAAAAAATATTAATTAGTTAGGACGAGAGATGAATAAAGGGTAGTACATGAGCTTGAAAGGCCAGTGATATCTAACATGTGGAATTTGGGACTATTTCTTGAACTCCTTAACAATCTAAGAAATACAAAAATATTGATTCCTATTCACTCCCACAAAACTATTCCCACAACCACCCCGTCTTCCGCCGCCGCCCGGCCACCACCATATCGCCAACAACCACCATCCCGTCGACCACCATACATTAAAAAAAAAATTGTTGCAACTAAACATGTTTCTTGTTCCTGTTCTCATAATTAAAAGAAACAATTTAAGGGCAATGGTCAATAACAAACATGTTTACATTTCCGGAATACTCCAAAATGGAAATAAATTCTCATCCCCATCTCAATTTCATGAAAGTAAAAACAGAAAAACAGAAACACTAACCAAATGCCACCTAAACAAACATGTTAATACCCAACATCCAGCATCATCTTTTAGGTTTTGTGTAGTACATGACACCACGTTGGTCTCACCCCTAGCCCAACGAGTCTTGCAACTCCCTTATTTTTTCACTATGTACAATCAATGCAGCCACAACTGTCATTTTTTCAAATCATTCCATGTCTCAATACTCATAAATCATATATGAGGAAGAGACCTTTCAAGCTCATCTACATCTCTTCACATAACTTTTCATCTCTTATCTGTAAGTAATTTAGCTTTTTCGAACACAAACGAACGAAATACAGGTCGAAACACGAATACAAAAATGACAGAAGATAATATGACGATTATGTGACTTTTCTGGCAGGAGTTTCTTACCAAGTCAAGGCATCCCCGCAATTGAGACCATTTCCAGCTGTTTTTCTATTCCAAAAAGTCGATTCACTATCCATCTCCCTTGCCTCATTGTCAAACCCTACCACACTGTTGTCTTCAAATCAGGAGATTCGAGGACATGAAGTCATATGGTTCAAGGACTCGATGTTTGCTATGACTTGAGTAAACTGAGGCCTCTTTCCCAGTACAATTTCATGTGTTGCTAGATCTAAAAGGTCCTTCCATTTCTTCGACAGAAAATGGACTGCACGGTCGGCTTTCTTCTGGAATTAATGTAGAGGCAAATTGAGCATCGCTCATCATTCTCACAAGTAAATGTCAGTTTAGATTTCAGAGTCTTAGACTTGATTTTGGAAGTGGGATTTCACTTGGTCTCAGGATGAAGCTGCTTTCGAATAACTTAGTGTAGCAAGACGGTGACCGCGGAGCTGGTGGCGGTGGGATTGGGGACTTCAGCGGAGGTCTCTAGGGTTTGAGAGAGAATGAAAGAGGAAAGTGCGCTCTTTATCATTATATATGTAGGGGTCTTTATGTTTTAGGGGCAATTGATAAATTAATAGTAGGATTTTTTTAATTAAAAACTCATTTTCACCATTGGCCCCAATAACTAAGTCCAAATACTAGAAAATTCATTTATTTATTTTTATTTTGAGAGAATTCCAAATTCTACACATACACTACACATGCACGGTTGGGGAAGAATCAAAGAATTAAATAACTAATTAGGTATTTTTGAAAAATACAATCAAGTTAATCAAGGAATAAAGAATTAAAGAAATTCATTCACCAAGTTATAAAAATGGAAGAAACTAAACTACCACTCCACATTTCTCATGCCCTCAAGTCTAAGAAGATAATCAAGGCCTCGAAATCGGACACACAAGCCGGCGGAGTCAACAACGGCGACGGTCAGCGTTATCGGTGACAAGATCAACGCCAACTGCATCGGTGGCGACGAAATCAGCGGTTGAGCAACAGATCTTGGTTCCTAGGTCGTGTTCCTTACCTGTTTTTATCAGTTTAAGTTTCTGTTACTGTTTTGAATAATTAGGAACAAAAACATTAACCAATTTTCTCTCCAACATTTCCTCTTTCTCTCCCTCATTCTTCACTCAATTCTCTCTCTCAATCACATTGGGTTTTTTCTTACCAAAAATTGGGGTTGTTTTTATTTTTATTTTTTGGAAGTTGATAGATATAAGTTCTGGTGTAGATTTGCTATTTTTTTATTTTTAGTTTCTTTTCCTGTAATTTTTATGTTGTTTGGTCTAGAGAGAGAGAAAGAAAAATGTGAGAGCTCAAATGCAGCAACAATGGTAGATTTAGAGAAAGAGAGAGGAGTGAGAGAGAAGAATAGAGAGGTTATCCTAATTGGCCCCTAAGTTTAGAATAATTTACAATAGCCCCTAAGTTTAGAATAATTTACAAATAGATCCTATTAAATTAGATCCTGTTATAATTGAATTGAATATTATTGTACAGTTATAATTGGATTGAATATTTACTATACAATTATAATTGATTGAATTTTGATTGTACATCATGCAATACATCATGCAATGTTGCGTAATCGTTTCATAGATGAATATTGTTGTACAACCTTCCATGTTTGGGTATTGCAGTACAGTTATTTTTGGTTGAATATTTGATATACAATTACAATTGTTTGAACAGCAACACCAAAGAACGTGCAGGGAGAGAGGGGTGACAATAAATATTGTTGTGTAGTAACAAAAAAAGAAGTAAAATAATGGAAAATATGGGAATAATTTAAAACAAGTCTTTAATTGTTGATTTTTGTTTCACAGTAATTACTCTATAAATTAAACATCAATTTTTGTTACACATTAACTAAACATTAATTTTTATATCACAATAATGAATTGATCAACAACTACACATCAACAGTGAAAAGTAATAAATTGTGAATCCAAAACAAGTCTTCAATTCATGATTTTTGCTATACAGTAATAATCTCTATATCTCATGAACCTCCAAATTAGAATGCTCGAGTACTTCCTTCAATAAGTTAAGAGATCTCTCCCATAGATCTTCGCATAGCTTTTGAAATGCCTCTCAACTTATTGTGCTCCTGAATTAACAATGAAAGCAAGCAGGTTGACTAACGTATAAGAAAAGAAAAATACAAAAACAGATTTTATACCTGTGACAAAAACAATGGGAGCACACAGAACAAATTAATAGACAATGGCAGTCCACATAATGACTATATCACTCTCTATCTATCTCTGATACCCTCACAATGATGGACATGATCACGCAGAAACAGATTTTATTTTGGAGCCGACACTAGCTCAAAGAGTGTCGACACTAGCTCAAAGAGTGTGTCTATTGCGCTGATTTTATTTAGTTGCAAGATTGGTATGGTTTTTTAGCTAGTAAATAATTCAACAACTCAAACATCAAACAAAGAAAATGAAGTATATGAAAAATTCAAATCATGAATTCACCATCGATTTTTGCTACACAATAATTATTTCTAATAAACCCATATCACATATGAAAATGATCAAGGGGAAAATTCAAAACAAGACTTCAATCATGGATTTTTGCTACGCAGTAACTATCTCAACAACTCAAACATCAAAACAATGAAAATGAAAAATATGAAAAATTCAAATCAAGAATTCAATATCGATTTTTGCTACATATTAATTAAACATCAATTTTCTATACAGTAATTATTTTCTTGACAACCCCATATCAAAAATGAAAAATAATAAGATATTTAATACAAAATGCAATTCTTTATTTGAGGTGAACCACTAGCATCCCATGTGTTGGGAGCAATACACTTGAAATTTAAGGTCAACAAACTGGATAATAACGTCATCCTTGAATAATGGAATTTTGCTCAAACAAATGTAATGAAATAAAGTAGCAAATCAAAAACTCGGCTTGAATAACGGAATTTTGCTATACAGTAACTATTTCAAGGAACCGTACATCACTCATGTAATGGAAGAAAATAGCAACCCAACCTTGACCCAAATAGTCGATTTTTACTGTACAGTAACCAAACCCAAGAACAAAATATCCAACAAATTTAATGACATAAAGTAACAAATCTTCACTATAAAGGAACAAGAGGGAAATTCAACAAAGTAACTAATTCAACAAATTTAACATTAACAATGAAAAGGAACAAGAGGGAATTTCAAAACAACTCACTGAAATTGAAAGCTAGGGTTTTATTACCTTTTTGTTCGCCTCTGAAATTTGTATTGCTACAAGGGACCACACCAAGTGATGAGTGATGTTCACCAACGAGAATATCTTAACAACCAAAATATCATCAACAAGATGGAACTAAAGTGAAATACAAGAACACGACTTCAATATGTGATTTTTGCTACACATTAAATATCTTAACAATCAAAACATTATCAACGAGATAGAATCAGAGCGAAATTCAACAACATAACCTCAATATGTAATTTTTACTGCACATTAATCATCTCAACACTCAAAACACCAACAATGAAAAGAGGGAGATGAATTTTTTCTATACATTAACATTCCTAACAAACCACACATCACCAAAGAGATGGAAATCAGAGCGAAATGCAAGAACACAATAACAACATATAATTTTTACTGCATATTAACCATCTCAACACCCAAAATATCAACAATGCAAGGGGGAGATGGATTTTTGCTACACATTAACATTCATAACAACCCAAATTCAAGAACAAAACAATAACATATAATTTTTAATGTGCATTCACCATCTCAACACCCAAAATATCAACAATGCAAGGGGGAGATGGATTTTTGCTATACATTAACATTCCTAAGAACCCAAATTCAAGAACACAACAACAACGTATAATTTTTACTGCACATTAACCATCTCAACACCCCAAAATATCAACAATGCAAGGGGGAGATGAATTTTTGCTAAACATTAACATTCCTAACAACCCAAATTCAAGAACACAACAACAACATATAATTTTTAATGTGCATTCACCATCTCAACACCAAAATTTTGATTTCTCAACATTTCTAACCCTAATCCTAAATTAAACTCCAATCAATAAGTAAGCAAGAACCCAAAATTTTGATTTCTCAACATTGACTGAACATATGAAGCACAAGGAGGAAGAGAAAATAAAATTTTATAAATAAGACGATAAAGGCAGAAACGGATATTCTTACTTGGACTGGACTTGATGAAGAAGAAGATTCATACCGCAAAAGTAGCTATAGAAAGTTGCCTTCCTTCGCTCGCCTTAGGCATAACTCTTGAAACAGGTCGTGGATGTGACATGTTTCGATTCCGTCAACCAAACAAGTTTTAGCAACCATTACTAGATTCTCACTAATTGGTTCCTTCAAGTATTCCTCCAAACTCCTTTATGCAGTTCTCTGTACAAATCCCTTAGCTGGAGATCATCTCAATTGTTGGGATGTCTGGGCTTGGGTAAGACAACTCTTGCCAAAAAGGTTTATATGATGATAATTTAATCTTTTGTCATTTTATATTCGTGTTTGGGGCCAATGCATCCTAATCATATTCCAAGAGAAGGAAATTATTCACTCTAAGTTCCATTGTGCAAAAAAGAAAAAAGAAAAATATTAATTAGTTAGGACGAGATATGAATAAAGGGTAGTACATGAGCTTGAAAGGCCAGTGATATCTAACGTGTGGAATTTGGGACTATTTCTTGAATTACTTAACAATCTAAGAAATACAAAAATGTTGATTCCTATTCACTCCCACAAAACTATTCCCACAACCACCCCGTCCTCTGCCGCCACCCGGCCACCACCATCTCGCCAGCAACCACCATCCCGTCGACCACCATACAATAAAAAAAAATTGTTGCAACTAAACATGTTTCTTGTTCCTGTTCTCATAATTAAAGAAACAATTTAAGGGCAATGGTCAATGACAAACATGTTTCCGTTTCCGGAATACTCCAAAATGGAAATAAATTCTCATCCCCATCCCAATTTCATGAAAGTAAAAACAGAAAAACAGAAACACTAACCAAATGCCACCTAAACAAACATGTTAATACCCAACATCCAGCATCATAGGTTTTGTGTAGTACATGACACCACGTTGGTCTCACCCCTAGCCCAACGAGTCTTGCAACTCCCCTATTTTTTCACTATGTGCAATCAATGCAGCCACAACTGTCATTTTTTCAAATCATTCCATGTCTCAATACTCATAAATCATATATGAGGAAGAGACCTTTCAAGCTCATTTACAACTCTTCACATAACTTTTCATCTCTTATCTGTAAGTAATTTAGCTTTTTCGAACACAAACGAGCGCAACACAGGTCAAAACACGAACAAAAAAAGTGATAGAAGATAATATGATGATTATGTGACTTTTCTGGCAAGAGTTTCTTACCAAGTCAAGGCATCCCCGCAATTGAGACCATTTCCAACTGTTTTTCTATTCCAAAAAGTCGATTCACTATCCATCTCCCTTGCCTCATTGTCAAACCCCGCCACACCGTTGTCTTCAAATCAGGAGGTTCGAGGACACGCAGTCATATGGTTCAAGGACTCGATGTTTGCTATGACATGAGTAAACTGAGGCTTCTTTCCCAGTACAATTTAATGTGTTGCTAGATCTAAAAGCTCCTTCAATTTCTTCGAGAGAAAATGGACTGCACGGTCGGCTGTCTTCGGGAGACAATGTAGAGGCAAATTGAGCACCGGTTTCATCATCTTCCCAAGCAAATGCCAGTTTAGATTTTATCATCGTTTAGACTTGATTTTGGATGTGGGATTTCACTTGGTCTCACGATGAAGCTGCTATCGAATAAATTAGAGTAGCAAGACGGTGACGGCGGAGCTGGTGGCGGTGGGACTTGGGACTTCAGCGGAGGCCTCTAGGGTTTGAGAGAGAATGAAAGAGGAAAGTGCACTCTTTATCGTTATATATGTAGGGTTCTTTATGTTTTAGGGGGCATTTGGTAAATTAATAGTATTGGGGTTAGAGGTTCAGTTGGGTTTGGGTTTGGGTTTGGGTTTGGGTAGCAAGTCACTCGAGCCGCGGGACTCCGGATATTGGAAGGGGCAGGTTCGGTGGAACAAAAAAAACTAGAAAAAGTCGCCCGAACCGAGGGTGGGTCCATCAAGCAGTCGGGACGGGTCTGTGTTTTAAATTTACACCCGTTAGTTAAAGTTGTGGAGGGGGCACTTGAGTGATTTCAAGAAAATTAGTTGGACTAAATAAAGTTTAGGGTAATACCAGGGGTGGTCATGGGCCGGGCTGGACCAGGCCGGGCTTAGACTATAGTATTGCATAAAATTGTTATGCCCATGCCCAAGCCCGGCCCGGCCCTATAGTCGGGCCTTAATTTCATGTCCAAGACCGACCCTATAAAAAAATCTAAACCCAGAGTCCAGCCCTATATAAAAAACTTAAGCCCTAGAAAAATAAGTCCTAAAAATAAGCCCAAAACCCTGAAAAAATCTAAACCCAAAGCCCTAAAAAAAATTTAAGCCCAAAACCCTATGGTTGAATGTGTGTGTGTAATGTATATGTGTGTGTGTGTGTATATATATATATATATATATATATATAAAATTTAATTATTCTTCGGGCCGGGCCAGGCCTAAAATATTTTGGTCATACCCAAACCCGGCCCTAAAATTGATCGGGCCGTAACACCTAGACCCAAGCCCTGCCCATGAGCTCAAAGCCAAAACTCAAACAATAGGGTCGGACCGTTCGGGATGGGCGGGCCTCTAGGCCCTTGACCACCCTAGGTAGTATATGAACTATTTATTTCTTTTATTTAAAACTAGCATGTAACTCATGTTTAAAGACACAAACAAAAATAATAATTTTAATTTAAAAATATGAGTTATTTACTTAAAAATAATTTTTTTATTATTTATTTTCTGGAAACTAAGTAATTTCATCTTTTTTACTAAACAATTATAACTCGGACTTGATAATCCCAGGTACTAAACCCGGGATTATGAATCCCAGATATAGCCCCTAAACCCGGGGTTGTCATGCCCAAATATATGGTCCGTATTTATTTTATTTTTTTGTGTTAGTTTTATTGTTAAACCCGAGATTGTGAACATTGGGTGTAATGTTTGAAATTTCTTAAACCGGCGTTCACAAGGGCAGGTCACATAAGAAGAAAGTGGAGAATCTGGAAGAACTACACTTTGCACCACCTGAAGGGGCCCAAAAGTGTTAACTAAAGTGTAAATAGCCCTAAGGACCCTCACTAGTGGATACTTGGGGAGGGGGCATCTTTTATTAACACTTTGGACCCTTTCACTTTTGCATCTGTGTCAGATTTCATCAATTTTGATAATATTTAATAGGGTTGGTGTGAAGTTCAAAACATTGTACTATTATAAAATTTTAAATTAAATAATTATTGGTTCAATCGTATCTATTAGAATTTATAGAAACATTAACGTTCCAATTAAGGTTACATAGCCATTGGTTCAATCGTATCTATTAGAATTTATAGAAATATTAACGTTCCAATTAAGGTTACATAGCCACCAGCTGGTTGTTGGTCGTTGAATTTTTCTTTGTTACATTTAAGTAATTTTTTAGTATATTTTTAAGTTATATTCAACTAATGTTTTAGTTGTTATTTAAATGTAACTAAAAAACTATAGTAAAAGATATATTAAAATAAAACTAAAAATATACTTAAAAATATATTAGAAATTAATTTGATGTAAGTGAAAAATACAACTAAAAAAATAATTACATGTAATTAAAAAAAAAATACTGACCGAAGCTGTGAGGTGTGCCTATGGGCAACGACTGCAAATAACACCCCAACCAATATAGTTTTTAGTTTGATTTTAATATATATTTTTAATATAGTTTTTTAGTTTTATTTTACTATAGTTTTTAATATAGTTTTTTAGTTACATCACCGACAACCAAATCATTAGTTGAATATAACTTAAAGATATACTAAAAAATTACTTAAATGTAACAAAGAAAAATTCAACGTCCAATAACCAACGTCTGGTGCCGATGTAACCCTAATTGGAATGTTAATGTAGACACGACATTTTGACCGTCCTGTAAAAAAATTATACTTTATTTTAAAATTTATTTTATTTTTATTTTAAAAAAAATAGAGAAAAAACAAAAGAAAAAAAGAAAAGAAGAAAAGAGAGAGAAAATAAAAATTAAAAATTAAAAAGAAAAGGTTTCCTTGTCAAAATGGGATTATGTTTCCTTTTCTCTTTCTTTTTAGGTTTTGTTTCCTTTTCCTCGTCGAATTTGGACTAAGGTTTCCTAAGATTTCTAGGATTTTTCACTCCACCTCCTTCCTATAAATAAGACTCTCCTTCTCATAGTTTAGACACACAAAAAAAAAAAAAAAAAAATCAGAGAGAAACTCTTCGAAGACATTCAAAAATTAAGATGAGTCACTCCCTTTAAAAGAGTAATTCTCAAAACCCTTTCGGGAAGCCGTCTGCGAGAGAGGAAAATACGGGTATCGAGATTCTTGACCTAGAACATGTATGTTTTTCTAATTTTTAATTTTTCTTTCAGTTTATTTTATTGTTTTCGCAATTTAAATTTCTACAAGTTTTATTTATTTATTTATGTATTGCCGTCCGATGATCCGATGAAAACGTCGGGGTGGATTTCTCGTGCTTAAACTTAACCCACGATCATTAGGTGAAAGATGTTTTCATTATTTATTTTATTTTGTTTACAAATTCATAAACACAAAAAAATAAAGTCGTCCGATGATCCGATGAAAACGTCGGGGTGGGTTTCTCGTGTTTAAACCTAACCCCCGATCGTTAGGTGAAGGATGTTTTCGTTGTTTATTTTTCTGTATTTTCTTTATTTTATTCTTGTTATCAAACCCTAAAAAAAAAAAAAAAAAAAAAAATCAAAAAAAAAATAATTAAATATTTTATTTGTAGAAATTAATCCTTACGGACCTTAAAGTGAATCCGACGATTCGATAAATCATGGGAGAGTTTTCCGTGATCTCGTTTCCATTCTCTGACTCGAGTAGAATTTAGAAACGAATAGTTTTAGGAAATCTCTTCCCTCGGTAAATTTTTCGTGGGATTTCTTTTAAGTATCGAAATGATTAATTTCAACTAAATTGTTTCCGCGAACCTCCCTCGATTCTCTTATCCATAGAATTTGAGGGAATTTCAAAACGGGTTTTCTTTAAATTAATCAGACAAACTCAAAGTAGATTTTTTTTTGTATCCACTTAGCATGTTTATTTCTCGTATCATTTAGACGGCATGTTTAGGACACTTTCACCACTTATACTTTTCATACATATAGTTTTTATTTTTATTTATTATCATTTTTTTTAATAATCCACGCTACTTTTTCACATCTAGTCATGACATGAGCACCACTTATATTTTTTAATTAAATCATTGCCACGCATAATCACGTTAATTCATATAGTGTTTCCATATTTGATTCCCTTTATTCATATCGTTTCGCATTGGCACATTTAAATTAAATTCTTTAAATTTTTTCTTAGTCACTTTTGCACAAAAAATAAAATTCTCATAGATGTTAGTTTTACATTCATATTTTATTAATTTTTTTTTACCTATTTTAGTTTGCTTATTTAAAATTAAAGAAATCATTAGGAAACATATATAAATACCCCTCAGGGACCATCCTTATTGAATCTTTAATATTCGATGAGAGGTTATACCGGGGAAACATTCTAAAAATCCAAAAAAAAAAAACTTGTCCCACCGTATTTGTGAAAATACCAAAAAGATTTTATAAGAAGAGAATTATGTCAAAATAAAATAAAATACTCGGATTAAACTAATTGGACTTAATTGGATATAAGGTACCATTTTTGGACGGGCGTCTTAGGGTTCCTAACACCTTTCCCGAGCGTAACCGACCCTCGAGTCTTTAAATGAATATTTGATTTGACCGTGTTTTTTAGAGTCAATTTTTTACTTAGGTCTTTTAAATTATTTTATAAAAAATTGGTGGCCTAGCACATCATTTAAATCCAATGTTAGGTGGCGACTCATTTTTTAAAACGACCTAAGTACATTTTTGAGAAAACCGGTGCTTTAAAAATCCCCTCTCCTTAAGTTTAATTATTATTTAATATTCTTTTCCTTTTTGGAAAAACGGGGCGCATCAGCTGGCGATTCCGTTGGGGACAATTAGAGGGTCGAGCCTAATGTGTCCAAATAAGTCCAACTATTCCATGTCTGAATGTTATATTTTATTTTATTATCTTTTCTTTCTATTTTTTGTAAATAAGTTATGATGTTTTCTCTTTCCTTTCTTCCCTCTCAGGCTCTTATATTGTTATAAATCTTCCAACACCAGTACAGTCATCTTGTATTCATATTATTCCCTTGGGATTCTATGATACAAGACGGGGGAGTGTCATACTTGATGGATTGATGATATCTTAGAAAGTCTTAAAAACCAAATAAGTCTAGAGTTTCCAATACCGATTAAGCTACGAAAGAATTTTCATAAATTATTATCTATTTTGATTAGTCATTATCGGAATTGAAAACTTTGAACTCAGATTGGTTTTAAAACTACCTAAGACCCACGTGGACTAATAAATGGGTTCGTTGTAAGAATAGGACGAGACAGAAAAATTCGTCCTAGAAAAGCAATTCTGGTTCCCCCCATCCGAAGTCCAATATTTACTTGCATCCGGGCCCAGACTCACTCCAGGATGACATCAGAAAGCAATCTTGAATCTCCCCGTGCAGCCTAGATGACTCGTATGCAGGAAACCATTGACATGCTGAGGGAAATGATCAACGAACTTAGCCAGCCTCAGGAGGCGCCCGTTCTCTCGTCTAGTGGAACTCCTGTGACTGAATTACCAAATGGAAACCCTCCAAGTACCGAGATAGAGAACTCCATGCCGAATTCGAACCATGCCGGCCCGAACTTCACGGGATCAGTCTACTATGGACCCCAGATGGGCCCTCATCCTTTCGCCTACGGAGCACCAGTATACCCTAGCCAGGGGCATATCTATCAGGATCTACCTGAAGGTTCGGCCCCTCCTGCAGCCCAGATCTTCATCCTCCCAGAGAGGGTCGTTACTCCACCGAATGATCCAAATGCTAATCGACCGGCCCCAGCCGTTGAAACCACAAACAGAAACAAATATGGACCCTTTCCAGCCTAAGTTATGAAAATGGAAGAATTGGAGACACCCTAGAAGAACTAAAAATAGAGAAGCCATCCAAAAAAATGGCGTACAAGAAGCTGTCAGCACCACCCCGGGTGGTGTATCCGAAAAACTTCGTAGATCCAGAATTCACGAAGTATGACAGTATTGGCCCCTCAGAATGGCATGTCAGTATCTACAAGGAGGAGTTAGGAGTTCATGCTCGGAACGAAGACCTTTGCCTGAAGTTATTTCGGCGATCATTGAAAGGACCGGCTGTCACGCCCCACCCCGGATTCCTGTCATCATGGGGTCGGCGTGACGTCGTCATGACATCACCTAATTGACTAGACAACCACAATATGACAAATATACAAACAAATGATTTATACCACATATACATAATTCCAACTGATAGGGACACACCGTCCCAAATATAAGAACAACCAAACGAATCCCCCGAATCTCACTTAGATTCATCTTTTACACCTCGTCTTAAAATTTTCTCCCAAATGACTCCATCGCATAACCCGCATAACTCTATTTAGCGCCAATAGGGGACCGACCTGCTCCTAACTATTTCACTTGCGAGTGTACTGCCTTCTTAGTAAAAATATTTTTAGAATAATAAATCATTCTACAACATCTAAATGGATCAAGTATAAGTATACATAAACAACACGTAACTAGTAAAATTCTCCATAATCTAAGCAATGAAAATAAACCAATAAATATAAGTTCTATTATAACCTATCTAGTAAAATAATATCAATCAACATAATAATCAATAAATCACCCAATATAAGTAAAACATCACATCTCAACACACATCTCAAACTACCACTCCACCACAACATACACTGGCTAGCTATAGTAATCGTTTTAACCTCACGATCGGGAGTTTGCAACGGTACCGTACCATCCGTAGGATATGCCTTCCTACGAACACCCATCACTCCGCCGAAGCGGATAATCACTGTACAGTATAAACGTCTAACATCACTCTGCCGAAGCAGATAAACATCACTCCGCCGAAGCGGATAACCTCACTCCACCGAAATAAATAAATACTATGGCATCGTTAAATAAAATACAGCATCATCAAATCATAACCCAATAAATATCGTCTACTCAACATCGTCAAATCACCACGCCTATCTCTTTTTCCCAAAACCAACTTTTAAATTCAAAAATCATATTTCATATTTCCTTTTAAAGAAAACGTCTGATTTTATCAAAACCACATTTCCACCCTTTATTTTTAGAAACCCAGACATTTTTAGCAAAATAGATGTTTTCTATTTTCTTTTAAAAACACCGTCTGATTTCACCAAATTCAACAAAAATTCATTTTCAACTTTATTTCGAAACCATCGAAATCTTTCGAAAATCCAGTTTACCAACTCACCCAAATCCTACTTGATCCATATCATTTATAAATTCATACAGTTTAATTAAACACATATTTCATCATATATATATATGGAAAAATAGTTTGGTAAGAAGAAAGTACACTCACCGGATGCTCCGCTCCCAAAAGCCTTTACCGACTATTCTCTACCGCGCTTCGGTGTCTGCGAACCTATTAGCGAGATGACCTAAATTAATATTTTAGGTAAAAATAACTTAATCATGCCATATGGACCCTAGGTTCCGTAATTTCTTATTTCCTAATTATTTTATTATGAAGGATATTTATTTTGTCCATCTTGCCTCGTTTATATTTATTGTACCAATTTTTCTCAGATTTGCGATTATTAACATATTATTACGATTACGAGAATTACTATTACGATTGCGAAACCTTTAATGCTAATACTTTAGTTTAATGAAAATAATAATCGATTTAGGTTTCCTTTGCTCCGAATCGTTACTGCTTTATGTATACGTTATTAAAATAAATTAAATGTAACGAAATTATTACGATTTCAAGAATTGTAACGCTAAATAAAATTTAATTTAATGAAAATTAATAATTGATTGAAATTTCACCTATTTCTGAATCGTTTGGCGGCCACAGAAGGGGTTTTTGTTTTTCCCGGGGTGGTTTCTGCAATTTCTCTCCCCCGTTTTTCCTTTTCTTCTTCTTTCTCTCTTCTTGTTCTGTTTCTGTTTAAACACTTGCAGCCGCCTACCCTGCTCCGATCACCCATTCCGACTCACTTCCCCTGCCGGCCGTCCAAACAGCACCTCGCACACCCAAACACACGCGGAACGACGGCCACGCACCACCCATTGCCGGAGCGAATAGCAACCACAACGAACAAACACCTCCACGCTGAACCGCTCACACCGCCGGTGAATGGAATGCCCCTGACCAAGCTGATCAGATCAGCGGACGCGCAAACTTCTCCTGCTGGCCGCAAACACCCACACACAGCAGCAGCTTGAAACAGAACACACCCTCTAGGCCAACCCACTTTCTCCCTCTCTAACTCACCGCCGGTGACCAAAACCCATACTACCGAATCACTGGGAAACACACACATGCACGCCGACGAACGCACAAAATAGTTGAATAGAGCAGTGACCACACACACCCCGACGCCATACGCAACCCACCGCCGGTGAACCCCACACGATCGGCGCTTGCACGATCACCGGCGAGTCACTCTCTCTCTCTTCATTTCTCTCTCTTTCTCTGGATTTCTCTCTACGGTTCTGGACGTTTCTTGGGGAATTTTGATCATTAATCTATGCATTATATATATATATATGCATGAAACTAGTGGATTAAATCTCAATCGTTCGGTTGCCACGTCCCCTGTGTCGCTCTGCTCTGTCTCCGGCACTATGCACACACTCACTGCTGTATATATATATATATATATATATATATATATATATATATATATATATAAAATAAACTTTAGTTAAATTGCACTTTCCTCCCCCCTAACTTCTTCCAATCCTTATTTTAATCAATTCAACTTTTAAAAGTTTCTGAAATCATAATTTCATCAATATTTTTAAATTTTAATTTTTACTTATCAACTTGAATCTCAAGTTTAAATTTATTATTTTTAAATTTGCCAATTTGACCCCTAAAGGTTTGATTTGAATTTTAATTAATCCAATTCCACCCCGAATTTTCCAGGCACTAGAATGATATTATTAATGACGTACTTGCTAAGTCGGGGTCCTACACCGGCTCTCAGCTGGTACATGACCTTAGACCTAGCGCAGATTAAGACGTTCAAGGATTTGGTAGAGACCTTCTGTGAACAGTATGTGTACAATAAAGATACCGCGCCGAACCGTAATACCCTCTACTAGATACTGAAGAGAAAAAATGAAAGCTTCCGAAAGTACACTGCCCGCTGGAGGGAGGAAGCTGCCAAAGTTGTTCCTAGGCTGAGCGAGGAGGCTCAGTTGGAGATATTCAAGTCAATCCAGATGCCACCGTTCTATCGAGATCTATCGAGCATAGCAGTGACTTCCTTTGGTGATACGATCAAGCAAGCCGAGGTGATAGAAGAAGGAATAAAGAACGAAAAGATTGAAGGGGCTTTGCCTGGCCTAACAAAGAGGTTAGCCCAGCCAAAGAAAAGAGAAGATGAGGTAGCTGTCATCATTTTCCCCCAACAAACCTTCCACCAAAACAATCCCCAAGCTTCATATTCCCAAAACTACCCGAACTAGAACAACCAATATTGCAACTATTCCCTTCAAAATCGCCAAAACCAACATTACCCCTGGAACCAACCCTATTACCAAAGCTATCCCCACTACTACCAAAACGCACCTCCACCTTACCAAAACCACACTCCCCAATATTATTCCCAAGCCTACCAAACACTCTCATATCAGCCAAACCAAAATCTACCACACCTTAAAGCCAAGAACCCAATACCACCAAGGTTATCTGCCTCCTGCTACTAGGGAAAACTTCTGGAATGATGACAAAGAACCACTAAACCTTCCGGTCTCAATCACCGAGTTGTACGGGAGTTGTTTGAAGTAGGGGATGCTGACACCCTTTCCATTCTACAAAGTTAAACCTGGGAGTAAAACAACTTCTTCAAATGCTTTCTGTGAATACCACTCGGGAACCATATGACATGCGACCGAGCAGTGCTTTCAACTAAATGATAAGATCCGAGACTTCATACAGACGGGAGCCATCACGCTTCCTAAAAAGCTTGAGACTGGTGCGCCAAACTATTAGCAGAATCCGCTACCTGAGCATGCACCTTCAAGGAGTGAGGAAGTTAATATTTACCAAAATATTGGTGGAGATAGGAGCGAGTCATGTGCCTGAGACTCGATTTGAAAAATCTAAAGGCTACAAAATTGGGTTTTCTTTTTTACTTTCAATTTGCTAGAAGTTTTGATAAAATTAGGACGTTTTCATATACTCACCTCTCTATCCCGTTGGTCTTTTGGATGGAAAATGATTTGCTCTGTAATGGATTTTTAAATTTCAATAATGCAATACTGTTTATCCAAAACTGTGGTCTAATGTTTGAATATTACTCTTTCAGGTACCTAAAATTGCCTGCATATATTGTATATAATGTGACTGAGCGAGGGTGCAAGTATATGATTTTAATACAGAATTAGACCACGATCCATTGGGAATAGCAACAAAGAAAGGTTTTGTTTAGTCAAACGATGGTGAGATCCAAAAGACCCCTGACCAAATCCGACAGCAATTCTAGTGTAATGGGGAATTCGAAAGTCAAGATTGGTATCCACTGTCCTAACAATGCTTTGATATATTGTTGCAAGATGATCAAGTTATCTCCGATGGTCCTTTAGTGATTGATAAAACTGGGTGTAAATATCCTGGTTCACCTACTGTCTGAGTTACCCAACGGCGAAAAGGAAACACAATTATCCCAGGCTAATTATCCCAATGAAGAAACACTCAAATGTTGCAAGAAGATCTTAATTAGCAAAGAAGATCAAGTTCATTGATAAGCTCGGTTGCCCCTGAACCATTGTAAGTTCGATCATCTATTTAAAAAAAAAAAAAGCAAAAGAAAAAAAATGAGAAAAATGAAAAGTGGGGTAAGCGAGCAAGAAGCGCTACTGCAAATGTGGAAGAGATTTGAAGAGGAAAGAAAGATAATAGATTGATTTGTTCAAGTTTTTCGCCTCGGTCTAAATTGGTGGGCAAACAACGTTTTTCGGGATCAGAACTTGATGGATTTGAGTGGAATCAAAATTTATGAAAAGAAACATTGGTCGTAATCTAGAAATGTATTGGAACCGTATTCCGCTGCAATTTGACTCAAGATCTCACAGAAAATCATATCGGGCATTGAAGGTACTCGTTTTAGTAATTTTCGTCATTTGCCCATTTTTTTGGACTAAATCAGTTTTGCAAAAATGAGAAAATACAGAGCAAGCAAGAGTATTAAAACCCCAAGTATCGAATCACTTAGAAATTTGAAAAGACAAGAATCCAGTCGATCAAGCTAAAGAGACCTTGATGATGCATGTTGGACCCTCCCATGAGTTGAAAAGTGAAATATCGGAAGTCAAAAAAAAAAAAAAAAAGTCTCATTGAATCACCCTGAGGCATGTCTGGCCCTGAATTGGAAAAAGAAGCTTCTAAAATCAAATGGAAGAATATCTCGATATCACTTCGATCCAAGCACCATCAGCCGAAGCGATTACGGCCGAAAGGGGGGAACGAAATTGCGAGTCGTCAAAGGTAACAAGTTTTTCAGACTAAATTTTTATGTTTGCCAGTTACAGGGATCTCAAAGGGACTTGAAGTATGGATTTCCCTATCACTATGACTTCTTACCTCTGACTCGAGTTGGAGACTCTTACTGTTGAAAACTTAGAAACTCTAAATGAGCATTCAGGTATGAATTTTACCCTGAAAGGGGCGTCCAGTGAACTACGCTAAACTTGATTCTCGGCGTAATGCTAAGGTACGTAGGCAACCTGTAAAGGTTTAGTCATCTGAGAGTTTCGGCTAGGGCACATTTATATCTTTGCTCTCTCATTTTTGCCCAGCCATAAGCTGGGAGTATATTTTATACCTCTCGACTTTCTTTTGTCTCCCAACCAAGAGGGCTTGGGCTTGAGTTATTTTGTATCACTCTAAATGATCCTCTAAACGGACATTTGTTCGTCATGAGTATCGTCATGAGTCATTCTTTTATTACTCTAAACGATCATCTAAACGGACACTTGTTCGTCATGAGTCTTTTTTTCATTATTCTAAATTATCCTCTAAACGGACATTTGTTCGTCATGAGTCTATTTTTCATTACTCTAAACGATCCTCTAAACGGACACTAATTCGTCATGAATATCGTCATGAGTATTTTTTTTCTTCATTAAACTAAATGATCTTCTAAACGAACATTTATTCGTCATGAGTATTGTCATGAGTCATTTTGTTATTACTATGAACGATCTTCTAAACGGACACTTGTTCGTCATGAGTAATTTTATTTATTTTTTCTGTCATTGAAAAATGCACTTTGAAAAAAATCATAAAATAAGACGTTCAAAATGATGTGATCTCCTATCTTTGTCAAGCAAGTGGAATTCGCATGACAAAGAGGGGCAGTTGTAGACACGACATTTTGATCGTCTCGCAAAAAAATTATACTTTATTTTTATTTTAAAAAAAATAAAAAAATAGAGAAAAAAGAAAAGAAAAAATGAAAAAAAAGAATAAAAAATTAAAAAGAAAAGGTTTCCTTGTCAAAATGGGATTAGTTTTTTTTTTTTTCCCTTTCTTTTTAGATTTTGTTTCCTTTTTCTCATCGACTTTGGACTAAGGTTTCCTAAGATTTTTAGGAATTTTCACTCCACATCCTTCTTATAAATAAGACCCTCCTCCTCATAGTTTAGACACACAAAAAAAATTTAGAGAAAAACTCTTCGGAGATATTCAAAAATTGAGAGGAGTCACCCCCTTTAGAAGAGTAATTCTCAAAGCCCTTTCGGGAAGCCGTCTGTAAGAGAGGAAAATACGGGTATCGAGATTCTTAACCTAGAACAGGTATGTTTTTCTAATTTTTAATTCTTCTTTCAGTTTATTTTATTGTTTTCGCAATTTAAATTTCTGCAAGTTTTATTTATTTATTTATGTATTGTCGTCTGATAATTTGATGAAAACGTCGAGGTGGGATTCTCGTGCTTAAACTTAACCCCCGATCGTTAGGTGAAGAACGTTTTCATTATTTATTATTTATTTATTTTTTTTGTTTACAGATTCATAAACACAAAAAAATAAAGTCGTCCGATGATCCGATGAAAACGTCAGGGTGGGTTTCTCGTGCTTAAAACTAACCCCCGATCATTAGGTGAAGGATGTTTTCGTTGTTTATTTTTTTGTATTTTCTTTATTTTTATTCTTGTTATAAAAAATTAAAAAATAAAAAAATAAAAAATTATTTGTAGAAATTAATCCTTACGGACCTTAAAGTGAATCCAACGATTTGATAAATCGTGGGAGAGTTTTCCGTGATCTCGTTTCCATTCCCTGAATTGAGTGGAATTTAGAAACGAATGATTTTAGAAAATCTCTTCTCTTGGTAAATTTTTCGTGGGATTTCTTTTAAGTATCGAAAGAATTAATTTCAACTAAATTGTTTCCACAAACCTCATTCGATTCTCTTATCCATAGAATTTGAGGGAATTTCAAAACGGGTTTTCTTTAAATTAATCATGCAAACTCAAAGTAGATTTTTTTTGCATCCACTTATTATGTTTATTTCTCGTATCATTTAGACGGTATGTTCAGGACACTTTCACCACTTACACTTTTCATACATATAGTTTTTGTTTTTATTTATTATTATTATTTTTTTTTTTACGAATCCACGCTACTTTTTCATATCTAGTCATGACACATGCATCACTTCTATTTTTTAATTAAATCATTGCCACGCATAATCACATTAATTCATATAGTGTTTCCATATTCGATTCCCTTTATTCATATCGTTTTACATTGGCACATTTAAATTAAATTCTTTAAATTTTTTCTTAGTCACTTTTGCATAAAAATTAAAATTCTCATAGATGTTAGTTTTGCATTCATATTTTATTCTTTTTTTTTATCTATTTTAGTTTGCCTATTTAAAATTAAAGAAATCTTTAGGAAACATATATAAATACCCCTCAGGGACCATCCTTATCGAATCTTTAATATTCGATAAGAGGTTATACTGGGGGAACATTCCAAAAATTCAAAAAAAAATTTTGTCTTACCTTATTTGTGAAAATACCAAAAAGATTTTATAAGAGGGGAATTATTTCAAAAATAAATAAAACACTCGGATTAAACTAATTGGACTTAATTGGACATAAGATACCATTTTTGGATGGGCGTCTTGGGGTGCCTAACACCTTCTCCGAGCGTAACCAACCTCCGACCCTTTAAATGAATCTTTGGTTTGACCGTATTTTTTGGAGTCAATTTTTTACTTAGGCCTTTTAAATTGTTTTTTAAAAATTTGGTAACCTAGCACACCATTTAAACCCAATGTTAGGTAGCGACTCCTTATTTTCTTAAACGTCCCAAGTATATTTTTGAGAAAATCGGCGCTTTAAAAATTCTCTCTCCTTAAGCTTAATTATTATTTAATATTCTTTTTCTTTTTGGAAAAATGGGGCGCGTCAGTTAATGTTTCTATACATTCTAATAGATGGGACGGAACCAATAATTATTTAATTTAAGAATTTAAAATAGTGCAATTTTTTTAACTTCACACCAACTATCCCTATAAATCTCATAAAAATGATGAAATCTAACACAAGTGCAAAAGTAAAGAGGCCCAAAGTGTTAATTAAAGATGTAAATACACCTTTTATATAATTTTCCCCTCTTTTCAAGTATCCACAAGTGAGGAGCCTGAGGGCTATTTACACTTTAATTAACACACTGGCCCTTTCAGGTGGTGCAATGTGTAATTCTTCCAGATTCCCCACCTTCTTATTTGGCCTGGCCACTATTAACGTCAAATATATTGGGGTTCACAACCCTGGGTTTGGGAAATCTCTAACATTAAACCCAAGGTTCACAACGGGTTCAACAATAAAACTAAAAAGAAAAAAAATACGAACCGCATTAGGGGTTGACAACTCCGGGTTAGGGGCTATACCTAGGATTCGTAACCCTGAGTTTAGTACTCGAGAGTACCGACCTCGAATTATAATTGTTTCGTAAAAAAGATGGAATTACATAGTTTTCAGAAAATAAGTAATACAAAAATTATTTTTAAATAAACAACTCTTAAAAATATTAACAGACTCAATAACAAAAATATTATTTGAGAATAATGCATTATCTTTTTTAACATGTAACAGCGTTTCACATAGTTTTTTTCTAACACACAAATATTAAGGATGAAATTTTAAAATTCAAATTTAAAGGGACAATCTCGAATACTTTAGGATACGTCGTCGACACATTTTAGGATACAACGAGATATTATTTTCTATTTTGAAAATATATAAGATAATAAATATAAATAAGTTAAAAGAATTAAAAGTAAAAATAATTAAAAGTCTAAATAATCTCATCCATATAATTGTTATTTAAAAAATATCTAAGATAGTAAATAAATAACTTAAAGGATCAAAAGTGTAAACTTCAAAAAGTAACAATCTCATCCTTATAATAATTGTTGGTGTATAAAAATGGTATACACTTCGAGTATGGTCCAGTCGGATGACAGGTAGGTCCTCTTGCTGAGGTAGAGTCGACGATTGAAAATTATTCAAGTGAGTAGTACTAGGTCCTGGGAGGATTAACCTGCTATGTCCAAAGTCCTACTCTTCAGAGAGTGTACCTGCATAAGGCTCAGACCGGAATTTATCCCCGTGAAGCTCTTCCGGTGTGAGAATAAGAACTCAGAGAGAAAAGGTATAAGGATGCGTTAAGTAAGCAAACGAACTCAATACATGTGTGTAATAAAGCGTACCTCGGGCTTGTATAGCCCTTGATATATATAGGCGTTGGAGATGATTAATCGAGCCTAAACACGATTAATTAGGTTAAATCGTATGCTTAGCCGATAATTCAGGACATTTAGGAGATAATCGTTGGGTTGGGCTTTTGGGCCCATTTGGCGAAGCCTACAGGCCTTTGTCAAGCCTATGATGGTGAGCTAGTAGAGGAGAGTGGAGATCCGAAGAGTCTTGGAGGTGAAACGAGCTGGAATGAGGAGCCAGTCGAGGTGAATAGCTGAGTCCCTGAAGTTGACTGTCCAAGGCACGGTGCAGAGCTCAGAGTGGCATGTTCCTGCAGGGTACCGCGCTCCTTCTTGAGCACAAAGAAGATTCCAAGGAGGAGTCATGGTCGGCGTATTCTCCAACGTGGTGCTACGGATTCTGGAATACGTTCACCTCACTACAAAAACGGACACGTGGTTGAGCCCCAGGTGTTGACTCAGTGGTGCCCGAAAATACCCTCATCATAACTATTTTAAAAATATATAAGATAATAAATATAAATAATTTAAAGAGTTAAAAGTGTAAATACCTAAAAGTCTAAACAATATATATATATATATATATATATATATATATATATATATATATATATATATCATCCTCATTTTCAAAACCTATTTTCAGAACTGATGAACCTAACCATGAAGAATCTCGGTTGTTAGATCTATGAATAGCCAAGACCACCACGTTGTTAGATATGCGAGCAAAACAATCAAGATTGTCGTTCTGTTAGATATCTCAAAGATTTATTTGATTCGCATAATAGTCAATGATTTCTCAAATCAACTATTTCTTTGATTTGCAAGTCAACTAATTTGTCACAATTAGATATTTCCTAACTATTTCTCAATTAATTTCTTTACCGAGAAGTAAGCTTTAATATACATATTTGAATCTTGTATAATTTAGTTTATGTCTAACATTGTATTTGTTTTATGTGACAAAGAATTGTAAATATTAATTTTGAACCTGTGAAAAGAATCATTTGTAAGGGTTTGGTTCTTACCCAATTAAAGGGATCATAGTGATTAGTGAGTGCGACTCTCCGCGGAGCTCGGGGGACTGGATTAACCAAGAGTAGTTTGGTGAATCATTATAAATTTTGGTGTGCTACTTTCTTTACATTATTTATATTTTGTTATTTGAGTGTACACCTAGTCTATAACATTTATCCGCTGCTATAAAGATAATAATTAATTTAGGATAAAATTAATTATTTGAATTTTGAAGTGTTATTATTTGGTAATTTTTTATTACTATCCAATTCACCCCCCCTCTTGGGTAGCTTACTGGGCCATCAATTGCCATCAGAGTTGGTTTAGCTCATATACTCTAAGCTAACAAAGATGAGATGGCGCACACAATATGTACATTAGCTAAGGGGCAGTATATACACTGATTACCTTTGTTTGCAGGTGAAAAATATGCATTCTGGAAGGGCAAAATGATTTCTTTCCTTCAGGCCATGAATTATGACGTGTGGTTAGCAATTAAGGATGGTCTATTTGTTTCTATGGAAAACGAAGTTGAGAAAAAGAAAGAGCAACTAACTGCTTCTGATAAGCAAAAACTCTCTACAAACTCTCAAGCTATTAATATTTTATTTTACTTTTTAAATGCTAATGAATACTCAAGAGTTTCAGGTTGTGGATCAACGAAGGAAATGTGGGACAAGTTGCAGGTTACCCACAAATGAACAAGTCAAGTGCAACAATCGAAAATCAACGACCTAATCTGTCAATTTGTACCCAAACATACCCAGCAATAGCTTGTTATGAAGTAAGAGCGGTCACTGGTAGGGATTCCTTCATTTTTTAAAAATATTTCTAAATTAGCGTTCTTGTCCTTTAATCACTCTGTGTAGCTATCTACAAATTGCAATCAAATTTTATTTTTAGTTTTTGCACTTTTTATGATGATAGGTGCGATGTTTTTTTAATATATTCACTTACAAAGTTGTTTAATTTTTTCCCGTTCATAAGTGAAATAACATCTACAAACGATACAATACCATATTCTCTATTGTAGATATTTACACTGTGTATTATATAAGAAATTGTTAACATTTTTCACGCTATTTTATGTCATCAGAATATATAAAAATATGTTTGATAATGTGTATTTTGTGTTACCTCAGTTCTTTGGTTTTGAAAATGGCAGTTATATTTTGCCAATTCTCATCGGATAGTAAAATTGTTACTTCACTTTAACGCCTCTTATGTAGTTTGGCAACATTTTCTTTTTTTTTTTGTTTTTATTTGTAAGTGGTGTCATCACTTGAAGCGGTGGAACTTAAAAAATAATATTAAATAATTGCACAAATTAATAGCAATTTGATTCCTTATGCTTCAAACCTTCAAGAGTGAAAGAAATGTTCGCAGTTTGCTTAAAAAAATTTAAAACAAGAATCATTTTCTTATATTAATTCTAATTATTTCTTGATTATAGCCTGAACACATTTGAATTTTACTATTGTTTTTTAGTGTCGAGACGTTTTCGTTTCATGTATTTTCATGGAAATCTAAACAATTATCGCCTGGAACATTGATTTTTTTATAATATCTAGAATTATAATTTTACAAAATTCTGAAACAATTTCGTGAATATTTGTGTGCAGTTATCTAGCAGCGAAAAGCGAGGCTGATCACTTCGATCATTTCGATAAATACGAAGGTCACTCCTTAAAAACTTTTTTTAACATTTTATTGACAAAAATATCCTAATATATTTTTCCTATTCTTTTGTTTTCTATTTTTTTTTAAAAAAAAATTCTATTTTTTTTTCTCATCTTTTCTCTTTGTAATTTTTTGTTTCGTTTTATTTTTTATTTGATTTGATTTATTTTTATTTATTTATTTTTTGCATATGTTGTTTATAGAAAAAAAAGTAAAAGAAAAAAATTAGAAAACAAAAAACATAAAAGAAAACACAAAAGAAACCTTTTAATTTAAAAATATTTTTCTCTGTCTTTTTGTAATTAATTTTTTTATTTTTCAAATCCTTTTTTTTTTTTTTCGTTATTGTTGTTTTTTATTTGATTTGATCCATTTTTTTTACTTATTTATTTTTTGCATATGGTGTTTGTAGGGGAAAAAAAAAAAGTCAAAGGCCAAAATTAGAAAACAAAAAGGAAAAAAGGAAACCTTTAAATTTAAAAAGAAAAAAAAAAGAAAAAAATATATATTTTTTTTCCGTTTTATTTTGTAATTCATTTTTTTATTTTTCGAATCTTTTTTTTTTTGTTGTTGTTGTTGTTTTTTTATTTGATTTGATTTATTTTTACTTATTTATTTTTTTCATATGGCATTTAATAGAAAAAAAATTAAAAGCAAAAAATTAGAAATTAAAAAACAAAAAAGAAACCTTTAAATTTAAAAACAAAAAAAAAACAAACAAATATATATATATATATATATATATATATATATATATATATGTATATTGTAAATTCATTCTTTTATTTTTCAAATCCTATTTTTTTTGTTGTTTTTTATTTTTTCATTTTCTTTTTTAGATTTTTATTTTAGATTTTTTTTTTCTACAAATATCATACCAAAAATAAAAAAATAAAAAATATTGAATAAAAAAATTAATTAAAAATGAAAAACAAGAGAGAAATATGTAGTGTAGAAAAAAAGATGAAATAAAAAAAAATATTATGCTGCAACTTGGGACTTGCGAGTTTATTTTTGTCAACTCCTTAAAAACCTTTTATAACATTTTATTAACAAAAATATCCTAACTTACTTTTCTTATTCTTTTGTTTTCTATTTTTGTTTATTTTTATTTTCTATTTTTCACTCTTCATCTTTTTCTCTTATTTTCTATTTGTTATTTTTTTTTTTTTTGTTTTTTTTTTTATTTGATTTGATTTATTTTTATTTATTTATTTTTTGCATATGTTGTTTATAAAAAAAAATTAAAAGGAAAAAATTAGAAAACAAAAGACAACGAAGAAATCTTTAAATTTAAGAATGAATGAATACATACATACATACATACATACATACATACATACATACATACATATATATATATATATATATATATATATATATATATATATATATATATATATATATTATTCAACTTTTTTATTTTTTGAATCCTTTTTTTTTTTTTTTTCTCATTCTCTTTTCTAGATTTTTACTTTCGATTTTTTTTTCTACAAATATCATACCAAAAATAAAAAATACAGAATAATAGAAAATTTTAATTAAACATAAAAAACAAGAGAGAGAAATATATAGAGTAGTAAAAGTATGAAATAAACAAAAAAATATTATGTTGCGAGGATATTTTTATCAACAAAATGTAATGGAGGATGTCTAAGGTAACCAAATTAAAAAAAAAAAAAAACAAGAGATATCTCAGGTATTATTAAAATGACATGGGGTACGTTGGTATTTGTCAAAATGACAGACGGTGTCTCGAGTATAAACTCTTCTTTTTATTAGTTATTTGTGACTCTACGTTAGTCTTTTCCAAAAAAAAAATCTCATTCTTTTAGGCGAGATTGGCCTCCACTGCCAATAGATGCCATTTATCCAATTTTAAACCGATTTGTTTTTGCATCTTCGGAGGTAGTCCCGCTGACAATTATACTCCTGAACTTCTATGTTATAACTATGCAATGATACGAAGAGTAGTATAATGATCAGTGGGACCAACTCAAAAGTTGCAAAAGCATATGGGTCTAACAATGGATAAATGAGATATTGGGAGTGTAATTAATTTATCATTTAAAAAATGATTGAAAGGTATAAAATTGTGGTTAGTTAAATGAGCCAAGAACCCAAGAGGTGTTAGACGGTTAGCAAGGGGAGGTGCTGTTTTTTCTTTTCTAACATGATTCGACTCTCCTAGGGAACATTTCAAGAATTAAATCTTAAATTTAATCTTGAATGTACTAGGTTAATGTGGGGAAGTGTGTGTAAATTGGCTTAGATACACCTTACCATTAAAAAAAAATGGATGTAGAGGTAGCATGTGACCTTTACACATATATCAAAATCAATTTTTTTTTAAATGTTACATTTCCAAACAATATATTTGTTGGTAATACATTGAATATGGTAACAGAGACAGCTGAGGTTGCAAAAATACTGGCTCAATACGGGATTGAACCACATGAATACAGGCCTGTGGTATATGTTCTCTGAAAGAACCCTCAAGCGTGGCTTGATTTCATGATGAAGTAAGTTTTGGCATAATTCTGTTTGAATTTCTCTATCTTGGGTGTGTTCATGTTTAATGGTTTTGATAATCTATAGTGTTAAAGTAATATTTACCGATAATTCATTCTACAAGTGGAATATACTCTATAGCTCAGATTGACATGTCGTGTTTCCTGCATTCCAACACTTGTTATTTTCAGGTGGCTTGTATCTAGCCCCGTTTGGTTACTTCTTTTTATTCCCAGATTTCTGTTTTCTCTCCCAAAATTTTGGGATTAATGTACGGAAACGCGTTTGATAAACATATTTCTGTTCCCAAAATTTTGGGAGTAATGTGAGATTATTTCCAGAATTCCTTAACAATTAGAAAAAAAAATGTTGATTTTTATTCATTCTTACAAAACTATTCCCACTACCATCCCGCTGACCACCACCACCACCTCCACCTCCACCCAGCCGGCCACCATAGAAACTAAAAGAACAAATGTTGTAACCTAAAACGTTTCTTGTTTCTGTTCTCATAAATTAAAAAAACCAATTTCAGGAAAATGGTCGTTACCAAACATGTTTCTATTTCCAGAATACTCCAGAAAAGAAACAAAATTTTCATCCCACCCATCCCAGTTTATTAGAAGTAGAAACAAAAAAACATAAATACTAACCAAACGCCACTAGTGCTAGGAAATTCGAACATAAATAAAAATATGGAAAACATAAAACAATATCTTTTGTCCTGCTCTCAGATTTTAGAACAAGAACAAAACTATTGATATATTTTTTGTTATGTTTCAAGAAATCTAGGAACAAAAGCAGGGGAGCAAAAACAATTTCTCGTCTGATGTCATGTTTCTGCTTGTTTCAACATTTTCTTTGCAATATATTCATTTAGGTTTGAACTCAGACTGGAGAAGCCATATCCAAGAATAGCCCTGCAGAGCGCACTCACCATCGCCATTGTTTACATTATGGGCGGCTTAATTCCCTTGAGACCTTACATGTTCATTCCGATTGCGACAAAAGTTGTGGTTGCTTCGGTTGTCTTAACGCTGGTCGCACTACTGATCTTCGGCTTTGCCAAGGGTTACTTCACTGGAAATAAACCGTTCAGGAGTGCCACTTAGACAGCCCTAATCAGAGCCGTTGCATCTGTTGCTGCTTTTGGTCTAGCCAAGGTTGTCCAAGGCTGGACCCTTTTCCAGTGGATTGTCACAAATATCTGGCTCTTGTTTTTGTATTAATTGAGAAGGTGTTTTGCTTTCTTGAACAATACAACACATTTCACATCCATTATGTTGTATGGAAGCTAAAATCATTAGGCCTAAAAAACTACTTTTGATTTTATAATTGCGACATAGCAGGTTATCCTTCCAAGATGGAATTTGTTAGGTTTTCCAGTTCTTTGTCCATTTTGCGCTCCTATCCATCGTTGCTGCTCATCTATTTAACTGGAGCTCTTGATTGTCGTCACAATCGAAGTTGGCAGCCTCCTTCACCTCTGCTTCGCACCTCATTGTCGCCTGCTCCTCGGCGCTAGTCCTTGCCAACGTCCTTGTCGCCTCGCCATCACACTGGAGAGTCTAGCTTGACAAGTATGGATGTTCTCAAATTTCAGTGTTTCTTGGCACTTTATGGTATCCAAGTTCGGATAATTTCTCGGCTACAACATTTCAAGAACTCGAACAAAAAAAAAAAGAAAATAAAAATCCAAATAAAACAAGGATTATAAGGTTGCGTTTGGGTAAGTGATTTGACAAATCTCTTATTTAGATAACTATTTAATTGAAAATTTTGACCATGCAATTTTCTAATTCTCTTGTTTGAATATGTTAAGTATTCTTAAACGGAATTAACAAATCCATTGAATTTTAAGCTTATATAAACATTAACAACATGCTAATATAATTCAAAATAATAAATTCAATGCAAGAGATTAAATAAATGAACATTCTCCACATCTAAATTAGACACGATTCTCCACAAAAATAAAATTAAATATGGTTGTGCACAAAAACAAAATTAAACATGGTTGTCCACAAGAAATACAATTAGACATGGTTGTCCTAAAAAAAACAACTTAAAAACAAGTTAGGAAAATAAAACTGAACAATCCATAATTGATTGATTTATTCTTTTGGCTAACTATTTAAGATGTAACTTTTCTTGTGCTCTTCCGAGAGTGTTTTATGCCCTAGTATCCCAGTAACAACTTCATAAACTTCATCAAAATTCAGTGGTTTGGACTTTAGTTTAAAATAAGCATCATTACATCCATTTCTTCTTCCTCTTCCTCGTCTCTTAGGCGCTTACGTTTTCTTTGCACGATTTGTCGATCTATTACTCTGGTAGCCATAAAAATAAACATAAAAACACCACAAAATTATTCATGAGAATCACCACAAAATGCTCAAAATACACTACAAATTCACAGGTTACATGAACAAAATGCACAACATACACAAGAAATTCATACTTCCTACTAGGCTATTACCTAAATCCAAAAAATGTACAAAATAGATAATAAATTTATAATTTGTATGCACAAAATAAAAAAGAACCCTAGATCTATATAACAAAAGACCACTAGATCTAGATAGAAATTGGAACCCTAAACTCGAATAAATTCACAAAATATACAAACTAACAAAGAACCCATATCTATATAACAAAGAACCCAAGATCTAGCTAGAAATTGGAACAACAAATCTAGATCTAGCAAGAAATTGAAACAAAAAACCTAGAACATGAAGAACCTTACTTGAGATAGACGACGACGACAAAGGCGGATGCAACAGCGATGGATGACGACCGCGGAGAGGAGCAAATGGGCGATTGATGACGACAACGGAGTGAAGTGGACGACGACGGGGGTGAAGCGCAGTAGATGGACGACAATAGTAGAAGGTGGACAACAACGAAGGTTTCAAGAGGTAGCGACGATGACGAAGGTTTGAGGAAGAAGAGGAAGTAATTGCAAATACCCTATTGCGATGGATACGACACCTATTTTAAAAGAATTTGTAAATGACATTTTATCCCCTATTTCTTAAATGAAAGAATTTTTCAACTCTCTCCTAATAATACCTAGACAAGAAATTTATTAAAAATAATTTGTGAAATCCTTTGAACAAATGAAATCCTTTCTCCCTCAAATCCCTTACTCAAACACAACCTAAAGGAGAATTTCTCCAACCTTGATTAGATTAAGGTATTGTTTTGAAACCCAAAAAATGGAATTAAAAATTTTGAGAATTTTATATGTGTTCATTTCTAATTAAAATCTTCAAATCCACGTTTAGTTGTACAAAATTGGAGTTTTGAAACTGGAATTATAAATCAAAGCATATATAAAAAATTGCATGTGTTTACAATTTTGCAACTCTACTTCTAGACAACCAAACACTGTCGTATTTTTTCAAAACTTTGATTCAGTAATGTTCATAAACGAGAAGAAGAAACTCGTTGATTCACATCGCATCTTCACAGAGATTTATAGATTAAAAAAAAAATCTATTTTATAAATCAAGACATATTTTTGAGACATTTTTAACCATTGGCTTAGATACCTGAAGGTCAAGGTTAAAAGATGTTGGGAAACATTTTCAACCATTGGATTAGATCAGAAGGCTAAGATAATGGAACCCCAAAAAACTAATACATTTTCAGCAATTGGATTAGATCATAAGCCTAAGATTATGGAACCCCGAAACACTATCTCAACAAATAAACAATTGTTGATTTGGATCATGAAACCTAACAAATTATACAAGTACATAGTTTACATTTGAGATAATTTTTACTATTGGATGATTAGAGAAATTTTCAATCGTTGATTTAGATTTTGTCGAGAAAACAAAAAATCAACAAAATATTTTTTCATAACCAATATATTTGAATTAAATAAAGGAGATTAATGTAATGAATTAAATAAAGGACATTCTCGTCTTTAGGCACAAGTTATATATATATATAGAGAGAGAGATCTGGACTAACTCTTAAAATTGTTAATATTTATAGAAGCTTAAATTTCAATGATTTCATAAGATAATTATGAAATTAAACAATCAAATTCTTCATCTAAAAATAATTATTTAAATAAGAAATTTGTAAATAATGGATTCAAATTGCAAGTCCTTACCCCAAAGGTTTGGTAGCACATAATTCGGTGCTTTGAATTCAAATCAAATTCTAAGATTTAATTTGGTGAAAGAAACATAAAGAAAGGGTAAAAGATAAACACAAGCACACAAGTAGTACAACAAAAGATGCATACCTTTTTACAAAATCCTCATCTTCAGCCCATCATTGCCAATATCCCGTTGGTGTTCTTCAATTTCCCTAGCAGAGTTTACTGCCGATGGCCTAAGAAACTTTAGATCGATAATTTCCAATGTGAATATATCCCCTAAACAAAAAGGGATCTCTTTGAGTTTTTCGCACCAGATCAAAGACAAATGTTGAAGTCTGGGAAAATGACCACTAGAGGTGATCCAACTCTCAATATCCAAGTTCTCAAGATGCAAAAACTTGAGCTTAGTGAATTCTCCATCTCTAGTCTCCCATGTATCTCCGACGAAGGCCTGATGTGATAGCTTGAGAATTTCAAGATTGCGCATCCTACCAATAGTTGACATCTCGGACCACTTCAGAAAGAAGATTGATAAAGTAAGTTTTTTTATGTTTGGAGGAAATTCATAAGAACGAGGAAAATGTCCAAAGTGAGTCTTTGGATGGCTCAAGTCTTCTTTGTTTGGAGTCTTTGGTCCAAACCCTACCTTTAATTCTTCAAGGTTAAGAAGAAAGTCCAATCTAGGAAAATATTCAACAAAACATTCCAACTCTCTGAGATTGGAACAACCAGACAGAACCTTCTCGCTGTTTCTATGAAAATATAGTTTGGAAAAAGTTTGCAAATTAACCAGTTTAATCGGTATACTGTACCTTGTGACACAAACAAAATCATGAACAAATAGATGTCTCAATTTGCTCATGTTCTGTATGTAAAATGGTAAATCGATTCCAGGGAAAATCCCTTCGAGAATTAAAGTTTCCAAGTTCTGGAGATTGGATATTGATCCTAGGAAATTACTACCTGCTCGGAGTGCCAAATACTTCAAAAACTCTAATTGATTTAAGCTAGAAGGAATTGAAAGTATTATGATAGACCTCATATCAAGCACTTTTGAGTAGTTTAAAGGAAAGAAGACCAAGGAAACGTTTCCACTTTATCCCCCTCAATACGGAAGGGAAGAACAATAACAACCGAGCATATGGAGCACAAGGAGGAAAAGAAATAGGAGAACGAACAGATAAGCGACTATTCTTATTTAGGACTAGACTTGATGAAGAAGTAGATTCATACCCGTGAAGTACTTGCAGAAAGTTATCTTCTTTGGCTCTTCTTATGCATAACTCATAAAACAGGTCATGGATACGACATGCTTTGATTCCTCCACCAAAACAAGTTTTAGCAACCATTACCAAATTTCTATTGATTAGTTCCCTCAAGTAATCTATGGCTATGTCCTCCAAACTCTTTTGTCCAATGTGTTGTACAAATCCCTCAGCAATCCATAACCAAATTAGGTTTCGCATAGGAATATCACAATCCTTAGGAAATGCCCCAAGATAGAGGAAACATGCCTTTAAGTGATAAGGCAAATGGTTATAACTCAAATTAAGTATGTTCCAACATTGCTCTGTTCTATCATCAATAATGTGTGAACTTACACTTTTAGCTACTTGATCCCACCATTGTTGTGTCATCTCTTCTCCGCGTAGTAGCCCAACAACCACAACAATTGCTAATGGTAGTCCACCACATTTCTTGACAATTTTCTCACCGATTTCTTTCAATTCTACAGGACAAACTTCTTCATTAAATACCTTCTTCTCCAATAGATTCCAACTTTCTGTTTCACTTAAAGGATGCAAGTAATGAGGAGGACTTCCATTCCCTGTGTTTGCAACCACATCGATGAGACAGGTAGTAAACAGGATTTTGCTGCCATTATTGTCGTTTGGAAAGCACATCTTTAACTCATTCCAAGCCTCAATACTCCAAATATCATCTATGACAACGAGATATCTCTGGCCTTTCAAGCGCTGATACAACTTTTCACATAATTTTTCACATCCAATCTCATGTAGTTCATCTTTTTGCTGGTCAATGGAGCTTAAAATGGACAATAACATTCTCCTCTTGGAATGTGATTGAGATGCATAGGTCCAAGCACGAATATAAAAATGATAGACAATCAGATGATCATTGTAAACCTTATTGGCAAGAGTTGTCTTGCCAATTCCAGGCATCCTGACGATTGAGATGATTTCCAGCTTCTTTCGCGTTCCACAAAGTCGATCCACTATCTCCCTTGCATCGTCGTCAAGGCCTAGAATATTTTCTTCCTGGAAATCAAAAGGCATCATCGCACTTGGAAAACCTTCATTCGAGGACACGAACTCAGATGATTGGACTCTTCTTCTGTACAATTTGCAGTCATAATTTTTTTTTATCTTGGCCTTCACAGCTTCAATCCTTCTGATGACTTGATCTTCTAATGGAGAGAAAGGACCATTTCGGGACAAGTCAATGACATCTTCGACCTCATGAGCCAAATCCACAATTTCTTCCGCCAAATTCTTCAGCCGGTCATGATCTTGTCGTTTCCCTTCTGAATCGACAAGGAAAGTTATGAATAATTTCAGCTCCTCGTGGACATATTGAATCTGTATCTTCGCAGAAGGATCCAATATGTTGCCACAATCTAGTAGCAGCTTTAATTTCTCTGAGAGAAAATAGACTGCACAATCAGCCATCTTTCTCTCTTTGTTTGAGAGAACTGAGAGTTCAACAATGTGTGAGTCAGTTTTGGCCTTCTTTCTAATGATGGAAGAGGCCTCACGACTGCCTCCATAGTCTATCATCAATTATTAGAGGCGTCTTAAACTTGACATTGACATGCAATTATAAATATTCATGTTGATCCATCAACTTAAAATATTGTGCTTTTTAATTATATAACAGCAAGTTGACACTCACCTCCTTAGGGGTGAGTGATGGGGTGCAAACACATCATTGACACTCACGAGTTTGAGATCCAAGCCATTAGGCAAGGTAGCAACCGTTGTGCGGATTATCTCACCTGGATAGAGACCAATAGTAGGTCTGAAATGCATTACCTTGAGGAACCCCTGAAAGGCTGGAGAGAATGTTGATTGCGGATAAGCACGTAGCGTGCGATCCGCCTTGTTGTTTGTTATGTTATTTCTCTTGTTTACCCAAAAAAGAGAAAAAAGCAAGTTGACAACTAAAGTATAGTTTTTCTTTTCAATCACTGATTTGACATTTAAACTACTATAAACCTCATCTTTTCAAAGGGAACTTGCTCCGCCTAAAGCACAGTCGGTGATTAAAGAAATTGTGCAGGATTTTTCAATTTTTTTTCCATTCGTCTCTCTCTCAAATGTCAAGCAATAAAAAATAGAAGGCAATCACTGGTCATTGGGCTAGAAAGACTGGAATTTAAAAATAACTGCAATAATAATAGTAATAATAATAATAAATGGGATTGAAGCCACGGTCTAGATCGTTTTGATCTAACAGCTACAATTAATCATCTAGAGTATTGTAGATAATTCTGGAGCACCCTACATCAATCCATAACCTTCCCTAACCTTCTACATAATTCCTAGCCTAGAAGTTTCCTTGTAAATATCTAGTATGAATACTTTAGATGATTAATTGCAGCCATTAAATCAAAATGATCCACACATCCATTCTAAGGCCCTCGGCCTATATAATGGAGAGAAGACTCATTTGCTCCTCACCAAATTTTAAAAGCAATACAAAGCCACTCATTCTCCCAAACTCTCTTACTTTCCTACTCTTATAAGCTTTCTAGCTTTCTTTAGCCTTGCTTCATTCCTATAGCTTGCTTGGTTGATATTCTTAGCAAGGCTGACTTAGCACTTCCAAGGGGTTGGAGCCAAGGCTAAGTACCGCATCGTTACTTTGGAGAAAAAGTCCATGACAGCTGATATCAGAGTCCGAGGCGTTGAACTTGGACTGTGGCTATGGCATCAACTGGAGCATCAATCATGGAGGACACGACCGTGAGGAAAGTCTTCCCTCTATCCGTCAAGGTAAGAGAAACAAGTCTAAGAATGTTGTCTCAAGCATTGAAGGGTAGGTGATTGGCCTAGAAGAGATGATGGAAAACGTGAAGTCCAATTTTGAGGACATAGGGCAATGGCTTGATGGCTTAGAGTCGGAGGACCAAGCCACCAATAAAGCAATGAATGTGTCCCTTAACGAACTTGGCGAGCCAGTTCAGGGAGAGGAAGATGCTCTCTGAGACTAAGTCTTATTGGAGCTGACTAGCCTACGGCGCTACGTCGAAGGCCAACTCACCAACATTCGTGCTGAGTTAGAGGAGTCCTGATTGAATTGGACTCTCTGTAAAAGGGCAATATCGTTTGGGACTATTACCACTCGTAAGACAGCGAATGTCGACATCCCGAAATGAAACACATTCTCGGGCAGGTTGGACGCTCAAGAATTGGACAACTTTCTTTGGGAGCTCAAACATTATTTATCTACTAAGGGGACAGTTCACAAGGCCTCCAAAATCAACAATGCGGTAACATACATCACCGATACAACATTACTATGGTGGCGTCGGAAACACGATGGGATTTCTAAAGGTACGTGCGTAGTTGATACATTTGAAGAATTCAAAAGAGAAATTAAAAGACAATTTTATCCTAAAAATGTTGAAGTTGAAGCAAGGGGTAGGCTTCCTCAGCTAAAGCAAATTGGGTCTATCTTGGACCATATGAAGGAGTTTACCACTCTAATACTAGAAATTCCAAATACAGACGATAAAGATAAATTGTTCCTTTTCCTTGATGGGTGATTGGGCTAAGACGGAGTCAAGGCACCAAGGTGTGCAAAGCCTCTCTGTCGCTATAATCGAAGCATAATCACTCATAAAGTGATTGTTGGGAGCCATAAACCCTCGTCTGGGAAAGAGAAGTCATGGACCACCAAAAGATAAGAACAGTTTCCAACATTGACAATGGAAAGGCACGATGGACATGTTGGTGGTGCCTATGGATGACTTCAAGGTTTTGATTGGCATGGAATTCATTGACAAAGCTTTTCCTATACCTTTTGCAAATTCATTATGTATAATGGATAGCAACAAGGCTAACATGATCCTTGCGGAACTACTGCCAAGATCAAGAAACAAGCCATGTCTACTATGTAGTTCAAGAAGGCGTTTAAGAAAGGGGAAACCAATTATCTTGTGGTAATGAAAGGAACGCCAAACGACCCATTAATTCCAAACTTGCCCAAGGTACCGAGAGAAGTTAAATAAGTCCTTGAGGAGTTCAAGTATGTTATTCCAAATGAGCTATTGAAAAGGCTACCGCCTAGGAGGGACGTGGATCAAAAGATTGAGTTGAAACAAAGTACCAAACCTTCAACCATGGTACCCTATTGTATATTGCCTCCTGAGCTCAAGGAACTAAGGAGGCAACTCAAGGAGTTACTGGATGTCAGACACTAGCGGGTGTCCAAAGCACTATATGAGGCACTAGAGCTATCTCAAAAAAAATATATAGGACGACTCATTGCGAATGTGCATCGATTACAAGTGCTCGATTCCTCTGATAGCCGATCTCTTTGACGACGGGCTCTCTAAATCCCGGTACTTCACAATGCTAGACTTGCGCTCGCGATACTATCAAGTCCGGATTGCCAAAAGAAACGAGTCAAAGACGACTTGTGTCTCAAGATACGATTCCTTCAAATTCCTAGTTATGTAATTTGGTCTCACCAATGCACTAGCCACTCTCTACACTTTCATGAACAAGATCTTCCACCCGTTTCTTAACCGTTTTGTCATAGTATACTTGGATCACATTCTTATCTACAACGAGGCTTTGGATGATCATGTCCAACATCTAGTACAATTTTTCAGAGACAACACGAAAATGAGCTTTACATTAAGGTGGAAAAATATTCCTTTGCCCAAGAAGAAGTATCATTCCTTGGCCATAAGGTACGAGAAGGGAAGTTCATGATGGAACCAAGGTGAGAGTCATTCAAGAATGGGAACCACCCACGAAAGTATCAGAGTTACGGTCATTCTTAGGGCTTGCCAACTATTACTAGCGCTTTCATAAATAGTTATTCTGCTTGAGTCGCTCCTCTCACAAATATATTGAAGAAAGGCAAGTTATGGAAATGGTTCAAGAAATGCCAATGCACCTTTGCAGACCTGAAGAAGGTCGTCTCATAGGAGCCAGTTTTATGGTTGCCCGGCTACTCCAAGCCCATATGAGATTCACATGGATGCCTCTAACTTTGTTATTGGAGGAGTTCTTCTACAAAAAGGACATCATGAGACATATGAAAGTTGGAAATTGAATGACACCAACAGGCGTTATATGTCCAAGATGAAGAAATGATCGTCATTGTTCACTGCCTACGAACTTGGAGATATTATCTCTTGAGGTCTCGGTTTGTCATCATGACCGACAATGTTTCCACAAGCTATTTTCAGACGCAGAAGAAACTAAGTCCAAAGCAAGCATGGTGGTAGGATTTCCTTGCAGAGTTTGACTATCGACCGGAGTACAAGCCCAGGAGGGTGAATGTGGTAGTTGATGCCTTAAGCCATAAGGCTGAATTAGCATCTATTAATGGTTCCAAATGCTCGTTGTTGATTCACATAAAGGAGGGAACTACGACATGATCCCCTAGCGAAGAGCCTTGTTAGCATAGCTAACGAGGGGAAGACGAGACGCTTTTGCCTACAGGACTATCTTTTGTATACGAAAAGGGACAGGCTCTACATCCTTAAGTGGCAAAACCTACGGAAAGAGTCAATGAAGGAAACCCACAATTCAAAATGGACTAGACAACCCGGCATAAGGCGCACAATAGCATTAATGGAGGATGCTTATTAATGGCCTTAGATGCAGGATGACATAGAGGCCTACGTCAAAACTTGTCTTGTACGTCAACAAGACAAGGTAGAGCAACAACACTCGGTGAGATTGTTAAAACCGTTGCCCATATTGGAAGCTTCCATGGGAAACTATCTCCATGGACTATATATTGGCCCTACCGAAGGCAAAAGGTTGTGGAAGCATTGTTGTGGTAGTAGATCGATTCAGCAGGTACGTCAATTTCATCCTGCACCAACCGATTGCATTGTAGAGAAGACAACCCGACCATTCTTGAAACACGTGGTGAAACTCTGGGAGTTCCACAACACATTGTCAGTGATCAAGATCCTCGAATCACCAGGCGATTCTAGATAGAGTTGTTTAAGCTACTAAAAACGGACTTGGACAAGTTTTCATCCACAAACTGACAGACAAACATAGTGAATCAATGCCTTGATAGAGTTATACTTACGTTTCTACGTTAGTGCCAACCAAGCAAATTGGGCCAACTCTTCAACGTGGCACAATTATCGTAAAACTTGCAAAAAAGTGAGGTGATCAACCAAAGCCCCTTTGAGATTGTAACGAAAAGGCAGCCTTTGACGCCTAACGCCCTGGCCACAAGCTACGATGGAAAAGGACTGGCAGTTTGCAAGCTTGCCTAGGCGTGGAGCGAGTAGATCGATATGGTTGGAGCGTACCTAGACAAAGCAGGTTAGAAAATGACGAAATGGGCAGACAAGTCTAGACGGTTGTTGGAATTCAACGAGAGGGACTTAGTGCTTATGAAATTTTTGCCACAATAGTTCAAAACTCTAAACAGGGTTCATGCAGAAATGAGCAGACAAGTCTAGACGGTCGTCGGAATTCAACGAGGGGGACTTAATTCTTGTGAAACTTTTGCCACAATAGTTCAAGACTCTAAACAGAGTTCACAAAGGCCTTGTTCGGTGTTACGAATGACCCTTTTTGGTAATAAAACGTGTGGGGAGGGTCTTGTACAACTCATTCTCCCACCAAAGTTGAAGATACATCTTGTCTTGCACGTTAGCTTCTTGAAGCCGTATCATGAAGACATAGAAGAACCCGAATGTCGAGCATCAAAATGGGTGTCAACTGTGGCAATAACCTCTTTTGACAAAGAAGTTGACTGCATACTAGCCGATCGGGCTATACGGAGGATAGGCGTGCAAAACTACCAAGAGTAATTGGTTAAATGGAAGAACCTTCCGGATAGCGAAGCGAGCTCAGAGTGCGAAGACCTATTGTGGCAATCCGCAGAGTACATTTAGAGGTTCAAGGATGAAGGCGCAACGAGGGTGTCGTGAGAATAGGTGGGATAGAATGTGATGTCCCTTACACCTTAGCATCCTTACTTGAGAAATTTTCTAAGTATGAAAGTCAACAACTGTATATATAGGGTTAGAGAAGAGAGTCATTTTGGAGGTTCCAAAGTTTCTAGAATATTTTTAGAGTATTGTAAAGAATCCTGAAGCACCCTAGATCACTCCATAGTTTTCCCTAACCTTCTACACAATTCTTAGTATAAAAGTTTCCTTGTAAATATCTAGTAAGAATACTCAAATGATTAATTGTAGCCATCAGATCAAAACAATATCGCTCATCCATTGCAAGACCCTTGGCCTATATAAAGAGGAAAGGGTTCATTTATTCCTCACCAAGTTCTAAAAGCAATACAAAGTGTCAAAGTGTCTCATTCTCCCAAACTCTCTTACTCTCCTGCTCTTATAAGCCTTCTAGCTTTCCATAACCTTCTTTGCTTTATTCTAGGGATATTAATAGTCCGGTTTTGGTTCGGTTTCACTAGAAACCAAAACCAAAACCAAAACCAAAACCAAAATAGTTAGACATATACCAAAACTAAAACTACAAAACCGTTTAAGATTTTCTATTTTTATATAAAAACCAAAACCCTTTGAACATATATATACTAGGGGATAAACTGTTAATAGATAAAAAAAAAAAAAAAATTATATATACTAGGGGTTAATCTATAAATAAATTAAAAAAGATATATATATATATATCATAAAAATATATCTAAAATATCGGTTACGCTGTTCAATTATGCGGTTTGATTTCACAGTTACTATTTTAAAACCAAAACCAAAACTGTTTTGATTTCTAATTTTAAAACCAAAACCGTAATCAAAACCATTTAATCAATTTCAAAACCGAATCGTTCGGTTCGGTTTCATTCGGTTACCTGCCGGTTTGATTTGAATTTCCATCCATACTTCATTCATTCCTAGAGCTTGCTTGGTTGATATTCTTAGTAAGGTTGACTTAGCACTTCCAAGTGGTTGGAATCAAGGTTAAGTGCCGCACTGTTACTTTAGAGAAAGTAAGTCCGTGTCAAGTAGTTCTTTTCATATAGAGACTACTTTAGGAAGCCTCACAAATTCAATTACATATATAAAAAGATAATTAGCCAACAAAGTTGTAAAATACATAGGAGAACCCAAACAAAAATAATTGTTGTAAAAAAAATAAAATGCTACAAAAACATAAGAAAACCGTTAAACACATAAAGTTGGTCGTAGTTAAAGAAATATAGAAAAATACATTTGAAATTCACAGCATGTTCAATTTCTTTGTGAGTCAATGTGTGAAAGATGGCCGGAGGGAGACAAAAATACCTCATTTAGAGAGTAACACAATGCCTCCTCCCCTGAAGATGCATATATAATCACCACAGTGATGCTGCGCCTAAAACAAGCCTAACCAATGAAAACCAAATTATTATATCAGAGAACACAATTATTCAACGTTATTCTCATCAAAGCATTCTCTTTTGAGGATAAACAAGTACTTCAACTCATCATCAGCTCCTGGTATTTTTCAATTTCCGACGTCATCAACTAGAGACCTTCGGTTGAAATTCTTCAATTCTTAAAGGTTAATAAGAAAGTTCAATTTTTGGAAAATCATCAAAAAACATTTTAACGCTCCAAGATTGGGAAATGCAAACAAAACCTCCTCAGTTCTAACTTTGACTATCAATATATGATTTGAAATACATTTGCACGTAAAAACCGATTTAATCAGTTTATAGGAACTTCAGACATTAACGTGGTCATGAATGCATAGATGTCTTTAATTTTTCATGTTCCGTACATTATCTAGTATATCAACTCCATAGCGTATCCCTTCAATAATCAAAATTTCAAGGTTCTAGAGGTCGGATATTGACCCAGGGAATTCCCAATACCAGCAGCTCCGAGTGCCACGTACCTCAAGAACTATAATTGGTTTACGCGTTTGAAGATGGGTAATCAAACGATCTGAATTAAGTCCTTTCAGAAAGGAACAACAGCGACTTAAAACAAAAATTAACATGAGCAGCAGGCCCGCTCAATTTAGAAGGGAAGAGCAGCATTGACTGAACATATGGAGCACAAGGAGGAAGAAAAAATAAAATTCATAAATAAGACGGTGAAGGCAGAAACAGATATTCTTACTGGAACTGGACTTGATGAAGAAGAAGATTCATACCACAAAAGTAGCTATAGAAAGTTGCCTTCCTTCGATCGCCTTAGGCATAACTCATGAAACAGGTCGTGGATGTGACATGTTTCGATTCCGTCAACCAAACAAGTTTTAGCAACCATTACTAGATTCTCACTAATTGGTTCCTTCAAGTATTCCTCCAAACTCTTTTGTGCAGTTCGCTGTACAAATCCCTTAGCTGGAGATCATCTCAATTGTTGGGATGTCTGGGCTTGGGTAAGACAACTCTTGCCAAAAAGGTTTATATAATGATCATATAATTTTTTGTCATTTTATATTCGTGTTTGGGCCAATGCATCCTAATCGTATTCCAAGAGGAGGATATTATTCACTCTAAGCTCCATTGTGCAAAAAAAAAAAAATTAGTTAGGATGAGAGATGAATAAAGAGTAGTACATGAGCTTGAAAGGCCAGTGATATCTTGTCATTGTAAATGATACATGTGAAATTTGGGACTATTTCCTAAATTCCATAAGAATCTGAGAAACACAAAAATGTTCATTCTTATTCACTCCCAGAAAAACTATTCCCACTACCACCTTCTCCGTCGGCGCCATCCGGCCACCACCACCCCGCCAGCCACCACCCGCACGTCAGCCACCATATATTGAATAAAAAAATAAAAATTGTTGCAACCAAACATGTTTCTTCTTCCTATTCTCATAAATTAAAAGAAATAATTTCAGGACAATAGTCATTACCAAACATGTTTCTATTTCCGGAATACTCTAGAACGGAAACAGAATTCTCATCCCCATCTCAATTTATTGGAAGTAAAACCAAAAAAACAGAAACACTAACCAAATGCCACCTAAACAAACATGTTAATACCCAACAACCAGCATCATCTTTTAGGTCTTATGTAGTACATGACACCACGTTGGTCTCACCCCTAGCCCAACGAGTCTTGCAACTCATAAATCATATATGAGGAAGAGACCTTTCAAGCTCATCTACAACTCTTCACATAACTTTTCATCTCTTATCTGTAAGTAATTTGGCTTTTTCGAACACAAACGAGCGCAACACAGGTCCAAACACGAATACAAAAATGATAGAAGATAATATGATGATTATGTGATTTTTCTGGCAAGAGTTTCTTACCAAGTCAAGGCATCCCTGCAATTGAGACCATTTCCAGCTGTTTTTCTATTCCAAAAAGTCGATTCACTATCCATCTCCCTTGCTTCATTGTCAAACCCTACCACACTGTTGTCTTCAAATCAGGAGGTTCGAGGACACGCAGTCATATGGTTCAAGGACTCGATGTTTGCTATGACTTGAGTAAACTGAGGCCTCTTTCCCAGTACAATTTAATGTGTTGCTAGATCTAAAAGCTCCTTCAATTTCTTCGAGAGAAAATGGACTGCACGGTCGGCCGTCTCAGGATGAAGCTGCTTTCGAATAAATTAGAGTAGCAAGACAGGTGGCGGCGGGATTTGGGACTTCGGAGTTGGACTGTAGGGTTTGAGAGAAAATGAAAAGAGGAATAGCGCACTCTTTATCGTTAATATAAAATTTTCAGGGCTGAAACTGGTCGGGCGGGTCGGGTGGGGCACCAATTTTCCGGGCCAACCTGAAAAAATTAGGTAAAAGTACCCATATTAACCACTAATCTGTCAACAAAACTCGTTACTTAACTAGTGAACAATACAATCCTCTTTCACAGTTTTCGTGCACAGCGCAGTCCCAAACCAAATACCTCCCTTGTCATTTTACAAATACCAGTCAACTCCTTTTGATCAAATTTTTTATGTAAAAAGACCTTAATATCCCTTATTTTTATGTGACTTTCTACAATTAAAAAAAAAAAAAAACTAATTAAAATGACCATTAAATCCTTTTGCTTTTCCAAGATAGATTGGATATCTTAACTTTTTCCAAGATGAAAAAGTGGACATCATTTTTATTTCATTTCCACTTCACTACGTCCTTTCTTACATACCTACTCCATCAAGTCATTTCTTATCAGATGGCCATTTGAGAGAGGGAGAGAAGGTTTTTTGTCATTTCATTTCCACATCGGAGCTGGAGGTTTGTCTGTTCATTGAAGGTTGCCCGTCGTCGGAAGCTCATCGTCGAAGGCTCGCCCATTCGTTGTCGGAAGCTTGTTCGTTCATCGTCGAAAGCTCATCGTCGTCTGAATCTTGTCCATTGCATTGAAGACTGCGGATGGTCGTCATCGGAAGGTCGTTGTCGAAGGCTCGTCCGTTCGTCGTCGGAAGCTCATCGTCGAAGGCTCTTCTATTCGTCGTCAAAAGCTAATTGTTGTCTGAAGGTCGTCCATTTTGTTGAAGGTTGCGCTGGTCATCGTCGGAAGGTCGTCGTTGAAGGCTTGAAAGGATCGTTGTCGTCGAAATCTCTCCGAAATCATCGAAATAAAACCCAGGTAAGTTCTACGAAAATCTAAAAAATCCTTTTATTTTTTATTTATTTTTTTTCAAGTCGTTTAATGTAGTTTGCATCTATTCAAAATCAATGGTGATTAACACCAGATTACTAGTCCATAAGACATCATGTGAATTGAGAAAAATACATGAAAAACTAGATTACTCTGTCAAATGTTCTTCCTTGGTTCAAAATCAAGAACTTTGCATGAAAAAATCGGGATATTTGATTTACAAAAAAATTTGGGGTATTTGATTTATTTTTAGTAAAAAACAACAAACATGTCTTCAGAAATTACATGTCTTCAAAGAGAAAGGATTGTTCCTGAAATGTGTTTGTTTTTCTCTGTTTTTTGTTCATTCTTGTAATATAATGTTTTCACAGGCATGATGTCTTATTTTCTGCTCAAATGTATGTTCATGGGTGAAGTTGTTGAGATAGGGTGAGTTGATCGTGATAAATATGGGATACTAATGGTGTTGGATGATGTAAGAATGATACTTAGAGGTAAAATCTCATATGGGTGCAGCGTGACTTTAAAATTTTCGATTGAATTGTCTGGAAGTAGTAGAGAGAAAATGTGTATTATTAGTGATAAAGAAGTTTTATTGATGTTTGATTTGCATAAACAACACGGAATGCATGAGATTTTGTTATTGATGGACCTAGATCTCAATGTTGCACCAATCACGTCTTTTGAAAACTTATTGAGAGACAAATAAGTGCCTAGTGAAGTCACTATTGAGAGCGAGGATGACAATAAAGAAGGGTTTGTGAGTGAGGATGAGGAAAAAACTAATGTGAGTGAGGAGGAGGAAGAAATGGCAAAAGATGCGTATAGGCTTAGTTCTGAAGATGAGGATTGGAGAGACGATGGATATGAAATAGAGAATTATGATGGTGGAGAGCTGGAGGGACTTGAGGAAGAGATTGAAGAGGAAGATGGTGGAGATGAAGATGCACTTTCAAACAATGATGATGAAGAGGTTGAGGTGGATGACCAAAGCTAAGTAGAAAGAGTCATTAGACAATTGTCGTTCGTCGTCGGCGACAAAGACAAAATCGTCTGTTTGTCGCTATTGGACTTTTCAGATCTGGGATTTTCCAAATCTGAGAGAGAGAGGGAGAGAGAAAGAACACTATCGGCGGTGATTGTTGAAAACGGTATAAACATCCCAGAATTGAAAATTTTCGATTTGGAATTTCTAGGTTGAAAAATTTCCAGAGAGAGAGAAAGAGTGACTTCAGAAGAAAGGGCATCGGAAGAGAGGGTTGCGACGCGACGGATGTGAACAAAGGTGGTGGTGATATTGGGCTTTGAGTTCGTAGGTGGTGATGGTGGAGGTTGCGGCTAAGATTTAGAGAGGTAAAAGGGCCGAAAATGAGCAGTGAAAACGAATGTAAGGATTAGGGTTTTTTCATCATATACACAAGGGTATATATGTCTATTTGCCACTTGTCAATGACTAAATACTAACAATATTTTGAAAAGTAACTAAATTACAACACAATTCTTTCAAAAGGTTCTTTACTAAACAAGCTCTTAAAGAAAGGCCAAACAATAAAAAAAAAAACTCTTTACTATTTACCATTATCTTGTCTAAAATTACATAAAAAAAAATACTATTTTCCAAATATAAGTTATCGTTTATCATTTTTAGTCACATATGATCTAGTTCTCTTATAAATTAAAAAATAATTAAAAAAATTATTGTAATGACAGTTTTAATCTTAATAATTTTAAAATAATTAAATAACTAAAAATTAAAATAGATAAATATCTATTTATGTATTTTTTTTTATATGTTTCTTCTTTATTTTTTTACACTAACATTCCTATTTAAAAAATATATTTTTACACCCCTTTCTTTTTTAACAAATTAAAAAGTTAAGAGTTACTATAGGAAATTAGTCAATTAAAGAGTTATGTTGGCAAAAAAAAAAGGAATTTTTATTGTTTAGGCCATATCTCATACTCTCTCTCCTCAATAGATTTTTTTTTTTTTTTTTTTAAATGTTATTATTTAGTCTTCTAACAAAACATGGTTATTTTTTAATCATTTTTTGAACGTGAATGAACATATTTACCCCTTATATATAGGGGGTAAGAAAAACCCTAATTTCTCATTTTATTTGAGGAAATTTCGACCCTGTTCTGTGCCCATCCTCTCTCTCTATCCTGAACCGTCGCCGTCCTTTGCTTTCATACATCCGATGACACAATCGCCGCCGTTGGGATCGTCGTCGTTCATCTTTCTCCCCTTTGCTTGTCGACGCCGTTCATCTTTCTCCCCCGTGCTCGTCCACATCGCCGATCAATTTCGTCCTCTCCGCCACCATTCGTCTTCGTCTTCGATGGCCGTCGTCTTCTCTTTCTCTTCTGTTCTTTTACCGCTAGATTTGGACGAGAGAGCCGCAAGGTTTGGGGCAATGGGATGAATATTCAAAACAGATCATCAACAAGGTGAATATTCAGATCTCTCTCTCTCTCTCGAAACTGACGAGCTCCATCTATTTTCCCTCCTCAAATCACGTTTCTGGAAAATCTCAGATATGGAATTTTCCAGTTCTGAATGATTTTTCAGATCATGAACTGCTGTTCTTTCTATTCAAATTTTCAGATTTGAATGTTCATATTCAGATTAGATAAATGTTTATACGTGTTTGTTTTTTATTGATCTTTTTAGGGGTTTTGTCAATGTTTTTCAATTTATTTTTTGTGAATGTTTGCACTGAGATAGACTTGGTTGAATATCCATGTCAAATGGTCATATAAAAGACCCAAATCTGAATGTTTATTCTCGATGTGTAGTTTGGTGGATGTTAATTTGCGACTTGTGAATGCCGATTTTGTTAGATTTGTTTGTGAATGTTTGCACTGAGATAAATCTGGTTGAATATCCATGTTGAATGGTCATATGAACGTTCACAAATTCACATTTTTATCCAAAAAATTCAAAATTATATCATTAGAAAGATGATTTTTTTTACATTAATTTGATGTATACATTTATATTTTTTTAATAGGGAATTGGTTCATGGTAGCGGATTTTTCACACGGTGGGGATATATTTGGGAACTGTGCGTTTCCCATAAATGCAACTGTTATACAGCTCGGATGACATGATTTTGTAAATTCAATATCATTTGGGGGGCAAATGTTATGGACTATTTTGTAAGAACTAAAATTTTTAGGGAAAAGTACAATTTAGACCATCTAACTATTGATATATTTCTAAGTGGCCTCTCTAAGTTTCGGCATTTCATTTCAAACCCTTTACGTATCGAAACGGCTTCAATTGGTCATTCCGTTAGAGATTCTGTTAAAACTAACAGAATCTCAGGGGCAAAATGGTCTTTTCACGTTTTAAAATTTTTTTAATCATTTTTAATATAATATATTTGTTTTTTTTTTTTTTTTTTTTTTTTTAATTTTTCTCTCTTCCTCTCTCTCTCTCTTTCATTCTCTCTCCCCGCCACCTCCCTTTCCTCTCCCCCACCACCTTCCTCTCTCTCTCTCTCCCTTCCTCCCCGTTACCCCTGTAACATGGGGTGTTTTTCACCCTCTGTCGCAACAGGGGGTGGAACTTGGAGATGAACGTGGGTGAGAGAGTGAAGAGTTGGACATCACATTCTATTATGCCCCCGCAGGCACAAGCCATTCGGAAGAATGTTAAGCTTAAAAACTTATGACATTCGTATATTTTTCCAAATACCCAGAAGAGTAGAGAGAGAGTAGAGAGAGAAAGTAAAATGGAGACTTGCATGGATGAGAGAGAAAGAGATGAGTTGGTGCATGGGAGTGGTGGAAACATGGTAGAGAGAGAAACGGGAGATTTTGTGGAGAGAGAGAGACGTGGGTAGGCAATAGGCATGCATAGATGAGAGAGAGAGACGTGGGTTGGCACGCATGGATGATGTGGGTAAGAACAAACATCACATTTATCAAACGTTGATTAGGTAGAGAAAGAGTGTTGCATGCAATTGTGTAGAAAGAGAGAGAGAGAGAGGCACGTTTGCATGGCACGTTGATGGACAATCGTGGAACGCGGGAGAGAGAGTGCGTTGCATGGCAATCGTGGCACCGATGGCCGATCTACTGCTCAAACCTGGAAAAAGAAAGAGGAGCAGTTGCTGCTTGAAGCTTGATTGGGAAATTTGGAGAGAGAGACCAAAGAGGCGTTTAGCTTGGTGAGGTACTGGAGAGGCGGTGGAGTTGACAGTGGCGGTGGATGTGCGGCTTTCGATGGCGATGCTGCTACTAAAGTTCGTGGCTCTGAGCCTACAACGATTGTTAGCGCTGTGAGTGCGTACTCGTCGGAGAGTAAGGACGATGATGACAGACCGTTTTTTGACTTGGAGTTCGCCGTTGAAGACGACGGAGAGGGAGGTGGAGATGCGAGGGATGACGAAAACGTGGAGAGAAATTGTGAGAAAGACGAGGAGGAGGAGAAGGAGGACGAGAAAGGCTTTAATTTTGAGCTTTCTTTCGGTTTGAGGGCCGATTGTACAGATCCGAACATCGCGCTCTCTCCTGCCAACGATCTGTTCTTTAACGGACGACTTGTTCTGGTTGAGCCTTTTGAATCGATTTCGAAATCGCAGTTCTCCGCTTCGCTGTTGAAATCGGCGACGAAGTTTTGCGTAATGATGTTGAAGCTGAAGAAATCGAAATCTGGCGCGGCGAAAAGAGACGAAACGAGCGTTCCGATTTCGCCGAACCAAAAGCTGCGGCAGAAGAAACAACCGAAGAATCAGTCGGAGAAGCAAAACCAAACGAAAACAAAAATGCAGAGTAAGTTTTTCACGGTGAAGCTGAACATCAAAGAAGTTCCGATTATGTCTCTATTTAGCAGAGACAACATCTCGAAATGTTCAAAGGAGAAAACGCTGAAGCGAAGCTCGGAGGAGCCGACGCCGGAGGAGAAGCGATTCTCAAAAGAAGCGATGCATAGATCTGAAAATGGTGAAGCCTCTGTACATTCGCGTCTCGAAGCGTTACGGCGATAAGCTCAGGTTTTCCGGCCAGTTGAGCTTATCAGGAGTGGCAACAAAAGCTCTTCAGTCTTCTCCCGTAACAGGAAATTTGGAGAGAGGAACTTACCCCCGTAATAGGGGGTGAAACTACCCCTGGAACGGGGGGTGACACCCCCTGTTGCAGGGGTGATGGGGAGGATGGGAGAGGGAGGTGGCGGGGAGAGAGAAGGAGAGAGGGAGAGAGGCGGTGGGGGAGAGGGAGGTGGCGGGGAGAGAGGAAGAGAGAGAATATATACATATATATATTATTAAAAATGATTAATTTTTTTTTAAAACGTGAAAAGACCATTTTGCCCTTGAGATTCTGTTAGTTTTAACAACATCTCTAACAGAAGGACCAATTAAATTCGTTTCGATATGTAGAGGATTTGAAATAAAACGCCGAAACTTAGAAGGGTCATTTAGAAATATATCAATAGTTAAAGGATTTAAATTGTACTTTTTCCAAAATTTTATTGTTCTAGGTAAGGGTTCATTTTATGAGTTGTATATCTTTTAGGGTCTATATAATAAATTTTCCCCCCCAAAAAAACCCTTCTAAAACAATATGTAGAAATTAGTCCTCAATGATTGATAAATATATAAAAAATTGGCATTTATACCCCCTATAAATTACGAGGATCTTTCAAATTTAATACTCAATTTAAGTGCAAACTATTGTAATATAGTGTGCTTAAATACGGGTGTCGAACTACAGGGATTAGATTGTATTTATTATTTATTCTCTTATTTTTCAGTTGAATTTAATAAAATTGGTTTTTTGGGATTTTTAATTATAAAATATATAACAATGAATAAATTAAAATATGATAATGACGAGTCATCCTAATGTGTTTTACTTTTTTTTTTTTTTTTTATCTGTTTTGATTATGTGTATAATGAAGTAATTTAACTACAAGAAAAATTACGACGAAAATATGACTATTTAATCCACATGAACTGTATTCGGGATTTGGTTTTCATCTACGGTGAACAAATCTCTAAGTATAATCTATCCTATCAAATGTATTAGTTAATTGACCGTTTAATCAGTATGGGTTATATTCATAATTCAATTTCTACTAATTTATGGTGAATCAATCTTTAAACATAACTCATCATATTAAATCGTATCGATTCTAATAAATACAGATTGTATAACGGTTAGATCTAAACCACATATATTAGATCTAACCCGCACATATCAATAATTATTTTTAACATTTAAAAAATAATATAAATAATAATTAATTTCATAAACAATTTAAGAACATCAAACCCTTATTATGCAGTATTATACATATGTAATAGAACAAAAAATAGAACTACAACAAAATAATTTAAAACAAATACAACCTAACCCGATTTATCAACTTAGCCATTCATGGTGGTTCTTACCAAAAAAATATTCAACCATGGCTCTAGTGAAGAATTCCCCCAAAGAAGTCCGACAGAGAAAAGAATTAAAAATGAATTAAAAAATGAAAAAGAAGTTGAAAAAAATGGAGCCGAGAAAAAAAAACAAAAAAGAAAAAGAATTCAACTGAAGATCATAAAACCTCTGCCGAAATTGTTTTTAATAGTTTACATAGAGTACTAAATAATATATATATATATATATATATATTTAAATAAATGTTATATTTTAAAAAATTTATTTTGAAAAAAATTAATATAAAACAAAAATAAATTTGTGCTATTCCCAAAAAGAAAAATAAAAAAAATAAAATTAAAAACACTTGACAAAACTTCACATAGTTCCCACTAGCTAGTAATAGGTTTAACATATCAGCAGTCAACCATGGCTAGAGTCTAAGCACTTATAACTAGGGGTGGTCATGGGCCGGGCCGTGCAAGGCCGGCCTTTAACTATGATATTACAAAAAAATACAGGCCCTAGCCCGGTTTGGTCCTATGGTCAGACCCTACTTTTACGTCCAAATCTGACCCTCTAAAAAAAATGAAGCCCAAGCCCGACTCTATAATTTTTTTTCTTTTTTAATTTAAACAATAAATACTAAAATATAAACAATAAATACTAAATATTATTATATATATACATATTATATATATATATTTTTAATTAATAGTTCTTGGGCTGGGCCGGGCCAAAAAATTAACCTTAATTCAGCCCTAAATTTGACCGGGCTTGCCCAACCTCTGTTCACGGGCTTAAACTAAAACTCAAGCCCAAAAAAAATTAGGACCTGGCTGGGCAGGCCCCGGCCCATAACCACCCCTACTTATAACTCAAAGGCAACGCAGGTTAGAACCGATTCTCCCTTCCCTCTCTTTCGCTACCATGAACTTCAGGTTTCAGAACCTTCTTGGAGCTCCGTACAGAGGCGGAAACGCCCTCCTTGCCAATAACTCGCTGCTAATATCCCCCGTCGGCAACCGAATCTCCGTCACCGACCTCCTCAAATCCCAAACCGTAACCCTTCCATGCCAATCCTCCGCCAATATTCATCGGATTGCCGCCTCTCCCGATGGAATATTCCTCCTCGCCATCGACGAAAACCACCGTTGCCTTTTCATCAACCTCCCACGCCGCGTAATCCTTCACCGCATGTCCTTCAAGCGTCCGGTGTCCGCCGCCAAGTTCAGCCCAGACGGTCAGCTCATTGCGGTCGCAACGGGTAAGCTCCTCCAAATCTGGCGCTCTCCGGGATTCAAGAAGGAGTTCTTTCCGTTCGAACTAGTTCGAACTTTTGCTGATTTTAACGATAGGATCACAGCCTTGGATTGGAGTCCGGACTCGAACTACGTCCTTGCTGGGGGGAAGGACTTGACTGCAAGGCTTTTTTGCTTGAAGAAGATGAGAACTATTAACAAACCTTTCATGTTTTTAGGTCACAGAGATGTTATTGTTGGTGTTTTCTTCGGAATTGATAGCAAAACAAACAGGGCATCTAGAGTTTACACATTGTCACGAGATGGGGCAATTTTCAGCTGGGGTTCCCCCGGCAGTGAGGATGAATTTGCTGAATTAGGAAAGGAAGATTCAGAGCCATCTTCTCCTGGTACTCCCGAGCAAATGCCAAGTATAGAAGGTGAGGCTGCTGCTGTTGGTTATGTGAAGAAAAGGAAGAATGTTGATAATGCTAGTGAGAGTCTTGATGATGAAAAAGGGTCTTTTTTAAATAGAGAGAAATGGGAGCTATTGAAGAAGGACTATTTTATGCAGTCACCGGAAAAATTGACAGCATGCGATTATCATAGAGGTCTTGACATGGTTGTTGTGGGGTTTTCGAATGGTGTGTTTGGGCTGTATCAAATGCCTGATTTTATTTGTATTCACTTATTGTCAATATCGAGACAGAAGATCACCACGGCTGTTTTCAATGATCTAGGGAATTGGTTGACTTTTGGCTGTGCAAAACTTGGACAGTTGCTTGTGTGGGAGTGGAAATCAGAGAGTTATATATTGAAGCAACAAGGACATTACTTTGATGTGAATTGTCTTGCACACTCTTCAGATTCACAACTCTTGGCTACAGGAGCGGATGATAACAAAATTAAGGTAAATGAAAAGTATTTTCTTTAAAAGGTCGAATAGTTAGTTTCTTGTCCATTTATTTATTGATGTTTGTAACTAGCCCCATAAATATTGTGTTTTGCAAACATGTTTTGGCTAATGTTATCTCTTGTCTGTGTGAATCTTGTTATTGTGATGATACCATGTAGTATAAATGTGCAAAACCGTCCAAATATAAGTCATTTTTTTTTTTACATGGAATATTGTCAATACTCAAAAAATTATGTGCTTTAGTTTTCTTTTGAAGCAGGACTATTATATGCATTGAAGTGGTTCTGTCATCTGAATTCCTGTTTCTTTTTGGACACTGATTTGGAAACAGTGAGTGGTAATAAATAAACATTTATTTAATTTCAACCGGTAGGAACTGTAATTAATGCTTGCAGCTCAACTAAGTCTTTTGAAAATTACTTTAATCCTACTTCAAGTTACATTAATTTTGTCTTGTTGCTCTGGATTCGTTAGGTTACTTTTTCGCGTGTCAACTGTTTGGACTTCATTTTGCTTGTCACAGGTGTGGACTGCTTCATCGGGTTTCTGTTTTGTGACGTTTACCGAGCACACAAATGCTGTCACTGCTCTCCATTTTATGGCTAGCAATAATTGTCTACTAAGTGCATCTCTGGATGGAACTGTTCGTGCATGGGATCTCATTCGCTACCGAAATTTTAGGACATTCACAACGGGTTCTTCTAAGCAATTTGTTTCTTTAGCATCAGACCAGAGCGGTGAAGTGATCTGTGCTGGTACTCTTGATTCATTTGAGGTAGTTAAAATTTTTAAACACATATTTTTATTTTGTTTTACATTGACTGGCTCTCTTGTTTGCTTCTAATGGGCTATTTCAATTTTTATGTGCATTAGATATATGTTTGGTCAATGAAGACGGGTCGGTTGTTGGATGTTCTTAGCGGGCATGAAGGTCCTGTTCATGGCTTGATGTTCTCTCCTACAACTGTGAGTGTTTTAGTGGATCTTGTTTTTCATGCAAATTGCTATCCCTTTAATTTAATTAAAACAAATGACATATTTCATATTTTTTAGATCTAGCGTCTGATGATTTTAAGTATTGATTCATTCAATTTCATTATACAACTTCTGGTTGTCTTGGTGCCGGTTTTTCCTCTGTTCTCATCATATTGAACTTTTTTGACTTGTTCATATTGCACACGAGTTGTTTGTTTGTTTTTTAACGAGGGTAATGAATAGACCTTATCATATTTGGGACGATTCCATATACGTTTGTCACTTGCAACAAAAATATCAATAGGTTCAACGGTGATTACATCTCATGATATTGATTTGAAATAAGTTTGGTGATTGATAATTGTAAAATTTACTTGTCTTTCATAATTCACGGTCAAATTGGGGACGCTACTTGTTTCATTTAAGGGGAAACCAAATATTATACTTGGTCCATAAGAATTATGGAGTTTTGGAGCGAAAAAAATGCACTCCCAACTATTGTGATTCAATGTTCACAAAGACAATCAATAATCCATTCAACAATGTTAAAGAGGCTCTAATATCTAACACAAATGGAAAATATGGCTTAGCGGGAATTTATACCTTGGTTCCTATAGATTTGTTTCTGTGAAAGAAATCATGTGGTTGTTGACTGCCTTTCCCCCTTCTTTTAGTAATAATATATTGAAATTATACAATAGAAAAACACTCGTCTTTCATAGTAGAGTAGATAATGTACATGAATACTTGAATGGCTTCTAGAGTAAGCGTGCCTCATTTTGGATTTTTTGTCGTAATGTAGTATTACTTCTTGCGCTATACTTGCCTTAACCATCTTTATGTTTTCATCCACAGGCAATCCTAGCTTCGTCTTCGTGGGACAAAACTGTTCGCTTATGGGATGTTTTTGAAGGGAAAGGTGCAGTTGAAACGTTTCCTCATACACATGATGTTCTTACCGTTGTTTATCGTTCAGATGGAAAGCAGTTAGCTTGTAGCACATTAGATGGACAAATCCATTTCTGGGATCCAATTGATGGCTTGTTGATGTACACAATTGAGGGTCGTAGGGACATTGCTGGTGGCCGTCTAATGACTGATCGTAGGACATCTGCTAACTCTACTTCGGGCAAGTACTTTACAACGTTGTGTTACTCTGCTGATGGGAGTTACATATTAGCGGGTGGCAATAGTAAATACATATGCATGTATGATGTTGCGGATCAGGTTAGTTTACTTGTTTTTACTCCTATCCGCATCAGTTTTTCTTCTTTGCTTGAAGTTTCTGCATCTGTTTTTGCATAATGATTTTAGTGTTTGATCTGTGTGAAGGTTTTAAATTCTTGTGATAACATTATGCTATAAAGTTCTGCTTTTAGATCCATTTGTAGTTCTTCAAAAATGATGAGCTGTATCCATAATTCTCTGATTTTGTGACCCAAATTTGCTGGATTCTGATTTCATAAGGCTTAAAATCATTTTTTCAATAAAAAATCCTAGCTATTGATGTTGGGTCTTTTAGGTGTTGATTTCTTTGTATCTTGCAGGTTTTGCTCCGCAAATTCCAAATAACACATAACCTCTCTTTGGACGGAGTTCTTGACTTCCTGAACTCAAAGAATATGACAGAGGCTGGTCCATTGAATTTGATTGATGATGACAATAGTGATGTGGAGGAAGGTATCGATAAGCAAACACTAGGAAATTTGAGTTATGATTTGCCAGGATCATTGCCTAACCGTGGAAGGCCCGTAATTCGAACAAAGTGCCTGAGAATAACTCCAACTGGCCGGAGTTGGGCAGCGGCGACAACCGAAGGGGTTTTAATTTATTCGATAGACGATTCTTTCATCTTTGATCCAACTGATCTAGACATAGACGTTACACCAGAGGTACTTGGAGAAAGTTGTTTCTTTTACGAGTGATTAGGATGTGATCTTTTACTATTCTTTCTGAGGTGATTTCGAATATTTGTGTTGATATATTGTTCTGCAGGCAGTCGATGCAGCATTAAGTGAAAATCAACCAAGTAGAGCGTTAATCCTGAGCTTACGTTTGAATGAAGATGCCCTAATTAAGAAATGTGTCATTACTGTTAGTCCCGCAGATATACCGGCTGTTGCGTCTTCCATACCTTTTAAATTTCTACAGAGATTAATCGAGGCCGTTGCAGAACTTACAGAGAACTGCCCACATTTGGAGTTTATTCTTCGATGGTGTCAGGTATTATCATTATTATTATTATTATAAATATAGTTTTTTTTTTTCTTTTTTTCTGCATCGAATAAACTCCTTGGAAATGTAAATGAGAGCAATCTCGGATTTCATTTTCGATTTTTTTTTTTGGCAGGAGCTCTGCAAAGCCCATGGTCACTCGATTCAGCAAAATTCGAGGAATTTGCTTCCTTCTTTGAAATCCTTGCAGAAGGCAATAACTAGATTACACCAGGATTTGGCAGATACCTGTTCTTCCAATGAATATTTGCTTCGATATTTATGTTCTACAAGCACAACAACGTGACATCTTTATGTTGGTAATGTTTCATAAGCCTATTTATTACTTTACAAAAGAAATATTCATTAAATCCATGTTTGGTCTTTGGACTTTTTGTTGCCTCATGCTGGGTTTAAACGTGTACAAGCATGCGTTTTCCGGTGAATTTTTTTGGGGGGGGGGGTGAATAGAATTTGTTGCTAGTAGGTGGTTTTTAGCGTATTTTGTAAACCTCGGTTGATTGAGTTCTCTCACTGTCTATATATATATGCGTGCGCGTGTCGTGCATGTGCGCGTGTCATGCATGTGCTTATATATGTGTGTGTATATTATTAATGTAAATTGTTGCGTTGTTATTTGCAGAAGATGAAGTTGGTGTAGAAGTGTCCTATAATATAAAGGGCGAATTTAAAGAATGAAGCTTGGAAGTTCTTATTTCTTGATTGAAGTCGTTCGGGCGGGCTTGTGTTGTTGGCCGGATATGGAATATTAGAATGATGTTTTGGCGGTTATAGTTTATGCAGGCTTTTGTTTACAGTAGATTTATTTGGAGAGGTAATTCATTTAGGCAGCTTTTGTTTTTTGTGTAATGATGGGAAAGAATTCCTGTTTTGACTGCTGATGCATGAAATTTTGATTTTTTTCTTTATTTACTTCCAAAAAAATTGGAATTGCTCGAGCATGTGTTGTTGATGTTCAGTCAATATATGAAGTTTTGAAAATGTCGATGTCTTCGTGTTAACGTTTTGATAAATCCATAAAATTTGTAAATGATAAATTTACAAATTCAAAATTTTGAAATTTTATTATTAACAAATTCTTTGATTGGATAATTGTTTTAGATGAAAAATTTGAATGTATAATTTTATAATGAGGATTTTATTATTTAGTCATCTATAGAGATCCTATTGAGAATTCAGACTCCACTAAATTTTTAGAGAAAAATCTTTTATTCTAACTCCTTGTTAATATTTATTCACAATTTCTGTCATTTTGTCCTATGCAAAAAGACAAAATATGCATACATGACGTTAACGTTAACTCAGTCCCCATTTTCAGAAATATATCTCCTTTTTGTTTTTGGTTTTTTTTTTTTTTTTTTGTCGTGCTTTTAATTCATTTTTTAGTGCGTTAACATTAATTCATTTTGTGTGCGTTAACTCATTTTTTTTTTGTGCGTTAACATTAACGCATTTTATTTATTTTTTTATTTTTTTGTGTTTTAAGTCACCGCATATTTTTTTATCTGTTTCTGTCTATTAAATATTAACGTATTTTTTACTAAGTTACTGTGAGTTTTAACGTTAACGTATATTATTTTTTGGAGATTTTGTGTATTAACGTATTTTGTTTAAATATTTACGTTAACGTCATATCACATATTTTTATTTTGTGCGCATTAACGTTAACTACCATACGTGGTATTTTATCATTTGAGTTGAATGTGTGTTTAGGTTAAGTTTACATTAACATTAATACACATTTTTAGGTAGCTCTTTTCTGCGTTAACGTTTACGTATTCATATTGTCTGAAAATCCATGTGTGAGAAATGAAAAACAAAACATTGACGTTAGCGTTAAATACATATTTTTGGGGGTCTCGTTTGTATTAACGTTAATACGTCAAGCGTTGTCCAGAAAACACATGTGTGCAAAAATTTAAATTTAGTATGCGTTAATGTTAACTGCCATATATGATATTCGTCCTTTTGAGCTGAATATGAGTTTAAATTGAGTTTGCGTTAATGTTAATGCACATTTTGTTGTCTCTCTATGTGTTAACGTTAACGCATTTAATGTTATCTATAAAATATGTGGACAAAAATCACATACAACATACCACGTTAACGTAAATTTAACACCCTCACCTTCACCACCATTCATAGCCACAACAAAAAATTAATTCAAATCTGAAAAATTCTAATTCAAATCTGAATATGTTTGGGTCGTGTTTACGTTAATGTTAATGCATATTTTTGAGGAGTCTCTGTGTTAACATTAACGCATTCGTATTTGAATATTTAACGTATTTTGTTTGAATATTTATGTTAACATTCTACTGTATACTATTGTTATATGTGCGTTAACGTTAACTATCATATGTAGTATTTTGTCCTGATGAGTTGATGTATGTTTCAGTTGGGTTTGCGTTAATATTAATGCACATTTTTGAGTTCTCTTATATGTTAACGTTAACTCACAGTGTGTGATATTTTTTTTAGTTGGTATACGTTAATGTTAATGCACATTTTCATGATCGTTTATCCTTTTTTGCTGAATGTGTGGTTGATTTTGCGTTAACGTTAATGCACTTTTTTAGGATTATCTTTTGTGTTAACGTTAACACAATTCATGTTATCTGGAAAACACGTGTGTGAAAAAAATCATGTGTGAAAATTCCAGATCTCCACCATCACCACAGCCTATAATAGAATGCAAACCAAGCATATCAACCGACAACAACTTAGAACGAAACAACCACTGCGGAAATAGATCTAAAAGATGGAGGGAGAGAGAAAGAAATAGATCTGGTAACAACCGCTGTGGAAATCTCATCTGCAGTAACCGCTGAACTTGAATCCCAAAGTGCCATACCATGTTCGAATTCCACCAAATCTGAACACGAGAGACAACACCCCATTTATGCAAGCAAATTGAGATTCTAAATACCCATTTAATCAAATCATTTTATAATTATCTGGAGAGTGTGAAAGAGTCAAAGTGGAAGAGCTAGAATTGATGCATAATAATGTGTGAAACCTGAAGAATTTGTCTGTACATGGTTGGTTGGTCCCCATTTACTCTGTCAATAAATAACTGAGAGAATGCTAAAATTCAATCATTTGGTAATTTTTTTTTTTTTTTTTTTTTTGCAGGTGAGGTGAGGTAAAAGATGAACAAGAAGAAGAAGAGGGAGACAATGCTTGGAAAAAAAAAAAAAAAAAAAACATCGTGGCTTGCTGCCGTGCCGTGCCGTGCTCTGCTCAGGCACAATCATAGTTTCTTTGACGCGCTTTGCCTCAAGAGGGGCAAAACCCATTTAAGAGAGAACACAAAGAGAAAATGTTCGAATTGCACCAAATCTGAACACAAGATAGACAAATTGAAAAGAGAGAACCACATACCCTTTTTCGCCGGAAAACATCACCAGAGAGCTTGGTTGCCGCCACTCTTGGTCAACGCGTAGCTGGATTTCACCGCTAAAGCCACAATTTCAGATCTGCTTTTGTCCCGAAGCACTGGTCTGCTTCCTTCCATCCGAGCTGCCTCTCTCTCATCGCAATCTTGGTCCACCGGTGAGATTCTTCCACTGGCCCCCATCAGCTCCACCGTCGCAAAAGAGTTTGCCGCTATCGAATGTTTGAGGAAACTCCGCTCGAATCGGGTGAACCACAGAGGCAAAAACACGACGAAAACGTTCCGATGAGCGATTGTATTCTTGGTAATGGTTGAATACACGGAATCGGGTTTCTAGAGATGTTAGAGAGATATGGGTCTTTCACGTGATTTTAGCCTTAGGTTTAGAGAGAGAGAGAGTGTGAGAGTTCAGAATGAGAGAGAGACAATAGAGGGGTGATAGTTGTTAAAGGCTATATATGTCTTTTTACCTTCTATTTTGTCTGTCTAATAGACTAAAACCTTAATTAAATGTACTAGAGGTCTTTTTTCTACATTATCTCTTAAGTCAGGACTAAATAATAAAAACCTCTTTTATAATTTTCTTGTTCTATAGACAAATAAATATTTGTATGAAGAATTTTTAAATTTATTAAATAATAAAAATATATGAAATATATTTGACAATATAAATTTTTATTTTAATTATTTAATAATATAATTTTTCTATTTATTTCAATAATATAATTTTAATTATACATCACTATTCTAATAATATGATTTTTATACCTATTTTAAAAATATAATTTTATTATATAATATAAAGAAAATTTTAAAATTTATACAATTATGAAATAAAAAAAGAGAGAATATAATTACAGAATAAAATTGAAGTTTTTCGCGTAATTTTATTATTATTACTCATTTTCTTTTTTCTCAGATTCACACCCTCTTGATTTGAGCCCTTCCAAATGCCTCAACATGCACACCAACACACACAACGCTAAGCCTAAACTTGTAAGACCCCAACTTTTGACCTATATAAAATTCAAGCTGCGTTTTAAATATTTCAAAAATACCGGGATAGATTTCGATATTTATTATATGAATTAAAATTTTAAGGGGTTGTATTGAAATTTTGTATAAACATTAAAACATAGATTGGGTTTAATTGCTACCCCAACATAATATAAGGGCAGGTTTGTGTATTATTACAAAAAAATATCTTCATTTTTTATATATATATATATATAGAGAAGGGAGTTGGTGAAAATGATAAGGGGAGGCATGGTCATTGTCCGGCCGATGAGCATATACACATTCTTATATATATATATATATATACACACACACAAAGATAAAACGGGAAGAGGGGTCCGGAACCAAAGAGAGAGAAGGAAGAGAGAGAAATGAAGAGAAGGAAGAGGGAAAAGAGTCGCCGGCGATGGGCTTGCGGTGTGGATACCTCGTCTCCGGTAAGTAGGTGTGTGTGTGTTCTGTGTTTTTGTTTCCATTATGTTCCTGCTTCTGTTTTGTGTCTGTTTCCGTTCCGTTTCTGTTTCGGGTGTGGGTGGTAATCGGTTGTAGGCCGGTTGTGAGGATTGTGGGTGTTGGTTGTGTGAGCCGTTACTTGTGGTGGTTGCTGGAGTTGGGGAGAAGAGAGAGAGAGAGAGAGAAACTTGGAGTTCAAAACAGAGCAGAAATGGGGGAATGGCTATCGCCGCAGTGGTGCGATCCTTCGCCGCGGCGGTGAGAAGTCAGTGTAGCTGGAAAGAAAGAAACTGTTGAGCATCCGCCTAGGCGGTGGAACATCAGAAAATAGAGCAGGGGAGCGTCTGCCTAGGCGGTGGGTGGTCAGTGTGCATCAGGGTGATCCACCGCTTAGGCGGTGGGAAGTCCTCCTAAGTGGTGAGACTGCTGTGGTTTTTTTTTTTTTATTATGAAAGAGAGGTGTTGGTTCGCCGCAGAGGTGGGTTTGGCGCCACGACGGTGGATACTGTGCATAATGGCAAGGTTTTGAAAGAGATCGACAAGTAGTTCGGATCGGGTAAAACTTCAAAATTACAATTATGATTTCTAAACTTGGTTTGTTTTACTTTAAAATTCTATAAGTAATTATCAATAGGATCGTTCATGCGAATAGAGTTTATACAATTAATAGTAACTAAATAGAACTCGTTGAATGATATTTTTATATATCAAAACGCGGAGAGTGGGAAACTAAGGAACGTAGGATTCGTATAACGTGATTGGGTTGTCTAACTCTAAAACATTAATTTAGGTTCTGGCATACATAGGTTTGCAGTACTGGAAGTTCAGTAGCGGGAAGTTGGTGGAGTTTTAAGAGCGAGTTATCAGGTGAGTATGCTGTCTTCTTGCCAAAATTATTTTTATATATATGATGAAAAATGTGTTTATTTTAGACTGTACGATTTTATAAATGATATGGATCAACTCGATTTTGGGTGAGTTGGTAAACATGGATTTTCGTTGAATTATGTTGTTTTAAAAAAAGAAAGAAAGATTAAAAATGATTAGTTGGATTTAGGTGATTTTAAAAGAGTGTGGAAAATATCTGTTTTTCTAAAAATATAAAGGGAAAAAATAGTTTTGTTAAAATTAGACGGTTTTCAATCAAAAGTGAAAAAATATGATTTTCAGATTTAAAAGTTGGTTTTGAGAAAAAGGAAGTGGACGTTGGTGATTTTGACGGTATTGATGAGGTGGTGATTTATATTATGGTCTGTCCAGAGGGTGGTCCGGCAGATGGATATTGATTTGTGATTTGATGATAATATTATTGAGATGACTATGCCATAGTGTATGTCCTATCCGGAGGGTGGTCCGGCAAGTTGTGATTCATATTATGTCCTGTCCGAAGGATGGTCTAGTAGGTGGTGATTGATATTACGTAGTGATTTATATTATGGCCTTCGGAGACGTCCGGTAGGTGGTGATCTGCGCAATTAGGTTCGCTAGGAAGGCATATCCTACAGATGATTATGGTACCGTTGCAACTCCCGATCGTGAAGTTAAACGATCACTATGGCTGGCCAGTGAGTGGTGTGATGGTGTGGTGTTTTGAGATGTGGTGTTTTACTTATATTTGGTGATTGACTTATATATGGTGATTGGTATTATTTTATACTGGATGGGTTTGAATGAAACTTATATAATATATATTGATTTATTTCCACTGTTTATATTATGGAGATTTTTATTAACTATGTTATGTTTATATACTTCCGCTTGATCCATTTAGATGTTATAGAATGAATTATTATTATTATAAAATATTTTTACTAAGAAGGCAGTATACTCGCAGGTGAAATAGCTAGGAGACGGTCGGTCCCCTACTGGCGCTAGGTAGAGTCCTAGGGTGGAGTCGTGGGGAAGTTTGAGATGAACTGTCTGAGGCGAACCTGTGAGGGGTTCAGGGTTTTATATTTTGTTGTTATTATATTTGGGGGACGGGTGTGTCCCCATAACAGAATTATGTATAACTTATTGTTAGTAATGTTTGCATATTGTCGAGAAAAAATAAATAAAAGATGGTTGGTTGTTTTGGGTGATGTCGTGGTGTCTTCACGTCAGCCCGGGATGTCGGATGTCCGGGTCGGGTCGTGACAAAACTGATCGTTGTCTTCAATGACAAGCAAAGATGACGGTGATAGCTTCGCAACTTTTTTGAGTTTCACAAATCTTTAGAGCGTAGGAGAGCAGTGAGCGATGATTTTCGATGAGGAGCAGCGATAACCGTCTAGCAGCGACAACAATTTTGCGAACAAATTTGGCGACAACCAAGAATGAGTGGGTTGGTAGGAGTTTGAAGTGAAATAAACGAGGAATTGAAAAAATAACATTTTTTCTCGCAAAAAATTAGAAATAATGTGTTTTGAAGGGAGGGATTTGCAAATTCCTTTTGTTCTCCTATTTTATAAATTAATAAATTTTATAAATCCTTCTTTATATTACCCAAATAACACAAGTAATTTTCTAAATAGAATTTGTGAAATTCATTGCCCAAATGAAATCCTTCCTTAAGTTATCATACCTAAACACAACCTTACACGTATTTCTTTTTTCCGTTCATCTATTTCTCTATACAATAGAACTTCACATCAATACCCTCATTTCAAGCACAAAAGGCAACACCTTCAATTTCTGATTTGAGGGTAAACCTCGATTTTCAGCCCATCATTGCCAATACTATCTTGATATACTTCAATATCTCGTGCCGATCTTGCTGCTGAGCCATTACAGAACTTCACCTCAATAATCTCCAGTGTACATACATCCCCTAGACAAAATGGGATCTCTCTCAGATCTCTGCACTTGTTCAACACCAAATACTTAAGCCTCGGAAAGTGACTACTAAAGGTTACCCACCTCTTGAAATCCAAATTCTTGAGTCTTAAAAACTCGAGTTTTCCAAACTCCCTGTAGACACGACATTTTGACCGCCTCGCAAAAAAATTATAATTTATTTTATAGTTACCTTTATTTTATTTTCCTATTTATTTTGTTTTGATTGTACCGCGTTTGTACGGTTTAATACCGCTAAATTAAGTTTTGTTAATATCTTAAGTAAATTAAATATTGGTAATTATTTTATTTTTTTTTTAGATCTTTCGAAGTGGAATAAAAACGCGTTAATTCGGAACAAAATGGACAAGAAACAGACGAGAATGAGAGAAGCCTGGACAGATCACATTCGAAAGGGGTGGGAAGGGGCTATATAAAGATCGCACGTACGACCAAAAACTGGTCGCGACCAGATGCACTGGTTGCTGTGCGACCAGTGCTCTGGCCGCATATGCCGCCAGCTGGGCAGAGAGCTTTTTCTGCCCAGTGCACCTTTGGGTGCACCGATTTCGGTGCACCCAAAGGGGGTGGGTGCACCGAATTTCAGTGCACCCACCCCTTTTTCTTACTTTTTGCTTCGCTTTTTGTCGGACGAATTTTGCACCTTCATTCCTATAAATAGAATGAAGGCTCACAATACCAGAGGGGAATTTTTTTGGGAAGGGAGAGGTAAAATCTGGAGAGAAATTTTGAAGAAAATAATATTATTTTTATTTTATTATAATTTTGAAGAAGAAAAAAAATCTCCAAGAAGGTTGTAAATTTTCATCTGTTGTAAATCTTACTCTTATTTTTAAATAAGTTGTTATTATACTAATTTTTTTTTTGTAAATTAGATTTTTTTTCTCTTTTTATTATTTATTTATTTATTTATTTATTTTTTAATTTTTTTTGAGTAAATAAAACGAGGTGGAAAATTCCCAACCTTCCATTGGAACGGTTTAAGTTTAGAAGGGAATTACTCGCCTCGATGCGTGTGAGTGTGTGGGCGCGTGTGTTTTATTTAATTTGTATTAAATATAATGTGTTAACAATACGAGGTGGAAAACTTCTGACCTTCCATTGGAACGGTTTAAGTTTAGAATGAAATTACTCCCCTTGAGGAGTGTGCGCGTGTGTGTGTGTGTGCGTGTGTTTTATTTAATTTGTATTAAATATAATGTGCTAACAATACGAGGTGGAAAACTTCTGACCTTCCATTGGAACGGTTTAAATTTAGAATAAAATTACTCCCCTTGAGGAGTGTGCGTGTGTGTGTGTGTGTGTGCGTGTGTTTTATTTAATTTGTATTAAATATAATGTGCTAACAATACGAGGTGAAAAACTTCTGACATTCCATTGAAACGGTTTAAGTTTAGAATGAAATTACTCCCCTTGAGGAGTGTGCGTGTGTTTCTTTAACTCGTATTAAATATAATGTACTGACAAGATAAGGTGGAAAATTCTCAACCTTCCATTTGAACGGTTTAAATTTAGAAGGGAATTACTCCCCTCGATGTGTGCGTGCGTGTGTTTCTTTAACTCGTATTAAATATAATGTGCTGACAAGATAAGGTGGAAAATTCCCAACCTTCCATTGGAACGGTTTAGGTTTAGAAGGAAATTACTCTCCCCGATGCGTGTGAGTGCGTGCGTGCGTGTGTTTCTTTAACTTGTGTTAAATATAATATGCTAACAAGATGAGGTGAAAAATTCTCAGCCTTCCATTAGAACGGTCTAGGTTTAGAAGGGAGATTACTTCCCTCGATGTGTGTGTATGTGTATGTGTGTGTATATGAGGAGGATTTCAAAATAAAATAAAAACATTTGGATTTAAATTTTGATTGGACTTAATCGGATAAGGTACCGTCTTTGGACGGGCGTCTCGGGGTGCTTGACACCTTCCCCGAGCATAACTGACCCCCGAACTCTTTAAACGAATCTCTGGTCAGACCATGTTATTTTGGAGTCAAATTTTTACTTAAGCCATTTTTTTAAATTGTTTTCAAAAAAGAACAATATGGTGACCTAGCACATCATTAAAACCCAATATTAGGTGGCGACTCCTTTTTCTAAAACAGGCTTAAGTATATTTTAATGAGAAAATAGACGTTTTTAAAAAACCCTTCTCATTTTGTCAACAAACAAATATATCTATATTTTTTTTTTGATTTTCTTTGGAAAATTAGGGCGCGTTCAGCTGGCGACTCCACTGGGGAAGATTTTAGAAGATCGAGCCTAATATGTCTGAATAAGTCCAACTAATCTAAAGTCCGAATGTTAAATTTTATTTTATTTTCTTTTCCCTCAATTCGGTAAATAAGTTGTGATTTTTTATTTTTTTATTTTTTTTCTTATTATTTTTTTATATATTTTCTTCTTCTTTTCCTTTTTTCCTCTAAGGCTCTTATATCGTTGTAAATCCTCTGACAAAAGTAAAGTTGTCTTGTATCCATATTATCCCCTTAGGATTCTATGATACAAGACGAGAAAGGGGTTTTGGTACTTAATGGATTGATGACGTCTTGGGAAGTCCTAAAAAAAAAAAAAAAAAAAAAAAAAAATGAGAAAAAAAAGCACACCAAACAAGTTCAAAGTTTTCAATATCAGTAGGGAACGACAAAAAAAAAAGGGATTTTTTATGAACCATCATTTGTTTTAATTGGTCGTTATCGAAATTGAAATCTTCGAACTAGAATGGGCTTTAAGACCACGTAAGACCCACATGAACTAATAAAAGGATTTTTTATTTTTTTTAATTTTTTATTTTTGTTGTAGAAAAGGGCAAGACAAAGAAAATTGGTCCCAGAAAAGCAAATCCAGTTCCCCCCTTTCGAAGTCCGATCTTTACACGCAGTCGAGCACTGACTCATTCTAGGATAACATCAGAAAGCAATCCCGAATCTCCCCGAACGACCCAGATGGCTCAGATGCAGGAAACTATTGACAGGTTGATGGAAAGGATCAACGAACTTAGCCGACCTCAAGAGGTGCCTATTCCTCCATCCAACGGGACTCTTGTGACTGAATCCCCAAATGGAAACCCTGCAAGTATTGGGATGGAGAACTCAGGGCCGAATCCGAACCACGTCGGCCCGAACTTTGCAGTACCGGTCTACTATGGACCTCAGATGGGCCCTCATCCTTTCGCCTATGGAGATCCAGCATATCCCATCCAGGGGCATGTCTATCAGGCCTCGCCAGAGGGCTCGGCCCCCGCCGCACCGCAGATCCTCATTCACCCGGAGAGGGTCGTTGCTCCACCAAATAATTCAAATGATAGCCAACCGGCCCCGGCCATTGAAACTGAAAACAAAGAAGAGAATGACCCTCCACCGGCTTGGCTTCTGAAAATGGAGAAATTAGAAAAAACTATGGAAGAATGGCAAAAGGAGAAGCCATCCAGGAAAGCGACATACAAGGAGTTGTCAGCACCACCCGGGGTTGTGTACCCGGAAAATTTCGTGGTTCCAGAGTTCACAAAATATGATGGCACTGGCCCTCCAGAATGGCATGTCAGCGTTTACAAAGAGGAGTTAGGAATTCATGCTCGGAACGAAGACCTTTGCCTAAAGATGTTTCGGAGATCGTTGAAAGGACCGGCTCTCAACTGGTACATAACCCTGGAGCTATCACAGATTAAAACATTTGAAGATCTGGTAGAGGCCTTCTGTGAGCAATATGTGTACAATAGGGATGCCGCGCCAGACCGCAATACCCTCTACCAGATACTGAAAAATAAAGACGAAAGTTTCCGGAGGTATACTTCCCGTTGGAGGGAAGAGGCTGCCAAAGTTGTCCCTAAGCTGAGCGAGGAGGCTAAGTTAGAGATATTCAAGTCAATTCAGTCACCACCGTTCTATCGAGATCTCTCGAGCATAGCAGTGGTTTCTTTCGGCGATGCGATCAAACAGGCTGAGGTGACGGAAGAAGGAATAAGGAGCGAAAAAATTGAAGGGGCCCAATCCAATCTGACGAAAAGGTCAGCCCCGCCAAAGATGAAAGAAAATGAAGTAGCTGTTGTCGTTTCCCCTCGACAAACCCATTACCAGAACTACCCCCAAACTTCCTGTTCCCAAAACTACCCGAACCAGAACAACCAATATCACAACTACCCTCCTCAAAATCGCCAAAACCAAAATTATCCTCAAAACCAACCCTATTCCCAAAGCCGCCCCCGCTATTACCAAAATATACCTCCCGCTTATCAAAACCATATTCCCCAATATTATCCTCAAGCCTACCCAGCACCCCCTTACCATACCTATCAACCACACCCGAACACCCCATCTCAAATTCCTAACCGCACTCCAAGGTCAGGAACCCAATACCACCAAGGCCTTCTACCTCATGCTACTGGGGGAAATTTCCAGAACGACAACAGAGAGCTACAAGACTTTCTGGTCTCGATCATCGAGTTGTACCGGAATTGTTTGAAGTAGGGGATGCTGACACCCCTTCCATTCTACGAAGTTAAACCTGGGAGTAAAGCAGTTTCTTCAAATACTTTCTGTGAATACCACTCGGGAACCAGAGGACATGCGACCGAGCATTGCTTTCAGCTGAAAGAAAAAATTCAGGAGTTTATACGGACATGAGCCATCACGTTTCCTAAAAAACCTGAGGCCGGTACGCCAAACTGTCAGCAAAATCCGTTGCCTGAACACACCTCCTCAAGAAGTGGCGTCAATCTAATTTTCACAGAGGAGGTCGAGGAAGAAGTTGATGTGATCGATATCGGTGGTGTTTGTTTACACCCGGAGGTTCTCTACGGAGGATTCGAAATACATCTAGAAAGGGTAGCCGAAAAACTGGAGAAATCTCTAGTTCTGTCTTTCCTAATCCAAAAGCTAGTGGAAAATCTCAATAAGATTCCATGGAATTATGAGATCCTCACTAAAACAGGAGAAGGAGAAGAATTGCCAATCTCAGTAGGAGAAACCAATGGAATCACTCGGTCTGGAAGGGTGTATACGCCACAAGATTTGATCAGGATTCCTGTGAGGGAACCAAAAGGGGCTCTGAAAAAGCCGGTGTCAGAACCGGAGGCTCACGACTTCCTAAAGGCAATGAAGAATTCAGAATACAAGATAGTGGAGCAACTCAGCAAAGCACCGGCACAAATCTCGATGCTCTCACTACTCCTATCCTCAGAAGCACACAGACAGACACTGCTAAAAGTCCTAAATGAAGCCCACTTGCCTATCACGATCTCTCCGGAGAAGTTTGTCACTCTGGTTGAGCAGGTCCTAGGATCTAACACCATCACTTTCACAGATGACGAGATGGACGATGATGGAACAGGTCACAACAAGCCTTTGAATATCACGGTCGAAAGCCATGGAATGTTCATAGCTCGGGTGCTGATTGACAATGGATCGACACTAAATATCTGTCCTTTGTTGACCCTGGAAGAAATGGGGATAGATCTATCACAGGTTCGATCGTCTAAGACGGTTATCAGAGCATTCAATGGGGGCAAGGAGAGATAGCGTTGGAGAGATTGACCTACCAATTGAAATTGGTCCAATACAGTTCAATGCGAAGTTCCAAGTGCTCGACATACCTGCTTCGTACAACCTGTTGTTGGGGAGGCCGTGGATCCATAATGCTAGGGCAGTGCCTTCATCTCTACATCAGAAGATCAAGTTTATCATTGATGACACATTGTACGTGATCAGGACTGATTCAGATATCATACCTTTCCATCAAGCGATAAGTCGGCATGTCCCGTTAACAGACGACGGAAAGGAGAAGGAGAAGATTGAAGCCTCCTATCATGTGTTCGACGTCGCGAATACTACCTTTGTGAAGGAAGGAGGACACGAGATGACACCATCACTGTCTAATACTGTGGCCTTCGTTGCTAAAAAAATGAAGTCCCGGGGTTGCATTCCCGGGAAAGGTTTGGGCAAGAATCTAGACGAAATTACAGAACCGATAGAAGTCAAGGAGAAGATGGGGAGATTCGGATTAGGATACAAGTCGACAAAAGCAGACAGGGCGAAGTTCTTCCGGAAGAAGAAGGATTGATCCCCAGACAACCAGCCAATGAAAATTCCGCATATCCGGGTCACTTTCCCCTATCCAGCAGAAACCATCAACAAAGGGAAAGAGACTGCAAGATTCGAGTTGCACCCTGAGAGAGTGATGATCAAAGAAGCTGTGAATGTAATTATGGGAGATGAGGCAGGGCCAAGTCATGGGTCTGGTATTCGAACCAAGGGAAAAGAGAGGCTGCAGAATTGGGATTCTTGTTTTCTCCCAATTCGCCAGGCGTTTCGGTAAGCTTAGGGAGATTTTCTGTTGGTCATCCCGCCATCCACCTAACCTTCTGGATGGAAAAGGATTTTGCTTTGTAATGGTTTTTTATATTTAATGAATGCAATTCTATTTTATCCAACATATGGTTTAAATGTTTAAATTTTATGCTTTTAGGATGCCTAAATTACCAGTGTATGATGCATGTGATATAACTGAGCTAGAGTGCGATAAGTATGATTTTAATGCAGAACCATACCATAACCTGATGGGAGTGGAAACAGAAGATGACTCTTTCCAGCCAAATGATGGTGAGATCCGAAAAGCTTTCACGGAGTTCGAGAACAAGCTGATTCCCAGTAACGATGAGACCGAGTTGATAAACTTAGGGACCTCGGAAGAGTTGAAGGAAGTAAAGATTGGATCAGCCTTCATGACTCTGGAAAAAAAAGAGTTGACAACGCTCTTAATTTCCTACCAAGATATCTTTTCCTGGTTCTACGATGACATAGTAGGAGTGGACAAGAGTATCGTGGCCCATAAGCTGCCGCTAAAACCGGGGAGTGTACCTGTCAAACAAAAGTTGAGAAAGTTGAGGCCCGCTGTCAGCCTCGAGGTCAAGGAGGAGATCGTGAAGCAATTCAATGCCCGAATTATTGAAGTCTGTAACTACAGTGAATGGCTCTCAAATGTCGTTCCCGTGCTAAAGTCCTCAGGAAAAATCAGAGTCTGCGTGGATTATCGTGATCTCAACCGGGCAAGTCCAAAAGATGATTTTTCACTGCCAAACATTCACATCATCATCGACAATACTGCGGGGCAAAAGCTCTATTCTTTCGCCGATGGATTCTCTGGCTATAATCAGATTCTGATGGATGAGAAAGATCGAGAAAAGATAGCCTTCACTACACCATGGGGAGTCTTTTGTTATAGGGCGATGCCTTTCGGTCTCAAAAATGCCGGGGCAACATACCAAAGAGCAATGACGACCCTCTTTCATGATATGATGCACAAGGAGATGGAGGTATATGTAGATGACATGATTGTTAAATCTCAGGAGAACGAGGATCATCTCTGCCATTTGAAAAAGATGTTCGACAGACTTCGAAAGTACCAGCTCAAGCTCAATCCAACAAAATGCGCGTTTGGGGTGACTTCCGGAAAACTTCTTGGTTTCATGGTAAATCGCCATGGAATCGAGATTGATCCTGCAAAGACGAAGGCCATTCGTGAGATGCCACCACCGAGAAATGAGAAAGAGATCCGAGGTTTTTTGGGGCGATTAAATTTCATAGCCCGATTCATCTTCCAACTCACTGCCGCTTGTGAGCCAATCTTCAAGCTACTTCGAAAAGAAAGTGACGGGCAATGGAATGCAGATTGCCAGAATGCCTTGGAGAAAATTAAAGTCTATCGAACGAACCCTCCCGTTCTAGTGCCGCCTCGGGAGAAGGTTCCGTTATTACTATATTTGTCAGTTCTCGACTCCTCCATGGGAGCTATTCTTGGGCAACTCGATAAATCTGGAAAGAAGGAGCAAGCCATCTACTACCTCAGCAAGCGCTTCACGAAGTATGAGAAAAATTATACCTTGCTGGAGAGGACCTATTGTGCATTAGCTTGGTCTGCTCAAAGACTGCGCCATTATATGCTCCCACTGACTACCTACTTGATAGCCAGGATGGATCTCTTAAAGTACATCTTCGAGAAGTCGATTCTGTTAGGAAAAGTTGCAAAATGGCAGATGCTGCCGACAGAGTTCGATATCATCTACAAGACCCAAAAGTCAGTGAAGGGTCAGGCAATAGAAGATCAGTTGGCTAGTTGTCCAGCTCAAACGGATAACCAGCCTCTTGAGACACTATTCCCTGACGAGTCGATTCATGCGTTAGATGAAGAAAACGAAGAAACAGTTTGGAAAATGTATTTTGATGGAGCAGTGAACTCTCGAGGGGCTGGAATCGGAGTCGTTCTGGTTTCTCCAGGCAAGCAGCATTATCCAGTGGCTTCCAAATTGAAGTTCCAGAGCACAAATAATCGAGCTGAGTACGAAGCCTGTATTCTGGAACTCCAGCTGGCTGTCGACATGAAAATCAAAGAATTACTAGTGTTCGGAGATTTTGAGCTGATAATCAATCAGGTGACGGATAAGTATGCCACAAGAGATCCGACCTTAATAGCCTATAACAATCACCTCCTGGAGTTATGCGAGCGATTTACGATGATAGAATTTGAAAGCATATCGAGGCTAAAAAATAACTTCGCCGATGCCTTAGCTACCTTGGCGTCTATGATCTCTATCACTCGGGAGGATGATGATATCATTCCGGTGGCAATCCGAGTTCAGCGCCGACCGGCCCACTGTTGCCAGCTTGAATCTGAACTAGCCAAAGACCCGTGGTACCATGACATAAAGAACTTTCTGAAAGATCGGGAGTATCCAGAAGGGGCATTAGGTGTTGATCGGAAAACTCTCCGGAGGCTAGCAGGCCAATTCTTCCTAAGCGGGGAGACACTGTACAAACGCTCCCCTGACATGGGCCTGTTGAGATGTGTTGGAGTCGAAGAGGCCATCCAGTTGATGAAAGAGGTCCATGGTGGCATATGTGGACCTCACATGAGCGGCTTTATGCTCGCCAAGAAAATCCTGAGGATCGGTCATTTTTGGCTAACGATGGAAAGCGACTACGTGCAGTTTGTCCGAAGATGCCATAAGTGTCAGATTCATGGTGATCAAATCCATGTCCCACCTTCGCACCTTCATTGTTTGGCGGCCCCATGGCCCTTCTCAATGTGGGGTATGGACGTTATTGGGGAAGTTACTACTAAGGCGCCGAGTGGTCATCGCTTTATCCTGGTGGCAATTGATTATTTTTCCAAGTGGGTAGAAGCTATTTCCTTAGCCCGAGTGACTCAAAAGACAGTAGCTCGGTTCATCAAAGAAAATATTGTGTCAAGATACGGTTTGCCGCAAACATTGATAACCGACAATGCTAAAAACCTGAAGGGTTCAGAAATACAGAAAATATGTCAGTAGTTCAAGATCAAGCACAAAAACTCAGCGCCTTACCGTCCAAAAATGAATGGAGCAGTGGAGGCCGCCAACAAAAATATAAAGAAAATTCTCCGAAAGATGATTGATAATTATAAAGAGTGGGATGATATGCTGCCATATGCTTTGATGGCTTACCGGACTTCGGTTCGGACCTCGACAGGGGCAACCCCCTATTCTTTGGTCTATGGCACAGAAGCAGTGATACCGGCTGAGGTGGAAATTCCATCTCTACGAGTGCTCATAGAGGCCGAGCTTGATGAAACTGAATGGGTACAATAACGGTTGGACCAACTTTGTTTGATCGATGAAAAGCGGCTAACAGCGATATGCCACGGACAGTGTTACAGACAGAGGATTGCCAGAGCCCATGATAAACGGGTATACCCTAGAGTCTTCAAGGTCGGTGAGTTAGTATTGAAGAAAATCTTCCCTTTCTAAGATGAAGCTAAGGGTAAGTTCGCGCTAAATTGAGAAGGTCCTTTTGTTGTTCATAAGGCTTTGAGCGGTGGAGCGTTGATTCTCTAGGAAATGGATGATGATGTATTTTTCGAGCCCCTAAACTCGGATTCTGTAGAGAAATACTTTGCCTAATAAATGTCCTTATTTTCTAAGTAAGTTTATTTCAATTTGTGATTATCTGTTGTAAAAAAAAAAAAAAAAAAAAAAAAAAAAAAAAAAAAGGGTACGGCTCGAATATGGTGAAAACTCGAAAGAGCGCTATGAGAAAAATGTAGAGACCGTGTCACAAAAAAAAAAAAAAAAAACAGTTAGATCACTCCTAGGGACATTTTGGAATTTCCACTACGGCTGACTTCCATTGACCGTAAGACTCTTTCGTGTTCGGAACTTGATGGATTCGAGCAAGAGTTGGAATCTGTGAAAAGGAACATCAAATATGGCTCAAATTTGCATTTAAATCATACTTGTCAGACAATCCGGCTTGAAATCTTGCAGTCAACATATCTGGTGATAAAGATACCTGTTTGGGGTAAGGTTTTACACGTTTTTCCCATATTTGTTAAATCAGTTTTGCAGGATTTGAAAAATATAAAGCAAGCAGGAGTATATGATTCTCCTAAACACTGAGGATACCTAGTAAAAAAGAGAAAGTGAGAATCGGAGGGTGCAGAGAAATAAAGGCTGATAGGGATGTTGTCCAAAAACCAGACCCCGCCAACAACCCGGAGAAAACCTCCAGAAAGTACATTTCTAAGATTGACAGAAGGACGAGACGAAAAAAAATCTCCCGATACTATCCCGAGAAAGTCAAGCGCCATCAAACGAGGGATTGCGACGGAAAAATGGGGAATGAAATTGCGAGTCATCAAGGGTGACAAGTTTTTCAAACTAAATTTTCGTGTTGCATGTGTTTTTTGTCCAATTACAGGGATTTCGAAGGGCATGGAAGTATAGATTTCTCTATCACAAAGACTTCTTACCTTCCGGCTCAAATTAGAAACTTTTATTGCTGAAAGTTCAGAAGCTCTAAATGAGCGTCCAGGTATGCCTTTTGCCCTAAAAAGGGCGAAAAGTGAACTACACTAAACTTGATCCTCGGCATAATACTAAGGTACGCAGGCAATCTATAAATGTTCGGTCATCTGAGAGTTCGGCTGGAGCACATTTATATCTTTGCTCTCTCATTTTGGCTCAGTCACAAGTTGGGGCATATTTTATACTCTTGAACTTTCTTTAGGCCCCTAGCCAAGAGGGCTGGGGCATGAATAATTTTTATTACTCTAAACGATCCTCTAAACGGACACGTGTTCATTATGAGTATCGTCAGGAGTCATTTTTTTATTACTCTAAATGATCCTCTAAACAGACACGCGTTTGTCATGAGTATCGTCATGAGTCATTTTTTTATTACTCTAAATGATCCTCTAAATGGACACATGTTCGTCATGAGTACCGTCATGAATTATTTTATTACTCTAAAACAATCATCTTAACAGACACTTGTTCGTCATGAGTATCATCATAAGTTAATTTTTTTATTACTCTAAACGATCCTCTAAACGGACACATGTTCGTCATGAGTACCGTCATGAATTATTTTATTACTCTAAACAATCATCTTAACCGACACTTGTTTGTCATGAGTATCATCACGAGTTAATTTTTTGTCACTCTAAACGATCCTCTAAACGGACATTTGTTTGTCATGAACATCGTCATGAGTCATTCTTTTATTTCTCTAAACGGACACTTGTTCGTCATGAGTCTTCTTTTATTACTCTAAACGTACACTTGTTCATCATGAGTATCGTCATGAGTCATCTTACTTTATTGTTCTATTATTGCAAAATTCACTAAATATATATATATATATATATAAATAAAAAATGGGACGATCAAAATGACGTGATCTTTTATCTTTGTCAAGCAAATGGAACTTGCATGACAAAGAGGGGCAGCTGTAGACACGACATTTTGACCGCCTCGCAAAAAAATTATAATTTATTTTATAGTTACCTTTATTTTATTTTGATTGTACCGTATTTGTACGGTTTAATACCGCTAAATTAAGTTTTGTTAATATCTTAAATAAATTAAATATTGGTAATTGATTGATTTATTTTTCTATTTTTTTTTATTATTGTAGATTTTTCGAAGTGGAATAAAAACGCGTTAATTCGGAACAAAATGGACAAGAAACAGACGAGAACGAGAGAAGCCTGGACAGATCACATTTGAAAGGGGTGGGAGGGGGCTGTATAAAGGTCGCACGTGCCACCAAAAATTGGTTGCACGTGCGACCAGATGCACTGATCGCTGTGCGACCAGTGCTCTGGCCGCATATGCCGCCAGCTGGGCAGAGAGCTTTGCTCTCTGCCTAGTGCACCTTTGGGTGCACTGATTTCGGTGCACCCAAAGGGGGTGGGTGCACCGAATTTTGGTGCACCCACCCCTTTTTCTTACTTTTTGCTTCGCTTTTTGCCGAACGAATTTTGCACCTTCATTCCTATAAATAGAATGAAGGCTCACAATACCAGAGGAGAATTTTTTTGGGAAGGGAGAGGTGAAATCTGGAGAGAAATTTTGAAGAAAATAATATTATTTTCATTTTATTGTAATTTTGAAGAAGAAAAAAAAATCTCCAAGAAGGTTGTAAATTTTCATCTGTTGTAAATCTTACTCTTATTTTTAAATAAGTTGTTATTATACTAATTTTTTTTTTTGTAAATTAGATTTTTTTTTCTCTTTTTATTATTATTTATTTATTTATTTTTTAATTTTTTTTTTTGAGTAAATAAAACGAGGTGGAAAATTTTCAATCTTCCATTGGAACGGTTTAAGTTTAGAAGGGAATTACTCCCCTCGATGCGTGTGAGTGTGTGGGCGCGTGTGTTTTATTTAATTTGTATTAAATATAATGTGCTAATAATACGAGGTGAAAAACTTCTGACCTTCCATTGGAACGGTTTAAGTTTAGAATGAAATTACTCTCCTTGAGGAGTGTGCGTGCGTGTGTGCGTGTGCGTGTGTTTTATTTAATTTGTATTAAATATAATGTGCTAACAATACGAGGTGAAAAACTTCTGACCTTCCATTGGAACGGTTTAAGTTTAGAATGAAATTACTCCCCTTGAGGAGTGTGTGTGTGTGTGCATGTGTGCGTGTGTGTGCGTGTGTTTTATTTAATTTGTATTAAATATAATGTGCTAACAATACGAGGTGAAAAATTTCTGACCTTCTATTGGAACGGTTTAAGTTTAGAATGAAATTACTCCCCTTGAGGAGTGTGCGTGCGCGCGCGCGCGCGTGTGTGTGTGTGTGTGTGTGTGTGTGTGCGCGTGTGTTTCTTTAACTCGTATTAAATATAATGTGCTGACAAGATAAGGTAGAAAATTTCCAACCTTCCATTTGAACGGTTTAAATTTAGAAGGGAATTACTCCCCTCGATGTGTGCGTGCGTGTGTTTCTTTAACTCGTATTAAATATAATGTATTGACAAGATAAGGTGAAAAATTTCTAACCTTCCATTGGAACGGTTTAGGTTTAGAAGGGAATTACTCCCCTCGATGCGTGTGAGTGTGTGCGTGCGTGTGTTTCTTTAACTTGTGTTAAATATAATATGCTAACAAGATGAGGTGAAAAATTCCCAGCCTTCCATTAGAACGGTCTAGGTTTAGAAGGGAGATTACTTCCCTCGATATGTGTGTATGTGTATGTGTGTGTATATGAGGAGGATTTCAAAATAAAATAAAAATATTCGGATTTAAATTTTAATTAGACTTAATCGGATAAGGTACCGTCTTTGGACGGGTGTCTCGGGGTGGTTGACACCTTCCCCGAGCGTAACTGACCCTCGAACTCTTTAAACGAATCTCTGGTCAGACCATGTTATTTTGGAGTCAAATTTTTACTTAAGCCATTTTTTTAAAATTGTTTTCAAAAAAGAAAAATATGGTGACCTAGCATATCATTTAAACCCAATGCTAGGTGGCGATTCCTTTTTCTAAAACAGGCTTAAGTATATTTTAATAAGAAAATCGACGTTTTTAAAAAACCCTTCTCATTTTGTCAACAAACAAATATATCTATATTTTTTTTTGATTTTCTTTGGAAAATTGGGGCGCGTTCACTCCCCATCTCTTATCTCCCATAGATCTCCGAAGAAGGCATGATCTGACAATTGTAGAACTTCAAGATTTGGTAAGGTAGTAAAAGTTGAAATTTGGGTCCAATCTAGAAAGAAATTCGATATGCTAAAGTGTTTGAGATTCGAGGAAAATCCACAAACGGTGCGAATCACCTCACTTGAAGGTGTACTACTTCTGTGAGTCATTTTCAGTCATTCTACTTGGACATGGAATCAGGATTTCGGACCTGAATGAAATCATGAATAGACAAATGCTGCAATCTTTTCATATTTTTTTTTTATATTATATGACAAATCAAATCCATAGAATATTCCTTCAATAATAATGTTTCTAGGTTTGGCAGGTCGGGTATTGATCCTGGGAGTTTCTCATTACCTGCCTGGAGTGTTAGGTACCTCAAGAACCCTAGGCTCTCTAAGCCAACCAGAATGGTCAGTATTCTGATGGACCTTATATCAAGCACCTTAAGTAGCTTGAAAGCATTACTAGGGATAGGTGCATGGTCCAATGTTAACCCACCACTCGATCCCAAGGATAAACACAGAACCGATCGAACATATGGAGCACAAGGACGAAAAGAAAAGTTCTAAAAAATAAGCGGGTGGACACACATACAACAATAATTATTCATCATTGAAGACGAAGAACAAAAAGAAGAAGATCTATACCCATGAAGTAGTTGTGGAAAATTGTCTTCCTTAGTTTTTCTTATGCACAGTTCGTAAAAAAGGTCATGGATATGACACGATTTGATTCCGCCACCAAAATATCTTTTAGCGACCATTACTAGATTTTTATTGATTAGTTCCCTCAAGCAATCCATGGCTATGTCCTCCAGAGTCTTCTCTCCACTTGGTTCTATGAATCCCTCAGCTATCCATAACCAAATCAAATTACGCACCGGGATTTCACAATCCTCTTGGAACGCTCTAAGATAGAGAAAGCATGCCTTCAATTGAAAAGGCAAATGGTTATAGCTCAATGAAAGTATATTCCTGCATTGTTCAGTGTCATCAACAATGCGAGAACTTACACTTTTGGCTACTTGATTCCACCATTGTTTTGTCTTCTCTTTCTCTATTAGCAGTCCAACAACTACAACAATTGCAAGTGGTAGTCCACCACATTTTTTAGAGATTTTCTCACCGATTTCTTTCAATTCTGGAGGGCAAACTTCTTTATAGAACACCTTATTCTGGAATAAATTCCAACTTTCGACTTCACTCAAAGGACGCAAATAGTGGGGATGACTTTCGGGTTTAGCATTCGTAGCCACATCGACGAGGCGAGTGGTGAACATAATTCTACTTCCATTGTTGTCATTTGGAAACCATATCTTTAAGTGGTTCTAAGCCTAAATATTCCACATGTCATCTATCACAACAAGGTATCTCTTACCTTTCAAACACTGTATACCTTTTCACAAAGCTCCTCATCGCTAATTTCATGCAATTTATTTTTTGGGGAACAATTGAGCTCAAAATGGACAACAACATTCTCCGTTTGCAATGTGATTGAGATGCGTAGGTCCAGGCACGAATATAGAAGTGGTAGACCACAAAAGGATCACTATAAACTTTTCTAGCAAGTGTAGTCTTACTGAGCCCGGGCATCCCCACAATCGAGACAATTTCAAGTTGCTTCCGCATTCCAAAGTGTCGATCCACGATCTTCATCACCTCATCGTCGAGCCCTGCAATGGTTTCTCCCTCTAAAACAGGGACGGTGACACTAAGCAAACTTCCATTAGTGGACATGACCTTAGACGGTTGGACTCCTATGCTATATAATTTGTTGCCATAAACATTGTCCAAATTGGCCATGATAGAGTTAATCTGTCCAATTACTTGAGAAAACGGATTCACCGGATGAATTATATGCAACTTGGAAAGAACTTCTGTCACCTCACTTTTGTTATCAAGAGTCAAGTCAATGATATCTTCAACCTGTTGAGTCACGTCTATGATTTGTTCAGCAAGATTCTTTACTTCATCATGCTTGTACCGTCTCGCTTCTGAATCGTTGAGGAAGGTCATGAAGAATCTCATCTTTTCATAGACGTATTTGATCTATTCCTTCCCTGCACAATCCAATAGCAGCTTCAGTTTATCCAAGAGAAAAAAGACTGCAGAGTCGGCCATCTCTCTCCCTAATGGTTTTGCAAAGATGCAAAAGTTTATCAATGTTCTTTCTAATTTCCCTTTCCAATGATGGAAACGCCAAATACAATGGGTTCATCCCCCTCAACTTACCTATAGGGGTGGTCATGGCCCGGGTCGGGCTTAGATTAGGGTATTATAAGAATTTGCTAGGCCCGACCTCGACCCGGCTCCTATGGTCGGGCCTCAATTTCATTCTCAAACCCGGTTCTACAAAAAAACCTAAGCTCAAAGCTCGGCCCTAGGACCCCCGACCCCATAAAAAAACCTAAGCCCAAAGCTCAGCCTTAGGGCCCCTGGCCCTACAATTTTTTTTTTTAATTTAAAAAATAAATACTAAAATTGCAACACCAAACCACATTGCCTGATCCAACAACTTTAGTTACTTTTTTGTTACATGTTTTGCAATCGCGATACCACATTGCCTGATCAGGCTTGATTAAGCTGATGTATACTTTTATGCTTAAGAACATAGGCTGCCGAGAGAAAAAAAATCATTTTTCTTCAGATACTACTCACAATCATGTAAAAAATCTGGAAATCATTTTTTTTGGGTTTTGCATATGAAACTAATAACAAGTAGGCTGGTGATTTCTTAACACAATTTGAAGAACAAAATTCAAATCTTGGAAGTTTCAAAACCATGTTTAGTGGCAGTCATATTTCTGTACCTAGTTTTTGTTTCTATTCCAACAAAGCTTGAAACATAAACAGAAAAATGGGAACAAAAAAATTTAGTTTAGTTCCATTCTCCACTAGAAAAATGGGAAGAGAAAATTTTAGTTCAACATTTTACTTGTAAAGAATGGTACAAGGCAAAACCACAACAAAAGAGAAAATTAGCACAATTAAGATAAAGAACGATGGCAATAGTACAATCACTGTAAATAACAGAGACAATAATATGGACTATACTTGAAATCGACAATCAACGACAACTCGACAAAGCAATCTACGGTGAATAGAAGCGATCCAAGGCAAACGAATGTGATGGATGACAGTGGCGATGAAAGATAGGAAGAGATGGAGGTTGATGTCGTTGAGGAAGAGATGAATGAAGATAGAAAATGGATGGAAAATGGAGATGAATGGACTGTGAAGATGAGGAGGAACGGTTGATCGATTCGAGATCTAGGAGGAGCAAAGAAGGGGGATGAGTGGGACCAAGGAAAAAAGGGATCGAGATATGAGCGACAGAAAGGGTTAAAAATTGTGAGTAATGTGTATGTATGTGTGTGTATTTTATTATTTAATCCTTGGGCTCGGCCAGGCCTATAAAATATTGGCCATGCTCAAGCCTGACCCTAATTTTACTCCGGCCTAAACATTGCAACCTAGGCTTTGCCCATAGGTTCAAAGTTTAGGCCCAAGCCCTAAAAAATTAGGGCCAGAATAGTCAGGCTGGGCAGGCCCCCGGGCTCATGACCACCCCTACTTACATCTGTGTGAGTCATGTGAAAATTAATGAATAACATGAAAGTTTAAAGAGAAAAAAAAAAACGACGGGTAGAGTTTATTATCTCTGAATAATGAATACAAGAATACAATAGAAAACATAAGAAAGAGATACTTATATAAGCGTACAATAGAAAACTTAGAAAACAAATAAAAGATTATTCTACCCTTATTAAATAATAATAAACCCTATTAACTCTAATATCCCCCTTCAAACTCACGATATTGCTGCAAGTAGAATCGGGAGTTTACCAACCAAAAATCGGAAACATGAAATAAAATGCGACTTGGTGAACAAGTCGGCAATTTTCACGGATGATAACACAAAAGGTAAAGTAATAGTCCATTCAAGAAGGCATTTTTAACACCCATCTGAGAAATATGCCACTGAAAACATATGCAACAACAATAAGAGTGTGGATAATCGTCATTTTCCCAACTGGAGCAAAAGTCTTCTCATTATCCATACCATATTACTGAGAAAATCCCTTGGCAACCAAGCGAACTTTGTAACGCTCAACTGAACCATCAGACTTGGTTTTAATTTTGTAGGCCCAATGAGAACCAATTGGACTTTTACCAGGAGGTAAAGGTACCAAAGAGTTCCTCAACCATAGCCTGTTGCCAAAGAGGATCAAGTGCTACCTCTTTATAGGATAAAGGCTCAAAAAGACATTGAATAGAGGCTAAAAATGAAGCAAAAGAATTTGAATAGCAAGAATAAACAAAATGTGGTATATGAGTGGACTTACAAATGTGCTAAGGATAACGAAGAGGAGGATCCATAATCTAAGAAAATTCTTGGTAGGCCGTCGGAAGGGAGAGAAAGCTAGAAGTATCAATACCTGCAGAACTACCAGTGTGAACATGAGCTCGAGACGAATGAGATGGGTCAATATATGTAGTGCATGGGTTTTGAGAAGATAAATTATTTGTGTCATCAGAGAAATGATCAATGGAAATGAGATCAGATTTAGTCAAGTTGTGTATACTAGCAGGGATAGAGAAAAAAAGTATATGTTCAAGAAACACAACATGACGGGACACATATAGTTTTTGTGCAACTGGATCAAAACAACAATATCCCTTTTGTCCCTTACCATAGCCTAGGAAGACACAAATGGCAGAGCGAGATGATAACTTAGTACACTATACTTTTGATCGAAGAACAAAAGAAGTGCACCCAAATACTCTTAAGTAAGAATATTTGGAAGCATGACCATACAACTTTTCAAATGGAGACAAACCTGAAGAATGAGAGGATGAGATCTTATTAATTAAGTTCACTGTAGTAAGTATTGCTTCTCTCCAAAATACACTAGAAATAGAGGCAAACAGTAAGAGAGAACGAGTGATTTTAACAATGTGCCTATGTTTCCTTTCAGCGACACCATTTTTCTCAAGAGTGTTAGTACATGAGATTTGGTGAATTGTTCCATCTAAAGCAAACAAGTTAGTGAAAGGATTAAAAAATGTACTCCCCACCCAAATCACATCTAAAGCACTTGATAATAGCAGAATGTTGGGTCTTAACAAGAGCTCGAAACTTTTGAAAAATATCAAAGAATTCAGAATGACATTTCATAAGATAAATCCAACAATATCGAGTGTAATCATTAATAAAGAAAACATAATATCTGGACCCCCATTTTGTAGCAATCGAGGAAGGTCCCCACATATCAGAGTGAACTAGATCAAATGGTGTAAGAGAAGAAGAAATACTTCGATTACAAGGTAAAACAGAGAATTTTGCAAGTTTACAAGCATTACAATCAGAAATATCACAAGCTGACAATTTCTCTAAGGATCCTTTAGATACTAAGTATTTTAAACAAGATGTTGAAACGTGACCAAGACGAGAACGCGATAAATAAAAACTAGAAGATGAAGAAGTCAAATGAAAAGACGACAAGTCAACACTGGAAGTTACAACATTTGGTACTCGTAGCTTATCTAATATATATAGTCCCTCCTACTTACGGCTTGTCCCAATCAGCTTTTGGGATTGTGGATCCTGTACATGACAAGAGGTAGAAGAGAAAGAAACTGAGTAACCAGAATCACATAATTGGCCAACAGAAAAAAGATTCAATGCAATATTGGGAATATGATAAACACTTGAAAGAGATAACCATGATTTGACAACAGAACCAATGCCTACTAATGGCATTGGAGTACCATCAATAGTCATAACAGATACAAATGATGCAGGATTTAAAGAAGCGAATGATGACAAATCAGGTGACATATGGTTAGAGGCTTTAGAATCTAGAATCCACATGAAGGAAGACATATCTGAAGAACTAGAAGGTGATAAACTTACTGAAGACGCAACAGACATGACATGCGGCTGTATGGTAAAGAACTTCTGAAATTGTTTAGTAAGGGCGGGCTCTATTGTGGGATTAGAAGATGTTGGGTCTCCAAAACTAAATGAATTTGATGATGATGGTACAATTGCTGCAGTGTTAGGTTGTGGAGGCCTGTAAGGACGTTTTTGAAATCGATCGTCAGATTTCTACTAGGGAGGCGACTGTTGCTGTTGTTCCTGTGTTCTACTCAATTTAAGGCATTGAGTTTTACAGTGACCTTTCTACTTACAAAAGCTACATTCATCAAAGGCAGTCCTCATATAGGGCTTGTTTTGATGATTAGGAGGTCGTTTAGAAGGAATCGTCAAAACAAATGGATTGGGTGATTGGAGAACCCTTGTATCTGATTGAGATTTGAAGCATATCTCGTTGGCCAATAATTCACTAACCATTGAGTCAACAGAAAGAAGTGGATTACGGTACAAAATTGTCCCACAAAGTCTCTCAAAATCATCACGTAACGCCATAAAAAATTGGACCAAACGTTGTTATTCTCTACGAGCAATGTACGGAATACTTGCTTGTAACTCTATTGATTCTGTGAGAGCTAATTGATCCCAAAGATCTGTTATAGCGGAGTAGAATTCTTGGATACTCATATCATTCTGCTTCAGTGCTCGAATATCAGATTTCAATTGATATTGTTTTGTAAAGTTAGACTGTGTGTACAATTCTGATAGAGGATTCCAGACCTTTTTGGCATACTCATACTTCGCCAATTGCATATCAATTGAATGATCAACAGAGTTATTAATCCAAATATTGATTTTCGAATTATTTGTCTCCCAAGTGTCTAACGAAATTATATAGTCTTCAACCCTTTCATCTTTTGGTTTAACTAATGTACCACTAATATAGCCCCACATCTTTTTGCCTTTGAGAAACTTTTTCATTACATAATTCCAATATGAATTTTTTCCCCATTCAATCTCACAGTAATAGACTGAAGCGAATCATCATTTTCAGAAATCATTACAAATACCAACAAACGAAAGCACAAATCTAATGCGTCAGAGAAAGAAAATCAAATACCAAAAACAAATCAATGATTCGCTGCAGAAAAAATCAAATCAGAGTTGTGCGAAAGCCAAAACTGTACGAACATCAACAATCATAGTTGTACAAAGATTAGGCTCTTGATACCATGTGAAGATCAATGAATAACATGAAAGTCTAGAGAGCAAAGAGAAACAACGGTTAGAGTTTATTATCTCTGAATAATGAATACAAGAATACAATAGAAAACATAAAAAATAGATACTTATATAAGCATACAATGGAGAACCTAGAAAATAAGTAAAAGGCTATTATGCCCTCACTAAATACTAATAAACCCTATTAACTCCAATAAGTCAATTAAAAGGGCACAAATCTGAACAACTCAATGGAAAATAATTTTTTGACTACTCATAAATGAAGTGGTGTTTAATTGGTCTCCATTATTTAATATTGAACACATTTGGTTTCTCATAATTGAAATTGGATTCAATTTAATCCAATTGATAACGGTGTTAGTTAATTTGGACACACATGATCTTAGAACCAGAGATAAATGCGTCATTTTGTTCAACCCAACAACTTCAGGAAAAAAATAAATAAAACAAATCGCGGATCTGCAACGTCTTTATGTTATCTCCTCCGTGCCTTCTGATTCTCCACCACTCACACCTACCCACCTATTTTCTCTCTGCACTCTCTCTTACCGTATCACCATACATCAATATATTTCTTTAAATCTCTCTCACCAGAGATTGTGTGTTCTTTAATAGAGGGTAGGCATTAAACCAGTTTCCATTGGAGGTTTATAATTATTATTTTTTTAGGATAAATTACCAATCACTATTGTTTTCACTTTCCATTTACCAATAAATACTAATTAGTTAAAATTGAACCAAAACTTCCATCCGAATAATTTTTTGAACTGATTAGTCATATTTTAAAAAAATCTCAAATGTCGGATTACTGTTTTGCCCTTACTCATTTAACCATACTCTTTTTCTCCTTCGTGCGTCTTCTTAGTTACTCTTTTCCATCATCGTATCGATTCTCCACTGTCATAATCATCTCCACCCCCATCGCCGTCGTATCCGCCCATGATTCATCGTTGTTTTTCGCTGTAATTTGTTACTGTTCGATTGTCCTATGATTCATCGTCGTTTTTCGCTGCCGTACTCTTCCATTCTCTTCTTTGTCTCACTGTTCAACCGTCACTGCCATTGCCAATCGGTATCGTTATCCATCGCCGATCATTTGTCCCCTAATTAATCGTCGTCTGTCGCCGCTTGATATCATCGTTTCGTAGGTCGCTGAATCATATTTACAAATTGAGGTTTGATATCTTTCGTCGATTTCATTGATATCTGTTTACATATTTATATTCATTGCTTATTATTGTTCCAAATTTCTATTTCGTTGACCTCCTAGTGGATGCCTTTTTCAATTTTTTCGATTTGTTGATTTCAATTTATTTCATTTTGCAGAAATCGATTTAGGGTTTTAGGGTATGAAATAATTGATGAAGTTATTTCAACCAGATCTCCTCCATCAACGATGAGTTTTGGTTTCCTCCATCAACCATCTGTGTAAGCTCCCTGTCTATATCTCTCTGTCGATTTCAACTTTTGATTTTTGATTTTGTTGATTTCGATTTCGATTTCATTTGCAGAAATTGATTTTAGGGTTTAGGGATGAAATAATTGATGAAATTATTTCAGTTAGATCTCCCCTATCAACGATGATTTTTGGTCTGTTCCATCAATGATCTATTGAAGAATTGTTAGCTTCGATCATTGCCTTCAATCATTTACCAAAGCCCTAGAATTTTGGTGAACATATGTTTTCACTTTCTATCATTTTCCCGTTTTTGATCGAATGTTAATTCGTGTGGAATTTGGTTGAGTTTAGATAGTGTTACATTCAATGCGCACTTTGAATTTTGGCAATATTAGGAAGCGTCACATTCATTCCTAACCCTAAACCGATTTATGAGAATCAACACCTTCTTGTTTGTGTAAATCAACACTTTCCTATTTGTCTTCGGTTGAATTTATCAGTTTTGAGCATGAATTTTTGTGTTTATTCAATAATTTTGCTGCCGAAGCCCTAGAATTTTCGTGAACATTTGTTTTCACTTCTATCTTTACCCTTTTTTTTGGTTAATAGCACTTTACCCCCTGTGGTTTAGCTGATTTGCAATTACTCCCCTGTGTTGGCACTTCTACCCCTGTGATTTGCACTTGATTCCAAAACCACAGGGGGATAAGTGCCAAGTCAAAAACCATAGAGGTTTAAGTGTAAATCCACTAAATCACATGGGATAAAGTTTTATTAACCTTTTTTATTTTTAAAACAGTGCTACATTCAACACGCACTTTGAATTTTAATTTTTGGTAATATTAGGAAGTTTTGCATTCAACACACACTAAAAACAAATTAGGGAGGTCAATTGTCGAATTCTATACTTGTATTTTACTTTTATTTTTTAAAAAATAAAAAATTATCTTTGTATTGCACTTTGATTTTTGAATTTTTGGTAATATTAGATAGTGTTACATTTAACACACACTGGAAACAATGAAGTTCATTTGTTGAATTCTGAAATTTGATTTTTTGAGAATATTAGACAATGTTACATTCAACATGATAGGTGTAATTTATCTATCTATTTCTAAACTGAACTTGTTAGTTTTTTAGTACGTTTATTATATTTTATTACGTTTTAATGTATTTTTGTATAAATCAGGTGTGTGGAGGTGAAAAGGTATAAAAACGGATCATAAATGATAAAATTGGATCAAGAATAGTAGAAGAACGGTGGAAAAACAAGCATGAGGGCAAAATTCTGAAATGCAGACCACCGCCGTGGTGGTCAATATGCAGAGAGGGTTTAAAACTTGCTGGAAGCCCACCGTCGAGACGGTGAAACAACAGAAAGGCTCTGATCCCACCGCTGAGTCCACTACTAAGGCCGTAACCCAAATCGACATATCCACCGCCGCGACAGTGAGCCCACCGTCGCGGAGGTCACTCTACACAACTGTTAAATATTTATTTAGATATTTTGCTCCCTATTTAATCCTTTCTCCTATTTTCTTCTAAAAAGACCCGGCCATAGAAGACCCCTTAGGGTTCCTAATATTTTAAGAGTGTTTTGGGGTGTGCTCAACCAAATCCGAAGGAGAAGAACACGTTGCGAAGAAGGAGAAGTGATCATTGGATGGTTTTAGCAGCAAATCTTCGGACTATGGATAAGTTGCTTTTGTTTCTCCCTTTATTTTCTTAACTTTGGTAGTTTGTTGAGCATGTTTAGCTCAATTTTCATTGTATAAATGGTTATAACCATGAGTTAAACGGATTTTATCTAGGGATTAATATATTTTATGAAATCGTTGTTTGTTTGAGTTTGTGTTTTGTTAATGGTTGTTATTCGCTATTTCGATTGTGTATACCGTTATTCTTTGATATTATGCTTGTTTAGATAATTAGAGAATATGGTGTTTAACACTCGGGAGAGGTAACCCCGAATTCGGATTAGGATAAACACAACGCGACGATCTAATAACTCGGGAGAGAGTTAGAAAGTGTGCAATCAATAACGTTGGGGCAAGACTCATGTGACCTAGTGTCGTTAAGAAGTTGAGGGGGACTTCTTTGTTGATGCGAAGTGGCATATTCACTCGTCTTACACTTGTGAGAGGTGGCGAATGAGTTTATAATATAGAGATTGTCGGATAAGTCAAATGCCGTTATTGTAAACTAAACGAGACCAAACACGTTTTTGTAAACGAAGTTAATCCGTAGACAATCTTTTCCCTAAACATCTCAATAAAATATTAGTATGGTTAGATTAATGAACTTAGTATTAGTATTAATTAATTATAAACTCAATTTTTATCGCCTAGATAAAGTTAGGTTATGACAATCGCGGTACTCGATAATAGTCTCAACCAATCCTTGTGGATACGACAACCCCTACTCCTTTCCATCTATACTAAAATTTGATCCGTACAATTGCGGTGAAAGTGACAACGTAATATTCCGCCACCACAACACGATTAGATAGTGTTACATTCAACACGCACTTTGAATTTTGACAATATTAGGAAGTGTTACATTCAACACACACACTGACGACATGATATGGGCTTTCACGCAATTATATATTGTATATGATAGTTTAATTCATTTAGCTGACACGATATTGAGCTTATATAACTCTCCAATCCAACTACAAGTTCTGTTTTGGCTTCAGGTGCTTTGTTTTTGGTTTAGAGGTTTTTGCATTTTACATCTTGGATATTGTACTTTTGAAATTTAAATTTTTGGCAATATTAGAAAGTGTTGCATTCAACACACACTGGAAATAGTGGGTTTCGATTGGTGAATTGTAAAAATTGATTTATGAGAATACTAGACAATGTTACATTCGATACGATTAGATAGTGTTACATTTAACACTCACTTTGAATTTTGACAATATTAGGGTTACATCCCCATATGTTTGGAATGAGTGTTCATTATCTCCTATGTTTTAATTCAGACAATGTTACATTTAACATGCATGTTGATATTATTCCGAAACAAATTGTTTCAATCAGATTATATTCAACAACATTCCAAAAACTAATTTTGAGAATAATAGACAATGTTACATTCAACATGCATATTGTTTTTTAATATTTGGTAAGATTAGACAGTGTTACATTCAACACGTATATTGTTTGCGAACATCGACACTTACATTTAACATGAGAAGTTATCTCCAATGTTTGGATTGATTTAGAAGTATCTCATATTTTTTACTTTAGACAAGGTTACATTCAACATGCATGTGTTGATAATATTCCGAACAAATTGATTCAATCAGATTACATCCAACAACATTCTAAAAATTGATTTTGAGAATAGTAGGCAATGTTATATTCAACACGCATATTATTTTTTGAATATTGGCAAGAGTAGTCAGTGTTACATTCAATATGCGTGTTGAATGTAACATCGACTACTACTTCGATTGAACCCAATTGTTTTCGGAATACTCATATAACGTGCATGTTGAATGTAGCATTGCCTAATAAATTGCAGCTATTTTAAACTGTTGTGAAGCTTCAAGGATGAAAGTGTTGAAAAAAAAACCTGAAACTAAAATTAATGAGGGCGAAAATATAATTAATACTTTTTTAATTGGAATTCTATCAACAAAGTTTAGGGATGAAAGTGTTCAAAAAAAAAAAAAAGGAAAAAATTGAAACTAAAATTAAATATGGGGCGAAAGTGTAATTAATATTTTTTAATAGGAACCCTAACTGTGCATCTATGGAATCGTGAATTTTGTAGGCTTGTGACATGGATTTCTATCAACGATGAATAACCACAGTGTTGAATCGAAGAATAAATGGCAACGATGAACGGCAGGGCAAATGGCGACGTCGATGGCAAGCAGCGACGACGACAATGACAACGAAGATGAACAGGGATGATGAATATGATCGGCGATGGCGACGGCAATGACGAAGCGACTGGCAACGACGACGGTGAATAGCGACGTAGCAGATGATGCGACTATGGATGGAGCAGAGGCGCGGCTGTGAAATGAACATGGATTTAGGCGTTAAGATTAGATGAGGGGTATTTTGGTTAGGAAATGGCAAAAGGAGTTCTTGGAGCAAAAAAAAAAAACATTTGGGCTTGATCGGTCAATGAAATTGCAAAAAGGGACCTCTTGATACATGCCACATTTTTTCATTAGCCAAATTATTTCTTAATGATTATAATTTGTACTTTGTGATAGAGATGTGGAGCGTGACTTTTGACGTAATTTTTGGAGACAATGAAGTGGGTTTGGAAGGTTAGCCCAGTTATATTAATATCTATAAAATTTAGGATAAATACTTGTGATACCAGTGTAGTATCGCCTAAATACACTCCAACATGAAAATAAGTTAACCATGTTTTTAAAGATATAGGAACTTAATACCTTGTAATCTATGAACGACTATCTCTGTATTCTCGTCATATCTTAACTGATTAATGTCTCTCTCAAATGTATCTCATATTTAATGTCTAGATCAACCATTTGAATATTTGTGTTTTTCTTTGACTATTTCAAATCTCCCATAAGTTGCCTAGATGCAGGCCTATGTTCATCCTTCTCAGCCAATATGTCTGTTTACTGTTCAGATTTAACAAAAGACCTTACCAACAACATTGGACCAAAGAAAAAAAACAAAAAAACAAAAAACAAATAACAACGATGGATCTGCAACAAATCTGTCGTCGCGACCGATTTGATGGGAGAGAGAGAGAATGGGGGAAAAATGAGGAGGGGCGTATGTGGTAGTGGATGGGTGGCTGGTTGGTGGTCCTGCAAGGAAGGAGTGATGTTGGCCATGCCACCGGTGGTAGAGTGGTGGTGGTTGTGCAAGGAAAGAGAAACAGGAACATGAATCCTAAAAATTATAATTTGAATCCTAAAAATTACAGTTTGGATCCTAAAAATTTTGATCATATATTATTTAAATCCTTTTTGTTTTAATTATCTTATATTAATCCTTAAAAACTATTATCAAAGGCATTTGAAAATAAAATTTTACTTTCGTAACCAAAATACCAAATTCAGGCTAAAAATAAAAATGTGAATTTAAAACATAGGGGTGCAAAATATAATTAATCTATATAGACTGAATAGAGAGAAAATTTGACTTCGGACAAAATATCATTACATTAACAATTGATCATCAGTTTTGACAAACATATTTGTAATTTAGGTCATATTAAACCCAATTTTAATTATGAGAAACTAAATGTGTCCAATATTATATAATGAGAGTCAATTATACCTCGACTCTATTTATGAGAAGCTGAAAAATCATTTTTTCATGGTATGAAGAACTTGGTTCAAATCATGAAAACAAAGGAATCTTCATTGACGTTAATAATTAAATATGAAAAAACGGATTGGCTACAACACATTTTTTTTTTTTTTTTAGATATATCTAAAGAAGTTGGAGGTTCATTCCAAAGAAATTGCATATCCATCTAAGAAATCGCACATTGACTTAGCACCACACGTTACAAGTTCATTCCAAAGAAGTTTGCATGTCCATCTAAAAAACATGCAACTTCTTCAATACAGATCTGCAACTAAGAGTGAATGTATCAATACATCAAATGTATTGAAGTAAAATCCGTAAAAAAATTGTTGTATGTAAAGCTTGGAAACTTGATTCACCAACCCTATTCTTAACTCAGTATTCGAGTCTCTAAAGCCATGGATAACATCATGTAAGTACCGAGGTTGATAAATCTGTTAATTCAACACCAACGTTACCACAATTTACCAAAACCAAATGAATATGGAAGAAAGTTTTTTAAAATAAAAAAAAAAAAAATCAATTTTTTTCCCATCAATTCTCAAGAATTTTGATATGAATCCTAAAATTTTGAGATGAGATCAGAAATGTGTTACCAAACGGAGAGCTATGCGTTTTTTCCTAAAAAAAGGGAAAAAAATTGAATGAGGGGCCACCTCATCTTTTTATATATCTTGTCAAATTCAACCCTTTAATTCCACACGCCCCAGAAGTGTCCAAACAATGAATATAACATAAAATATTAGAAGACAAATTTAAGCGTGTCATATATGTATCACAGATATTTGCCTTACTAAAATTGTTGGTGCTTCCATGACAAATAGTTAATTTGGGCATGGCCTAGTGCCCATGATAAAATGCCTTCATTTACCTTTTCTCATTGGATTGGAAAGCCTCTGGTAGAAGTAGAATTGTAGCAACCTCTTGCAGTTTCACAGAGAGTATTCCTACAACATTGTGGGGGTGGACCTGCGATGTGATGCCAAGTCTTGATCAAAAAGTAGCAATTCATCGATTATTGATCCGAAGGCCAAGCCGGTCAAGTAGGCAAGGCGCCGACTTCAGCCTGATCTCATTGAGCCCATTAAACATTAGATGTTGCTATTCGTTGTAGCCGAGTTCATTGAAGAATCCAATTCTTCTTCGTGGCTAGCTAACACAGTGGTAGTTGAAAAAAAGAATGGCCAGACCAGGTTCGAGTCTACGTCGACTTTCGAAACTGGGAAGGGGTGGGGGGTGGGGTGGCGCTGAAAGCATAAATTAGGACAGAAAATTACAGAAACCACCAATGAACCATGCCAATTGAGAACTAGTTCCGACATCTATTTCACGAAAAATTGTATTATCAGGAGTGCAGACAACCTTTTTAATAGGCTGTTTACATATATCGAAGATGCATTGAGCCGACAAAGCAGCAAAATATGCAAGAGAAAAGCATTTCTACTGTAATGTAAAACACAAAACAGGAGAAAGAGCCCAAAAAAAAAAAAAAAAATACTAAACCTCAAAGAAATATCATGGTATTCAAGATCCTAGGACTGCTTTTCAGAACCTGTTAGGTTTGGTTTCATGGAATTGAAGCCTCTGATTCGGAATTAGACCAATTCCAAATCTACACATTGAATCCCCTGCTGCCAAACATTACCTAAGTTCCATTTGTTCATATACATTGTCCATACTCCATACTTCGGGAGTTCATTCAGTTGTCTTCCTTTGCCTCTGCTTCCAATTTCATATTCTCGTACTTCTTCGATCCCTCCCTTGGAAGTTCAAAATCATGAGATTCTTTCGTTTCAGAATAAAACAACGTTGCTTCCATCTCCATCAATCCATCTCTTCGATCTTCAGAATCATCATCATTCTCCGCAAACGGACTGCACAAAAGCATTTTTTCCAACAAGCCATCACCATCAGGTAGATCTGGAAGCACTAGCGGGCCTTGATTTTCAACAGAAATGAATTTTTGTTCCACTGGCCCTGGCATGATATCAATATTCATAAGAAGATCCCTCACTTCGTCTGAAGAAAGATCCAGCTCCAGCAAATCATCAGAATTCAAATTCTGGGTTTGTAATTCCTCAGCAGATTCTTTGTTAAGTGGGTGATATCTCACTATGGCCCCATCGTTATTCAATGATTCGGGCTCATCTGAAACTTCTTTGAGGATGTTTTTACTGGTTTCAGACATACGCCAACTGTTCTCCTTTGGCTGCAATAACTGAACCAAAAAACCGGGGCTTTGCATTGCCATAACTATGAACGAGAGCATTTGCTGCTGATTTTTCTCCATACCCTTCAATTGTTCCCTGAGGAGTAACAGCTTACTATGAGAGGTTTGTTGGTGGTTTCTCAGTGTTATCAGCTCTTGCATCAGATCGTTTTTGTCTGTCTTAAGACACTCAACCTCCTTCCACAGCTTGACATTTCTATCTTCGTTACATGCTCCCACGTCTTTTTCCTGCTGCTCAGAGGATCTACGTTGAGCCTGGTTCTGGGAGTGTTTTCTTCTGCTGATATTCTTTAACAAATGACTTTGTCCTTTAATAAATTCATCATTTGCGAATTCCCAGCGATCTGTATCGATTTTACGGAAGCCCTGAAATAACATAAGGATGTAGATGATTATGATAAGAGACATAAGGTTCCATGTTTGAAAAAAAAAAAAAGATTTATACAAATTACAAGGTAATAGAAGTACTATGTAGTATGTTAAGACATATGGCTTCTAAGTTTTAGGGATTCAATTAAAAAAAAAAGTAAACAAATGCCAACTTATCATGTTAACAGCACACTATCCATAAACTTGGCAGGATTAGAAAAATATATCTACTATAAAAAAACAGATTAAACAAATGCCAACTTATCATGTTAACAGCACACTATCCATAAACTTGGCAGGATTAGAAAAATATATCTACTATAAAAAAACAGATTAAGAATGAAAATTTTATATCAACTCATAGTTGTTAAAGGCTCTAAGCACACCGAGGTACACGAGGGGTCCCGGAGCCTAGGTGCAAGGCACAAGGCTAGGCGATAGCCTGAGTGAAGCCAAGCACATGACATTAAAATAAATAAATATAATTTATAACATTAAAATGTTGCAAATCTAGAATCAACAAATAAAACTATGAACTATATTTCAACTATAAAAAATAAAACACACTCACAAGTCACATGTGAGCTAATAAATAAAAAAAATTAACTAATAAAATTTTCAAATAAATTCAATCAATCAATAATCTAAAAAGACAAAAAATAGGGAATTGAAGGTGGCGTTTGGTTAGTGTTTCCACTTTTCTCAACCCAACTGCGATGGGTTGGGTTGAATTGAGTTGAGAATTCTGTCTCCTACTCAGAACAGAATTACATTTGGTAACGACAATTTTTGTTTTGTACTGAGAACAGAATCGTGTTTGGTAACGCATAATTCTGGAATTGTTTCTTCAACAATTATTCTTTATTTATTTAAAATCTAAGAATGAGAATTTTTTCTGAGAAATTTTCAGAACCTAAGAATGAGAAATTTTCCTCAACAATTTTTTCATAACCTCAACAATTTTCAGAACCTGCAACATGAAATCCAAGAAAGCTTGTAGAACATGCAACATGTAATCCAAGAAGTTTTCCTCAACAAATTTTTCAGAACAAATTTTCCTCAACAAATTTGAAGAACACACACGCACAACATCCTAAACCCAGGCGACGGACGAAGACGAACGAAGAACCGAAATCGATTTCAATAACGAAATCGAAATCGATTTCGTGTTCGAAACCCTAAATTGATTTCAAGAAGAAGAACGATTGGCCTCCCACCAATGACGATCTAAAGACGAACGACGAACAAACATCACTGCTAACAATGAAATCGAAATTGATTTCGTCAACGAGCAACGAAATCGATTTCGATTTCGTGAAAGAAGAACGAACGATTTCGATTTTGTGAAGACGATTGCGAGGAAATCGAAATCGAAATCAATTTCAGCAAGGAAATCGAAATCTCGAGAGAGAGAGAGCTTACGTTGGAGACGGCGACGATGATGGCGATGGAGAAGACAACGATGGCGGTGGCTGGAGAAGACAACGATGGTGAGGACGACAGCAGAGAAGACGATGGAAAGAAGGAGGACGACGACGACGACGAGGAAGAGGACGACGAAAGAGAAGATGATGAGAAGGAGGAGGACAACGCCGACAAGGAAGAGGACGACGCCGACGAGGATGATGCCGAAGAGGAAGAACAGTGAAGATGGAAGAACGAAGCCTGATCGTGAGAAGTTGGAATGAAGTGGGATGAATTTGGCTCATTAATAATTTTGTAAATATCAAGTGTGTCCTTACTTGAGTTGAGTTTTTTGGGCACAATTTTTTTTTTTGTTTCTAATTTCTTTAGGATTTTGAGAATCAATTCTCATTTTTTGGGTTAGGTTGGGTTGAGTTTTGTGTTTGCCGAATGCGTTCCCAAAAATCAAACCTAGAATTTTTGGATTGGGTTGGGTTGGAATGGAATGGAAACACTAACCAAACGGGGCCGAAGCTGCTTAAATAAATAATTAATTAAACAAATAAATAATAAACAGATAAACAATAACAGTAGAAACAAGAAAAAATAAATAAACATACTCAAAGTGGAAGGGAAGACTGAAGAACGAAGACCAGGGGAAGGGCGAAGCAGGGGAAGAAGACGTTGAACAGGGGAAGAAGAAACATGGCAAGAAAAAGAAGAACAAGGGCATAACGAAGTCTAGAAGAAGGAGAAGAAGATTTGAAGGAGAAGGAGAAGGAGATTCAAAGAAGAAGAAGGAGAAGACGACTTACATGCGAAGTCCAAACAGTGTTGCGAAGAGGAAGAACTGCCGCGAAGCAAGTGAATGTAACAGACCTAGGGCAAAGTCTTTTATTTTTCAATTAAGACCCAGTATCTCGAGCAAGGTGCGCCTAGCGCCCAAGCTCAGAAGGCGCAAGCCTTTCTCTGGGCGAGGCACGCCAGGTGAGCCTGTCTGAGCCTTGAGCCTAGGCGCGAGTTTAGGCACGCCTTTGACAACTATGTTCCGACTTAAAACCATATGGTGTCAAGTGGATTAACTCCTTTGTCTTATATATTGGTTTGAAAACTCTTGAGTGATCGATGCGACACAAGAATTTAGCACCCGCTCTTAAATGCAACCCCCAATTGGCAGGGATGACTTGACTACAAAATGATAAAAAATGTACAACACCAACTTGCACAAACGATTTGACTACGAGAGAATGACAAATAAATTCTCATAACCTTGGCTCTGATATTAAGAGATTCCAACTTAAAACCATATATGCTAAGTAGAGTAACTCCATTGACTTATATAGTGGTTTGGGAACTTGAAAGTGATCGATATTCAGACAGATCGATGTTGGGACATGAATTTAACAAATTTTATTTACGAATTTTTATAGTTTAGTGTTTGGTAGCAAGAATTGAAGAACACTTAAATTAGCTAGTAAAACATAATAAAACAATTTCATATTTCTTAGTTCAACTTCAAACAAAGAACATGTAGATTTGATTAAGGGAGAAACATATGAATTAATTCATCAAAAACCAGATAAATAAAAAAATAGGACAATTCAGACAGCCATCAAGCCCTAAGACTTTCATCAAAGCCGAATTGGGCAATCAGAAACTGAGAATCTCGACAATTAAACAGCACAATTGATTTAGATAGGCAAACGAGGAACAAAAAAAGCTCACATAGATGTTGAGTTGCCTAACGAAGCTCGAAAAATTGCTGTGTTTGAAGTATTGCGGGAGCAATACGGTCGAAAACTCCGCTTCCTTCCATATCACGAAGCTATCGCCGGTCTTACTCCACGAAATCAACGCGTCCGTCGACTGATCATCCACCATCTGATAGCACTTCAACAGAAAAGGCGGCACCGCCGACCCATTTTCAGTCGATTTGACCATAATTGACCCAATAAATGGGACAGCAAACCCAAAATCGATCCCAAGAAAATGAACCGAACTCCAAGAAATTCAAACGTCTAGCGATTAAACGATATACGCAAACAATTACTTATGCATATGCGTGTACGTGGGTATATGTGAGAAAGAGAATGAGGTTTTGATCAAAGCCAGAGAGAAAAGAGAAAGGGGGTTGAAGGAGACATGCAAGTCTTGTTTCGAATATGAATGGTCGTATCGCTGTGTGAAAAGAGAGAGGAGGAACAACTGGGGAAAAGATCGTTGCCGAAAGAAATATCTTGTGTTGTATATATACAATCGCTAAGATTTACAAAATTACATTTTGGTACATAGACTTCCCATTTTTTGGATATAATTTCAAAATTACGGGGCTTTTTGGTAAACACAATTTTTATAAAAAAGAATAAAAAATATTTTTATTTAATAGCATCACTTTGTAAGTGAAAATCAAAACTACCGAGAGGTGTTAGTCCGATTGGGAAAAGGAGGTACTCCCTTTCTTTATCAACCAGGGGTTGACTTTTCTGTGGAGCACTCCAAGAATTAAATCTTGATATTAATCCTGAATGCACCAGGTCGATATAGGAGAATGTGTCTTTAAGATCGCCCGATGAGGTGATTAGTCGAGGTGCACGTAAACTGATCCGGACACATCTTACTGTAAAATAAAAAATAAAAAGAAAAAAGAAAATCAAAATTGTAATTTTTTTGGGGGGTATACATGCATAAAAGAAAACAACTACGAGACACATGATCAAAAGCGCTCGACACCATTTCTGCGAAGAGCATGCTCGACATGAATTCCAGTGGCAAATCTAAAATCTTTAGTTCCATGCCTTTTTCAAGCAAGGTGATCTGCACATTGGTTAGTTTCCCTTGGAGAGTATTGCAGGTTGTCGTTGTTGACTGTAAGAAATCTCCTACAATCTTCCACCAACAGTTTAAGCATGTGAGTAACCGGACAATCTCCAAGGATGAGGGACACTAATGTAGTAGAGTCTATTTCAATTATAATTGTCTTTGATAATGTCTGCACTCTGCACCACGGATCTAGAAAATTGATTGAGGGACAATTTTTTTTAGGTGTTTATTAGATATTTATGTAAATCGGGGAAGTTTTTGTACAATTTTAAGAATTTTAATTGAATTTATACGAATATATAAGGTTAAAAGTAAAAATTTCCAAAAGTTGAGGGAAAACTTGAGTCTTCCTCAGTTTAATGTGGCTCCACCACCGAGTGTAAAGATGGCATCCGCATCTCAGTTATATCAATAAACAATCTCTAATTTGACGGAGTTGAGAGATTCTAACCCATCAATCTTTTAAAAAAATATTTTTTTTCTTTTCAAAAAAATTACTTTTTCCTTCTTATTTTTAAAAATATTTTGTGAAATATAAAGGGGTTTTTATTTTTCGTTTGAATTTTTTTGAAGAAACATAATAGATTGTTCTTAAAATTAGTTAATCATAATTTTAACTTCAATATTTTTTCAATTTTTTGAATAGTTTTTAATCTTTCAATTGACGTTAGCTAAATTTAATCTATTGAGTCAATGTTAAGTAGATATAAAATTTATATTTTGGTGTGAATATTGTTGGTGGTGGTTGATGATAATTCGTCCATCGACGATGGGAGGTGGAAGCCTGGTCATTGGCAACGAAGGTTAGAAGCCTGACGATCAACCGACCGACCACCGGCATACAGAGTTTTGGCGACTAAGGTTAGAATTCAATGACTAGCGTCCAGAATCTAGTGAACAGGGCCTAAATCTCGTGGCTGGTGGTGGAGGTCTGGTGACCGGCAGCAAAAAATCGGTAATAGGCAGCAACAATGGGTGTCATAGTTAACGTTGATTAAATAGGTGAGATAGTTAATGTTAACTAAGGAGTAAAATATAAGTTAAAAATAAATTGGTAAAAAGTAAAAAAATAAGTTGCTTGAGATAAAAATACTCAAAATCCAGAGGTTGAGGATTATATTCTAAGAACTCCAACTTTTTATCCTATTTTTGGAGCAATTTAGTTTATAGTCCTTATTAACTTATTTGGAATGTATTTTTTATTTCTTGTTTATGATTAGACACATATTGACATGGACACTGTATACTGCGGGACACTTATTGAAGTTTCGAGGAGAATTAAAAATTTAAATTTCAAATCTGATACACCTCGGCAGCTCACAGACATGTCGCAGACACGGTCGATTAGTGTTCAATATTTATAAAACCACTCACACCCCTTCACATCTAAAAACTACCAAATACTAGGGGTGCATATGGGTTTGAGAGACTGTCCAACTTGTCCAATCCACTATCTATTTCTTAAACTTGAGTTTAATTTTTGAGCCCATTGGCAAAGTTAGGATCCCAAAATTTATGCTTATTCATTTTTGGGTCGAGCTTGGGCGTCATATTTGTTAGCTCGGCCCGACCTGGTCTGACCATTTATTCAATTATATATATATATAATGTCAAGTAATAACTTGTTCGAATTGTTTTGATGTATTCTTTCTGTTGAATTATAGTTAATTAATATTGAATTATGAATGTATTTATTTTATGTCGGTATGGATAAATGCATTTTATTTTAGTGTGGAATGTGGATGAATGTCTTTTATTTTTTTGATGAAAATTAATATTGGTAAGTACTCATTACTATGTACAAATGCATTTTATAATTTTAATTTGTTATTTTAATGACTATTTTTTATATTATTAAAAAAAAGGCCGGGTTAGGGTTTGAAAATTCTTATTTAAAGTCCGTCCCGAGCATGGCCCAGCCCGACCCATGACCAACCTTACCAAATACTCCCCTTTATAATATAAAATTGACTATATTACCCTCAACTCTTTTTTAGTAATAAATATATAAAATAATTATGGTCATGACTTTTTGACCCTTAATACAAATAACTTTTGAACTTTAATTTTTTTTTTTTTAATTATACTATGCCTCGCCCTCCAATTTTCTATAGATTAATTTTCTTTAATTTTTAATTTTTTTTGTAATTTAATAGTTAATTTTCTACAATTTTTATTTGTGACAATTTTTTTTTTTTTTTTTTGTAATTTAATAGTTAATTCAAAAAAATAATAAGTGATTCTACTCTAATAAACAATGGGTTTTTTAGACACTACCAAATCACCCACTAAATTGAGAAATTAAAATTGGAAATTACTAAACATAAATAATACACATTTTCCCCATTTTCATGCTTGGTGATGTGCCCAACCTTTTTGCCTCAATAAATAAAAATCACGAGATGAAGAAAACCATACATATCTCATTAACATAATATCACAACATTTGATCAGTTTATGAAAATCTCGACTAATCAACTTATTAGACGATTTTAAGAGTGCATTTTTTTATATTGGCCTAATACATTCAGGATCAAATTCAAGATTTAATTTCTGAAGTACTCACGGAGAGTTAAATTCTCATTGACAAAAGAAAATGACACATACCTTACCAACCGGACTAACACGACTTACTTACATCCATTAACCCTTAACGCCAAATATATATTAACTACTCCTCACCAAGGGGAAAACAAACAAACCAACCCCCTCAATCCAAACTAAACTCATAACCAAACCGTCGTTCCAGCGAAGACAACTGCAGAGACCACCTAAGACTCGCTTTATCCTTCTTAATCATCATCAACTTGTCATACACGCACCACGGAAAGCTAAGGAAATGGTCGCGATCCGTACCTTCGTTGTAGCTACCCCAATAGCTATGATGATACGTCACGTGATACCACGCCGATGCCTTCGCGTACACGTTGTGCGCCTCCGCGTCCGTGTTGCTCCCCTTCTTGTTGAACCAAATCCGGGCCTCTTTCCTCAACGATCTCACGGCAGCGCCGACAGATTCCGCATCCCGTCGCCGGTCGAAAGATCTCGACGCCTTCATGATGCCGCCGCTCAGTATCTCTGCCTCCGTCTTGATGCCATAATAATCCTTTAGGTCGCCCAATTTACCGTCGTACTCGGACTTGCACTCGAAGGCGTCGTCGAGGTAATCCTCATAGCCGTCGACTTGCATGTCGGGGTCGTATGATTGAAGGGAGACTTCCCTCGTGAAGGACCTGATGGAGCTCGTGCTCGGCGAAATGTCTTTGACCATCCGGAAGAGTTTTCCGATCACGCGTTTGGATTCGTAGGTGGTCTTGTCGGGCTTTTCCATGAAGTCGGGGTACTCTTTTGGGCGGAGGTCGGCCGGTATTTCCGCCGGGAACTCCGGTTTTAGCAAAGTCCACAGAGATGGAGTGGAGTTCCGCGAGCCCAAGGCATGGCTGGCTCATCGCCAAGTCTGGCTCTCGATCGGCAAAGCTGGTGTGAGCATGTGCAATGATTCCTAGATTGTCGTTAACTATATAGTTGGCGAAATATTCCTCGACTTCCTGCATTTATTTAACCGTTAAGGGCACGTTTGGTTTCGTTTTTGAAAATAATTTTCTGTTTTTTAAAAACAAAAGGTTAATTTTTGTGTTTGGGTAAGAAATTTGGGAGAGTGATTTCATTTGTTCAAAAGATTTCACAATTTTTTGTTTTAACAAATTTTTGGTTTGGTTACGATTAAAAAAGAATTCTAAAATTCATTCATTTGTAAAATAAAAAGAAGAATCTTGGCACAACAGTAGAAGTTCTCGTTATGTGACTTGGAGGTCAAGGTTCGAGTCATAAAAACAGCTTATTGCAAAAAAAAGTAAGATAAGGTAGCGTACAATAGACCTAAGTGGTCCAACCTTTCTCCGGATCCTGCGCATAATGAAAGTTTTGTAGCATTGAACTGCCCTTTTATTTATTTGTAAAATAAGAGAATAAGAGGATTTGGAAATCTTATCAAAACACATGTTATTTCTAAATCTTTCCAAGAGAAAATTTGTTACTGATGAGGGTATTTTTGGACACTTCTGAGTCGGCACTTGAGACCCAGCCACGTGTCAACATTCGCAATGACAGGGACGAATCCCAGAATCCACAACGCCACGCTGGAGCATACATCGACTACGGCTCCTCCCTGGAATCTCATTTGCACCCAGAGAGGAGCGAGGAGCCCCGCAGGGACGTATCGCTCTGAGCTCTGCACCGTACCCTCGGCGATCAGTTTTAGGGACTCAGCCGTTCACCTCGACCGACTCCCCTTTTCACCCTGTTTCTTCTCCAGGACTCCACGGATTTCCGCTCTCTTCCACCTGCTCACTACCGCAAGCCTAACAAAGGCCCACGGGCTTCGCCAAATGGGCCCAAAAGCCCAAGCCCAACGATTATCTCCTAAACGCCCTGGATTATCAACTAAACACCAGGTTTCGACTAATTAATCGTGTTTAGACCCGACTAATCATCTCCAACGCCTATATATATCGGGGGCTATGTAAGCCCGAGGTACGTTTGAATGACTTACATTACGTGCGAGTTCATTTGTTTCCTTACTATATTCTGTACTTTTTCTCCCTGAGATTGATTACCACGCCGAAGGGGCTTCACCGGGATAAACCCCGGTCTGAGCCTTCTGCAGGTACACTCCCTGAGGAGCAAGACTCTGGACACAGCAGGTCAGTACTCCCAGGACCCAGCATAGCTCGCTCTAGGATTTTTCAATCGACGACTCCACCTCAGCAAGAGGACCCACCTGTCATCCGACTGGACCATACTCGAGGTGTGTACCAGTTTTATGCACCAACAGTTAGTTTTTCAATTCACCATTTATTTCACTTCAATCCTATTTTTTATTTTATAATTATATAAATTTCAAAATTTTCTCTTTTCCTTATATATTATATATTAAAATTGTATATAAAAATTATATTATTAAAATAATAATGTATAATTAAAGTTATATTATTAAAATTGTATTGGTAAGTTATAGATATATGTTGGCAAAATGACACTTTTGATTCCTTACAAATACAGTCTGTGTTTAATTGGATTTTGTATTTAAAAATAGACACATTAAGCTTTGACATTTCAATTTTGTTTCAATTTTGCTCCAATTACTATTCTATTAAGATCAATGGTAATGGTTAAAGGGTATTTTGGTAATTTCGCATTCAAATTCAATTCCTACTATTCAGTCTATATAGATTAATTACACTCTGTACCCCTTTATTTTTAGAATTATATATTTTACCCTTAATTTTTTTAAATAGTTATATTTATATCCCATCCTACCCCCCATCTCACCGCCATTACCACCACCAATTGCCACCGCCCACCACCAACCGCCCATCAATTAATTACAAATGCCATGAATTTATCAAATCCTTTACTTAAAAGTAACCGAGCTAAATGTGAAGGAAAACCTTACCTCATGAGCTAATTTTGGAGTTGAAAGAGGTCCCAAAATCACCTTATACTGGTATCAAAGCAGTCTAACCCTCACACATCAGGCCTTTGGCCGGCGAATCATCAATTAGTCTCTCCCTTTGTGGTTGTTGGGTTAGAGTTGTCTGATATCAATGTAGGGTGATTTTAAGTCTCTTTCAACGCCAAAAACTAGTTCATGAGGTAAAATTTTTCTTCACACTTATAATTTGACCATTATCTTCTTTCACATTCGATGTGAGATAAACCAGACAATTTGTTAGAACATAATTGAAATTAGATATTGGAATACCTCAATTGTAACATCACGATCCAACCGCTTAGTTGGCGTAGGATCATAATCCATACCAGAAATTTGCATCCTTGGAATAAGATCAGGGTCCCAGCAGACGAAGTTGTCTCCATCCAAATCACTTCCCAAACATTCATTGGGATGTGGTCTGTCAATGAAATTAAAAGACTCACTCTCAAAAAACGCTTTAAGGATTGTCTTAAACTTTATATATAGCTTAGGATTAGAAAACACAAACGACGTGGGATTTAACAACTTTAATACAAAATCGTGGAATAAATTCATTTAAATTAATTACCTCATTCCTTTCTGTGGAAAAACAACACAATCCACCATATGGTGCAAAGTCGGCACATTAACAGCCCTCAAAACACGAACATCACCGGGATGCAGGCGCGGGTTTTTCGCAACAACTACTATGCCCTCGACAATTTCAGGCTGGCCTGAGCCACGATCATTGAACAGAATGCTGTCATCATAAAATGCTCGACGTCCAGTACCAGAGAATTGCACAAATACCTGCCCATATTCCAAGGTCCTGGTTTCATCCAAACAACCTATCATTGCTCTTCCACTTGGGACGAATATCCTTGCTTTAGTCCGCAATTCAATCAATTTTGGTGCCCGAAACGTCTGCAGCATCATTGAGAGAAACGGTTCAGCATTAGGCTTGTAACCACATAACAACATTTCCTTGAGAATGTTGGCGTTTTCGCCTGGAGACATCAACTCTAATGCCTCCCGTGCCCTCAAAGGATCTGTCAAGATACTATTCAATTCTTCCATCTGTTTTTTCTCAAAGACGTGATCTTTAATCCCGAGAGTAGACAAAAGAGTGATGAACTGACGATTTAGATAACAAGGTTGATATTTTGCCCATGCTAGAACGTCTAATTTCGTGTTGTTTGAGTCATGCTTCGACATGCTCTTCCTAAGCGACAACTTAGCCGACGAGTAGGGATCAATCGCGACCACACCTTTGTACCCACCATAACGAATTTGAAAAGCAGACGAAGTAAAACTTCTGAGGCCACATTTCATAGCAATACTGTCTGCAAAATCCTTGGATATTTTCCCAATTCCATCCGAAAAAACATATTTGGTTTTACCTCTGATGGCCTCTACGTCAGGAATAATTTCGATTTCGTGCCTCGCAACATTCAACGTTTCCGTGGACGAGCTGAAAGATTGACCCAGTCTGGCAGCGTATTTTGCCACGTTTCTTATTGGACGGAAATCACCCATCCACTTTCTTATATCGCCAGAGGTGAGCCCAAGTCTGGAAGCAAACATCCACACAGAATTTTCCTTCAATTGACTCGGGGAAAATGCAAGAAATTCGAACCTTTTATTACTAATGACATACCAAATTATCCTCTTATAAATGCTCGTTCTTCTTTCTTCATTTCTGTTGGCTGCGCGTGGGCACAAATTCGCGGAATACATTTTATCCAGCTCCTCGTCAACAAAAGAAACGCGAAGAAAATTGTCAATATCTTCAGGATAGTTACGTAGTACACGATTGGACACATTGACCTCCGGACCACAAAAGTACACTTTGGATGGGGTGACTTGAACCCTGTGAACGTAAACCAATCCAGCATCTAAAGTAATGGCAGGTGAGTTAGGAAGATTCCTGGCCGCTCCATATTTTGTGTATTGCTCAGTCAGCCACCTTACTAGTTGGTAGCACCAATCCTTTCTATGAGACAGCCTTTCCAGGGCATGTTCAATGCATGAAAAGGTTTACCCTCTGGGGATCAACCAACCAGAAAAATTTGTCATCAAGTGCTGGCCCTGGAACACACCCGTGCTGAATCAACGCACAAACCTTGAACAATATTTTGTAAGGCAAATCAAGTCCTGGGGGAGGGCCAACAATTGGGACAAGATTCAAATTTCGGGAAAACGTGGAACCACTCTCCAGGATGAATTGGCTTTCGCTTTCTGTGTAGTAAAAGAAGTTTGCACAGAAGTTTGGAAGCTGAGTGTCATATGGAAGTTTCAAATGAAGAGCTGAAGATTGGCCAATGGAGAAGGATGGAGTGAAATCAGTTGTCCTGACCCATTGATCTTCATGGCTAGCAGAGTCTTCATTTTTCTCAAAGATTCGAGGAGCACCGACTAACTACATTGAGAGAAGAGAAGGAACCACATGTTAAAAGAAATATATAAGAAAGTAAGACAACAATGTACGTAGGATCAGTACTAGGATAATAATTGAATCAAACAAACCTGAGTAAGGAGAAATTTTGAAGTTCTACCCCGTGGGCAGTGCAGCTCAACCTGCCAGATGTTATCGTACAAAAGCTCAAGCTTGTATTGGTGAAAAATTTGCGATAGGAAGAAATAAATCTTTCTCATTCCAAACCCGAACTTGACATTAACACACGAGTTTTCCCAGAGCACCAAGAACTTCTCTTTTGAGATTTGACATCCAAAATTCAGGGTCACACCTTCCATAGCATGCATATATGCCTCGTGGATTGCCCAAGCTTTTAAATATGAAGAGCCATAATATAGCCATTTATTCTCCGCCAAGGCGATGATATAATCAGCACTTTCGCTGCTCGTAAATTGGATTTTGGCTACTGCTCTCACCCCTCGTGCACCAACCTTGACCTCCAAAGCATTGGCGGTACCTTTGCCAATATATGGCTCTAAAAATTCCTCAACTGTTTCTGTCGGCAATAGATGAGGGAATCCATATATCTGAATCGTCTTACCCATCGAATCCGAGTAATATAAACTGTAGTTGTGATGAATGGTTAGCAGTTTCAACAATATGAACACTTGAAAATATACATGCAAAAAACCAACACCAACACCAACACATTAGTTTCTTTAACGGTTGATTAAAAAGCCTCATCGGTCTTTTCTAAAATTACTTCCTGTTTGGTTGTCCTTCCATTCACAAATTTTACTATTTTTCAATTAGTCAACTCATGAATTATTATGGTTTAGTATTTGGCCGTAAGAATTAAAAACATTTAAATAAATTAGCTTTAAGTGCCCTTTTTATTCTATTTCTGATTTTATCTATATTGATTTTCATATTATCTTTTTTAATTATTTTTCAATATTTTTTTAATTATATATAATATTTTTAAAATATTAAAATTCATATATCGTGGGATTTATGCCTTATTTCCTAGGGCTTTGCCCTGAACAGGTCTAAACGCTCCGTTCAACGCCACCGCCTTTTACAATACTGAAATGGAGAAGTATATAAATCAATTCATCAAAAGTAAGATAATTCATTAAAAAGAATAATTTACAATACTGAAATGGAGAAGTATATAAATCAATTTATCAAAAGTAAGATAATTCATTAAAAAGAATAATTTAGACAACCGAACGGGCCATAATTCTTCACAAACAAAATTACTTCAAGTCAAACAAACCAGATGAAATCTATTAATTGAATGGCCATAACACCAACTTTTATATATATATATATATATATTCTTATCCATCTCGAATTTGAAAATTCTCCGAAAGAAAAGAGATGATCATCACACTGATCCTCAGCCAAATTAAAGAAACCGTGCATGGGAACATGCATTTTTAGAACTGAAAACAACATTTTAAATTTCTTATTTACCTTTTCACTTTCTTACTAACATAAAACACATGTAGAATCTCTACTAATCGCACTGTACGAAAATAATCTTCATTTACTATGATCAAACCATAACAAATACAAAGACAGTCCGGTGCTACAAAGCTCCCGCTATGCATAAGGTTCGGAAAAGAGTCGGACCACTTAGGTCTATTGTACGCAGCTTTACTTGTTTTTTTTGCAAGAGGCTATTTTCACAAACTGAACCGAATATAAGAAACAAAAGAAGAGATTAAAAAAAAAAAAAAAAAAAGCATGTAAATAAAATCACATTTGTATATACATCGGAAGAAGAGGAGAGAGAAGGGATTGATACATGAGAGAGAGAGAGAAAGAGTGACTTAAGCTGCTACCACTACACAAGTTGAAGAAGCAGCACCAGTGAAGATTAATTAATATAAGCAACTAAATTACGCAGTATATCTCCATGAAAATGTGCTTCGTCAATCCCTAGTCGTCCTTCTCTTCTCTCTCTCTAAAATAGAAAGTCGCATTTTCATCCTCACTCTCTCACTACAAAAACAATGAAATCGCAGACGAAGTTGTTGTGGGGGCATGATTGCTTCATCCAATCAGACAAGGTCTATAGTAAGATTTATGCTATTTACCACCGTGTGATCTTGCACAAAACCACCAATCTTATCATTTCAAAAATACGAATCACTTTTTTTGACTAATTTTTTTTAGGATAGACTACAATGATACATCTCTCGTTACAAGTTCTTCCCAAAGAAGTTGCAAGTTCATACCATTCCTCAAGGAATATATCAATACATAGATGTATTGAATTTATTATTATTATTATTATGGGCATACACCACCAACTCCCAAAATGCGAAAGAAATTACCGATCAAGCTTATTTACCTTTTTTGTACCATTAACTCCTTTTGTCTTTTTCTGACCAAAATACACTCATATGTAACTTTCAACGCTAATATCAAAACTCATGAATGTCTTTCGTAATTCTTGATATTATAAAATTAATATTTTTACATTGTATTAATTAGTAAAATATTTTTTTTTCTTTTTTACCTTATGCTAATCATATTTTTTGAACGTATGGATCGTATTATGCATGGATGTTATATTCAACACCTATGGATGTTGAATGTAATATCAATTATTCTCTTGTTTTATGTGTGTAGAGTAAAATCCACATGATATTATATTCAACACCTGTACATATTGAATGTAACATCAATTGTTCTCTTGTTTTATGCATGCAGAGTAAAAACCATATGATGTTACATTCAACACTTATGGATGTTAAATGTAACATCAATTGTTCTCATATTTTTATGGATCGTATTATGCGTGGATGTTACATTCAACAGCTGTAGATGTTGAATGTAACATCAACTGTTCTCTTGTTTTATGTATCCACAGTTAAAAATCATATGATGTTATATTCAACATCTGTAGATATTGAATGTAATATCAACTGTTATCTTGTTTTAAACACAAACAATCAAAACACCATTGATTTTGTCACAAATAAACTGCAAATTGTAGGGTGCAAAGTGTAAATAATCAAAATTAAGATGAGAAAATATCTCTAGCTGTCACGCATTTCTGTCTTCTTCCTTTCATCAATTCTCTCTCTAATCTACATGTTCATCATCCCAGAAATTTGTATTAGATTACCCACATAATTCAATCCCATCATCATATACATTCGACAAATTGAGAGTTTTCGAGCTAATAACCAATCAACAATTACTCGAGCTCCAAATCCTAACCAAGGATACAAGCCCTATCAATTTCCTCTAACAATTGTTCGACTCTTGCGCCGACTCTGACGCCATTCTCGCTCAGATTTGGCACTTCACTATTTTTTCTCTCTCTCTTTCTCTCTCTCAGATTTGGTGAACGAGTTAGATCTGGACGGCAATGAGGGTGGAGAAACCGGAGCAACGGTGGGGAAGGCGTCGGCGACGGTGGGAGTGCGTCGTTGCGAAGGCATTGGCGACGGCGGCAAGGAAGACGTCTGCAAATCGATCGAAGACGTCTGAGGGAGGGCATTTAGGTAATCTCGTCTCTCGCCGTTTTTGGAAACAAGAGTTTTCGGTGCAAGAAAAGGCCACGATGAAAGTTTTTTGGTGCAAGAAAAGGCTAACAATGGAAGTTTTCGGTGCAAGAAAAGGCGGATGGGTGTAAACGATGAACAATAAGTTTTTTTTTTTTGGAGTAAACAATAATTTTCCCTTATTTTTAATATAAAGACATAAATACCTTTCTCTTATTTAAAAAATGTATTTTTTTTAATTTTTAATTTTTTTTTTTAAATTTCACAAATGCCCCTATTTTTTAAAAAAATATAGATTTTACTCCTATATTTTTAACCCATTATTTTTAACAAATTAAAAAATAATAATAATTTCACCTTTCATTAACAAACTTAAAAAAAATAATAATCCTACCTCTTCCTCACCCCCAACTCGTAGGAACAACAACCTGTACGGATGCCATTGGTTCGGCGCAACGAAAATCGCCGATTTTTTTAAATGATTTTAAAACCAAACCATTGAAATTTACAGAAAACCAAAACCAAAACCGCGAATCGCGAAATCATTTAAGATTTTTCAATTTTATAAAAATCAAAATCAAAACCAAAACTAAAATCGCAAATGCTTTAGAAGACATCGTAACCTATACCAAATAAAAAACAAACTCAAAATCTAAACCAAATCAAAATCAAAACCAAAACTCAAATATTCTAAATCTATTCCAAAATAACATAAACCAGTGTTTAAATTTCCAGAACCACGAGTGCTTACTTGATGAGGGAGGTCATGCTCTGCTGAACGTGTCATCTCTCAAAGATGCTTAAGAAACAAACTAATTAAACAGAAAGTAACGAACACAACAATGAAAATTGCAAAAGAGAGCAAAAGAAGAAAAAAGAGAAAAGAGGGCAGAGGTAGATTCATGAACACCCAAATGAGGATTCAACAAAATGTTCAGTCCAGCTATATAACTATCGGCAAGAAAATGTATCGGGCCAAAACGGATCTATTTTTAACAAGTAACAAAAGAAAAGTTTCAACAGACTACCATCTAGGCATCAACTAAAACTCAGCATAACGAGTGCTTATAAGATCCACAGACAGGAAGTAACAACTAACCTGTTATCCACTTCCATGCAAACAATGAGCTGAATGGTGGTGAGGTAAAGATTTGGTGGCTGAGGTCCAAATCTGGTCGGTGTGGTTCTAACGCTAATTCGCCAATGACGGTGGCGGGCTAGTGGCGGCTGAGGTCCAGATCTAGTAGTTGGCTGGTTACGAGCCTGTGACGCTGATTAGAGAAATAGAAGACTTAGAAGAGAGAGACTGAGGGAGGAACGAGACTCTGAGAGAAAATAATCGAACGGCTGCGATGATTTGTGAAATGAATATGATGAAACTCTAACACCCTTTACCCACATATATATAAGAGTGGGTAAAAGTGTGTGTGTGTGTGTGTGTATATATATATATATATATATATATATATATATATATTAAGGTTAAAATATAAATATATATAAAAAATAAGGGTATATATGTAATAAAAATATTTTTAAAATATCGGTTTTACGGTTTCGCAGTTCGATTTCATGGTTTCTTTCCCAAAACCAAAACCAAAACCAAAACCAAAATCACTTCGGTTTCTAATTTCAAAACCAAAACCGCGACAAAATCATTTAGTCGGTTTTAAAATCGGACCATTTGGTTCGGTTCCTCTAGGTTACCCATCAGTTCAGTTTTTTGTGGCATCCCCAACAACCCGCTCTATATTGCCGGAAAAATCTATCTCTAGCTTTCCGAAAAAACTCATCATCTTCAATGATTATCTCTCTAGATTTCGGGAGTGCTCTCTCTCGTCGCTCTCTCAAGATTTTTCATCTCTCTCTCTGTCTAAAGCATAGAGGATGACAACCCCAAACCAAGAAACAAGAGATTAATGAGAACTCGATCTAGGTTTGATACATCAGCCAATCGGTTTCAGAACTCGGCAACCGTCGACAACGAAAAGACACCAACGATTTTGCCACCAAGTCCGACTTCTGAGAAGGCACTTTTATTATGGGTTTTCTTTCTAGGGCTTGCTCATAAAATTTAAAAAAAACAACATATTTTTAAGGACGACATCTTTAAGAGCCTTAAAATTGGACCTGTGTCAAAAGTATAAAAATAATTATCATTCCAAAATTATTATTTTACACAAGTTCCACTTAAATTTTATTTTTTAAGTAAATACTTTGCTTAATTTTATTTTCCTTAGAAATATACAATTTCTTTTAAATTTTAGGGCAAATTACAATTTTGGTCCTCGTATTTGCACGCGTTTTTTCATTTGGCCCTCCAATTTTTTTTTCTATCAAAGTGGCCCTCGTATATGCAGCCCTTTTTTTAAGTGGACCTTCTGTAAAAAATAAGCATTAATTATGACGGATTTAAGACATGTGACTTGCACATGCAAATTTCAGGGGTAGAAAAGTAATTTTTGTTTGGGCAAATTACCATTTTGGTCCTCGTATTTGCATGTGTTTTTCCATTTGGCCCTCCAATTTGTTCTCGTATTTGTAACCATTTTTTAAGTGGCCCTTCTATAAAAAATAGGCGTTAATTATGATGAATTTGAGGCATGTGACTTGCACATGAAACTTTAGGGATTGAAAAGTAATTTTTTTCCATTTTCTTTTTGTTTTCGGACGATGTCAGCATTATTTATCACTTACCGTCGCCGGCCACCTTCATCTTCTTCTCTCACGAGCTCAACCCAATTCTACTGGACTTCTTCAAACCCTGTAAATGACCCCGTTTTCGTCGGATCCCAACTAGTCGACACCGTGCCGTACGCCAATCCAAGCACTGAACCATCGAACGTGATAAAGACCATCAAGAAAACTAGCCACGCCGGTGGATTCCAAAGCTGTTGTTCCTTCACTGCATCCATTGCGAATAGAAAAACCACACTGGTGAACAGTGGGACCCCAACGGAGAACAATATCCTCGTGATGATTCTGTCGAACACCACGTCTGCAATCTTATTGTCATCATCGCCACCATCGTTTTTCCCAAATCCATCTCCCTGGGATGTTTTCTTCGGTCTCCGACAATATTTCATATTCGCCATTGTTGACATGTATGCAAAGTGTAAATTAATGGATGAAGTCAACAAATTCTTTGGACAAATGAAGGTAAAAGACGTTATTTCATGGAATTCAATGGTGACTGGTTACTCATAGATCGATCAATGTGAAGACACCATTGATTTGTTCGAGAAAATGAAGGAACAAAACATCAAATTGAATATAATAACATGGAGTGCTGTAATTTCCAGGTATGCTCAAAGGCAACAAGACTATGAAGCTCGAGACATGTTTAGACAGTTGAGGATTTTTGGGTCTGAACCAAACGCTGTCAACCTTGTCTCTTTCTGTTATCAGCTTGTACCTCTGTTCAACATTGAATCAAGGGAGAGAAACCCATTGTTATGCTCTGAAACTGGTTCAAAATATCGATGAGAATGATAAAGGGGACGATGTAATGGTGGTTAAAGGGCTTATAGACATGAATGCAAAGTGTAAAAAGGACGAGATTGCTTGGACAATGTTTGATGACATGGGAGCTCATGGTTGAAATGTGGTGACATGGACTGTTATGATTGGTGAATACGCACAACACAGTGGCACCAATGATACTTTGGAGCTTTTCTCGGCGATCGTGAATCATAACGGCTATGTAAAATCGAATGTATTCATTGTGTGTTGTGCGTTAATGGCATGTGCTCGTCTTGCATCATTAAGGTTTGGGAAATAGATTCATGGGTTTGTTTTGGTTAACCGTTATAGAAATGGGTTTTTGTTTGTTGCCAATTGTCTAATCGATATGTATGCGAAGTCCGACAATGTTGATGCGACAAAGATGGTGTTTGATTTGATGGGTCAAAGGAATGAGGTGTCGTAGACATCGTTAATGGCAGGGTACGACATTCATGGAAGGGGATATGAGGCTGTTGGAATATTTGACCAGATGAGGAATTTTGATTTAAAAATTGACTGCGTGACGTTTCTTGTTTTGCTTTATGCTTGTAGTTATTTGAGTATGGTGGATAAATGGATTGAGTTTTTCAAGAAGATGCGAGGTGGGTTGTTTGGAGTTGTTCCCGGTGTTGAGCATTATGCTTCCATGGTGGATTTGTTGGGTCGTGTCGGTCGGCTGGAAGAAGTGATAAGATTGATTTGAGAGATGCCGATGGATCCAACACCGGTGTTATGGGTGGCTCTTTTGAGCGCATGTAAAACCCATAACAACGTGGAGGTAGAGGAATACGCGACGAAGAAGTTGTTGGAAGGCCACTTAAAAAAATGGCTGCAAATACGAATACCACTTTGGCAAAAAAAATAAAAAATCGGAAGGCCAAATTGAAAAACGCGTGCAAATGCAAAGACCAAAACTGTGATTTGCCAAAAAAATTACTTTTTTACTGTTGAAGTTTGCATATGCAAATCACATGCCTCAAATCCGTCACAATTAATGCCTATTTTTTACGGAATGGCCACTTAAAAAACGGTTGCAAATACGAGAACCACTTTGACAAAAAATAAAATAAAATTAGAGGCCAAATGGAGAAACGCGTGCAAATACGAGGAACAAAATTGTAATTTGCCCTAAATTTTATAAATACGCTGAGGTACGTTTCATTTAATTTTATTTTACAATATCCATTGAATTTTAATTTTCAATAAAAATTTCACTCCATTTTATTTTTTATTCATAATATATAATTTTTTTATACAAAAATTATATTTATAAATAAGTTAATTACCAAAAATTAATAAACGTTGTTCCACTGAGTTTTTATAATTTCACTGAATATTAACAATTCGACTGAATATAGAAAAAAAAAAAAGAATTATGCTATAAAAAAAAACTCATATATCATTCTCTACATAAATCTAAAAATTCAAAAATGAAATATTCATAAAACAATTCAAACCACTAAAGTAAAAATTCACTACATATTCAAATTTATATTTTAAATTTTATTTTCAGATATATTTTACTGAAGAAAATATAAATTTCAAAAGTAATAATCCAACAATATTTTACTGACACTCAATCAACTAAAAATCCACTGAAATACTTTCAAATTGAAAAGAATCTCAAACTTATAGTTGAGATATAATTGAAAAATAAATAGAAAACCACATAATTAGTTAAGTGAAATTTCACTCAAATTAATCAATGGAAATGCTCTAAACATGTGATTATCTCTATAAACTAGAGAATTATTAATTAATTATTGAATCTATGTCCTGAGAACCACCGCTTCAAATATTGGATTGATAAATGCAAGAGACTCATCCTAAATAACTAAATTTTTTAATTTTCTCCAAAAGAGACCAATAGATGTGTAGAATTACTGGCCAAAAAAGGAGCTGAGGGAGATTGTATGCTCAAAATCCTTGAGACCCCGACGTCAAACTTGGAAGACATCGTCTTCGAGAAAATGGATAAAAGGGCTTTTGATTTATGCCCAAAGTGATTTTATTTTGTTTGTTTTTTATTTGACTTTAGTGTTTTGTGTTATTTTATAAACTACCGAAGGAAAAAAAAAAACTATTGAAATATAAAAATACATGATTACAAATCTATTGAAATCTAAAATAAAAGTATTTGAAATCCAACGAATTTTAGTGGCTGCATCGGATCCCTAACAGGAAGAACTACTTAAATCTAGAAAAACAATAAAAAAATTGAAGAAATCAAATGAAATCTAAAAGTATGGAACACGACTGACCACAACCTTTACTGTTTGTAGGAGTGAGAACAATGCGCTAACGTTTTCCTAATTCGTACTCATGCCCATGATCTTGAATATTGCAGAACATCAACCCTAGAATTGTTCATAGACTGATTGTTATCCATACGATCCAACTTTTTCATGAGGTCACATTCATCTGTTCTCGACCGGATACGGAGGCCAAAGCGAGGTCACAGGCTGAGAAACATCGGGTGGATACAGATGTACACATGCGAACCTTGAAATAAGATTTTTTGGAGCTAAGAGCGACCTATATGAGAGAGACCCATGCTTCCTAGGAGAGAGAGAATAACATTTGGAAGAAAATTAAAACCACCTATGCCACGAATTAGAACTTAACCGAGGAAAAACAAAATGAAATATGATTGAACTTTGCGTTTGGGAAGAGTTAAAGCGACCTCAACAGTTGTTAGAGATATTTCGGGTAGAACATCGACAGTTGGAGAAGGACATCATTGGAGAGGCCTTGGATGGCTTCAAGGCCTACAAGAGATCTATTATATCCCTTGATCCTTCTTTCGACATTTCAGCATTGCAGATTGAGTTTTCTGATGGAGAATCAAATGACAACAGGACCCCGGTGGTGGGTGCAAGCAAGAACGTGCACTCTTCGACTCTTGAATACCGTCTTTCATTTTGAAGACTCGAGGGCGAGCTCGCCAATGAGCCCTCAATCTCCCTCTTGGAGTATTCAGGACACCCATCTTGATTGGAAAGTCTATACAGTCCAATATTCCCAATCAGGGGCAAATGACTGTCCCCTTGGGAGTTGACCTTTACCTAGTTATACTCTGATGAACCTAATGTTTTGATGGACAATTGACCGTTGATATTTATGGAACAAATACTTTTATTGAGTGGTTTCTGATTAAAAGTTCCATAGGTTGAATTGAGAAAAAGAATAGGTGGAAAACGATTAATTAGTGAATAATTCATAAAGCAATTATTGAAGAATCAAATGAATTCAAGATGGGTGTAGGATGAAGATAATTAATATTTTCAGAGCATTGAAAACGTTGAAGACAATTAGGTTAAAACAACTCATTACCTTTATACACTTAATGCATCTCAAATTAGGATCACACACGACACTTTAAAATAATAATTCTTATGTACCTTAGTAAGAAGTGATAAGTTCAAGGTCCTAATATGGTTTTTATAAAATGTAAAGTTGTAAGACCCTAACTTATGCACGTGCATATTCATTAGTCGCATTTTAGAACATTTAGAAAATAACAGGGTGAAATGTGTTCTTTCTAATTTAAATTAAAAGTTTAGGGGTTAATTAGCAATTTTAGAAATATTTATTTTAAATTTTGGGATTTAGATAATAACCTAAAGGAAATTTAGGGGAGGTTAATGTAATTTGGAAAAAAAGATTATATATATATACACACACACACATATAGTCATACAATTGTGAGGAAATGGGGATCAACGTGGCAGCATTTAGGGTCAAAGAAACACCACTTCTATCATGCATATATATATATACATGCAACCTACACGCATACATTTTGGGGGATAGAGCCTTAAAAGAAGAAGAAAACAGAAAGAGAAAAGGAGAGAGAGAGTTCGGGCAACGACTGAATGGGGAGGATATGTGTTCCGATCGTCGCCAGAGGGTGTCACTGTTCGTCCGGTGGCCTGGGGGTGTTGTCGTTAGGTGGGTTGTCGAGTTTGGTCCGTTGTATGTGTACATATGGGTGTGTGTGTTTTGTTCATCGGTCAATGCATCGCCGACGATGATCGAATGTGTACGTGTGTATGCGTGTACGTCGACGATCGTGTGACTGTGCGTGTGTATGGGTGAATGTGTGTGTGTGACGACTGTGTATGTGTGGGTGTGTTTCGTGATTTTTGCAGTCGTCGGCGTTGTTTTGCTCATCCAGTGGGAGTGGTCGTCGTGGGTAAGGTCGTCAGTCCGGTGGGTGTGTATGATCGTCGATGGGGTGTGTGTGTGTTTGTGTGTTCTGTGTGTATGTGTGTTTAATTGCTATGGTGGTGTGGGAGTCACCGGAGCTGGTGAGGAGAGAGAAAGAGACCGCCGGCTGCTGAAACCAAGAAACAGAACAGAAAAAGGGGAGCGTTCGCCGCGGCGGTGAGGCTCAACGAATAGAAAGCAGGAATAGGCAGAAGAAGAAAAAGAAAAGAGGAAGGGAAGAAAAAAAAAAAAGAAGAAAAATGAAAAAAAAAAAAAAAACAAAGGAAGGAAATCAAATAAAAATAAAAAATTTGAAAAATCCAATTTCTCAGCCTGCAAACGATTCGGAATAGGTAAAATCTTAATCGAGTATTATTATCGATTAAATTAAATTGTTAAGTATTGAAATATTCGCAATTGTAATAATAATTCTCGTGATCGTAATAATATTTTTATAATCGATAATCTTAAATAAATTGGTACAGTAAATATTAATGTAGTAAAACGGACAAAATAATAATTTTTCATAATAAAAAAATTGAGGAAATGGGAAATATAAAATTTAGGGCCTGCATTGTATATTAGGTTATTTTAAATAAAATATTAATTTAGGCCTATCGTTATTAGGTTCGCAGGCGCCAGTGTCCCGGTAGTTTCTGACGTCGGTATTTTTGCAGTGTGGGAAACGAGGTGAGTGTATTGTCTTCTATGTAAATTTACAAATTTTATTTTCATATAAATTGTGGAAAGTGTGTTTATTTAAAATGAATGATTTTGCGACTTATTTGGATCAAGTTGGCTTTAAAGATGAAAAATAATTTTTGGATCAAGTGGGTTGTAAAGGTGGAAAGTGATTTTCATCCGACTATGCCATAGTTTTGATCCCGTCAGGAAGGCATATCCCGCGGGATGGTTTTAACCTATTAGGAGGATTAGTCCTACAGGTGGTTGATTATTATGACCTGTCAGGAGGGCATGTCTTGCAGGTGGCTGATGATATTTTGACCTGTTAGGAAGATTAGTCCTACAGGTGGTTGATTATTATGACCTGTCAGGAGGATTAATCCTGCAGGTGGTTGATTACATTATGACATGTCGGGAGGGTAGTCCTGCAGGTGGTTAATTATTATGACATGTCCGGAAGGTAGTTTGATGGACTCATCAGGAGTGCAAATCCTGCGGGTGGTACCCCTACCGTTGGGGATAATAAATGGCACTGACACTGATAGTCACTTTAGATGGCACAGTTGTACAGGTTACGGTACCGTTGTAACTCCCAATCGTGAGGTAAAAACGATCCTATGACTAATAGGTGATGAGGTGTGGTGTATTTTATTATACGTTAAGATATTTGGTCTGGTTGGTTTAAAATATTTGTATTGGTGGATTTAGAATGTTTGGGTATGGTTTATTTAAAATGTTTGGAAACGTTTACTTAAAATATTTGAGTTGGGGGTTAATTATATTTCTTTATTTCATTAGGGGTAGTGGAACTGGATTTCTAACATAGTATGCGGGTATATTATTATATTTTGAAATAGGGTGGTTAACACTTCTGCTTATTTTAAATATATTAACCTATTACATTGGTGACAGTGGGACTGAATTTTCAACCTGGTATGTAATTATAAAATATTATATTTTGAAAGTTGGTATTTAACAATTATACTTGATCCATTAAATATTTTTATTATGAAGACAATACACTGATAAAAATATTTGGTTTCAGGTACCGCGGCTAGGAGTTGGTCCACTACTGACACTAGGTAGAGTTCGGAGGTAGTGTCATGTCGGATGTGAGCCAGTCGAATGTGAACCGTGGAAGGTTCAAGTACTTTTGTGTTTTTGGTTGTGAATATTTGGGACCGGTATATGCCTAAATTTTTTAAACGGATATTCATATATATACTTTTGGGAAAAAAAAATTACAGTAGCGCGAATGTGTATGTACAAATATATATATATGGATGGATATTCGTGGATTGGTCAGGTAGCGTCAGGTCGACGTCACGTCCGGCCTCCGGTACCAGGTGCTGGGGTGGGGTGTGACATTTGTGGTATCAGAGCCTAGGTTATAGGTTCTGTAGACATGTCAGCTTGTTGAGCCAGTGGTGGACCATGAGATAGAGTGTCGTTAGGTAGGTTCAGCACGCTAGTGGTAGTTAATGCATTGCATTAGATCATACATTGGCGTCGTGCATTGTTGTTACCTAGTTAGTCCTCCCTTAATATATAGTAAATTAGTGATAAATAAGCGGAGAGCCTGACCACTGACTGAAGTTGTTGCATTATTTTCATAGACTCGTTTTTCATTAACAGGAATACCTATAAGTTGGTGATTAGTTGTGTGATTAAATTGTGATACTTCTCGTTGGCGGAATTGGGTGGTGTTGTTGGTAGTAGTGAATGGATGGATTATAATTGTGGGGGTGCTAGTGGTTCTAAATGTTAAACTATAACTGATAAGTAATCATATTCGTATTACTTGGCGTTGGGATTCACTATCGGTAGCACTTAATATTTTAGTTGTTAAACCAATAGTGTGATAGAGCACACTTAAGTTGGATTATTAGACAACACCTTATTGGTATCATAGGACTACACAACGCATTGTGCTACTATTTATTATACGTGGATTCTATCTTTGCGTACAACATCCAAGAGTGTGCATAAAACTGCCTTCTAGGCAATACTAAAGAAACCTTGTAATTCCATTGGAGGAAGAGTTCATATTACTGAAACAGAAAAAGATAACTGTTATGTAGTATGGAATTAAATTCGATGTCTAGTCCTGATTTGCTCCTAATTTGGTAAAAACGGAAAAGACAAGATGTAGACGATTCCAGAAAGGGTTTGATTTAGAAATACGTTCCAGGTGGATGGGTAGGCAGATCAAAAGTTAAGCGAAATTGGTGAACACAACGAAATTAATAGAGAATGATGTGCAGGAAGCCGCCGAGAACTATGAGTCCGTGTTGATAGTGAGTGTATATAAATATAGTCCGCTTCGTATGGGTGATAGAGAGTTGTGGGTGGATCTATTACCTTTGAGTATTCACGATTTTGATGTGATATTAGGTATGGATTTTCTATCTGGTTATCATGTCATGGTGAATAGTTTTAAAAAGGAAGTTACTTTTTGGGTCTCAGGCGGGCCATAGTTTGTGTTTTCGGGGGACAAAATCATTACCCCAGTTAGTTTGATTTCAGTCATGGAGGCCAGGAAGTTACTAAAGAAGGGATATCAGGGATACCTCACGTATGTGATTGACACCAGTCAGAATGAAGTTCAGGTGGCGGATATTCCAGTGATTAGGGATTTTCCCGATGTGTTTCTAAAAAGATTGCCAGGTTTGCCAGTGGATAGGGAGATGGAATTCACTATCGAGTTACTTCCAGGAACTACTTCTATATCAATTCCACCCCATCGTATGGCGCCTACTGAGTTGAAGGAATTGAAAATTCGGTTGCAAGATTTGTTAAACTGTGGGTTTATCAGACCCAATATTTCTCCATGGGGAGCCCCGGCGATGTTCGTAAAAAAAAAAAAAAAAAAAAAAGGATAACACGTTGAGAATGTGTATCGATTATCGGTAATTGAATAGGGTGACGGTTCGTAATAAATACCCGTTGCCTAGGATTGATGATCGGTTCGACCAGTTGCAGAAGGCTAGGGTGTTTTCCAAAATAGATCTTCGATCGGGATACTATCAGTTGAAAGTCAGAGATAGTGACGTGGCAAAAATGGTGTTCCATACGAGGTATGGACATTGTGAATTCCTAGTTATGCCATTCGGGTTGACGAATGCCCCTACTGCTTTTATGAATTTGATGAATCAGTACTTCTAACTTTATCTAGATCAGTTTATTATCATGTTCATTAATGATATACTGATCTATTCTCAAAATAAAGAAGAGTATGCAGAGCATCTCAAGATGGTGTTATAGACTTTGCGAGAGAAACAGTTGTATGCGAAATTCAGTAAACATGAGTTTTGGTTAGATAGAGTCGTGTTCTTGGGGTATGTTATTGTGGGGGATGGTATTCAAGTGGATCCGAAGGAAGTCGAAGCCGTGGTACAATGGGAGAGGCCAAAAAGTGTGACCGAAGTTCGAAGTTTTTTGGGATTGGCGGGTTATTATTGCCGGTTCGTGCAAGAATTCTCTGTTATAGCTGCCCAGTTGACCAGCAAGGAATCCAAATTCGAGTGGATTGACAAATATGAGCAGAGTTTTCAAGAGCTGAAGAATAGACTGATATATGCGCTAATACTCTCCCTTCCGACTGAATGTGGTGGCTTTGTGATCTACAGTGACGCGTCACATTAGGGATTAAGGTGTGTACTGATGCAACATGGTCACATGATTGCATATACCTCCCGGCAATTAAAGAATCATGAGCGTAATTACCCGACGCATGATTTGAAATTGGCAATAATTGTGTTTGCCCTGAAGATCTAGAGACATTACCTGTATGGCGAGACTTGTGAAATATACACCGACCACTAGAGTTTGAAATACTTGTTTACTCAGAAAGAACTAAATTTGAGGCAGAGACGTTTGATAGAATTATTTAAGAACTATGATTGTACTATCCACTATCATCTTGGAAAAGCCAATATTGTAGTGGATGTTTTGAGTCAGAAATCAGCAAGTTTGGTTGCACACATTCAAGTTGTTTATACTAATCTGTATGCCGAGTTGAGATTGTTGCGAGTTCAGTTGGCGGTTGGTCAGACGGCAGCGTTGCTTGCGACTTTGACTTTGAGGCCAACATTGATTGACCGTATTATAGAAGCGTAGAAGTCGGATGCCTAATTGGAGAAGATCAGAGATAAAGTAAAAATTGGTCACAGAGTTGACTATCGTGACAGGGATAACGATGAAGTTTTGATGGTTGGAAATAGACTGTGTGTGCCTAATGATGCTAATCTAAATAAGGATATCTTGGAGGAAGCGTATAGCTCAGCATACGCAATGCACCTAGGCAGTACCAAAATGTATCGGGATCTGCGAGAACACTATTGGTGGAATGGAATGAAATGGAAAATTTCTGAAATTGTTGCCACGTGTCTCGTTTGTCAGCAAGTCAAGATCAAGCACCAACGTCCAGGTGGGTTATTACAGCCTCTACCTATTCCATAGTGGAAATGAGAGCAGATCACAATGGATTTCGTTTCGGGTTCACCCCGTTCTCAAAGGGGGCATACTTTCATCTGGGTGGTCGTTGATTGGCTTACTAAATCTGCTAATTTTATGGCCATAAATATGACGTACTCTCTGGATAAGTATGCCCAATTGCATATTGACGAGATTGTTCGATTACATGATGCACCGATTTTCATAATGTCGGATAGAGATCCGGGATTTATTTCGAAGTTTTGGCCAAGTCTCCAAGTTGCCTTAGGTACAAAGCTGAAATTCAATACCGCCTTTCATCCTCAGACTGATGGTCAATCAGAACGTACGATTCAGACATTGAAGGATATGTTAAGGGGTTGTGTTCTGGAATTTCCTGGTAGCTGGGATGATCATTTGATATTGATGGAATTTGCCTACAATAATAGCTACCATTCGGCAATCGAGATGGCATCGTATGAAGTGTTAGATGACAGAAAATGTAGGACTCCAGTCCAACAGACTGAACTGAAGTGGGATAAAGGAAATTACTGATGCCGAGTATAGCCCAAATGATGGTAGACAAAGTGAAGGTGATTTAGGAAAGATTGAAGATTGCCCAGAATCGACAGAAGAGTTATGCTGACAAGCGTAGGCGGGAGTTGGAATTTAAAGTGAGTGATTGTGTATTTTTTGCGTATATCCCCATGGAAGGGCATAATGAGGTTCGAGAGGAAAGGAAAATTAAGTCCGAGATATATCGGGTCATACGAAATTTTAAAATGGGTTGGTGCGACAGCTTATCGACTTACCTTACTGCCAAGATTGTCTAGATTACACGATGTTTTCCACGTGTCGATGTTCAAAAAATATGTATCAGATTCTTCGCATGTGTTGATTTCTCAAGCAATCAAATAGGAAGAAGATTTGACATACATTGAGGAGTTAGTCCAGATCGTAAGTCGTAAAGATCAAGTGTTGTGGACAAAAATGATTTCATTAGTGAAGGTGTTGTGGTGCAGTCATTCAGTAAAGGAGGCGACGTGGGAGCGAGAAGACGAGATGAGAGATAAATATCTGCACTTGTTCGATCAAGGTAACTAAAATTTCGGGATGAAATTTCTTTTAGGAGGGAAGGGTTGTAAGACCCTAACTTTCGCACGAGCATATTCATTAGCTGCATTTTAGAACATTTAGAAAATAACATGGTAGAATGTGTCATTTCTAATTTAAATTAAAAGTTTAGGGGTCAATTAGCAATTTTAGAAATATTTATTTTAAATTTTGGGATTTAGATAATATCCTAAAGGAAATTTAGGGGAGGTTAATGTAATTTGAGAAAAAATTATATATATATAAATATATATACACATATATTCATACGATTATGAGGAAATGAGGATCAACGTGGCAGCATTTGGGGTCAAAGAAACACCACTTCTATCATGCATATATATATATATATATATATGTGTGTGTGTGTGTGTGTGTGTGTGTGTGTGTGTGTGTGTGTGTGTGTGCAACCCACACGTACACATTTTGGGGATAGAGCCTCAAAAGAAAAAGAAAACAGAAAGAGAAAAGGAGAGAGAGAGTTCGGCCGGCGACTACATGGGGAGGGTGTGTGTTCCGATCATCGCTGGAGGGTGTCACTATTCGTCCGGTGGCGTGGGGATGTCGTCGTTCGATGGGTTGTCGAGTTTGGTCCGTCGTGTATGTGCATGTGGGTGTGTGTGTTTTGTTTGTCGATTAGTGTGTCGCCGACGATGATAGGACGTGTATGTGTGTGCGTGTGTGTGCGCGTCAGCGATCGTGTGATTGCACGTGTGTATGGGTAATCGTTGTGTGTGGGTGAATGTGTGTGTGTGTGACGGTTGTGTATGTGTGGGTGTGTTTCGTGATCGTTGCAGTCGCCGGCGTTGTTTTGCTCTTCCTGTGGGAGTGATCATTGTGGGTGAAGTCGTCGGTCCGGTGGGTGTGTGTGATCGTCAACGGTGTGTGTGTGTGTTCTCTGTGTGTGTGTGTGTGTGTGTGTGTTTAATTGCTACGGTGGTGTGGGAGTCGCCGAAGCTGGTGAGGAGAAAGAGAGAGAGACTGCCGGCTGCTGAAACCAGGAAACAGAACAGAAAAATGAGAGTGTTCACCGCGGCGGTGAGACTCAACGAATAGAAAGTAGAAACAGACAAAAGAAGAAAAAGAAAAGAGGAAGGGAAGAAAAAAAAAATAAAGGAAAAAAAAAAATAAAGGAAGGAAATCAAATAAAAATAAAAAATTCGAAAAATCCAATTTCTCAGCCTGCGAACGATTCGGAACAAGTAAAATTTTAATCGGGTATTATTATCGATTAAATTAAATTGTTAAGTATTGAAATCTTCGCAATCGTAATAATAATTCTCGTGATCGTAATAATATTTTTATAATCGATAATCTTAAATATATTGGTATAGTAAATATTAACGTAGCGAAACAGACAAAGTAATAATTTGTCATAATAAAAAATTTGGGGAAATGGGAAATATGAAATTTAGGGCCTGCATTGTATATTAGGTTATTTTAAATAAAATATTAATTTAGGCCTATCGTTATTAGGGTCGCAGGCGCCAGCGTCCCAGTAGTTCCTGACGTCGGTATTTTTGCAGTGCGGGAAACGAGGTGAGTGTACTGTCTTCTATGTAAATTTACAAATTTTATTTTCATATAAATTGTGGAAAGTGTGTTTATTTAAAATGGATGATTTTGTGACGTATTTGGATTAAGTTGGTTTTAAAAGTGGAAAATGATTTTTGGATCAAGTGAGTTTTAAAGGTGGAAAGTGATTTTCGTCCGACTATGCCATAGTTTTGATCCCGTCAGGAGGGCATGTCTCACAGGATGGTTTTGACCTGTTAGGAGGATTAGTCCTACAGGTGGTTGATTATTATGACTTGTTAAGAGGGCATGTTCTGCAGGTGGTTGATGATATTTTGACCTGTTAGGAGGATTAGTCCTACGGGTTGTTGATTATTATGACCTGTCATAAGAATTAGTCATGCAGGTAGTTGATTACATTATGACCTATCGGGAGGGTAGTCCTGCAGGTGGTTGATTATTATGACCTGTCCGGAGGATTAGTCCGACAGGTGGTTTAATGGGCCCGTCAGGAATGCAAATCCTACAGGTGGTACCCCCTACTATTGGGGATAATAAATGACCCTAACACTGATAGTTACTTTAGATAGCACAGTTGTACAGATTACGGTACCGTTGTAACTCCCGATTGTGAGGTAAAAACGATCCTATGGCTAATAGAAGGAGATGTGTGGTGTATTTTATTATACGTTAAGATATTTGGTCTGGTTGGTTTAAAATATTTAGATTGGTGGATTTAAAATATTTGGGTATGATTTATTTAAAATGTTTGGAAAAGTTGACTTAAAATATTTGAGCTGGGGGTTAATTATATTTCTTTATTTCATTAGGGGTAGTGGAACTAGATTTCCAACATAGTATGCGGGTATATTATTATATTTTGAAATGGGGTGTTTAACACTTCTGCTTGTTTTAAATATATTAACCTATTACATTGGTGGCAGTAAGACTGGATTTTCAACCAGGTATGTAAATATAAAATATTATATTTTGAAAGTTGTTATTTGACAATTATACTTGATCCATTAAATATTTTTATTGTGAAGACAATACACCGATAAAAATATTTGGTTTCAGGTACTGCGGCTAGGAGTTGGTCCACTACTGGCACTAGGTAGAGTTCGGAGGTAGTGTCGTGTCGGAGGTGAGCCGGTCGAATGTGAACCGTGGAAGGTTCAGGTACTTTTGTGTTTTTGGTTGTGAATATTTGGGATCGGTATATGCCTAATTTTTTGAAACGGATATTCATATATATACTTGTGGATTTTGTTTTTTTACAATAACGCAAATGTGTGTGTGTGTGTATATATATATATATATATATATGTATGTATGTATGTATAGATATTCGTGGATTGGTCAGGTCGACGTCACGCTCAGCCTTGGGTGACGGGTTCTGGGGTGGGGTGTGACATAAGTCATAAAAATATTTTTGGTTAAGGGTCTAATTGAAAAAAATGGTTTTAACACTTAAAATGATAGGTTTTCGAGTTTTAATTCAATCAACCGACAAAAGAGTCGGTCTACTAATCAAAACAGTAGCTTAAGGAAGTTAAATGGGTAACCTACTAACCAATTCGGTTGACTTCCATTATGGTCCATCAACTAACACAGGTAGGCGGTCAACCAGCAGGGTTAGTAATCAAATTTGATTGTTTTGGTTTTTGGGTCAAATCTCATCGTTTTTAACAATTTTAAATGATTTTTTTAAAGAAATTTGAATGTTTACTTATATATATTTAAATATTGTATATTATTTTTTTTTCTATTTATTTGGTCAATATATTTAATTATTCTCTTAATTAAATTAATAAAACTACTTTCTACCTTTAAGGTTTTTGAATTAAAAACGTTTTGGGGATCAAATCAAGCTGTTCTAAAAATATTTTTAAATGAAACATATTTATTTTGAAATTATATGATATATGGGGCCTTAGAGTTTTATTTAATGACATATCTTTTGAAAACTAGCCGTTACAGGTCAAGTTCTAGGTTTATTAATAGTGAATTGTGGGTTTCATAAAATGTAATCAAGAACATTCAGCTTTTGGATTTTATAAGAGATAATTATACGCTGAATTTTTATGAGAGTTTATATCGAAAAAGTTCTTGATCGAAGCGTTAAAGTTTTGGTCACCGTTTTTTTTGTGTTGGCCACTGAGTTATCGTAATCGTTTTCAAGAAATTCTAGTGAAATCTTTTCAAAGTAATCAATTTACTTTCTTAGATTATTTATTTAATTATTTGGATTAAGTATTTTGATAAAAAAATCATTTTTATATCTAATACTGTGAAAATCTTTTAAAATGATTTTTATTTGAGAAATCTGATTATTTGTTATTTGTGCGTTAAATTGTTTAAATCAAACTTGTGCTTCACAATAGAATCTATCACGTAGTATTTTGAAACATTAATTGAGCATAACTGTATTGAGGTGATAGAAAATCCATGTGGGAAGAAACTTGTGATTTTTTGTATTTGTGAACTTGAGTTGATTAGACATATTTGGGACGGTGTCTAATCTGGGTAGTTAGATTTTAATCTTTAGTCTAAAAAAAAAATTAGGGTTTGATCTTTAGTCGAAAAAAAGGATTAGAGTTTAATCTTTAGCCTGCGAAAAAAATTAGGTTAATCTTTAACCTTTCAAAAAATTAGATTTTGATTCTTCATATAATAGAATTAGAGTGAGAAACGTTTTTTCCTAAATTTGTGAAAATGATAAGTGTAATAGTATGAGAGTGTGATAAGTTGATTTTGAGCTTGTGAAAAGAATTAAGGTTGTAAAGGTTAATTTTGAGTCTGTGAAAAAAATTAGGGTTGTAAAGATTAATTTTGAGCCTGTGAAAAGAATCAGAGTTATAAAGGTTGATTCTAAGTCTACGAAAAGAATTAGAATTGTAAGGGTTTAACTCCTACCTGGAAAAGGAATCAAATGGTTAATGGATTGTGAAATCTATATGGAGCTCGGGGGACTGGACGTAGGTAAGAATGTCTTGCTGAACCATGATAAATCTTTGTATGTTGGATTGTTACTTTTCTGTTTGTTTGGGTATGGACTTAGATGAATTTATTTTCGATTCTTAACAAGATAATCATCAATTAGGAAAATTGATATCTTGAGAGTAAGTTGTCAAACCATGATAAATTTTTGTGTGTTACATTGTTACTTTTCTGTTTGTTTGGGTGTGTACTTAGATAAATATATTTTCGCTGCTTAACAAGATAATCATTAATTAGAAAAATTGATATCTTGGATTTGAATTTATTATTTAAATTTTTATCACTATCCAATTCACCCCACTCTTGAATAAATCTTTGGGCCAACATACTCCATTGATAGGTGGAATGCACATTTCAGGACTTAAAGGGCAAATAGAAATCCAACTGTGATTCACACAATCAGTGTTAGGCGTTCCCTCTCCCTAGAAAGAGAAGGGAAGTGACCCTTAACTGGTGACTGACATTAAGGGCACGTTTGGTAACCGTTCCCATCCAAAAAATTGTCATCCCATTCCCAGATTTTTGGGATTTCTATTTGGGCATAGTGTTTGGTAAATTTGTTTCCGTTCTCATTTCTATCTCAAAACCAAGAATAATTCCTAGTTTTTCTTAAGAAGTAAGAAACAACAAAAAAAAAAAAAAAAAATTGTTTCTCATAATTCCTATCCCATTCCCAACCAAAAAAGGCACGACTTCGTTCTATCATCTTCATCACCTCCATCACCTTCGTCCTCCACAATCATCCTCCATCACGTTCATCGTCTTCGTCTGTTTCTTTTCCATCAGCCATCGCCTGCGTCGTCTTCGTCGGCTCCTTCTCCATCGTCTTCGTTTACTTCTTCTTCAACTGTGTTCTTCGCGTTGTCTGTCCTCTTCTGGTTTGTCGTCCTCTTTCGTCCTTCTTCTTCTTTTTCAACTATGTTTGTCGCCATCGTCTTCGCCTCATTGCCTTCCTCATCTTTGTCGTATGCTAGGTTTCGATTTCGAAATCGAAATAGGAATTTCGATTTCGAAATCGAAATCAAAACCCTATTTCGATTTCGATTGGGATTTAGGGTTCGATTTTGATTGGGGTTTAGGATTTCGATTTCAATTGTGATTTAGGATTTGATTACTTGATGATTTCTTAATTGTGATTTAGGGCTTGATTGCTTGATGATTTTTTTATTGTAGTTTATGATTCGTTCTTGATTTCTTAGATATCGTTTCCAAACGTGATTCTGTTCCCAAGAAGGAAATAGAATTCTCATCCTATCTCATCCCATCCCATCCCATTCTCATTCCACTGTATAGAATAGGCACAAAACAGTTACCAAACGGGCCATTAATGATTCACATCAATTGGCAAGATGTTACTCTTATCCCTTAAACGAAGGCATAGGTTAATAAATCGACACTTACTCATAGCCAATGTTTCATATAAATACTCATTGTCCCCTTCATAACTTCTATCGCCTTTCACTTTCTTTCTTATCCGTGAATATTACTCTTTTTTCTATACTAAGCAAAACCTTGTTGAAACTCAGCCCGAGTGACACTCGAGTGGCCTACCACACCTTTATGGAAAAAAAATGCCAAGACAAAGGAGGCTTATGATATCCTCCACCCTGGGATTCAGACTGTTGAGGACTTGATGGCCATTAATGGACTCAAGGCGTCGATAATAGTGATAGACGACCAATATCCTCGTGTGATGTTGAAGAAAATTGAGGTGGACGAGGAGCTAGACCAGATTCGGTCAAAGGATTTTACGAAGAAAAAGAAACTCCTAGGAGACATAACTGAGCTGAAGGATAACAACAATAGCCTCCTCGATCATGTTCGAAGTCTCACTCGCCAGGTGGGGCATTGGGAGGCTCAGGACGCCGACACATCACTTTTGAGGACCCAAATTTCCCATCTTGAGAAAGCAATAGAAGAGCTCCAGGGGTAGTCATCAAGGACCTGGCGACTCTCCCTTCATTATTTCTTCATCTCTTGGTAAGATGCAATTAGTTTTAATGTTATTTTTAGGGATAATTGGTAAGATGCAATCTATTAAATTACCCTCACAACTTTCTAATTGAACCAATTAATTCTCAAATTCTCAATTATCATTACAAAATAATCTCAATTTCAAATCTGAACAAACTGGAATAAAGGCAATGCCCTCAATTTCTCAAGATTGCGATCTATAATTACAGAACCTAATATTTGACAAAATCCAAGTCTCAATTTTGGTTGGATTTAAAATTTTGCTGAACGATTCTAATTTTCAAAATATAAATGAAACTAATTGGTAGATTATAATCCATATATAGTGCTTATTCATGTTGTGCGGAAGCGTGTTGGGTGGACCCAACACAGAACAACTATTAAGGAGATGAAATGAAAACACACACACACTCGCAAACAATAACACAAGATTTAAAAAGGTTCGGCAATTTCGCCTACTCCTCGGGAGCAACAATGGAACATCTTTATTTGACGATGGAATACAAATAAAAAATTCAAATCGAGGCCTTAAAACAACTTAAGACACTTGAGCAAAAATTCACTCAACTGTGGCTATTGAGGAATTGATCTCTCACTCTCACTACTTCAATTTGAGATTGCTCTCTCCAATTTGAGGGATACATCCTCCCTCCAATTTGAGGGATACACCATCTTCCATTTGTGAGATATTCACCTCACTCCAATTTATGGGATATACCCACTACAAATGAGAGATGCTCCAGCTCTCTTCCAATGGGTGGGAGATGAGAGATACTTCAACTTCAAACCTTATGCCATTTTATAGGCAAGGGATAAGAGGAAGAAAAATAGGATTTTTCTTCATCTTCTTCAAAAAAGACCGGCTCCAATTTTTCTCAAAAACCGTGTGCTGAATTCATTTATTCCATCTTCAAACTTGGCTGCCTGCTGTATTGGACTAATGACTTTCTTTTTTCTTCCTTCAAAAATGGGCGCCTGCTATGGGAGCTTCAACAAGGGCTGCCACTAATAATTTTTTTGTTGCCAAGGATGGCAACCGAAGAGTTTCTTCTCTCAAACAAAAAACCATGTGAGCCATACACAATTGTCAAATAAACAATTGCCACCCAAGCTAAAAATGGCCCACCAAAGTTGAAAAAAATGAGCCAACAACCAATAATCTCCACCTTGGCGAGATTTTCAAATGCCACCATCATCTCAATATTAGTATGAATTCTCATACTATACATCCAATAGGCCCAATAGCTGCTCCTCCAAAATCATACTTACGTATGAACAATATTGGCCAAGTTTTACAATTCTGAAACTTGACACTTCCAACGACTTTCGTCAACATATCTGCAAGGTTATCGACTATCCCAATCTTCGTAAGAAGAATAACACCTGCATCCCAATTTCAAACAAAGTGGAATCGAACATCAAAATGCTTGGACAAGCATGAATAACTTGGTTCTTTGCTAGATGTATTGCGCTTTGACTGTCGCAATATATCTCCACCTATTCCCAAAGAAGACCCAATTCCAAAATCAGTCCATGAATCCAAATGGCTTCTATCATGGCTTCTTTATTAGCCATGTAATCAGCCTCCATAGTAGACAAAGCGACAGTGGACTGCAAAGTAGACCTCTAACTGACTTGATCACTAGCCACGGTAAATTAATATCCAATAGTAGACCGTCGATTATCCAAATCATCAACATAATTCGAATCCACATATCCAATGAGAAATCTTTTGACTTGATTTCTTTCAAATTTCAAAACCACAATTTTCTTGGCTTCGCTAAGATTCTTCATTTCCAATTTCTTTCGAAATTGGACTTTCAACTTCTCAATCTCCACCGGGTACCTTTGCAACTTGCACACTATTTGATCTTTGCCAGCAGCTTTGAAACCATCAGGTTGTGACATATACATTTTCTCATCCAAATCTCCATGTAGAAAAACAGTTTTCACATCAAACTGCGCCAACTCCAAGTTAAATTGTGCGACCAAGGCCAATCCAATTTTGCCTTGAATCTCACATTGTTTTTCCCATTAGATTCTTCCTTCTTTGCATATACCCATTTACACCCAATTGTCGTTTTTCCCTTTTGGTAACTCTACGAGTTCCCAAGTCAAATTCTTATGGAAAGAATCCAATTCTTCATTCATAATCTTATTCCATTCCACACTTTCAGAACTTTGCACAGCTTCTTTGTAGGTGGTTGGAATATCTTCATTAACAATTGGTAGGGTATAAGAAACCATATCCGGAAACTTGGCTGGTCTCCGAATTGTACTTTTCGTTTTGCTAGTTGCCATCGATTCTTCAATTTATGGAGGCCTTTGAGGAGAAGGCTCCATCTCAATTTCATCTTTTGTATCCCTGCCATATTCATCATTTGAAGAAGTGTCTTATGCTGGACTTTGAATCTCTACTGCTGCACTAGACTGCCTCCTCTTCATTGGACATTTTCTTCACAAATTTACTTTCATCGAAAGTAACATCCCTGCTCAGGATCATTTTCTTCAATACAGGACACCATAATCTGAACCCTTTTACTCCACTACTGAAGTCCAAAAATATGGCTTCCTTTGCCCTTGGTTCAAATTTGCTATCTTCGGTCACGTGAAAGAAAGCTGAGCAACCGAAGATACGCAAAGAATCATAATCTGATACAGGCAATCCTAACAACACTTCAATATGAGTTTTTCCATCAATTGCAGCAGAAAGGTAGACGGTTAATTTGATTATATGCATAAGTAACCGCTTCTGTCAGAAAAACTCTTCGTCAAACCGAAATTGGATAGTATGCACGTTACTTTTTCAAGTAAAGTCTGATTTATAAGTTCTGCTACACCATTCTGTTGTGGAGTTTTTTTCATAGAAAAATGCCTCCCTATTCCTTCTTGCTTGCACAAGGAAAAACATGGATCGGACGTATATCCGCCGCCGTTATCCGATCTCAACACCTTAATCTTCCATCCGGTTTGATTCTCCACCATTTTCGTCCAATACAAGAAGATCTCCAAGACTTGATACTTGTGTTTTATAGTATACTTCCAGAGTCTTCTTGAGATGTCATCTCCAAATGTAACAAACCAGTGTCTTCTACTCCAAATGCAGTCTTCGTTAGACCCCAAACATCAACATGCACATAATCTAGGGTCCCTTTTGTTTTGTGGATGGTCATGCCAAATTTATCTCTGGTTTTCTTATCCAACACATAGTGCTTACAGAAGTCCATCTTACAAGTTTTGGCACCCTTCAAAAGACCCTGCTTCACTAAGCCTTCCAAGGCATTCTCTCCAACATGCCCAAGCTTCATTTGCCAAAACTTGGTTGTATCAATAGCAGTTTCTATGGTAGCAGCTCCACCGACAATGGTCTTTCCTTGTAAGAAACAAATTGTTCCTTCATAGGCCTTTCATGACAACCATAGCACCTCGTGCGACTTTCAACGTTCTGGCTTCCATGGTGACTTTGAAATCTTTGATTCCAAAACACCCAAAAAAAGGTTCTTTTTCAAATTTGATACATACCAAAATGTTGGTCACGTCCCTCGTGGTTCCGTCGTGCAACTTCAATCGAATCATGCCAACTCCTTTATTTTTCACATACATGATCATTTCCCATAAGAACTGTTCCACCACTAGCGAAATCCAAACTGGTGAAACAATTCCTATCAGGACACATATGATAGGAGCACACGGAGTGAAGAACCCACTCGCCTGAGCCAACTCCAACTGTAGTAGCCAGAGCAAAAATTTGAATCACCATCTTCAATTTGGGCCACGTTTGCATTTGTATTACCCCTGTTTTTCAGCTTGGGAAAATACTTCTTCCAGTAGCCCTTCCCACGACAAAAAGCACATTCATCATTCGCCAGAATCTTTCTGTCATTTGTTGAAACTCCTTTTGACTTGGAACGAGAGTTGTTTCCACCTTTGTTGTGCTTTTTGTTTTTCATAAAATCTGATTTTCCAGAGTTATATCTAATCCCTGTTGAACAAGAAAATCCATCGTTTCAAATTGCCACATGCCAAATTTTTTCAAATTTTTCAATATCAAATTTGTCGTTTGATATCGACGTTTTTGTTTGTGAACTGGAAGAGGTTGATGGCGATTCAATCTCTTCCGTTTCTTATTTGATCTTCGCCATAATCTAAGCTCTCAATCGGAGCTCTGATACCACTTGTTGTGCGGAAGCGTCTTGGGTGGACCCTACACAGAACAACTATTAAGAAGATGAAATGAAAAAACACACACACACTCACAAACAATAACACAAGATTTAACGAGGTTCGGCAATTTCGCCTACGCCTCGAGAGTAACAATGCAACATCTTTATTTGATGATGGAATACAAATAAAGAATACAAATCAAGGTCTTAAAACAACTTAAGACACTTGAGTAAAAATTCACTCAACTGTGGTTATTGAGGAATTGATCTCTCACTCTCACTACTTTAATTTGAGATTGCTCTCTCCAATTTGAGGGATACACCATCCCTCCAATTTGAAGGATACACCCTCTTCCATTTGTGAGATATTCACCTCACTCCAATTTGTGGGATATACCCACTACAAATGAGAGATGCTCCAACTCTCTTCCAATGGGTGGGAGATGAGAGATACTTCAACTTCAAACCTTATGCCATTTTATAGGCAAGGGATCATCTTCTTCAAAAAAGGCCGGCAGCAATTTTTCTCAAAAACCATGTGCTGAATTCATTTATTCCATCTTCAAACTTGGTTGCCTGTTGTATTGGACTGATGACTTTCTTCTTTCTTCCTTAAAAAATGGGTGCCTACTATGGGAGCTTCAACAAGGGCTGTCACCAACCATATTTTTGTTGTCAAGGATGACAACCAAAGAGTTTCTTCTCTCAAACAAAAAACCATGTGAGTCATACACAATTATCAAATAAACAATTGCTACTCAAGCTGAAAATGGCCCACCAAAGTTGAAAAAAATGAGCCAACAACCAACAATTCAAATTTCAAATTCACAAGCTACCATAATAATAGCATTTCATGAACAAGTTTGCTTGGAGAATTAAATAGGGATTACAGATCGATTTTTAGTAAACAAGTCTGAGATTGAAGATGTACTTGAAAATACGATAATAGAAACTAGAAATGCATTCTTTTATGAGGATATATTTTCTTGTAAGATTCTTTGAGAGTTTGGTTCTTCAAAAAGAACATTTGATACTGTGATTGGTGAAGTCCAAAATGAAATATCTTTGGAGGATAATAAACCTAGAAGTAGTAAGAGGGCTAAGACAACAAATTCATTTGATCTTGACTTTCTTACCTATATGGTAGAAGGTGATCCTAAGAGTTTTAAGGAGGCGATGTCAACTCCTGAAGTACCATTTTGGAAAAAAGCTGTAAACAATTAAATGGAATTCATCTTGCAAAACCATACATGGGAACTAGTGGATCTTCCATAAAGTTTCAAACTCCTTGGGTGTAAATGGATCTTCAAAAAGAAGATGAAAGCAGATTGATCAATTGATAAGTATAAAGCTAGACTTACAACTAAAGGTTACAAGCAAAGAGAATGTGTTGATTACTTTGACACGTACTCACCGGTTACTAGAATAACATCCATTAGAATGTTGATAGGCATAGCAGTTATACATAATCTTGAAATACATCAAATAGATGTTAAGACAACTTTCCTAAATAGTGAACTAGACGAAGAAATCTACATGAAACAATTTGAAGGGTTTGTTGTTTTTGGAAAAGAGAACAGAGTTTGTAGATTTATTAAGTTTTTATATGGACTTAAACAAGCATCAAAACAGTGGCATAAGAAATTTGACAAAGTTATGGTGTCAAATAGATTTAAAATCAATGAATGTGACAAATGTGTCTACATTAAATATAATGAATCCAGATATGTCATTATATGCCTTTATGTAGATGACATACTAATTATTGATAGCAACAATGACATTATTAAGTCTAACAAATGAATGTTAACCAGTAAGTTCGATATAAAAGATTTAAGTATTGCTGATGTAATTCTAAGAATTAAAATTTATAGATCTACTGAAGGACAAGGAATCAATTAATTGTAGCAATCTCATTATATTGACAAGATGCTTGAGAAATTCAACAAGTATGATACTAGCCTAGCCAAAACATCTATTGACGTGAATTGTCATCTGACTAAGAATACTGGTGAAAGTATCTCTTAGTTAGAGTATGCTCGAATAATAGGTAGTCTAATGTACTTAATGAATTGTATTAGACTTGATATTGCCTACACGGTGAGCAGATTGAGTAGATATACTAACAACCCAGGATATGTGCATTGGAATGCGATAGTTAGGGTTCTTAGATATTTAAGGTATACCCTAAACTATGGATTGTGTTACACCAAATATCCATCCGTATTTGAAGATTACAGTGATGCTAATTGGATAACGGATTGTAAAGATACTAAATCTACAAGTGGGTACATCTTTATACTTGGAGGAGGAACTGCCTCATGGAAATCCTCCAAACAGACGTGTATTGCAAGGTCTACAATGCAATTTGAGTGTATTGCTTTAGATAAAGAAAATGAAGAAGCAGAATGGCTTCGTCAATTTTTAGAAGATATTTCAATGTGGACGAAACCTGTGCCAGCTATTTGTATACATTGTGATAACCAATTGCAATTAGTAGGATACATAATAGTATGTATAACGGTAAGTCTTGACACATACGATGTAGACATAATATCGTTAGACAGTTACTCTCAAATGTAGTTATCACAATTAACTACGTAAAGACAAAAGATAACATTGTGGATCCACTAACCAAAAGGTAAACTAAAGAGAGAGTATACTGCTCATCGAGGGGAATGTGTTTAAATCCTACAATTAAATAGTCACCTTAATGGAAACCCAACCTAATAGACTGGAGATCCCAAGATCTAGCTTCAAAGGGATAACCTAATTATGTGTGGATTACGTAATAACCAAGAGACTCTACCCATTCCTATAGTGAACCAGTGATAAATATAAGTATCAAGGATAAACTTTGCTTTTAATGATTCCTACAGCTTGAAAAATTCAAGTAGGGTATACGGGATACCCTTGATAGGTTAATCCTAGATGAGTGAAGAACAAGGTCTGTTTTATGAGAATGAGAAAACTAAATTCTCTAAAGCATTCATTGAAACACCAGGATGTTCAAGGCTAAAATGAACACAACTAGAGAATTGACTGTGTCAGGAAGTATCTGTGTGAATTCTATTGTCTTGGTTTACACAAACGGCTGAGCAGTTTAAGACATTGCTTTCAATGGTTAGCCAAGTAAATTCGATAGTCTTTTACTAGAGAAAGTTCAAGACCAAAAGCTACCTATCTCGATGCAGTTACTTTCTATTTGAACTCTCTATAGTATGTCAACATTGCATATGCACGTGTATTCAGTCAATTAGAATTTTTGGTTACTTTAATTGATTAATTAAAATGAGATCCATTAATTAAATTAATCAGGTTATTATTCCGTTGAGTTTTTCATCATTTGAGGATTGACGTAATATATTTATATATAAAAAATAATTAAATTTTGAATAAAATTTTAATTTTCAACGGAACCCATTTGAGATTGATTGAAGATATAATAGGTGAGTTATCCCACATTGCTTGGGAATGAAGAATTTGAGTTGTAAGTTGTAATTATCCCACATTGGTTGTGGAGGAAAAACTCAAGCTTGTATCAACTTATAAGTTAAGAATAAAGGCAGACCGCTAACCTTCAGTATTCAAACTCGAATCAGGTTGGGTCAGGTCAATTCGATCCATATTTGGATGGGGTTTGGGCCGGATCCGGGGCAGGCCGGATCTTCACCCGCCAGAATAATTTAAACTTTAATTAAGTGACAGTTAAGCAATTAATTAATTGCTTAACAGTTAATTTTGAATTAGCACAAATGGACAGACATTGAGGTATATTAGGTGACGGTTCACATTAACATTCAAGCAAACAGATGCCTTTCCAAAGTTGCATCCATTCAATAGTGGCTTTTGATCTTTTATAAATAGGAGACTTTACATTCATTTCATTTAGTCTATTTCACAACATTATCACTTCATATCACCACCAAAGCACAAAACATTTAGAATTTTGTGAGAGTTCAAGCACAAGTCTAGTTCGCCGAAGTTTTTGATTTCAAGTGCTTGTATAAAAAATTTGAAGATTGTTGTATCCTGAGATGCAGACGTCCATTCAACCATTAGCACCAATGTGGGGGCGTGAATTTGCTTTAAGGGCATAGAGTTAAACTCTAACCTTGATCTACTTCAATTCTATTCGTTGTTATTTAAAGTTTAAAACAGTTGCATAAACGTTAATACTTTCTATCATGCTATTCCTTATATTTCTATTACGTAAACATTTACTTAAATTTAAAATTTATTGGAACATGTTTATTTATTTTCCATTTTCATTGCATATATATATATATATATATATATATATTATATTTTATCTTTATTTATTTTTTTAACATTCACTAAGTTTTATGTTTTCATTGAAGTCTAATTCCAATGTGTATTATATATTGATATCTTTTTATGTATAGGTAAGATTTTTTTTTTTTTTAATTAATTTCGAAACAGGTTAATTTTTTTTATTTTTTTTTTCATTTTTTTTAATGAACAATAAATTTAAAATTTTACTTACAATAATTTTTTCACGCATCGCAATAATTTTTTAGAAATTCAAAATTATTATAAACAAAATCCAAAATCAAAGTTATTATAATTTTTTTCATGAAAAAATTACACTATTTTTTTCTATTACACTAACTTTGATTTCGTGGACTGTTAATCAATTTTTTTTTTTTGGGTGGGATGGTGGGGGTGGGGTTGGGGGTTACAAGTGATTTGTTTCATCTATATTGTTTTTTATAAATAAAACAAATAATCATGGTGGAAGGGAAAAGCCTATCTACGGAAGGTTAAGAACCACTCTGTAGTTTGTAGTGGCCCTCTTTCTACTTCACAAACAGTTTTTTGAAAGCATCACTACCCTTTTTCAGATCAAATTGCATTATCTCTACAATGATCTAACCTAAAACGAATATAAACTCAGCAAATTCTCCAGATCATTATTATATATTTAACATCACATGTATATATGCATTTGAAAAAAAGAAAAGAAAAGAAGAGAAGAGATAATTAAAGCGATGATAGATGAGAGAGAGAAGAGGGTTTCAGTCTCACCGAGAGAAGTGACTTCAGCACACAATTGTTGAAGAAGAAGCTCAAGCATGCAGCAGCAGGTTAATTAAACCACACACTACACCTCCATCTTCTTCTATTATTTATTGCATTTCCTAGAGACTGTGGTTTGTCAACCCCAAGCTAAGAAGCACGGACACGGACACGCGACACGGACACGACACGGATACAGTGACACAATAATTTTTCAAAAACCTCAACACGGACACGGCAATAAAAAATATATAATTATATATATATATATATATATATATTAGTTTAATTAACGAAATATATATTATCATTAAGTAAATTGATTTAAAAAATATTAAGATAATTATAATTATATATCAAAAATAAAAAAAGAAAAACAAAAAATATCATTTAGTTTTTTTTATTATTAACCTAGAGATGGAAGTTATAGTATAATAAGTTATAATTTATAAATAAAATAATGCTATAATTTATAATTTAAAAAATATTATTAAAAAAAAAAAAAAACAGAAAAAATTTATATAAAAAAAAAAAAAAGAGAGAAAAATTCAGATTAAAAAACAAAAACAAATAATAGAATAAAAAAAAAAAAAAAAAAAAGATAGATTCAAAAAGATATTGGGTAATGGGCATTAGCTGTAACTTCTTTTTTTTTTTTTTTTTTTTTAAATTTATTATTATTATTATTTGAACAAGTCATTAGCTGTATTCCACTAAGTCAAAAAACATATTCCCTATCTCGATGTACTCCTGCATCAAACGACTTCCCTGTTTTTTTTTTTTTTTTACCGACACCGTCATCCAAGGAGAAGCATTCGTTGGAGCCGTCGCCGTCGTCCACCCTCGTCATCGTCGCCGTCGTTGTCCACCCTCGTCATCGTCTCCATCGTCGTCCAACCTCGTCATCGTTGCTGTCGTCGTCCACGCTCGAGGTCTTGCCGTCATCGTCCATGCTCAAGGTCGTCGCCATCGTCATCCATTTCGAGGTCGTCGCCGTCATCATCCACGTTTTATCATAGTTGACAACGAGGCCCGATCGAAATCTGCGTAGCAATCCCTCAATGCATGCTCGGTGAGTTCTCCATCCCGTTAGGTGTGGTAGATCGGAGGGTATCATCTCACCACTTGACCGACACGTTTACCTTCGCGTGTCCGACACAGTTACTTCGCGTGTCCGCGCCATGTCGGAATTAATAAAAATAAATAAAAAATTCCGACACGTGTCAGACACCGACACTTGGCCTCCGGTAGAGTGTCTGTGCTTCCCAGACCCCAAGTCTTCGTGTCCCGGTCTCCCTCTTTCTTTTTCTCTTTAGTACAAAAACTCGCTTTCTTTCTCCATACTCTCTCTCTCTCTCTCTCTCTCTCGGAACATAATGAATTTTTTCATATTTAATTAAAAAATAAAAAATAATAATAAGTGTCAAAGTTTTCCTCATTTTCCTTTATCCCACATTGTTTGGGAGAAGGGGTCTAGAGGAGTATAATAGGGAATAAGTGGGATACTTGGGGTGTGCCCTAAGGGATACCCACATTTTGTGGAGGGGAGAGAAGTTACGTCCCTATTGGTTTACCACACGCACGCACCGCTGGTCAGGCTGTGCGTGAGGTGAGGTGGCACACACACACACACACACATATATATATATATATACATATATATATATATATATACATATTTTAGACAAAATTTATTTAATAAAATATTAATTTTATTTTATAAATTAGATTTTCGAACGATCCATTATGATTTTTGAACTGTTTCCAAACTTTACGTTTTTCGAACCATTTTCCAACGTTACAAATTTTGAACCGTTTTCAACGTTCTGATTTGGTTCTTCTTGCCTATAAATACAAACATTTGCATCTGTTTTGAAATACACAAAAAAAAATAAAAAAAAATAAAATCAAAAACTGCACAGTTCTTTCGAAAAATCATAAACTGCACAGTTCTTTTTCGATCAGTTTGCTTTTCGATCAGTTTTTGCTTTCCGACGATTAGTCTGTACCGATTCATTCGATCAGAGTGTTCGTATTTTTATTTCGGTTTCCAAACAGTGTTCCGAGCAATCTGTTCGCATTCCGAACAGTGTGTGGATGTTCAGTTTTCAGGGTTTTTACTGTGTAGAGAAGGTCTTAAACAGAGGTGATTTCTGAGCTGTTTTATCCTGGGGACGACGAGGCTGTGATACTGCTTGCACATACTTGGGTAGAGTCATGAAACGTCTTAAATAGAGCGATCTGGTCCGCGACTAAATCCAAGCAATTTCGGTAAATTTGTTCCTTTCTAGTTTCTGCAGCAACACTCTCTCTCTCTCTTATAATTAGGGATGAGAATTGAACTCGAACCATTGGATATTTGAACTAAACCAAACTGAATGCTTCAGTTTTGAAACTCGATAAATAATTTTGATTACGATTTTAGTTTCATAATTAAAAATCGAATCAATTTTGATTTTGGTTTCGCACCACTGATGTTTGATTTGTATCTCAATATATTTTCTAATATTTAATTTTTTAGAATTTACCCTTGAAATTTGATTTACTTTTAATTAATTCAAGCGACATGTTCCGATTTTAAAGCTATAGTTAAATAATTAAAATTAATAAATGAAAAGCATACTGTCATCAAAATGCAAGTCATGCCTTCTCCGAGGTCGAATGAAATGATGAATGATTGGAGGAGACAAGTAGAGTCAAGAGTCAAGACTTAAAGACTAAGAAAGAGTTCTACAAGAAAAGAAATAGTGACAAAAGAATAAGATAGGGGGTACGGGGACAACTAGTGGGGTCAATTAAGTTTTAATTTTAATTTTTATTTATAGTACTAGCCAAAAAAAACATAAATAAATATTATTTAATATTATTTTTTTAATTTAAATTCTGTTGGATTTATTATTACTAAGGGCATGTTTAATAATCACTTAAATTTTAAGTGGTAAAAATTTTAAGCGTAGAAATTATATGTATTGAATTTATTAAATATTTAATTTTTTAATACTTTTAACTTCAAAAAAATTATCTTTGTACAAATTTTTGTTTCTAAAAAATAATTGTACACGTTTATTTTTCTAAAATGTTCTCTCTATTTTTATTTCAATTTAGTATTTTTTTTTTCCATCTATAACTGTTTGTATTTAACTCTTCTTTGTAAGATTTTACAGTAAAAGTATAAAAATTAGATATTTTATATTATTCTTTAATTTAATTTTTATCAATTTAATATTTCAATATTATTACTATATTTATTGTGAAAATATTATTTCTATATTTTCTGTAAATTTAATGATTATAATTTATATATATTATGTTTTGTATTTTATACTATCTAATTTCTAAAAATCTAACGTTTCGTATTATCATTATATTTAATGAGCATATATTATTTCTATAATTTTCATGAAATTAATGTCCATAATTTTTGTATATTTATTTTTTTATATTATTTTTAAAATTTAATTTTTGTAAATTTAAGGGTTTTTTTTTTTATTACTAAATTTAATGTCCTTATATTATTTATATAATTTCCGTAACTTAAAGTCCATAATTTCCATATATTATATTTTTTCTTTCATACTATTTTTTTAATTAAATTTTTATAAATTCAATATTTCGGTATTATTAATAAATTTAACGTTATATTACAACAACAACAATTAAGCATTTATCCCACTTAAGTAGGGTCGGCTACATGAATCCGTTTAAGGATCATCCCCTCAATCTGGTTCAATGTCATCAAATCAGTTCTAACGGTCTTATCTTAAGTCTTCTTAGTCCTACCTCTCCCTTTAGTATCCCCCCACTTGAACTAAATCGTATTTTTTCACTGGGCTTCTATGGGTCTTCTGTGCACATGTCCAAACCACCGTAGATGATTTTCTCCCATCTTCTATTCGATGGGTGTTATTCTTAAATTCTTTCTAATAGTTTCATTCTTAATTTTATTCATTCTCATCTTCTAACTTATCCACAGTAACATTCTCATTTCTGTTACACTAATTTTTTGAACATGCTTTATTTTTACTACCCAACATTCTGAACTATATAAAAGTGCCAGTCTTATTGAAAATTTGTAGAATTTTTCTTTGAGTTTTAATGGTATGCTACGATCGCATATCACTCCAACTGCGCTTCTCCACTTCAACCATCTTACCTTAATTCTATGAGTAATACTTCATCGATTTCGCCATTACTCTAAATCATTGAACCTAAATATCTAAAATGATCAATCTTTGGAACCTCCTCATCTCTAATTTTGACCGCATCATCATCTCTTCAAGCATTACTAAAATTATAATGCATGTATTCTGTCTTATTTCTACTAACTTTTAAGCCTTTAAACTCTAAGGTTTCTCTCTATCTTTCTAATTTAGTATTAAGACCTATTCTATTTTCGTCAATTAGTACTATGTCATTCGCAAATAACATACTCCAAGGTACTCCATCTTCGATATGTTTTGCTAGCTCATCCATCACTAGAACGAAGAGGTAATGACTTAAAGATGATCATTGATGTAAGCCTATATTAATAGGAAATGCACAAATATCGCATTCTCTTATTCGAACACTATTGATTATACATTCATATATATTCTTAATTACCTCAATATATATGTTGGATACATGTTTCTTTTCTACCACCCACCACAAAACTTCTCTAGGTACCCAATCATAAGCCTTCTGCAGGTCCACAAATACTATATGTAAATATTTATTCTTCTCTTTATATTTTTTTATTAATCTCCTGAGTAAATAAATAGTTCAATGGTTAATCGGCTGGGCATAAATCCAAATTGGTTATCTTCTATACTCTTTCATACTATATTTTTTTTAATTTAATTTCTATAAATTTAATATTTTAGTATTATTACTACATTTAATGTCCATATATTATCTCTATAATTTTCATAAATTTAATAATTTAGTATTATTACTAAATTTAATGTCCATATATTATTTTCATAAATTTAATATTTCAGTATTATTACTAAATTTAATTTTCATATATTAGTTCTATAACTTTTATAAATTTAATGTTTATAATTTCTTTATATAATATATTTAGATTTAAATTATTTCTTTAATTTAATTTCTATGAATTTAATGTTTTAATACTATTACTAAATTTAATGTTCCTAATTTCTATATATTATATTTCTCTTTATATTATTTTTTTAATTTATTTTTTATAAATTTATTTCTTTATTGTTATTAATAAATTTAATATATTATTTTTATAATTTTGGTAAATTTAATGTCTATAATTTGAGTATATTAAATATTTTTTTAATACTGTTATTTAATTTAATTTTTATAAATTTAATATTTTAGTAAGTACTAAATTAATTTATATTTTAGTAAGTACTAAATTTAATATCCTATATATTATTTCTAAAACTTTCATAAATTTAATGTCCTTATTTTATGTATAATATGTTTCTTCTTTTAAATTATTTCTTCAATTTAATTTTTATAAATTTAATGTTTTATTAATATTACAAAATTTAACATCCATACATTATTTTGATATTTTTTATAAATTTAATGTTCATAATTTTCGTATATTATATTTTCTCTTTCATATTACTTTTACAATTTAATTTTCGTAAATTTAATGCCCGTAATTTCTATATATTATTCTTTTATATTATTTCTTTAATTTAATTTTTTGCAAATTCAATATTTTAATATTATTACTAAATTTAATGTCGGTATATTATTTTTATAGATTTATATATATAGAAAAAACATATTCTCTATCCTTAATTATACAAAAAATATATGATCTTTCCTAAGTTAAGTATAAGATATATAAGGTAAAATATAAATATAGAGTTTATATTTAAGTTAATTTTGTAGATCAATCTAAACTGTTCTTTATGTGAAAGATAAAGAACGACTGAGATTTATCTAGAAAATTTATGTTTGTCCTGTTTTATTATATAGATTTAAAAATAAAAATAAAACAAAATTAGAAATGACAATGTAAGGTCGACTTGTAAATAGTTTGAAGTAAAATTGATCCAATTCAAACATAATCAAAGAATCTTATTAGGTTAGGTCTAAGCTAAGTATGTTCGATTAATTAAATCAAAATTATTTCACTACCATAAATATTCTTATTTTAGTTAGACTAATTAAAAAAAAAAAAAAAAGGTGTATAAGGTAAATCTATACATATTTTGTACTCGACTTCAATTGAACTTAGATAAGATCATTGATTTATGTCAGTTCAGGTGTAACAATACCTTAAAAGTTAATGCATTTATGTGATCACTTTAAATTGCGTCACGAGTTTATTTATTTGCAACAAACATAATATACTATAATAAAATTCAAAACTATTAAACATTAATCACTAGTACAGTTGTGTTTTGACATAACATGGTTATAATTTAGAGTTATAAAGTTGCAACAATCTATGACTAATGTTACAAAAAAATATAGTTCATGTTTCAATTTAAAGTGATCATATAAAAGTGTAAACTTTTAAGACATTGTTACAAGTACTCATGATAACTGATGTTAGAAGAAATTAACAGTTATACCTTTTTGGGACTACTATAAATTGAAAGCAGCGACTTCATAAGCACTATAGGCCCATGATATCATTCGATTTTCAATATAATACATGCACTGGACTTTTTGTAACAACCTGATTTTTCAGGGTCATTACTCGTTTTCTTCTAAAGAGAATTAAACTAAAAAGCTACAATGAATAGTTCTACATCTATAAATCTGATAAGGGTTAATTACATTTTATCCCCTGTAGTTTGGCCCATTTTCACTTTACTCATGTGGTTGAAACTTCGCCACTTACCCCCTGTGGTTTTAAACCTAACTGCAAATTTAACTTTTTCTATTAAAGTTAACAGCTGTGCAGCTCACGCGCCTTTGACAAGGATGAGCATATTTTTTGTGTTTTTTCCCTCCATAATGCTGATTTTTTCTTCCCATCTTACCCCCATGTTTCTCTATATAATTTCTATGTTTCTCACACATTTTCTACACCAAATCAAACCTTCTCATTTATTTTTTTCTCTCTCTCTTTTATTTTTTCTCCCAACAAACTTGAAACTAAAACAAAAATTTGGGAACAGTTTTATTTTATTCCAATAATTTTCTTCTAAAGCTGGACACTAAACAGAAACATACTCCCTTTTGTTTTCAAATTTCTGTTGCAATTTCTAATTTTTTGAGAACAGAAAAAAAAGTTGATCAGAAACACTATCATCTCGATTCATCATGTAAAGAATATTATATATTTGAGTCACAACACGTCCGCCATTAGTCCATGCATTCGTGTTAATTGTTACTGCTACAAATGTCAACAATTACATTCACTACTACAAAAACGGGCTTTAGCGGCAATTCTAATATCTTCAAACAATACCAACAAAAAAATATATCGATAAAATAATATAAATTGAACTCCTAATTTAACGCAAATCAATAATCTCAACTATTAATCTCAAAATTTACTTGGAAAAGTAGAACCAATATAAAACGTCCAATTAACCCAAAAAAGGCACTGCACCTGTACGTATACAAACACAAAATCATAAGTACACAAAATAAAAACAAAAACATAAATATTAAAATGACATTCATGTAAAATTAAAAAGGAGACACTAACACAGAATTTAAAATTAAAAAGGAGCTAGTAAGAAATCTCATACCTGACCCATTATAATTTTGGAACAAAAATAATTATATTTTTATTTAGAACAAAAATAAAAACAAAATTCTTTTTATAATTTTGAAAGTTGGAAACAAAAATAGAATTTTGGAACAAAAACATCAAACAAACCCATTATAAACAAAATCTAAATGATTTAAAAATTATCATTTTAAGAACATGAAATTATCAAAATGATTCATATTTTGGAGTTGAATTACCTCCCTTTAAAATGACATTCATGTAAAATTAAAAAGGAGACACTAACACAGAATTTAAAATTAAAAAGGAGCTAGTAAGAAATCTCATACCTGACCCATTATCATTTTGGAACAAAAATAATTATATTTTTATTTAGAACAAAAATAAAAACAAAATTCTTTTTATAATTTTGAAAGTTGGGAACAAAAATAGAATTTTGGAACAAAAACATCAAACAAACCCATTATAAACAAAATCTAAATGATTTAAAAATTATCATTTTAAGAACATGAAATTATCAAAATGATTCATATTTTGGAGTTGAATTACCTCCCTTTAAAGGAAATGCAACCCATGACAACAAAAAATTGAAGCAAGGACATTACTAAAGGAAGCTTTTGGTGATGAATTTAAACTAGAAACTAGAAACACAAACAGAAATAGAAACTAGAAATGAAAATGTTTAGGCGAAATTCTTTCCAGAAAATACAAAGGGTCAAGATAAGATAAGATATCTTCCAGAAGTCTACTGAACAATAAAGTCAACAAATGTAAAAATGAACTCAAATTTGCAGATTTTAAAAAAATCATCAGCATGAAGAAAATTGTAGATGGATATTTTGATCCAGTCCATTATTCAAAAATCAATTGGAAGAGGAAAAACATACAACAACTAAACAAACATCGACAATCTGAACTCAAACTCAATTGCAATAACTATAATCCACTAGATTAAATTCTAAAATGAGAATCCAATTTCCTAGTGGAAGGTCTACATCAATTAAACATTCAAACACTAGAACGTTTATTTTAACAATAATTCTTCAAACATAACACACATTGATCTAATTCCCACAAATCATTAAAAGCCATTCACAAGCTGAATTCCACATCTGAATCTGACCAACCCACGAACTCTGCAGCGATACTCTGCATTTTGGTCACTGTTCTGGGCATTACTTCTTGTTGGTAGAGATTGTTCATCCTCAACCTTTCCCATTGGAAAGAATTGTAATGGGGATCGATCGATCTGGACGATCAAGACGATCTCAGCAAAAAAATATATTTTGTTCCCAAAATAGAAACAAATTTGGAAACAATAAACATAGACTATGGGATTAATGAAATCCCTAACCATTAGAAGCCAAATCGAAGCCCTAACTACTCACCGAAAGAGGACGATCGCGCGATAGACAGACGAACCAGTAGCGACGATGCAGGTCCGTCGAGAGCGTCCAGATCTGGCCACCGCCGTCCAAATCCGTCTAGATTCGACGTACGATGACCAGATCTAGCATCGTCGTACTGCCGAAGAACCCGTAGTTGTTGGCGCAGGGGCTGTGACCTCTAGGATCTTGCCATTTCTGTCCTCCGCCATATCGAGTTTCGATTCATCAAACCCACATTCTCCAACACCTCCAATCGAAGCCTCTGAGCGATTTAAGAGAACAGATGAGAGAAAAAGGTTTTTTTTGGGAGAGAGAAATACGAAGGAGCTAAGGGTTAATTACACTTTATATCCTAATAATTGTGAATAATTACGAAAGGGCAAAATCGATATTTCACATTTTTCGTCAACAGAGTTAGCATTGCACTTAAGTCCACAAACCACAAGGAGAATAAGTGGGGACGTTTGAACCACAAGAGGATAAAGTGCAAATGAGCCAAATCAGAGAGGCTAAAGTGTAATTAACCCAATTTGATAACTTTTACAAATTATGCCAACATTTTTATAGGGTTAATTAAACTTTACCCCCTGTGATTTGACCGATTTGCATTTAGCCCCCCTGTGGTTAGATTTTCAAACCATTTACCCTCCTAATATATGGGAGGTAAGTACAACAAATATATGACCATGGGGGGTAAGTGACGATTTTCAAATTATAGGAGAGTAAAGTGCAAATTGGTCAAACCACAGGGAAGTAAAATGCTATTAACCCCATTTTTATATGGGCCCTAAGCCCAACATTAATTTCATAAAATGCCCATTATTCATTTTGATTTAAACAAAAACCTATCTTCCACTGCTATTTGTTGAACAATAATATTTTGCTGCACAATAATATTTTGAACCATGTTGCAAAATATCTACACTGAATTTTCAAATATTGTTGTGCAACAATATTTGTAAAACTAAATCACGTTGAAGTAATTACTACAGTGCATTAACTTTTATATCACATATCGACAGTGCAATAACTTTTATATCTTATATCGACGGTTGTATCAAGAATAAAAATTGGGCAGCAAATATTTAGTCATATTCATAAAAAAAAATTACTGTACAACAAATATTTACAATTCAGATGTCATTGTCGTAAAATACCGTTGGGACACTTCACGTGGACATCCTTGCCGTTGAAAAAATTTGTCGTTAACTGTCATTCCTACTAGAGGAACCTTTCTGCTAAGAAACACTTGCCGTGACAACATTTGATCTCTTCTGAATCGAAGTACCCACTCGATAATAGAGTATTTTACAACTTAAGATAACATGAATAAAAATAAAAAATTGAATTAACCAAAATCATTCAATTTCTGACACATGATTCATGCTATTTGTGCAAATGATTTCATTTTTAGAACTGTGTTATTGTTTTCATTTTGACCTTACAGGATATGTTTTTCTTAATCAGCTAAGCGCGCGCGCGCGTGTTTTGCTAAAATGAATTTTTATTAAAAAATAAATAAATTCCATAGGGGCCCACTTTAATATGTTGGGTAGGATTTTAATAAATCCTAATTATAATTATTAATTAATCGAATTAATTTTACAATAATAAACACTAAATACAATTATTACCAAATTAAATACAAATATTATGGAATTTAATGCAAATCTAAACATGCTTCTTGGCGCAGTTCTAATTTTATCGATCTTGCAACAAAGACTGTGGGGTTGTGAACCAAAATCTAGTAGAATTTCAACATCTTTAGCAGGTGCATCCAACCAATCCAATAAATAACACGTATGCATATAATTCACATAATTGTCACATAACACATGATAATAAGTATTACAAAACAATTATCATAGCTTGAACTATACAATAAATAGAGAGATTAAATGCAAATATTAAAGGGATCAAGAATTCGACCTAAAATTCGAAATTATGATCGGTCAAACACATCTTTCCCTTATTCCTCTCTTCTCCTCTTCTTCTCCTCTTACTTTCTTATTTTTTGTCTTATTCTCTTCTATATGTTTCTTTGTTTCCTTCCCTTTATTACAACAACAAACATATATATATATATATATATATATATATATATATATAGGGTATATGTCATTGACCTCTCCTGTCATTTCGGCACTATACCAGTTACCTCTCCTATTATTTTGTAAATACCAAATATCTCCCCTGTCTTTTTCTCAAACACCACTTATCTCCCTTAATGATTAAAAAATAATAAATTTTTTATTATAATACTAATTTTACACTTGACTATTTAAAAAATAATTAAATAATAAAAAATTAAAATACATTAAATAACCCTTTAATTTATATATATTCATCGCCACCTCTTACTACCGCCGCCACCACCCACCGTCACCTCCCACCCCCGCTGCCCACCATCTCCTATTGTCACCACCCACCCAACACCACCTCCCACCGCCGCCACCTACCACCTGCCGCCACCACCACCCGCCACCACCTCCTACGGCTGCCACCACCTACCACCCTACACCACCTCCCACCGCTGCCACCCACCACCTTCCACCGCCACTTCCAACCCCCATTTTAATTTTTTTTTTTTAATTATTTCATTAAAAAAAAAAAAAATTTAATCCTTTCATTAACCATTTTTTCTCTCTCTCTCCGGTGGTGGCGGCGGTGGGCGGTAGTGGCAACGATGGGTGATGCCGGGGGAATTAGGCGGTGGCTGGTGGGAGGTGGTGAGAGGTAGCAATGGGAGTTGGGTGGTAGCGGTGACGGTGGGTGGCGGTGGGAGGTAGCGGAGGGTGGTGGGTGGTGGCGGCGGTAGAAAGTGGCGGTGGTAGTGGGTGGTGGCGGTGGTTGTGGGAGTTAGGTGGTAGTGAGAGATAAATATAATTATTTTAAAAATTAAGGGTAGAAAATATAATTTATAAATATAGGGGTTCTAATGATTTTTTTTTTTTTTTAAATAACCTTAGGACAATTTTGTCCAAATGGAGGTAAGTGGTATTTGAGCAAAAGGACAGAGAAAGTCTCTGGTATTTGCAAAATGATATATATATATATATATATATATTTCTTATCATTTCAATTTCCTTCTTTTACTTATCTTCCTTTTCTTTTCCTTATTTCTTTTCCTTACACATGTCAACCGCTCTACCTCATACCCCATACAACTCTCTCTCTCACACACACACACACATATTATCATTGCAATTTCCTTCTTTTACTTATCTTCCTTTTCTTTTCCTTATTTATTTTCCTTACGCATGTCAACCGCTCTACCTCATACCCCATACAACTCACACGCGCGCGCGCGCGAGCGCACACACACACACACACACATATATATATAATAAGTGGGTTGGACCCACCACTATTCATTTCTTTCACCCTTAACTTCTTACACGTTTCTAAATAAATCATCCCGAACCCACTATAATGATACAACTCACCCATGTAATTAATTTTACTTACATCTCCATACAAAAAATAAAGATTAATTACATTTATATCCTTAAAATTATTAAATATTGATTTGTACTCTAAACTTTCATAATAAATATCAAATCACCCCTAAAATTATAACTTATTTTAAATAAAATATTATTTTTAAAAATATAAATTTGCGGGGTATTACACTTTTCTTCAAAATCAACCTGTTTACTCACTAATGTTCTCTATTTATTAACCGACCAATTATTTATTTTGCTAGATAGATTTGCATACACATATGTTCATCTCAGACGGTCCTAAAATCCATCCATTAATATACTGCTTATGCCGCTATAGTGTGTTTCTTAGTCCCATCGTAACAACATACACTCTGAATTGTTCCAGAGATAACCCCTAGTTCATAAGGTCTGCCTATTGGTCCAAGTCTATCCAAGATGGGATAAATTGGATAGTGCAAATAACTAGATCGTTTTTATTATATTTTAAGTTTACTCTTTAAAACACACTTAATTAAATATACAATAAAGTACAAGTATTAAGGTGTAGCGGAATATGTAAAAGAAATGTAAGTACTAGCACACCCAATCGATAGAGATAGAGACAATATAAACACAAAGATTTAAATTAGTTTGGTAAGGTCCCTCTTTACATATGTCTACTACCCCAAGCTCCTTCGAAAATTTATAATCCACTATATTCGATTCTTTCATGGTGAAGACCAAACCATTACACTCTCACAAGATAAGGTACATTTATATCTTGCTACAATCTTTCACAAAGACAAGCTACATTTATGCCTTTCTACACTCTCTCACAGAGTAAGGTACATTTATACCTTACTACAAATTCTCACAAGACAAGCTATGTTTATCGCTTATTACAATCTCTCACTTAAACCTATACCCTGATCTAAGTTATAGTTCACACACTTGCGGGTTGAATTTATTTTGTTTAGTTTTAACAAGTTTAACCCTCAAAGCATCTACCAAACACTTATAATTTAATACACCCTATTATTGACTCTCTCGGTACTTGAAGAAGTGTGTGTACAAATGATATGATAAGTAATAGCACGTGCATAATAAATCAAGTATAAGAGATATATTCAATGTAGATCACATGATAAAAGAATCAATTATCCAACTAAGCACAATGTACAACAAGTATGATTCCTTTTTTAATATTGTATTTTTTATACAACAACAATTTTAAATGCCACTAAAAATTAATATTAAAATTTATTTTTATATTTTGTGGCAAATGACGACTTAGACGGTAAATGTTTCAAGAGAATCTCAACAAAATATGATGAACCTTGGTAATTAATCATCAGTAAAAATCCAAAGGAGAATATAATTAATTGAGAACATAAATCTAATATCCCCAAACAATAAAAAAAAAAAAAACATCGATGAAATAATATAAATTGAACTAATCTAACTAACATTCTCAAAATTCCCTTATAAGAGTGGAACAAACAACAAACGTCCAATTAGCCCAAAAAATGCACATGCACGTATACAAGCAGAAACATCATAAATACACAAAAATAAAAACAGAAATAACATAAATATTAAATTAACATTTATATAATTTTTTTTAAAATAATCCCCTTTATTTATGCAACATTTTAAAAGTATTTATCTCCTAAATGACACTATTAAATACAACCACTAACACCAAACAAGACAACAAATAACACAACCACAAAAAATAAAAAATAAAAAATAAAAAAAATTAAACACTTGTTTTCGAAATAAACAAAATAAATAATATGTAAATCTACCGCCCAAAACACTAGATCCTACCACCCAGGGCTACTTGAACATACTTGAGTGTGAATTGTTAAACCATATATTCTCTCTTATATCATTTATGAAACATTTCTCTTTTTCTTTGCCAATTTCATCTACAATTTGAAATGAAATAAAATATTAATAATCCATTAATATGCAACAACTAGAAGATATTTTAATTCACATTTGATTGCAATCAATAAAATCAAAACAACTCAAATTTATTAGATTTTCATAATGAAAATGAACATTTTACCTCTGGGTATTCATGATTAGCCAATTCTGCTACAAATTTCCTACAAAATTAAAAAATGAAAAACAAATTAGTAAATTTATGAAATTCATCAATGAAGCTGAGAACAGTACAGAACTAAAACTGAGAACACAACAAAAATAAAATAGAAATCTGGAAATATAAATTGGGAACAGAATAAAAATAGGGAACAGAACAGAACTGAACTGAATGCATGTCCACAACAGTAAAAATAAGCTCTATACTCCATCATAGCTTCTACATTAGAAACCCTGGAAAGAAACCATGAACAAAAACAAAAACTTAAAAAATACTACTCCATGAAAAACAGAAACTGAAACCATGAACATAACCCATGTATGAGCAGAAATTGGAAGTGGAAATAGAAAAGAATATAGAACAAAAACTGAGACTGAGAATAGAACATAACATAAACCAGGAATATAAACTGAGACAGGAAAATAAACCATAAGTAGAAACTGAAACATGGAAGAAGCCTTAAATTAGGTTAATACAACAAATCAAATTAGGGTTTGAAAAAGCCTGAATTTGGGGAAAAATAATTATACCTTCTATTCAATCTGATTTATATTCAAACTTAATCATTATATAAGAGTTAAAAAAAAAACCTCAGTCATTGAATAATCAATTCGTAAACCAAGAAAAATCCAAAATATATTATCCAAATCATCAACTAAGTAAAATTTCTCAAAAACATTGAGTTCAAAATTTCACCTACTCGCAAGATCTAATCAGATTAAAGAGAATCAACTCAATTCAAAACAAAATAATTGAACTTGCTCGTCAATCGATAGACTCGCAGTTGTACGATCCATTCAACCAAGTCGGTTAGGTTGTGTCGGTTAGGATTTGTTTGGACATGAGCACTCGCCGATCTCTCGGCTATGGCTATGTCAACTACGACAACCCTCAAGATGGCTAGCTATCGCTTGCTCTTACTTTTTTGAATAACACTAGTTTTAAGTCACATGCACATGGCGAAAATGGTGAATTAACTGGTAAACTGTAAAAATGAGTGATTATAGGGTATGGATTATAAGACCCTAATTTTAGCACGTACGTAATTTTAATTGCATTCTATAACATGTAAAAAAATACGAGGTGAAAATGTGTCAATTAAAATTTCAATTAAAAGTTTAAGGGTCAATTTGCAAATTTAGAAACATTCAATCCAAACTTTGGGAGGTAAATTGCCATTTAATTTCTTAATTAAAAATTTTAGGGGTTAAATTACAATTTAAGAAATCTTATAATTTGAATTGGGTTAAAATGAAGATTTAAAGAAGTTAGGGGGAGAAAAGAGCAATTAAACAAAAGATTATTATATATATATACACACATGAACTTCAGGGAAAGCAATCAAAAAAATCAAGGAAACGGAGAGGGGATGAGCGACATGGCAACCGGAGGAGATGAAGAAGAACACTAAAATTCATGCAATTAAATGATTCATGAAAAATAATCGCGATCCAAAGCCTGAAAAGAAGGAGAAATCAGAGAAAAAAAAATAGAGAGAGAGGGGAAGATTAACTCAGCAGTGAGCTGTTCTGACGTGGGTGTGTATGTGCTCTGCTCGTCATCTGTTTGTGTATGTGTATGTGTGTGTGTGCGCGCGCGTTCTGGTCACTGTTTCTCGTCGTCGGAGGGTGAGGGACTGATCGTCTACGTTTTGCTCGTCGTCGGTGTGTGTGGGTGTAGGTGATCGACAATGGGTGTGTTCTTCCATTTTGAACCGGCGTGCAGGTGGGTATGTGTGCCGCCATCGTGGGTGTATGTGACGGTGAAGGAGTATGTGTCGTTCATCGATTCTGTGCGATGGTGTGTGGGTTACTAATCAGTCGACGACGATCATCGGTGTGTGTATAAGTGATCGTCATTGTCCAACCGCTGTCTCTGTGTATGTGTGTTCAGACAGGTGTGCGTGTGTGTGTTTATGTGTTCTGTGTGTGTTTTTCCCATAAGAGAGTGTTGTATGTGCATGGGATGATCAGAAGGTGGTGTGGGAGTCGTCAGAGCTGGTGAGAAGAGAGAGGGAGAAGCGGTCAGTTGGGAACGAACCAGACACTGATCGAAGAAGACGACGAGCGTTCTCCAAGACGGTGGGAATCTCGCCGAGGCGGTGGCGAGTAAGTAAGCAAAACAAAGAAGAGAAGAAGCATTCGCCAAGGCAGTGAAAATCTCACCGAGGCGGTGGCGGTCAGTAAGCAAAGCAAAGAAGAGAAGGAGCGTGTCACCGCAGCGAGTGTACTGTCTTCTACGTAAATTACAAATTGTATTTTTGTAGATATTATGGAAAATTTGTTTATTTAAAATTGGACGAATTTGCAACTTATATGGATTAAGCGATTTTGGGTGGTTGTGGAAAAATGTTCTATGGATTATGTTGATTTTAAAAGGGTGAAAAATAATTTGTTGAATCTAGTTGGTTTCTAAAAGGGTGAAAAAATAATTGTGGACCGAGTCGTTTATTTTTGAGGTGGAAATTGATGTTTGGTCCGATTATGCCATAGTATTTCTTCCCGAAAGGGATGTGGATTATCTGCTAGGTATAGTCCTGTAGAGCGTTATATATCTGTTAGGCATAGTCTGGCAGAGCGTTGATTATCTGCTAGGCATAGTCCTGCAGAGCGTTGTTTATCTACTAGGCATAGTCTGGCAGAGTATTGATTATCTGTTAGGCATAGTCCGACAGAGCATTTAATATCTGCTAGGTATAGTCCGACAGAGTATTGTTTATCTGCTAGGTTTAGTCCGACAGAGCGTTGATTATCTGTTAGACATAGTCCGACAGAGCGTTGTTGTGACCCGTTAGGAAGACAAATCCTATGGGGGATACGGTACCGTTACAACTTCCAATCGTGAGGTTAAAACGATCCTATGACTAGTTAGAGGGTGGTGTGGTGTAGTATTGGTATACGATGAACTATTTGATATATATATATATATATATATATATATATATATATATATATATATATATATATATTACTTTAAAATGGTTGGCGTATAAATATATTTATTGTTCTAGTTGATTTTCACTCTTGGATGAAATGTTATAAATATATGAGTTATGTGGTGACAAAAAATCTGAGTTTTCGTGTGGTATGTGATTATTATATTATTATTTGAAATGTGATATTTAAATTATTATTATACTTGATCCATACAAAATATTTTTATTATGAAGACAGTATACCGATAAATTTTTTTAGTTTCAAATACTGCGGCTAGGAGTTGGTCCCCTACTGGCACTAGGTAGAGTCCAGTGATAGTGTCGTTCGGGAGTGGGCCGTCTGAGGCGAACCCGTGGGAGGTTCAGTTTTATTATTTTGCTGATATTATTTTGTCGTACATATAATCGGGGACGGATGTGCCCCAGTTGGGAGGAGTTGTATGTTTTGTATGCCTGTATATGTTATTATATATATGTTTTTCTGGTTGATGGGTCGTTCAGGGGGTGTCATGTCGACGTCACGCCGGCCCCGGGTGACGGGTTCTCGGGGTGGGGTGTGACAATTTGTAGTATCAAAGTCTAGGTTATAAGTTCTGTAGACTTGCTAGTTATCGTGTCAGTAGAGGAACATGAGATAGGAAGACGTGCCAGTCGTTTAGTCGGTAGAGGACTTTGAGATAGGATGTCGGTGGGTGATTTCGGCACTCGCGTGGTAGTTATTTAAGTAAATTAATTAGTGTCGTTTTCTGGTTGGCCTAGTTAGTTGTTGAGTTGAATTCTATTGCAGATAGTAGGTATGAAGCATGGAAACGAGAGCTCTGGGAGTGTGGGACCCCAGAGGCAGCTGGAACCCCCGAGGCAAGTAGAACCCCAAGAACAGGGAGATAGGGTGCAAGGGAGCTTGGATGTTGTTGAAAGGATTTTGCAGGCTGCTGCCCAGTTGACAAAGCAGCAGGCAAAAATCATGGAATGTCAAAAGGCCCAAACTGATAGTGCCACATCCCAAGCAGTACGCTTGAAGAGATCAAAGAGTTGGATCCTCTGGTTTTTATCGGAATGGTGAGTCCAACTGATGCTAAGAATTGGATGAGAGACGTAGGTCATGTATTCGAGGCTATGGGGATTGTTGATGATAGTCGAGTACCTCTTGCCACTTTCCAGTTGAGAGAGAAAACCGAACATTGGTGGGAAGAGATGAAGAGATTGATTACCGTTTCCGGCGAAGAACTCACTTGGGATTGTTTTGTTGCGGTGTTCAATGAGAAGTATTTTCCTGAGTCTTATTGGTTCTAGATGGAAGAAGAATTTATAGTTCTGAAGCAGGGGAAATTTACCGTTCAACAATACGAAGTCAAATTTGATGTTTTGTCCCATTTTGCCCCTGATCTGGTGAAAACAAAAAAGGCGAAATGCAGACGATTCCAGAAGGGACTTCATTTAGAGATTCGTTTCAGGTTGACAAGCAGGCAGATTAAGAGTTACGCAGAGTTGGTGAATATGGCAAAACTAGTAGAGAAGGATGTTCAGGAAGTCATTGAGAGTTGTGAGTAGTACAAAAAGAGCAGATTTGAGTTGCCCAACAAATTTCCAGGTGGCACTTCATGGGGGACGGTACCTCGACCGCCAGTTTCTCGGGCCCCATCGTTTGGCTAATCCGTTAGGAGTCGTGGTCCCCGGTAATCATACTCCGGGCGACAGCAGAGTGTATCTGAATCAAGTGTCGACCCGCAGAGGTAGGAAAGAAATCAGTCGTTTAGTCAAGCTGGAGTAGGTAGATGCTATCAGTGTGGGGGCACCAGATCACTTCATCAGAGACTGTCCCATGGGAGGACCGATATGTTTTTGTTATCATGTGTCGGGTCATATATCTACGAATTATCCGAAATTTGCTTCTACATCTATATCTTCTGTGAGCAGTATAGGTAGTTCTAGTCCTAGCACTATCCAAGGGCGTAGTAGAGGATCTACTGGTAGACCTCTGACACGAGGCCGTGTTTTTGCTACTACTCGACAGGATGCCTAGGCTACTCTAGACGTGGTCACAGGTATCATATCTTTATATGATAGAGATGGACGTGTACTTATTGATCTCGGTTCTACTCATTCATTTGTTTCGACAACCTTCATGATGCATGTAGGCAAGTTTTCCATTTCTTTATCATATTGTATTGTTATTTCTACTCCGGTGGGTGAGTCAGTATGGATAGATAGTGTGTATAAAGACAGTCCGCTCCGGATTGGTGATAGGAAATTATTAGCGGATCTATTACCCCTGAGTATTCACGATTTCGATGTGATATTGGGTATGGATTTGTTATCTGGATATCATACCATGGTGGATTGTTTCAAGAAGAAAGTTATCTTTCAAATCATAGGCGAGTCAGAGTTAGTATTCTCGAGAGATAGAATTATCACTCCTGTTAGTTTGATTTCAGCCTTAGAAGCCAAGAAATTATTGAAGAAAAGATGTTAGGGATATCTCGTGCACGTGATTGATACCAGTCAGAAAGAAGTTCAGATAACAGATATTCCAGTGGTTAGAGATTTTTCTAACGTGTTTCCGGACGAATTGTCAAGGTTTCCAGTAGATAGGGAGATGGAATTCACTATTGAGTTGCTTCCAAGATCTGCTCCTATATCGATTCCACCCTATCGTATGGCGCCTACCAAGTTGAAGGAATTGAAGGTGCAGTTGCAAGATTTTTTAGATCGTGGGTTTATCAGACCCAGTGTTTCCCCATGGGGAGCCCCAATGTTGTTTGTGAAGAAGAAGGATGGCACATTGAGAATGTCTATCGACTATCGGTAGCTGAATAGCTTGATGATTAGTAACAAATATCCATTGCCTAGAATTGATGATTTGTTCGACCAGCTTCAGAAGGCTAAAGTGTTTTCCAAGATAAATCTTCGATCAGGGTATCACCAATTCAAAGTTAGAGACAGTGACGTGGCGAAAACGACGTTCCGTATGAGATATGAACATTATGAATTTCTGGTTATGCCCTTCGGATTGACAAATGCCTTTGCTGCTTTCATGGACTTGATGAATCGAATCTTCCAACCTTATCTAGATCAATTTATTATCGTGTTCATGGATGATATATTGATCTATTCCCAAAGTAGAGAAAAGCATGCAGAGCACCTCCAAACTGTATTGCAGACGTTGCGTGAGAAATAGTTGTATACCAAATTCAGTAAATGTGAGTTCTGGTTGGATCAAGTGGTATTCTTGGGGCATGTTATCTCGGGAAATGGTATTCAGGTGGACCTAAAGAAAGTTGAAGTTGTTGTCCAATGGGAAAGGCCAAAAAATATGACTGATTTCGATGCTTTTTAGGATTGGCGGGGTACTATCGTCGGTTTGTGCAGGAATTTTCTATTATAGCTGCCCCGTTGACCCGATTGACCCGCAAAGAGTCTAAGTTTGAGTGGACTGATAATTGTGAGCAGAGTTTCCAAGAGCTGAAAAGAAGGTTGATATCGGAGCCAATACTGTCTCTCCCGACAGAAGGGGGTGGTTTTGTGATTTATAGTGACGCGTAACACCAGGGGCTAGGATGTGTTCTGATGCAGCATGGTCACGTAATTGCATATGCATCTCGGCAATTAAAGAACCATGAGCGTAATTACACGACGCATGATTTGGAGCTGGCAGCGATTGTGTTCGCCCTGAAGATTTGGAGACACTACCTGTACGGCGAGACTTGTGAGATATACACTGACCATCAAAGTTTGAAGTATTTGTTTACTCAAAAGGAACTAAATCTGAGGCAGAGATGTTGGATAAAATTGATCAAAGACTATGATTGCACCATCCACTATCATCCAGAGAAGGCTAATATTGTAGCGGATGCGTTGAGTAAAAAATCGGCAGGTTCGGTAGCACACATTCAAGTTGTTCATACTAATCTGTATGCTGAGTTGAGTTTGTTGCGAGTTCAGTTGGCGGTTGGTCAAATGGCAGCATTGTTTGCGACATTGACTTTGAGGCCGACATTAATCGACCGTATTGTTGAAACACAGAAGTCAGACGTACAATTGGAGAGGATTCGGGACGAAGTGAAAAATGGTCGCAGAGCTGATTATCATGTTAGGAATAGTGATGAAGCTTTGATGGTTAGAAATAGACTGTGTGTGCCTGATAACGTCAATTTGAAAAAGGATATCTTGGAGGAAGCGCATAGTTCAACATACGCGATGCATCTAGGCAGTACCAAAATATAACGCAATTTGCGAGAACATTATTGGTGGATCAGAATGAAATGGAAAATCGCAGAATTTGTTGCCAGGTGTCTTGTTTGTCAGCAAGTTAAGATTGAGCATCAACGTCCAAGTGGGTTATTGCAGTCTCTACCTATTCCAGAGTGGAAGTATGAGCATATCACGATGGCTTTCGTTTCGGGATTACCCCGTATTCAAAAGGAGCGTAATTCTATCTGAGTGATCATTGATAGACTTACCAAATCTGCTCATTTTTTAGCCTTAAAGACGACATACTCTCTTGATAAGTATGCCTAACTGTATATTGATGAGATCGTTAAGTTGCATGGTGCACCGGTTTCCATAGTATCGGATAGAGATCCGAGATTTACTTCGAAGTTTTGACTGAGTCTCCAAACTGTTTTGAGTACCAAGCTGAAATTTAGCACCGCTTGCCATCCTCAGACTGACGGTCAATCAGAGCGTACGATTCAAACATTGGAGGATATGTTGAGGGGATGTGTTCTGGAATTTTCGGGTAGCTGGGATGATTATTTGTTGTTGATGGAATTCGCCTATAATAACAACTACCATTCGGCGATCGAAATGACCCCGTATGAAACATTGTATGGTAGGAGATGTAGAACCCCAGTTTGTTGGACTGAGGTGGGGGAATGGAAATTGTTGATATTGGACATAGCCCAAATAACAGCAGACAAAGTAAAGGTGATTCGGTAAAAATAAAAATTGCTCAGAGTCAACAAAAAAGTTATGCAGACAAGCACCGGCGGGAGTTGGAATTTGAAGTGGGAGGATCATGTGTTTCTGCGTATCTCTCCGTGGAAGGGAATAATATGGTTCAGGAAGAAAAGGAAGTTAAGTCCAAGGTACATTGGACCATATAAAATTTTAGATCGAGTTGGCACGACAGCTTATAGACTTGCTTTATCGTCAGAGTTGTCTCGACTACATGACGTTTTTCATGTATCGATACTCGAAAAATATGTGCCAGACCCTTCCCATGTGTTTACTTCACATCCGATCGAATTAGAAGAAGATTTGACATACATTGAGGAGCCAGTCCAAATCCTAAGCCGTAAGGACCAGGTGTTGCGGACGAAAATGATCACATTAGTCAAAATGTTATGGCACAGTCATGCAGTGGAAGAGGCGATGTGGGAACGAGATGATGAAATGAGGAACAAATACCCGCATTTGTTCAATTAAGGTAATAAAATTTCGAGACAAAATTCCTTTAGGAGGAAAGAGTTGTAAGACTCTAATTTTAGCACGTACGTAATTTAATTGCATTTTAGAGCATGTAGAAAATACGGGGTGGAAATATGCCAATTAAAATTCCAATTAAAAGTTTGAGGGTCAATTTGCAAATTTAGAAACATTCAATCCAAACTTTGGGAGGTAAATTGGCATTTAATTTCTTAATTAAAAATTTTAGTGGTTAAATTACAATTTAAGAAATCTTATAATTTGAATTGGGTTAAAATGAAGATTTAAATAAGTAAGGGGGAGAAAAGAGCAATTAAACAAAATATTATTATATATATATATACACATGAACTTCAGGGAAAGCAACCAAAAAAATCAAGGAAACGGAGAGGGGATAAGCGACGTGGCAACCGAAGGAGATAAAGAAGAACACTAAAATTCATGCAATTAAATGATTCATGAAAAAAAATCGCGATCCAAAGCTTGAAAAGAAGGAGAAATCAGAGAAAAAAAGAAGAGAGAGAAAGGAAGGTTCAGTCGGCAGTGAGCTGTTCCGACGTGGGTATGTGTGTGCTCTGCTCGTCATCTGTGTGTGTGTGTGTGTGTGTGTGTGTGTGTTCTGGTCGATGTTTCTCGTCGTCGGAAGGTGAGAGAGTGATCGTCCCCGTTTTGCTCGTTGTCGGTGTGTGTGGGAGTGGGTGATCGACAGTGGGTGTGTTCCTCTGTTTTGAACCGGCGTACAGGTGGGTATGTGTGTTGCCATCGTGGGTGTATGTGACGATGAAGGAGTATGTGTCGTTCGTCGATTCTGTGCGACGGTATGTGGGTTGCTGATCAGTCGACGACGAACGTCGGTGTATGTATAAGTGATCGTCATTGCTTAGCCGCTGTCCGTGTGTGTGTGTGTTCAAACAGGTGTGCATGTGTGTGTTTGTTTGTTCTGTGTGTGTTTTGCCCATAAGAGAGTGTTGTGTGTGCATGGGATGATTAGAAGGTGGTATGGGAGTCGTCGAAGCTGGTGAGAAGAGAAATAGAAGCAGTCAGTTGGGAACGAACCAGGCACTGATCAAAGAAGACGACGAGCGTTCGCCGAGGCAGTAGCGAGTCAGTAAGCAAAACAAAGAAGAGAAGAAGCGTTTGCCGAGGCGATGGAAATCTTGCCGAGGCGGTGGCGACTCAGTAAGCAAAGCAAAGAAGAGAAGGAGCGTGTCGCCGCGGCGGTAAGCCAGAAGTAGAAAGACAGTAGAATTTCAACAATTTGTAAAAGGGTAAAATTTTGTCCAAATTCTAATTTTTGTTAAATTTAACTGCTAGCATCAAAATTTCGTAACTGCGATAATAAATTTTGTGACCATTTATATGAATAAATTGTGTACAGAAATTTTTAGCAGAGTAAATAACCGAATAATAATCTTTCATAATAAAATGTGGGGAATGGGAAATTGGTGAAATTTAGGGTCTGCATTGCATGATTAAGTTATGTTGAATAAAATATTAATTTAGGCCCTACACTATTAGGTTCGCAGGCACCAGCGTACCGATAGAGTGTGGTCAGTAGTAATTTTGCAGAGCAGATATCGAGGTAAGTGTACTGTCTTCTACGTAAATTACAAATTGTATTTTCGTATATATTATGGAAAATGTGTTTATTTAAAATTGGACGAATTTGCAACTTATATGGATCAAACGGTTTTGGGTGGTTGTGAAAAAATATTTTGTAGATTATATTGGTTTTAAAAGGGTGAAAAATAATTTGTTGAATCTAGTTGGTTTCTAAAAGGGTAGAAAAATGATTGTGGACCGAGTCGTTTGTTTTTTAGGTGAAAATTGATGTTTGGCCCGATTATGCCGTAGTATTTCTTCCCGAAAGGGATGTGCATTATCTGCTAGGCATAGTTCTGCAGAGCATTGTTTATTTGCTAGGAATAGTCCGACAAAACGTTGATTATCTGCTAGACATAGTCCTGCAGAGCGTTATTTATCTACTAGGCATAGTCCGACAAAGCGTTGAATATATGCTAGGCATAGTCCGACAGAGCGTTGTTTATCTGCTAGGCACAGTCTGGCAGAGCGTTGTTGTGACCCATTAGGAAGGCAAATTCTACGGGGGTATGGTACCATTGCAACTCCCGATCGTGAGGTTAAAACGATCTTATGGCTAGTCGGAGGGTGGTGTGGTGTATTGTTGGTATACGATGAACTATTATATATATATATGTATGTATGTATGTATATTACTTTAAAATGGGTGGCGTATAAATATATTTATTATTTTGATTGATTTTCACTGCTTAGATGGAATGTTATAAATATATGAGTTTATTTCTGTGGTGACAGGAAATCTGAGTTTCCGTGTGGTATGTGATTATTATATTATTATTTGAAATGTGATATTTAAATTATTATTATACTTGATCCATACAAAATGTTTTTATTATGAAGACAGTACGCCGATAAAAATTTTGGTTTCAGGTATTGCGGCAAGGAATCGGTCCCCTACTGGCACTAGGTAGAGTCCAGCGATAGTGTCGTTTGGGAGTATGCCGTCTGAGGCTAACCCGTGGGAGGTTCAGTTTTATTATTTTGCTGCTATTATTTTGTCGTACATATATTCGGGGACGGACGTGCCCCAGTTGGGAGGAGTTGTATGGTTTGTATGCTTGTATATGTTATTATATATATGTTTTTCTAGTTGGTTGGTCGTTTAGGGGGTGTCATGTCGACGTCACGTCGGCCCCGGGTGACGGGTGTCCAAGGTGGGGTGTGACATGAATCGTGATAGAATTTGTTAACAAATTGTTCTACAAACAAGTATTCAATGGTTGAATCTCCCTTTTAATTGTCGAAGCTACATTTGTTGTTTTTTAAACATCTTTGTGGAGATGGTATCATCATTCATGGTAGATCATTATAGTTATTCATTTGATTCATGGACTTTATTACTAATTACTTAATTCAGACTAAATAACAATTCTTTGGATTACTATGATGTGCCTACAACTGCTAGGGCAATGGATATGTTAAACTTCACCCCTCCGAATGGAAAACCAATCAAATTCATGTACTCTCATTGCGACCCTAGTATCTTATTCCTCTTTTGGTATATAATCATATAATTTTTCTGGTTCATGTCTAAATATGCCCTAAACCAAGAAAATGCAGAAGCCCTAAACTGAAGTAGAAAATGAAATACATAGGTAGAAAATGCCCTTAACCGAACTTACAAAAATGCAGAAGCCCTAAACCGAAGTAGAAAATGAATGCAGAAGCCCTAAGCAACGACAATTTCAAGTGATAATTTGGAAACTGAGAAATTAGGCATCGAAAACAAGAGCAACAACCTAAGAAGAAGGCAATAATTTCAAGCCAATATGAAATACAGAGGTAATGAAATCATAAGAAATAAGAACACTTGAATAAGAAAACAAGCAAGAGAAGTGAAATCAAACTTGAGACAAAGTAGAATCGAGATGGTTGTGATGAATCGATGATGATTGCTGGTGATTGCTTCGACGGCTGGTTGCGTCGGCGGCGGAGGAACAATTGGGTTGCGACAGTGGAGGATGAACCTGGGTGTGGCGTGCCGAGCATGGTTGCGATGGGCATGCTGAGCGTGGCTGCGATGGTCGTGACTGCAAGAATGAGGCGCAAATGGATTTGGGTGAAATGAGATAACAACTAGACTAGGGCTTTTGATGAAAAAACCAAGTAGGATAGGATTTTTCATTTGGCGGCTATTTAGAGATTTTTTTAGTCAATTATTTATTTTAATTCTTAGCAAATTTTTTCAAATGCTTTAAAATTTTAGTTGTCCTAATAAAATTTCTTTTTATAACATTATTTTTGGTCTCGATATTTTTTTAAAAATTATTTTTTTAATTAAAGATATTGATATCAAAATTTGGAACAAAAATTATAACATTTAAAGACAATTGGAATAAATTAGCGGCAATTAAGTAATTTGCCGCTAAAAACATATCAATAGTGGCTATTTTTTAACTGTTGCTAAAATAATTTCTGTTACAGCCTGTTTTTATTGTAGTGTGTATGCAATCTAAATCTAATCTGTTGATCCTAAGATTTTGATGGACAATTAAAGGTTAATGTTTTTTGTGGAACTAATGGTTTGATTAAGTGTTTCAGTTTATTAGTTCCAAACGATTAAGATATGATGACAAAGATGTTGAAGGATTAAGAAATTGAAGAATTTGAAGAACCAACGGAAAATAACTCAGGTTAAATTTCAACTCTTAATATCCCAATTAGGATCACACACGACACAAAAATATTTTTAAATAATTTTTTATAGGATCCTAATTAGTTAAATTATTTGCTTCTATGTGTAATTGAAAAAGAAATATTTATAATTGATTAAAATTGAATTTAAGTATTTAGTTGAGCTAACCAATAAAAGAAATTGGTTAAAGGGGCGAAAACATTAATGAAAATTAATTAAAAGCGAATTGAGAAAAGTGTTCCAACATCTATAAGTCGACAGGTAAATCGATCGGAACAAAGAAGAAAAAGTTTTCGTATTTCTCGGTCGACAGGTAGGTCGATCTGTGCTTAAATATGAACTCTCTGTATCTATAAGTCGACAGAGCGATCGACCTGTGATAAGAAATAGAACTCTTTGAATCTCTAAATCGACAGATAGGTCAACCGATGGGCACATAATTTTTGTCTTGGCTACATCCTGAATCAATCAGTCAACATGTGATCTTGGTCAGTCGACTTATGGGACTGTTTCAGGATATTTTGAAATTCTGGATTTTATTCTGAAAGTAGCCGTTACTAGCCGCTTTTTGGTTAGGATTCATGAGAGATTTTAGGTATTTAATATTATTTGAGATATGCAACACATATTATGATATCCCTATAGATTTGATTTATTAAGTTTGAATATTTCTTAATTTGGTAGTTGGTTTCAATCTCTTCCTGTAGAGAGATTGAGGTAGTAATTCTTCCTGAATTAAATTGTTTTGTAAGAATTTTGTAACGGTTCAATCCTTACCAGGTAAAAGGATATTTGGAGTGTTTGTAAGGTTTTGATTCTTTAGCCTTTATTTTAAAAAGAATTAGGTTATTCTTGAGCATGTAAAAAATAGAGGTTATTCCTAAGTTTGTGAAAAAGAAATTTTGTAAAGGTTGATGCTGAGTCTGTAAAAAAATCTTTGTGAGGGTTTGGTTCCTACCTTTAAAGGAATCTTGAGTTGAGTGGGTACAACTCTCTGTGAGGCTTGAAGGACTGAATTAACCAAGAATAGCTTGGTGAACTAGTATAAATTTCTGGTGTGATACTATCTTTACATTATTTATTTTTGTTGATTAGTGTGCACCTAGTTGATAATATATTTCTGCTGGTATATAAAGAGATAATAATTAATTTAGGATAAAATTAATTATTTGATTTTTGAAGTATTATTATTTAGATTGATTTTCTAGTACTACCAAATTCACCCCCCTCTTGGGTATCTCACTAGGCCAACAATTGGCATCAGAGTTGGTTTTAGTTTGATTAGGCTTAACATCCTAGCTAAACTAGTCATGTGCACACACCATGAATGATGTATTTTGTGTATCCTCTTTTGATAGTGGTAAATTCCTATATGAAAATGTGATTTGTGATTCTTATGATTCTTGTGGTAGTGATGGAGATGATGATAATGGAAATGTCTATATTATTATGGAAAAATTACTTTCTTTCACACTACTTTTTGCTAAAGAGAGTTTGAGTTTAAAAAGAAAAATTGATTCTTTTGAAAATGGTGGAAAAAGTGTCCAAAAATTTAAAGTGCATTTGAATGATTATTGTGGTACAAAAGAATTTTCGGATGTTGTTTTTGAAATTAATAATTTGCACTCTAAAGTGTGAAAACGAAAGTAGAGTTTTAAAAAATAATTTTGATATGATTTCTAGGCAAAGGTCAAATCTTGTTTCTAAAATTGATTTACTTAAGAAAAATTTTGAAAAATCAAAATTCAACCTTAAGATTGTTTCAAGAGATTCTGAGAATGATTTTTCTAGGCAAAGTGAATATATTTCATCGTCTCATCCTTCATCACAAGCTAGTGATAATTTTGTTGGAATTGTTAAAAATAATTCTTATTTTACATCTCGTGCTTTCAATGATAAATTGGATTTGAGATATTATTGCAATAGAGTTGGACATTTTAAAGTATCATGTCTGTTTCGTAACCTTAATTTTATGTCTAATAAGGAGGGATCCAAAATGAAACGGATACCGAAGAGAATTATTGAAATGTCTTATGTAGAATTACATAATATCGGAAGTGGACTTGAAGGAACAAACAAAGAAGTTGTATCAAAGTTAAAACAGGAAGTCACCAAAGATCCACAAGCGACGCGTGCAAAGCAAAAAGATGCACCAAAGACAGAATGTGAAATTATAAAGAAGCCACAAGCGAAATGTGCAAAGAGAAAATATTCATCAAAGCCAAGATGGAACATCACCAGAAAATCATAAGTGACGCGAGCAAAGGAAAATATCATAAAATCAATTGGTAATAATCAAAAGTTGAGAGGATACAGATAGGCCAAGAGGAATTATGCACCCAAAGCAATCACGAGTACAAATGTGGTAAAAAATAAAGTCGTCCCGAAAGATATAAAAGATACTCCTAATCGCTCGTGGTTTAAATTTATTAAATTTGTTAAAGAGAGAGATTCCCAACTTGCCAAATAGGTAAGTTGGTAATGGTTTCTAAGACTTATTTTAAATGTTGCGTTCCCTTGTTGTCTTAGAAACATTATATGGTGATTATGAAAATCACATTTAATTAAAATGTATTTACATGTTTTTATAATGTGCTTATATCGAGTAATAATCATGTATTTGATTTTTAAGCATGTTATGTGATTTAGAAGATTAATCAAGTGTTTGTAATCTCACTAAATAATGCTAATTATTTGTTGCATATGCATTTTAATAAAATTATTTGTATAATGTGTTGTCATTCATGCTATTATTACTTTATATAAATAAGTTGAATTAAACAGATTTTTTGTGCATCTTGACTTATTAAAATGCATTATATTTTATATTGAGTTGATTTAAAAAATAAAGAATGATTTGGTTGATGCATAATGTATTAAGTCTATTTTTGATACTATATATATGCGATCATTTGAATATTCATAGCGCATCAATCTGTGCTTAATATTTTAAGTTGATACTTTGTGCACATGAATATATTTATGGATATTAAGTATCTTGCTATATGCATGATAATATGTTATTCTCATACGTCTTATATCTATTGATTTTTAAATGATTATGATTATGAAGGGATCTAGAATAATATGAGATAACATCGTTATTCTTGAGATATGCTTCATGTCCTAGTCCATTAGCGATTACATGTTTCTGGATTCTATCTATAAGCAATATATTATTTGGTATCTTGAGTAAGGCATGTGGACTTAACTGAAACTATATAAATACATGCTATATTGTTAAAATATTTTGATTGCCTCAAGTTTATTTTCTTATGCATGAATTTGATTGTTTACAATTATTTAGGGGGAGAATTTTTTATATGTGGGGCAATAATGTGTTGAAAAAGGTATTGAAGATTTTGATAGTTTCGATTAGCTTGTTGATATACTCACTAAATCTCTAGCGGAAAATTAAAATTCATGACAATTGCCTAAAGTAGTGATGTTTTTGGTTTGTAATAGCTAATCTAGGTTAGTTTGGTGAAACTTAACTTTAGTGTATGGATTTTGATGAATTAGCTAGATTTGATCTATTTAGTTAGTTTTTTTTATCCGTAATGATGATCCACATGGTATTTGTTGAAAATGATTTTTGTGCTTAAAGTTGATTTTATGGGTTGATTCAATGTGTTTTTAAAGAGTTATATATATAAATATTCTGATTTAATTACTTTAGGTTTATTCTTTCAAAGTATATTAGATGTTTGCCTAGTGTTTCTTGTGTTCCCCCCTCATTTTTTTTTTTTTTTTGAGATGACAAATAGGGAGAATTAGTTGATATTTTATTTAATATCTTAAGAGATAGTTTATTTAAATTTGTGCTTTGATGATTATTTTATGAATATCTTCATTACTATGCTTAAATGAGTTATAAAACCCGTCCTCGAATTCAGGGGGAGTGTGATTATATTATTGTTTTGAAGAAAACATCAAAGTTAATTGTCATCATAAAAAAGTGGGAGATTATTGATCCTAGGATTTTGATGGACAATTAAAGGTTGATGGTTTTTGTGGAATTAACGGTTTGATTAAGTATTTCAGTTTATTAGTTCCAAACGATGAAGATATGATGACAAAGTTGTTAAAGGATTAAGAGGTTAAAGAATTTGAAGAACCTAGGAAAAACAACTCAGGTTAAATTTCAACTCTTAATATCCCAATTAGGATCACACACGATACAAAAAGATTTTTAAATAATTTTTTATAGGATCCTAATTAGTTAAATTATTTGCTCGTGTGTGTAATTAAAAAAGAAATATTTATAAGGGTTAATTACAAAAAAAAAATAAAAAAATTGTGGTTTGGCTCATTTGCACTTTACCCTCTGTGGTTCAAACGTCGCCACTTACCCCCTCTGTGGTTTTGGGCCTAAGTGCAAAACTAACAGTTTCTGTCAAAATTGACATAATTGAGCCCCACGCGCCAGGAATGTGGTTGGGCCTGTTTTCTATTTTTTTTCCCTCCAAAATCCTTTTTTTTTTGTTCCCAATTTACCCCAACATTTCTCTATATAAGTGCAAGATTTCTCACTCATTTTTTGCGTCAAACCAATAATAATTCACATTTATTACACCATAATAATTCTTAATTTATTATTTACTTTCAAGACTTCAATCATTATTATATAAAAAAATTTATTTAAAATTAATCTTATTAATTTCATTTGATTAATATTTATTTTTAGCACTGAATGTATTTGTAAATAAAGTCAAGGGTCAATTTATTGAATCTGAATACAAGGATAACTAAATAAAAAATTTAGTGATTAATTCAAAATTAAAACATAAATTGAGAGATGTTAATGTAATTTATTTTTATACCCAGAACACTTAATTTGGAGTTACAATTCTTCTTCCTTGAAATATTTTTAAATTTTAATTGAATTTAATTTCAATTGAATTCAAATCAAAATATTTTCAATTGAATTGAATTCAATTGAAATTAAATTCAATTTCATTTAAAAATATTTCAATTGAATTTTTAAAAATATTTCGAAATTAGAAATCCGACACATTAGCCCCTGAGTTGGGTTCCGTTAGTAAAATTTAGAGAAATTTGATGGAAACAGTCACGTGACAAGTACGTGACTATTTGGCTAAAGGTATAGGCGTCATTTCATTTTTATTAATTTAATGGGACCTATTTGCATATTTTGTTAAACTTAAGGGGTAAAAATATTTTTTCCTTTAATTTTTTTTTTCCAAATCGTCTGATCTCCCTCACTGTCTTTTTCTCGCCATCACCGGCGCCGTCCTCGTCGTCACCTCACTATCATCTTCGTCTTCTTCTCTATTTCGATTTCGAAGAGTTCTTCGCCTCTTGGTTTCGATTTCGAAATCGAAATCGAAACCCTGTTTCAATTTGGGCTTTCGAAATTCCCCATATGGGTATTTAATTTTCTCTACGAAGGAGAAAGAAATAAAAAAAAAAAAATCTTCTTTCTTCAGCAGCCAAAATTCAGGAAAAAAAAAACAAAAGAAAACATATAGAACATTCGAAATCGAAACCCACAAACCAAACACAAACGACGTTCGAAGAAGTAAAAAAACAAGTTCAAACAAATCCGAGAATAAATTCGAAATCGAAACCCAAATCGAAGTAGCAATCGAAACCCTAATTCGATTTCGATTATAATTCAAAATCGAAATCAATTTCGAACCCTATTTCGATTTTGAAATCGAAATTGAAACTCAAATTGAAATAGAAATCGAAACTCTATTTCAATTTCGAACCCTATTTTAATTTTGAAATCAAAATCAATTTCGTTTTTGAAATCGAATGCGTTGTTCGATTTCAATTTCAAAGACGAAATCAATATCGAAATTACCCAAAGATCGGCGAAGAACGAATAAGAAGACGACGAAATCGACAATGAATCCAGATCGACGGCGAGGGTCGTCATCATCGCGACGGCTCAGAGGAGCGTCGGCACAAGATTGGAGAGCGAGCGAGAGCGAGATAGAGAAAATGTGAGGAGGCTGGAAAAACGAGCTTCCTCACTCCATCGCCCTCATTAATTAGGGTTTTCGTACCAGGTATTTTCAGAATCCTCTTCATTTTTCTCCGTCGATTTCGAGTTTTTCTTTCTGTGATCGTGTTTTTGTTCCTGTAATTATCACTTTTCTCCATCGATTTCTAGTTTTTCTTTGATATCGTGTTTTTGCTTCTATAATTTTGGTTTTACGTGTTGTTGCGACGGCCGGCGGTGGTTTCTCGGTGATGAACAAAACAGATGATGAGTCTGATGTAATAATCCATTCTTTACTTGAATCTAAAGACGAATCGAGGCATTTGTCTGAGAGAAACCACCGCCTCTCAATAGAAGAGAGCTGAAAGTAATTTAGGGTTAATTACACTTTCTACCCCAATAATTGTGAATAGGGTTCATTAAACTTTACCCCCTGTGGTTTAACCGATTTGCACTTACCCCCCTCTGATTTGAAAATTGTCACTTACCCTTCCTGTGGTTAAATTTTCAAACCACTTACCCTCCTGATATAGGAGGATAAGTGCAACAAATATCTGACCACAAGGGGGTAAGTGGTGATTTCCAAACCACAGGGGGTAAAGTACAAATTGGCCAAACCACAGGGGGTAAAGTGCTATTAACCCTTGTGAATAATTATAGAAAGGCAAAATCAACATTTCACGCTTTTCGTCAACGAAGTTAGCGTTGCACTTAGGTCCACAAATCACAGGGAGGGTAAGTGGCGACGTTTGAACCACAGGAGAGTAAAGTGCAAATGGGCCAAACCAGCTGTTTTTTTTTTTTTTTTTTTTTGTAATTAACCCTATTTATAATTGATTAAAATTGAGTTTAAGTATTTAGTGGAGCTAACTAAGAAAAAAAAAATTAGTTAAATGGGCGAAAATGTCAATGAAAATGAATTAAAAACGAATTGAGAAAAGTGTTCCAGCATCTATAAGTCTACAGGTAAGTCGAACGGAATAAAGAAGGAAAAATTTTTGTATCTCTCGGTTGACAGGTAGGTCGACCTGTGCTGAAATATGAACTCTCTGTATCTATAAGTCGACAGAGCGATCGACCTGTGATAAGAAATGGAACTCTCTGAATCTTTAGGTTGACCGATGGGCACAGAATTTTTGGCTTGGTTACATCTTGAATCGATTGGTTGGTAGGTAATCTTGGTTGGTCAACTTATGGGACTGTTTCAGGATATTGTGAAATTCTGAATTTTATTCTGAAAGTAGCCGTTACTAGTCATTTTTTTTGTTAGGATTCATGAGAGATTTTAGAGATTTAATATTATTTGAGATATATAACACATATTATGATATCCCTATAGATTTAGTTCATTAAGTTTGAATATTTCTCAATTTGGTACATATAATTGTTTCTATTCTATTTAATTGTAATTGAGAAATATTTTGGGGATTTAATTGAGAAGTTTAAAAGCTATAATTAAGTGATTTGAACCAGAAAGAAGCCTTAATGATATAAGAAATCTATAAAAGCAATAAAGGGTCATAACAAATGGGAAATAGCCGTTAGGGAGCTTATTTTAATCCCATTTATATAAACCTGCGTTTTTTTATATCAATGAGAGAGATCAAGAGTATTATACTGAACTTTTCTAAGAGAAATTATATTTAGAATTGTGAGAGCTATCCTAAGAGACATTCTTGAGAATTAGTTGTTATGAATCATTGTTGCTATCGAATTTGAAGTAACATCACTATAATTATTCTTTCGGTGGATTCCAAGTGAGATCTTTCCAAATTATGTTTTATTTAGTATTGCTTGATTATTTTTTGAAATTTAATTTTTAGAAATTGTTTTATGATTTTTTATTGAAAAATATTTTTAAACAATTTCTTGAATCAATTTGATTACATGCTCAATTACGTGCTACCCATTTTTGTTTAAAATCAGATTTTGAATATCTCACTTTTCTATCACTAGTTTTAGAATTTTAATTGAGTTTTAATTTATCTGGGGTGGTAGAAGTTCTGAGTGAGAAATATCACTTGTCAATTTTTTAATTGGTAAGTTGAGTGACGGATTTAATACTGTTGGGAGTATTTAATCTAACGGTAACTGGTTTCAGTCTCTTCTTGTAAAGAGATTGAGGTAGTAATTCTTTCTGAATTGAATTATTTTGTGAGAATTTTGTAACGGTTCAATTCTTATTGGGTAAAAGGATATTTGAAGTGTTTGTGAGGTTTTGATTCTTTAGCCTTTGTTTTAAAAAGAATTAGGTTATTCTTGAGCCTGTAAAAAGTAGAAGTTATTCCTAAGTCTGTGAAAATGAAATTTTGTAAAGGTTGATTCTGAACCTGTAAAAGAATTTTTGTGAGGGTTTGGTTCCTACCTTTAAAGGAATTTTGAGTTTAGTGAGTGCGACTCTCCGTAGAGATCGGAGGACTAAATTAGCCAAGAGTAGCTTGGTGAACCTGTATAAATTTCTATTGTGCTGCTATCTTTACATTATTTATTTTTGTTGATTGGTGTACACCTAGTTAATAATATATTTCCGCTACTATATAAAGAGATAATAATTAATTTAGGATAAAATTAATTATTTGATTTTTGAAGTGTTATTATTTGGATTAATTTTCTAGTACTACCCAATTCACCTCTCTTCTTGAGTAGCTCACTGGGCCAACACAATCCCATTAAGATATACTACTAGGCGGTTCCATATAAAAAAAAAAAATTATAATCTGATTTCATGGAGAAGTTCCCAGATTTTTCAGGGACCTAGATCGCAATATCCTCTTCAAGAATATCAAGAGGCTCAGAATTCAAGATATTATTAACTTGACTGCTGGAGATGAGATTAATAATTAGCAAAAGAAACCAAATACCCGAATCATCCATCACATTCGCAACTTAGTCATTAAGTCACTATTATTGATTTTGGACTTCCTTAAATTGAGCCCCCCCAAGTCAGTAGACATATAAATCTTATCCCAGTTCACTAAATGGATTTATTTTTATCCTCTGTCCCTCCCAATTCACTAAATTAATTTCTTTTTATTCTCTGTTCCCCCTCCCAAGGAATTTTCTAGCTATTTGGTCAATCTTATCACAAAACCTAAGGGGAAGAGGGTCAACTTACATAGTATAAAGAGGAAAAACAATAAGCATTGATTTAACAAGGGTAGTTCTACCTGCCAGAGGCAAATTACTCACCTTCCAATTAGAAAAACTTTTTTTTCATCTTTTCAGATACGGTTAATATATTTGCAATTGAATCTGTCATGAATCATCAGAGCCCCAAGGTAAAAGCCCAGATCCTTACTCAGTTTGAAGCCCATTCTCTTGCTGATACCTCTAGTAGTCATTAAGGGGACCTTAGGAGCAATGAAAACTTTAGATTTACTTAGGTTCATTTTTAGCCCGGAGGAATCATAATTTTTTTTCCCATCACTTTCAAGATAAAACTCACAGATTTTAGGGTCAAATTTGGCAAAAATGATTACATCATCAACAAAGAAAAGGTCGGATAGGACAAAAACATTTCTAGCAATTTTCAAACTTTTCCACTTACCCTGTTCAGTTTCCTTAATAATGATGTGGGGCAACCTTTCCGTGCATAGAACGAACAGATAAGGAGAAGAGGTATCCCCTTGCCTAAGACCCTTAGCAGTGGAGAACTCCAGCAAGGGTTCCCTGTTCCAAAGGACCTTGAAGAAAAACAATTCTAACGCAGTCAATGACAAACTCAACCTAGGAAATCTGAAAATTAAAACAGTTCAAAGAATTCTCCAGGAAATCCCAACTTAACATATCATAAGATTTCTCTAGATCAATTTTAATTAGGTATGATCCCCCATTTTTTATCTTTAAACTTTTTTAGGCTATGAAGGAGTTCTTGAGTGATGATAATATTATTCGTGGTTTGTCTCCTAGGAATGAAACTACTTTGGCCATCTTTAGAATAGTTGTATTACTGTGTGTGAAAAAAGAAAAGAGGAACAAGTGGGGAAAAGATTGTCACTGGAAAAAATATCTTGTGTTGTATCGTATTTGTTTCCGTAATGGCTACAATCGATTAGATTTACAAAGTTACAATTTAGCCCATGGACTTCCAATTTTTGCGGACATAATTACAAAAATTAAGGGGCTTTTTATTAAACACCATTTTTAGTTTTTTTTTTGTGATTAAAAAAAGTTAATGGAAAAACAAAATATTTTCATTTAATTGTATAACATTGTAAGTGAATCAAAACTGTATTTTTTATTTGGGTACACATGCATACAACAGAACAATTACATGGCACGATCAAAGTGCCCGACACCATTTCAATGAAGAACAGGTTTGTCATGCATTCTAGTGGTAACTCCAAAATCTTCTGGTCAATTTCCCCTTCGGTTTCTTTTTCGAACAAGGTGATCCGTACATTGGTTGGCTTTCCTTGGAGAGTAATGCAAGATGTATTGTTGATTTCAAGAGATTTCTTGTAATCATTCGCCCACGGTTTGAGCATGTGGGTATGCAGACAATCTCCAAGGATAAAGGACGCTGCTTCAGTAGAGTCTGTTTCAATTACAATTGTATTTGATAATGTTTGCACGAGAAGATCTACAAATTGATTAAGGAAGGGCTATTTTTTTTCAGATGTTTACTAGATATTTAAGTAAATCAGGGAGGTTTATGTAAAATCTTAATAATTTTAATTGAATTTCTATAAAAATATGAAGGCTAAAAGTAAAATATTTCAAAAGTTGAAGAGAGGTTTGAGTCCTCCTCGGCCTAACGTGGTTCCGCCACAGAGTGTAAGGATGTCATTTTAGTTATATCAATATAAACAGTCTGTAATTTGTTAGTGTTAAGAAAATTTGAGTTGAGAAATTCAAACCCATCAATCTATTAAAAAATAAAAAATAAAAATATATATATTTTTTTAAAATTACTTTTTCTTTCTTATTTTTTAAAATATTTTTTGAAATATAAAGGGGATTCTATGTAAGTTATTTTTCATTTCGATTATTTTGAGAAAAATAGTAAATTTTCTTAAAATTAGTTAATTATAATTTTAATTTTAGGATTTTTTTAGTTAAAATTATTTAATCATAATTTTAATGTTAACTAAATTTAATCTAATTGAGTCAATGTTAAATAGATATAAAATTTATATTTGATTTAAATGTTGTTGGTGGAAGTTGGTGATAATTCGACAATTGACGGCGGAGGTCCAGTGGAAGCCTGGTGATCGGCGACGGAGGTTAGAGGCCTTGCAATCGACCAACCACCAACTAGTGGAGGTCTCGCAACTAAGGTCAAAGTTCGATGACTAACAGCCAGAATCCGGTGAATGGGGTCTGAGTCTCGCGACCGGCGATAGAGGTTCGATGATCGGCGACCGGAACTCAATAATAGGCAGCAACTATGAGTATCGTAGTTAACATTGACTAAATGGTTGAGATAGTTTAGGTTAACTAAGGAGTAAAATATAAGTTAAAAACATATTATTAAAAAATAAAAATAAGTTAATAGATAAAGATTCTAAAAATTCAAAATTTGACTATATTCTAAGAACTCCAATTTTTTTATCCAATACATGGAGCAATTTAATTTATTGTCCTTATTAACTTATTTGGAATGTATGTTTTAGTTCTTGTTAATATTTTGGTTAACAATAATTATGATTGGACACGTATCGACATGGACACTCAGTGGCTATTGCGAGACACATACCGGAGTGTCAAGGAGAATTAAAAATTTAAATTTTAAATGCAATTTAGTTTAAGTACAGAGGTTACTAGAAGGAGAGATAGGCCGAAGAAGACTTGGGACGAAACTATTAGAATTGATTTGATGGCATTGAACCGGACCGAAGGGATGACCCTTAATCATTCACTATGGCGTAAACGGATTCATGTAGCTGATCCTACTTAAGTGGGACAAAGGCTTAGTTATTGTTGTATACGTCTCAGACGCACATAGACACATCATAGACACGGCCAATTAATATTCGATATTTTAAAAACCACTCATGGTTCCAGTCGTGAAAACAGTTTCTTGCAAAAAAAAAAAATGTAGGGTAAGGCTGCGTACAATAGACCTAAGTGGTCCGACCCTTCTCTGGATCCTGTGCATAGTAGGAGCTTTGTAACACCAAACTACCTTTTTTATTTTAAAAACCACTCTACCCTTTTACATCTAAAAACTACTAAATACACCCGCTTAATAAGATAAAATTGACTATATTACCCTTAGTGTTTTTTTAGTAATAAATATATAAAATAATTATCATAACAACTTTTTGACCCTAAATACAAATAATTTTTAAACTTTAAAAAATAAGGGATTTTCTTTTAAAAGTCCTCTTTTGTGAAGGGGACAACTTTTCATGTCCTATGTTTTTTTTAAGGATGATGAAAACTCCTATTTTAAAAAATTTGACTTAAAAAATCCTATGTTGAGTTGGCAAATTTTTTTCTTTTCCTTTTTTGCCCTTGTTCATTTAAACCTAACCCTCACATTCAACCCTCTCTCTTCCTTACCCTTTCTCTCTCAGACCTGGAACGACCTTTCTCTTCCTTTCTTCTTAGCGATGACATCGCAAAGCCGCCGCCGCCCTCGCCATATCTCTCCGCCACTGCCCTCGCCATATCTCGCCACCACCACCCTTGCCCTAATTTCTCTCACTCACTGCCCTAATTTGTCTCATCCTTCCCTGCTCTTTCTCAGCCGCTCATGAATCTCAACCCCCTCGCCATAGCTTGCCGTCGTGCCGCTGATGCTCGTCGTCGATTTCGGCTGTTGCTGCTCGACGTCGTTACTTCCCGTTGCCGCCATTGATGTTCGTTGATATTGTTCATCGCCGTCGTTGCTGCTCGCCACTGCTGTTCGTCGTTCTTCGTCATCGTTCGTGGTTTGTCATCTCCAGATCTGAGTAGATCTACGCAGATTTGGCCAGATCTAAGTAGATCTATTCAGATTTATCCAGATTTAGTGGAGACAAACGGTGGTGACGAACGATGGCGTAGCGGTGACGAATAATTATAGGTATTTTTTTGTTCTTTTTTTTTAAAGCTCGAAGTTGCGATGATCTTTTTATTGTTATCCAAATTCTAGTTTCTCGCATGTGATTACATGGTTTACTGAATTTTTAAGTGGCATTTTACTTGTTTGATGTGTTCGACGCCATGGAAGGAGTTGAGGTATTTCTCCTTTCTCTTGCTAAATAAAATTGATGTCACAAAACATTGAAACAAAATGGTGTAATGCTTGATTGATGAACTGAATTTAGATTAACAGTATGATGTTTCATGATTTTATGTGTGTTGGATCTGCTTGGGCTGTTTTCTTGAGTGAAAAATAATGCTAGTGGATATCTACTAATTATGATTAAGTGGATATCCACTTAATGGATATCTAAGTAGATATCTACTTAATTAATTTTTAAAATTATTTTAAAGGAATTGGATATCTACTTTTTTGATGGAATAATTATGCGTTTCAATTGTTTGGTTGTTTGATACGTGAAGGAAGAGAAATGAAATTGAATTATAATTTTGATATTATTTAGGATAGTCCAATTAGATTCAAATAAATTCTAACGATTTCTTGATTTATTTATCATTTTTATCCTTCGTGTGCAAATATTTTGTGTTAATTTTTTTGTTCAGTGGATATCCACAGATTTGTTTAAATTGATTGTTTAAATGTTTGTGTTTATTTCTTAGTTCAGTAGATATCCACTGATTGTTTTAGTGGATATCTACTTATTGATTTTTAGTAGATATCCGTAATTTTAAGTGGAATTTAAAAAAAAAAAAAAAAATTGTACGTCGAGAATATTTTCTCGTCGCTGTCAATTTGAATTTTATTCTTTAATTATATTATTTATATATATATTTTAATTAGTTTTCGAGATTGAAACTCAGAAAAAGATCTTGATATGTGGTTGAAAAATTGATGCGTGAAAACCGATGAAGATAGAGGGAGCGCGATGGTGTGACGATTAGCGATAACGACGTACGTCAATCGTCTTAATTTTCAACGGATGTCCACTTAATTTATTTATTTATTTATTTTGTGGATTTCCACTTAGAGATTATAAGTGAATTTATGTAATTTTTTAGTAGAATGTAACGTAAGATTAATATTCAGTAGAATTTTTATTTTTTGGTTTCTCTACTTTTTTATATTTTAAAATGTTCATAGAATATTTAAAAAAATAAACTAAATTTGAAATTAAATTAAGTGAAAAATAATGTTAGTAGATATCTACTAAATAAAATTAAGTGGACATCTAAATAAATATCCACTTAATTAATTTTTAAAATTATTTAAAAGGAATTTTTAATTTAAATAGAATTTAATATTTAATTTTTTATATTTTAAAATGTTCACAGAATATTTAAAAAATAAATTAAAATTGAAATTAAATTAATTGAAAAATAATGTTAGTGGATATCTACTAAATATAATTAAGTGGATATTTACTTAATGGATATCTACTTAATTGATTTTTAAAATTATTTTAAAGGAATTTTTAATTTAAATAAAATTTAATATTTAATTTTTTATATTTTATATTTTAAAATGTTTATAGAATATTTAAAAAAAAATTAAATTTAAAATAAAATTAAGTGAAAATATAATTAGGGTATTTATGATATTCTAAAAAAAACTATTTTTAAAAAAAATAAAATTAATTAAAAATTTTTATTAAAAAATAAAATTTGAGAAAAATTTGGAAACAAGTGAAATTCTATATATATATATATTAGGAATTTTGAAATTTTTTTTTTTGGCCAAAATAACATTTTTGTAAATTTTGTAGCATTGAGAATAATTTAGAAAGACTAAATATGTTGATACTTTTGAAATGACCAAACAAAAAATATTGGACCTAGAAAGTTATTTTTTTGAACAAATTTGGACCTCAATTTTTTTCCCAAAATATAATTACTTTTTAGCCCTTCTCTATCTATTTTTCAGCCGCTCTCTATTTTTCCCTCCATTTTCTAGCCGCAACGCCATCATCACCACCGCCTCTGTTCACATCCGCCGCGCCAACCATCACCACCGCCGAAGCCGACACCAAGCGAAACAAGGTCGACACCGCCTCTATTCACATCCGCCGCGCCGCAACCCTAGATTCAAGATTTGGAAATACCGTCGCTCGTGTTCGTGCATCGCCATTCGTGTTCCCCATCACTGTTTGTGTGGTTCGCCATCGACTGAATGCGAACCGTGCTTGTGGACCAGATCTGGTCCGCAACCCCCCACCATCACCACCGCCGTGGAACCAACGTCATTGCCGCCGCCCTCTCTCTCTGTCTCTCTCTAATTGGCCGGACAAAGGCTGGAGCTGGACGGAAATCAGACGTTTGTTTGTCTTCGTCGCCGTAGATATGGAATTTTCCAGATCTGTTAGTGGCTTTTTGTTCCAGAATTGGGAATGGATCTCGGATTGGGAGAAGCGAATCGAACAACGATCTTGTGTAAGGCATTAGGGCTTAGGTTTGGGGAGGAATGAGTGCGTCGGAAATCGGAGATGAAGACAAACAGATCTGAACGGCGGAGGCGAACATTTAGGGTTGATGAAAGACAGGCCATGGTTGGGTCCAGTTGCATTCAATGTTTAAGGGACAACTAATTATATTTTTTTCCCTCTTTTTTGTTTTAGTTTTAATTTTTTAGTTTTATTTTATATCTTCCCCCCGAATATTTACACTATTTAAATAATAATGTGAATGTTGGTGTGGTTTGGTGGAATGTTCAATGTTTATGTGTTTTTCATTAATCTTAATTTTTTTTTCAATGTTTTTTATTTATTTTTAATTGTGCCTTTAGAATTTTTCAAATTTGAAAAATTTCAGATCGGAAAACACACTTCGTTGTTTTAGATCTGTTTTTAATTTATTGGTTTGTATTGATTTTGGTAGTGTTTTTGTTTATTCATTGTTATTGGGTAGTTACATTAATGTCCACACATTAAACTTAAGACACAACATATTAATATTGATTCTTATTGAAAATTTGAGAATACACACACTCAAACAATAAGAATGTTCATGAATTTTCGTCCTTCATTTCAAACTATTATGTGTTCGAACACCAAAAATACATTAACATCCACATCTACACACAAATGATACGCAAACATTCAAATAAATCGTATGAACATGATAAAACATGAATGTTCAGGCATTATTATATTTTATAAAATGCCATTTTATGTAAAATAGAAAAAAACGATAGTGAAAAAATGAGTGATGATAGTATAGTGAATATTTTTCCATAGTGTTTAAAGTTTATTACCAATAAATAAATAATTGAAACATATTTTTTTTAATATATTTTTGAAATTAAGATTTTCATAAACAAACATGTCTCATTAACATAATATCATAGCATTCATCTGCTTTTAATCACAGCTTATTTACATCCATTAACCCTTAACGCCAAATATATATTAACTACTCCTCACCAAGGGGAAAACAAACCAACCAACCCCCTCAATCCAAACTAAACTCATAACCAAACCGTCGTTCCAGCGAAGACAACTGCAGAGACCACCTAAGACTCGCTTTATCCTTCTTAATCATCATCAACTTGTCATACACGCACCACGGAAAGCTAAGGAAATGGTCGCGATCCGTACCTTCGTTGTAGCTACCCCAATAGCTATGATGATACGTCACGTGATACCACGCCGATGCCTTCGCGTACACGTCGTGCGCCTCCGCGTCCGTGTCGCTCCCCTTCTTGTTGAACCAAGTCCGGGCCTCTTTCCTCAACGATCTCACGGCAGCGCCGACAGATTCCGCATCCCGTCGCCGGTCGAAAGATCTTGACGCCTTCATGATGCCGCCGCTCAGTATCTCTGCCTCCGTCTTGATGCCGTAATAATCCATTAGGTCGCCCAATTTGCCGTCGTACTCGGACTTGCACTCGAAGGCGTCGTCGAGGTAATCCTCATAGCCGTCGACTAGCATGTCTCTGTCGTATGATTGTCGGGCAACCTCCCTCGTGAAGGACCTGATGGAGCTCGTGCTCGGCGAAATGTCTTTGACCATCCGGAAGAGTTTTCCGATCACGCGTTCGGATTCGTAGGTGGTCTTGTCGGGCTTTTCCATGAAGTCGGGGTACTTTTTTACGCGGAGATCGGCCGGTATTTCCGCGGGGACACCGGTTTTCGGAAAGTCGACCGCGATGGAGAAGAGTTCAGCGAGCCTGAGGCATGGCTTGCTCATCGCCATGCCTGGCTCTCGATCGGCAAACACGGTGTGGGCATTTGCAATGATTCCTAGACTGTCGTTCACTATATAGTTGGCGAAATATTCCTCGACTTCCTGCATGTATTTAAATCGTTAAGGGCATGTTTGGTTTCATTTTTGAAAACAATTCTGTTTTCGAAAACAAAAAGGGTGATTTTGCATGTACACTGTCCCGTTTGGTTACTCTTTCTGTTCTTTTACTTTTGTTCCGCTCTAAAAATTTTAGAATATTAATATATAAAAAAGCATTTGGTGAACACATTTTTGCTCCCAAAAATTTAAGAGTAATTTAGAATTATTTTTTGAATTCTTTAAGAATCTGAAAAATAAAAAATTGTTATTCCTATTCACTCCCATAAAATTATTCCTACCAACACCCTGCCGGTCACCACCACTCTCGGCCATCACTATCCCTCCGGATACTGTACATTTAAAGGGAAAAAAGAGAATAAACGTTGCGTGTTTCTTATTTCTGTTCTCATAAATTAAAAGAAACAATTTCAGGACAATAAACATTACCAAATATGTTTCTATTCCCGGAATACTCTAGAATAGAAACAGAATTTTTATCCCAGTTTATCGGAAGTAGAAACAGAAACACTAACCAAACGCCAACTTATTTTTAGCTTAAAAAAAGTAAAAAATAAAATATAAAACATAAAGAAAATAAAAAATAAAAAACTGAATGAACAAAAATCTAAGACAGTGTTTGCTAGAACAAAATTGAAGCAATGAAATTGGTAATTGGAATACCTCAATTGTAACATCATGATCCAACGTTTTAGTTGGTGCAGGATCATAATCCATGGGCGAAATTTGCTTCTTTGGAATAAGATCAGGGTCCCAGCAGACGAAGTAAATGTCTCCATCCAAATCACTTCCCGAACATTCATTCGGATGCGGTCTGTTATTGAAATTAAAAGACTCACTCTCAAAAAACGCTTTAAGGTTGTCCTAAACTTTATATATATATATATATATCTCAGTATCAGGAAACAGATGTTGGATTCAACAACTTTAATATATAATAGTGGAATAAATTCAGTTCAAGTAATTACCTCATTCCTTTCTGTGGAAAAACAACACAATCCACCATATGGTGCAAAGCCGGCACATTAACAGCCCTCAAAACACGAACATCACCAGGATGCAAGCATGGGTTTTTCGCAACAACTACCATGCCCTCGACAATTTTAGGCTGGCCTGAGCCACAATCATTGAACAGAACACTATCATCATAAAATGCCCGGCGTCCAATACCAGAGAATTGAACAAATACCTGCCCATATTCCAAGGTCCTGGTTTCGTCCAAACAGCCCATCATTGCTCTTCCACTCGGAACGAATATCCTTGCTTTAGTCCGCAATTCAATCAATTTTGATGCCCGAAACGTCTGCAGCATCATTGAGAGAAACGGCTCAGCATTAGGCTTGTAACCACATAAAAGCATTTCCTTGAGAATGTTGGTGTTTTCGCCTGGAGACATCAACTCTAATGCCTCCTGTGCCCTTAGGGGATCCGTCAAGATACTATTCAGTTGTTCCACTTCTTCCCTCTGTTTTTTCTCAAAGACGTGATCTTTAATCCCGAGAGTAGACAAAAGGGTGATGAGCTGACGATTTAGATAACAAGGTTGATATTTTGCCCATGCCAGAATGTCCAATTTCGTGTTGGTTGATTCATACTTCGACATGCTCTTCCTAAGTGACAGCTTAGCCGACGAGTAGGGATCAATCGCTACCACACCTTTGTACCCACCATAACGAATTTGAAAAGCAGACGGAGTAAAACTTCTGAGGCCACATTTCATGGCAACACTGTCTGCAAAACCCTCGGATATTTTCCCAATTCCATCTGAAAAAACATATTTGGTTTTACCACTGATGGCCTCTACATCAGGAATAATTTTCATTTCATGCCTCGCAACGTTCAACGTTTCCGTGGACGAGCTGAAAGATTGACCCAGTCTAGCAGCATATTTCGCCACGTTTCTTATCTGACGGAAATCACCCATCCATTTTCTTATTTCACCAGAGGTGAGCCCTGGTCTGGAAGCGAACATCCACAGAGAATTTTCCCTCAATTGACTTGAGGAAAACGCGAGAAATTCGAACCTTTTATTACCAATTGCAATACCATTTCTCAGTGTCGAAATTATCCTCTTATAAATGCTTGTTCTTCTTTCTTCATTTCCGTTGGCTGCGCGTGGGCACAAATCCGTGGAATACATTTTATCCAACTCCTCGTCAACAAAAGAAACTCGAAGAAAATTGTCAATATCTTCAGGATAGTTCCGCAGTACACGATTGGACACATTGACCTCCGGACCACAAAAATACACTTTGGACGGCGTGACTTGAACCCTGTGAACATAAACCAATCCAGCATCTAAAGTAATGGCAGGTGAGTTAGGAAGATTCCTGGCCGCTTGGTATTTTGTGTATTGCTCGGTCAGCCACCTTACCGGTTGGTAGCAGCAATCCTTTCTATGAGACAGCCTTTCCAGGGCATGTTCAACGCATGAAATGTTTACCCTTTGAGGATCAACCAACCGGAAAAATTTGTCATCAAGTGCTGGCCCTGGAACATACCCGTGCTGAACCAACATGCAAACCTTGAACAATATTTTGTAAGGCAAATCAAGTCCCGGGGGAGGGCCAACAATTGGGACAAGATTCAAATTTCGGGAAAACGTGGAACCACTCTCCAGGATGAATTGGCTTTCGCTTTCTGTGTAGTAAAAGAAGTTTTCACGGAAGTTTGGAAGCTGAACGCCATATGGAAGTTTCAAACAAAGAGCTGAAGATTGGCCAATGCTGAAGGATGGAGTGAAATCAGTTGTTCTGACCCATTGATCATCAGGAGTATCCAAGTAATAGTTGAGATCATAATCATCTTCATGGCTAGCAGAGTCTTCAAATTTCTCAAAGATTCGAGGAGCGCCGACTAACTACAGTGAGAGTAAGAGAAGGAACAACATGTTAAAAGAAATATATAAGAAAGTGCAGAAATTCAATGGGCCTAACTCACTCGCCTTGGAAGAGGAGGATTACCCTTAGACTTATATATAGCTCAGAATCAGGTAACACAAGCGATGTAGGATTCAACAGAAAGTAAGACAACAACGTAGGATCAAGGGGAGTATTACACAAGTAATAGGATAATAATTGGATCAAGCAAACCTGAATAAGGAGAAATTTTGAAGTTCTATCACGTGGGCGATGCAGCTCCACCTGCCAGATGTTATCGTACGAAAGCTCAAGCTTGTATTCACGAAAAATATGCGTTAGGAAGAAATAAATCTTTCTCATTCCAAATCCGAACTTCACATTAACACGCGAGTTTTCCCAGAGCACCGAGAACTTCTCTTTTGAGATTTGACATCCAAATTTCAGGGTCACACCTTCCATATCATGCAGATATGCCTTGGGTTTATGCACGATATCCTTATCCATTGCCCGAGCTTTTAAATAAGAAGATTCATAATATAGCCGTTCATTCGCCAAGTCAATGATAGAATCAGCACTTTTGCTGCTTGTAAATTGAACTTTGGCTACTGCTCTCACCCCGCCTTTACTAAGCTTGACCTCCAAAGCATAGACAGTACCTTCACCAGTATATCGCTCTAAAAATTCCTTGACTGTTTCTGCCAACAACAGACGAGGGAATCCATATATCTGAATTGTCTTACCCATCGAATCCAAGTAATATAAACTGCAGTTGTGATGCATAGTATTATGTTAGCAGTTTCAACAATATGAACACTTGAAAATATACATGCAAAAAACCACAACACCAACACAAAAGTTTGTTTAAAAGTTGATTAAAAAGCCCCACATCTTGTCTAAAATTACTGCCCGTTTGGTTGTCCTTCAATTCACAAATGTAAGAATTAAAAACATTTAAATAAATTAGCTAGCTAACCATTTTAGTTCTACTTTAAATGCTATTTTCTCGTGTAGTTGCAAAAATTTATCTAAACTAAAACAATTGAATGTTTCTTTGTTCATATGCAAATGGGGCAATGTTGGAAAGGCATTTGTGGGGCTCGCCCAGAGACAAGGTGGTCCTAAACTGCCTCAGAACGATGAGGGGGGCAATTGTCTAGCTGGGCATGTGCCCAGATGCCATGAATGACACCCAACTTCGTCCAGGGCAAAGTTTGATGGGGCTTTCGCCTTGTATTTTCATTTCCAGAAAAATTGAAAGTTAAAAGAGACGCAAACTTGATTTTGCATTTTTGTCTTCATCACAACACCGGTGTCCATAGTTTTAAATCGTAGTATCAAATTACGTAACAATAACAGTCGCGATGTAAATGTGCTTCGTCAATCCCTAGTCGTCGTTCTCGTCTCTCTCTGAAATAGAAAGTCCGCATTTTCCTCCTCACTCTCTCACTACTACGACTACAATAAAATAATTATAAAATGGCTAAAAGGGAATAAGAATGGAATCGCAGACGATGTTGTTGTGGGGGCATGATTGCTTCATCCAATCATACACGGTCTATAATAATAATTGAGTAAATATCACTAAATACCCCATCAGGTTTCGAATTTTAACAAAAAAGATCCCCCTAAGAATCTAATAAAAAAATAAAAATAAGATTTTGTTGGGTTTTAATTTTTTTATCTTATTTATTAATTAAAGTTTTTTTTTTTTTTTAATTCTTACCAGCTTGTTTTCGTATCTTCACTAATATTTTTGTTAATTTTAAATATGACATTAAATATAAATTTAACATTTAGTTGATATGACGAAATAAATTCCAACTTATTAATATTAGATTAAAAATTTATTAATAAACTTCTCACCAATGAACTTGTGGCAAGATGGTCCAATGATATTACTAACATCCGTCAAAGATATTCAAGAAAATGAATGAAACAATTGATCGCGTTATAAGGACTTACCATAAAACTAAAAGAATTTGGATGTCCTTTTATAGTCCAATTCAAGTCCAACAATTAACGAGGGGGAATTTACATGATTAGATCAAAGACAACTTAAAAAACTTTCTCTCACCCTCTTCTTATTTATTCTTGGGAGATCTGGAATAAAAGAAACAATGAACGTCATGTTTGGTAATCATTCTCATTCCAAAAAATCTCATCTCATTCTCAGATTTTTGGGATTTCTGTTCGGGAACACCGTTTGGTGAATCTATTTCCGTTCCCATTCTCATCCCAAAACCAATAATCATTTCCATTTTTTCTTAAGAAGTGAGAAACAAAAATTTGTTGTTTTCACCTATTCCCATCCCAAAAAAAAGGATACGGCCTGTATTTTTAAAATTGTTAATGAGGTATGATCATCATCTCTGGTAAGCCTTTTTTTCTTTCTTTCTTTTTTCTTCATTTTTCTTCTTCTTCTTCAACGTGTTCTTCGTGTTGGTTCATGGTTGTACTTGCTCATCCTCTGTCCTCCTCCTCCTCTTCCTCGTTCGTCCTCCTCCTCGTCGCCGCTGTGTTCCTCGTCGTCGTTGTTCTCATTGCCGTCGTGTTCCTCGTCGCCGTCGTCTTCACGATTTCGATTTGTCGATTGCGATTTCGATTTCGTTAAATCAATTTCGTTGTCGGTTTCGATTTTGATTTCGTCGTAGATTTCTATTTTGCCATCACTAATCGATTTTGTCTTCGATTAGGGTTTCGATTTCAACGTGATTATGCTCTCGATTTTGATTTTGCCAATCGATTTCGTCGTGATTTAGGGTTTTGATTTCGTTGTCGAATTCAACTTTGATTTAGGGTTTTGATTTTTATTTCGATTTCAATTAGGATTTCAATTTCGATTTCGATTGGGGTTTAGAATTTCAATTTGACTTGGGATTTAGGATTTCAATTTCGATTGGGGTTTAGGATTATGATTTCAATTTCGTTTCAGAATTTGATTTCGATTTCGATTCGGATTTAGCATTTCGATTTCGATTGAAGTTTAAGGTTCAATTACTTGATGATTTCTCATAATTAGTGTTCTTGATTTCAGAATTTCATTTCAATTTCTATTTCGATTATTTCAATTTGACTTGGGATTTATGATTTCAATTTCGATTGGGGTTTAGGATTATGATTTCAATTTCGTTTCAGAATTTGATTTCGATTTCGATTCGGATTTAGCATTTTGATTTCGATTGAAGTTTAAGGTTCAATTACTTGATGATTTCTCATAATTAGTGTTCTTGATTTCAGAATTTCATTTCAATTTCTATTTCAATTTGGGTTTATGATTTCGATTTCGATTGGGGTTTAAGGTTTGATTACTTGATGATTTCGCATAATTAGTGTTCTTGATTTCTAGGATAATATCATTACCTAACGCGATTTTGTTTCTAGAACAAAAAAAAATGTCGTTACAAAACGTGATTATGCTCATACTAAAAAATAAAATTCTCATCTCATCCCATCCCATTCCAAGTGGGATGAGATGTGATGGGAACGTTACCAAACAGGCCCAAAGTTATTGAAGGAACATCCCAAGATAGCTTCAATGTATTGCAAAATATTTTAAGGTTGAAAAACGATTTAACGAAAGCTTTCTGTCCTAAAAGTTTCCCCCAAAGTGAAAATGAATGTTCCTTATCTAACAAGATTCCTCGTCACGCAAGTTTTTTTAAACTCAATACCGATGGATGTGCGAAAGAAAATCCAGGAAGAGGAGGCTTCGGAGGCTTGCTAAGGAATAAGCATAGAATCTGGCGGTTTAGGTTCTACGGACATCTCAATAGCTGCAATAGTCTTGAAGCTGAAAACAGAGGAGTCCGTAAAGGCATCTCAACACTTGCGAATGAAGGATACCCCAGAGCCATTATTGAGGTTTATGCGGAAAAAATCGCAAAACTTTTGATGGAAGAATGCCCATTGAATCATAGATTTAAACCCTGGATAGATTATTGCAAGCGTATATTTAAGGCCAAAGATTATGTCATTCACTTCAAGAGAAAATAATCAATGCATTGATTACATGGCGTAGGAGTGGAGCGGGAAGAAAAGTTTACGGTTATGTTCAATCCTCCTGAGGTAATAACTAATATGCTTTTAAAGGAAATGAATGGACCCTGAGGTACTTTATATATGCCGTGGTTTGTTTGTTTTGCCTTTTCTTATGTATAAAAAAATGCATTGGCCTTGTACTTTGAACTAAAAATCATAGGAAAAAATTGATCGACCTTATACTTTAATGCCCAGAATTAGCAAATTCAACGACCAGAGAAGAAAGGCCACTTGTACACTTGTTCATCGATTAATAACCTACAATTGTTTTTTACACGAGGTGGGTTTTACCCCACGAATGACCTCAGACGTGAGAGATAAGTAACTGTTGAGAGAATGGTACAAGACTTAGTGAAAATTAGGAAAAATAGAGTTTTCCTATCAATCCTTACCCTCTCCCTTAATTAGGCTTGCAAGACGAAAAAAGTTAGATTATGTGAGAATATCATTGCTACTGAGGTCCTGCTACATAAAGTTCGTTTCGGCGCTACCGTTAAGAGGTCTCCCATGAGTGTTGCATGCCAGAACTAATCAGCGTGAGGAGAGCAAATATACGTGAATTTTATTCAGGTTAGATGCCCCTGGGACCTAGGACCTAGCCGAACGCTAGGGACCTAACATTCCGGGGGTTGCGCGTCTATAGAACCATGAGAGGCTGACAAGTTATCATGTCATTAGCCACCTCATTGGCCCCACAATCCACACGCGAACTATGTCCACATCAGTAGCCCCACTCTTAGGTCAAGATAGCGTGGCCTTTGGGAGTCTCAGTGTATGAATTTTAGTAGTGCTAGGTGGCTTTCATCCAAGGCAATACCTGTGCGAAGCGGCAGACACCCAATTTCTTAGATTATTATCATCCAAGTATTAGGAACGAACTGGACGAGTGAGAGGTTCAGTCTATTGAGAACCTCCGAATGGAATGGATGAAAAAGAAAGTGCACCCCGTTGTGAAGGGTGTCGGTGTAGAAAATTATGTGCCCGGGCACATTGAGATGTGCTTGAACTCCCAACTCGGGAAGAGACAACACTACCCTATGGGGACATTACTCCTCGAGCCCCTGAATGCGGCCAACTCGGGTCAAGCGGCGACAACCACAGGGGCCACCGCCCCCCTTCTCCCCACTCCTCGGGCTTGAGAAACCGCAGGGGGATTCATCAGTGGTGCTCTGGAGAGCTCAACCACCATATCAGGGTTGGGCCTGACGAAAGTCCTAGCATCCGACTTGGGAGTCCCAAAATTGAACTCAATAGAAGGCCCAACCCTCTAGCCTAGCCTGAACGCCTAGAATCATGGTGCTAGGGTTAGCGCTTCGACGCCTAGTAGAGGGGGTCACTGTAGACGGCCCCTCCTCATAGTCACATCGTCGGTGACAGTGCTGAACCACTCTGAAATAGTGACGGACCCACGCGCCTCGACATCGCTGAATAATTGCAAAGGATGGAGAAGGACAAAAAAAATGGCGATGCTTGAGAATTGTTGGACGAGGTAAAAACGGTACAACTAAGAATGGAAGAGAAAAGGGGATACGACTCAATGCAGATCGAACCAAAAGGGAATGCAAAAGTAAACAACTAAACGGAAGCAACATAAGAAGATATACGGGAAAGAAAGAGGTAGAAATAGTTGAAGATCGCGGGGGAAGCGCAGAAAGACACTAATGAAAACTTGATAGCAAGAAGGATTCGGAGAAACCTAAACATGGAAGCCTGAACCCTTTATATTGGGGCGTCCACATAGGAGCCCCACTAACCGTCACCTAGGGAAATGAGGTGGCATACCGTCGAATCAATCATGGAGCATTAAATGCCCGACACGCTGAAGGTGCAAAACTCGAGGTTTCGTTTTGGCAAAATTCCCATTGGGCGTAACAATCAAGAAAATACGATCCCGACCTTATGCCGGATTCGATCTCGGGAAAAACCATCTTTGTACTCCCGAGACACGTTTTATTACTTACTCGGGAATAAGGGCAATTGGTGAGAGGAAATCAAGCAAGATTCAAATCATTGCCACTTGTCGACAGGCACGCGACAGACACAAGGGCTACAACATGCCTTGAGTTGACTAACATGCCTACCCTAAGATGAGCGTCATCTTGAGAAGCGCCATGCTCCGAATAAGTCGACTTCAATATCAATTCGGGCAGAGAAGACATGCTCTCCAACCTCAGTACTTTTCTTTGGTCATGTTCGCAACCCCGGGATGTGATTTCACCTCCACTCCAACTCGGGAACAATTGCAACATCTTCCGCCTATTAAGAAAAGAGTCGTTGCACACTTACATTCCCTAAGTAACGGCTCATTAACTCCATATCCCACCGATTTCGTCACAATTATGATAGTGGGGTGGGAATCAAGGAAGATTTGCCAAACAAGTATTCCCTCGTCTACAAATACCATAAAAGGAGGTCTAGCCAAGTGAGCACAATTTTTCCTAGCCAATACTCTATCCAAATTTCCTCAGAGCACTCGGTTGATTCTCACACCGAATGTGCAACACTGGCAGTTCCACTGGTAGTACATTATTTTGCAGGAGCCTAAACTAAGAGACTAATCTGAACTGAGAGAGATTTAATATTCTAGATCCCAAAGTAACGTGTCCGACGAACAAAAATTCTTCCAAATCCTTTTGTGTTATCCCATTAGATTTCCAAGGAATTAGTTATTTTATAAAGAAAAAAAATTGATTCTAAATTTACGGAATTCATTAGGGGATGCAGGGACAAATTTGACTGAATAATCACAAACAACTAATTGGTAAACCGCTAAAAAAATGTAAGCTTTTGGCTCATTAACAAGACCACACTACATCAAAAATTACATAGTAGGACAACATTTTTAGAAACAGAGCAATCAATCTCTGGGAAGGCGTCCGCTTTCTTACTCTAATGGACAATTTGTAAATATTGTCCTTTTAAATTCTTATTGAGACATTCAATCATAATGTCCTTATAATATTTATTTAATAAAACACATTTTCAAAAATATATAATAAAAAGTAAAAAATTTATCCTAATAAACATAAAATAATGCAATAAAATAATTATTTTTATAAATTATTAGATTAGATTTTTATGGGACAACTTTTAATTATTTCATACTTAATGCATATTAAAATAGTATATGTTTGGACACACTTAATATTGTTAAAAATGAATTTTGTTGTAGTGCCAGTTGCTAATCGTTTTTTTTTTTTAATTGGATTCATTAAATTCAGTATTTATTATTTATTGACATGTTTTTTTTAATAAAATATATTAGTTGTTTCTCCTTCATTTTCGAAAAAGATGTCAGATTTTTTTTTTTTTATATTTGTTTCGTAGCATTTTGTTTTTTCTGTTTTTAATTGTAAGATTCATTAGCTTTCATTTTTCCCTTTGGACTCATTCACCCTTCTATTTATCATTTATTAACACTAATCATTTGGGTACAAGTAATGGGCCCGGGGCCCGCCCAGCCCGAACGGCCCGGCCTTATTTTTTAGGGCTTAGAGCCAGATCAATTTTAGGGCCGGGCTTGGGCAAAACCAAAATATTTTAGGGCCGGCCCGACCCGGCCCAAAGAATAATTAAAAAAAAATTATATATATATACACACACACACATTCAATCATAGGACTTTGGGTTTAGATTTTTTTTTAGAGTTTTGGGCTTAGGTTTTTTCAGGGTTTTGAGCTTATTTTTCTAAGATTTTAGGCTTATTTTTAGGGCTTATTTTTCTAGGGTTTAGGTTTTTTGTATAGGGCCGGGGGCCCTAGGGGTTTATGTTTTTTTTATAGGGCCGAGCTTAGGCATGAAATTAAGGCCCGACTATAGGGCCGAGCCGGGCTCGGGCCAAGCAATTTTATGTAATACCCTAGTCTAAGCCCGACCCAAACCCGGCCCGTCCCTAGGTACAAGTTAGATTTTCTTAAATTTATTAATCGTTGGAACATGTTTATTTATTTTCCATTTTCAGTATATATATATCATTTATTTTGTAGCATTCACTGAGTTTTATGTTTTCAGTATGTCTTATATATTGACATCTTTTTATGTATAGGTAAGGGTTTTTTTTTTAAAAAAAATATTTTTTGAAATTGATTTTTCTTTTTTAACTATCTCCGAAATTAAAATTTTACCTCATGCAATATCTGCACTATAATAATTATTTTTTAAAATTTAAAATTACTATTAAATTTAATTCGGTGAAGACCAAAATTCTCTCAATTATTATTATTTTTTTTTATACGGAAGGTTAAGAACCACTCTGTAGTCCGTAGTGGTCCTCTTTCTACTTCACAAACAGTTCTTTAAAAGCATCACTATCTTTTTTCAGATCAAATTGTATTATCTCTACAATGATCTAACCTAAAAACGAATATAAACTCAGCAAATTCTCCAGATCATTATTATATATTTAACATCACATGTATATATGCATTTGAAAAAAAGAAAAGAAAAGAAAAGAAGAGAAGAGATAATTAAGGCGATGATAGATGAGAGAGAGAAGAGGGTTTCAGTCTCACCGAGAGAAGTGACTTCAGCACACAATTGTTGAAGAAGCAGCAGGTTAATTAAACCACACACTACACCTCCATCTTCTTCTATTATTTATTGCATTTTCCTAGAGACTGTGGTTTGTCAACCCAAAGTCTTCGTTCTCTCTCTCTCTCTCCAGTCTCCCTCTTTCTTTTTCTCTCTCTAAAACAGAAACTTGCTTTCTTCCTCCACTCTCTCTCTCTCTCATAATCTCATGTGCATCGTACATGACGTTGAGTGGCTTGCGTGGGAAGGAAATAAAAAAAGAACCGATAAATAATTAAGAGAAATTGAATCAATGGTCCAATTTTAAAATTCACTAAATAATTTGATTGTGATTCTGATTTTAAAATTAAAAATTAAAACAGTTTTAACTTTTGAGATAATAACTGTAAAACTAAACTACTAAATCGATATTTTAAATATATTTTTATGATATATATATATTTTATTATTTTTATATTTTAACCCCTAATATATATATATATATATATATATGTGCGTGTTTTTTTTTATTTATTTATTGTAAGAATTATGGTTATAATCGTTTATTTTAATTATCGTTGTATTTTAATTATGATTAGAAATATTATTGTAACAATTAATAGTCTTGTGATTTGATTTTATTTTTTAAAATTTATGTTTTATATTTTAGTTTATGGTTTTGTTAATTTCTAAAAAATAACAGTCCATCGTTTCGTGGTTTTGGTTTCTGTTTTTCATAAAATTGATTTTTTTTAAATAGTTTCGCAATTTTTGTGTTGATTTTATATAAATTTAAATGGTTCGATTTTAAAATTGTTTAAAAAAACCAGTGATTTTAATTGCGATTTTGGTTTGGTATATGTTTAATAGTTTGAGTTCTGTAATAACAATTTGAGTTGAAGTTCACTAAATACCCCTTGATTTTGACATTTGACAAGAAGACCCCTTAAGATTTTGTATATGAATCTAAGGGAGAAATGGACTCCACACAACAGATAAAATGAAATTTTGTGGGTCTTCCATGTGGAACTAAGATGAGGGCCAAATTTAAAAATAAATAAATAAATTTGTGAAGGGACTAGGAGTAATTATGGAAATCGCTTATTGTGTATTTCAGACAAGAGAGGGAGCGCTCCCGAGTCTCGTTTAGTGTTTCTGTTTTTTTTTTTCTAGTTTCAATAAATTGAGATGGGATGGGATGAGATAGAAATTCTATTTCTGTTCTGGAGTATTCCGAAAATAATAATGATTATTGTTTTGAAATTGTTTGTTTTAATTTATCAAAACAGAAACAAAAAAAACGTTTAGTTGCAGCATATTTGTTGTTTTTTTATTTTTTTATTGAAATGTATGGTGGATAGCGAGTGGTGATGCCAACGGGATGGTAATGACCAGCAGGATGGTAGTGGAAAATAATTTTTCGGTGTGAATAGAAATTAATATTTTTTTTTCTTCTCAACCCTTGAACATTTCAAAAAATAATAATTTTGCATCCAAAACTTTGAGAGGTATAACAAAAAGAAATAGGGGCCTAATGCTTCCCTCTATATACATACTTGCCTAAATAACACTTTGCACCCATGATGTTTGATTAGTATCTCAATATATTTTCTAATATTTAATTTTTTGCAATTTTTTCAATCGACATTTTTCAACTATCTTAATTGTCGAAAAAAGATTTTTTTTTCTTTTCAGGTCATTAGAATAAAATTTAAAATTCAAATGTGATTTTAAAGCTACAATTAAATAATTAAAATTAATAAATCAAAAGCATATTGTCATCGAAATGCAATGATGCCTTCTCCAATAAAATGATGAATCATTGGAGTCAAAAGTCAAGACTTAAGAACTAAGATAGACAAAAGAAGAAGATAAGGTGTACTAGGACAACTCGTGGTGTCAATTAAGTCTTAATTTTGATTTTATTTATTGTATTTAAAAATAAAAATAAAACAAAAAATAGAAATAACGGGTGGGGTCTACTAATTTGAAGCAAAATTAATTCAATTCAAACCGAATCAAAGACTCTTACTAGATTAGATTAGGTCTAAGTTAAGTATGTTCGATTAATTAAATCAAAATTATTTCACTACAATTAATTTTCTTATAAGTTTTTTTATTATTTGGTTCTCATTCAAGAAGTCATGTAGAAAAAAAAATATTTTGAACCGTTTATTTAGGGATCAGACAATCAATTAAATTTTTGGACATTTGATAGATAAAAAGATAATAAAAAAATACATATACCCCTGAAACAAATCAAATCTCTCTCATTTACATTAATTGTTCACTCTGTCTTCTCTCTCTCTCTCTCTCTCTCTCTCTCTAAACCTAACAGACCCTCTCTGTCTCTCTAACATCTCTCACTATATCCTCTTTCTCTCTCAACTGGTTCTCTCTCTCTCTCTCTCTAAAAACCCTAATCCCAGATCCGACGAGGTTGTGGAGTTCTACAACTGCCAGCCACTAACCAGATTCGGACTACCGAACGCCATTGCCACCAGATCCTGACCACCGAACGTCACCGCCACCAGATTACCTTGTCGCCGACCTAAATTTTTGTTGTCGTCTTTATATATGATGTTCAAGGTAAGATTCAATGTTCATTAATTAATATTTTTTTTGTTGTTGTTAGTTTGGTTTTTTTTTCTTATTTTTGATGAATCATTTTGAAGCTAATTTGACGATTTTCATTCAGATCTAGTTTCGAATCGGGGGATTTGTGACGGATTGAACATGATTTCGGCGTTTTGGTTTCTATGTTTTGTATAATCGTCGAGTTGATTCGAAGATTTGGTATTTGTTTTGATTTTTTAGTGCGGTTTGGTGATGTCGCTTCTGCCGAAAAATGATTCGATTTAGATCCGAGAGGTATGGAACAACAATGTCAAGGAAGAGTTCGATTTAATTCGACGAAATCGTTAAATCCACCGTTAACACCCAACGCCGTCGCTGTTGCCAGAAATCATAAGTTCCGACAACTCTACACTTCATCGCTTTCCGCTTTCGAAACAAAAGTTCCGAAGAAATCATTAACGTTGATTCACCCTCTCTCTCTCTTTCTCTCTAAACCAGATTGTTAACGGTGGTACCTCCACCGAAAACTGGTACCTTCTAAGGGGATGGTACCTCGACGATTTGACATCTAAGGGGCTTTGACTTGTAATTTCTAGTATTTTTTTTATTTTTATTTCATTTATATTTCTTGATTTCCATTTCATTTTTTTTTCTTTGTTTGGTTGTATTAGTTTTCATGTATAGAATTTTTTTTCTGAATTTTTTGTGTTGAATATGTTTTGTTGGTGATGATGGTGGGATATGAATGGTGGTGATGGTGGTGGAGGTGGAGGTGGAGGGGGTGGTAATTTTTTACGTTAACGTTAGTGTATTTGTGTGATTTTTTTTGCATATGTTTATCTGGACAACATGAAATGCGTTAACGTTAACATAGAGAAAGACCTAAAAAATATGCATTAATGTTAATACAAACCCAATCCAAACATACATTCAGCTTAAAAAGACAAAATACCATATATAGTAGTTAACATTAACGCGTACAAGACAAAATATGCGGCATGACGTTAACGTAAATATTTAAGTAAAATACGTTAACGCACATAATCTCCAAAGAAACAAAACATGTTAACGTTAAAATTCACAATTCGATGGTAAAAAATGCGTAAACGTTAATGCACAAAACAGATGAAAAAATATGCAGTAACGTAGAATACACACAAAAAAATGAAAATGCATTAACGTTAATGTGAAATTCAAATCGTAGTTTTGTAACACAGACAAGGTGTATTGCTGAAAATGATTTAACGTTAACGCATACAAAACAGATGAGGACGATGAGTTAACGTGAACAAAAAAAAAAAAAAAAACATGAAATGCAATAATGTTAACATGAAATTCAATTGTAGTATTGTAATATAGATAAGGTGCAGTGGTTGAATAGTTTCACGTTAACGTTAACACCCTGTTACACATTTTTGTCTTATTGTATACGACAAAATACTAGAATCGTAAATAAACGTTAACAGAGGGGGCCAAAATGCAGGACCTTTTTCTAAGAAATCTGTAGGGTCTAAAAACTAAATACATGATGTCAGGGGGTCTGATTCCTCGATAGCCTATCTATGGAGGACTAAAAAAAATTACCCTTTTCTTAGTTGCTAATTAAATAATAAAATAGTGTGCAAGGTAAATCTATAAATATATTGTACTCGAATTTGATTGAATTTAGATAAGATCATTGATTTATGTTGGATTAGGTGTAGCAATGCCTTAAAAATTAATATATTTGTGTGTTCACTTTAAATTAAAACATGAGTTATATTTTTGTCTGTAATAATCATAATATATTGTTATAAAAGTAAGAACGGTTAAATATTAGTCACTACTAGAATTATGTTTTAACATAATATCGTTATAATTAGTTATAATATTTTTTACAATGTGTATACAACAATAACAAACTAAGCCTTTTCTCTAACTTAAATAGGGTCGACTATATAAATCCGTTTACGCCATAATGAAGGATCAAGGGTCATCCCCTCAGTTAAGTTCAATGTTATCAATTCAGTTTTAATAGTCTCGTCCCAAGTCTTTTTAAGCCTACCTCTATCTCTAGTAGCTCCCCGCACTTGAATTAAATCACATTTTTTCACTAGTGCTTCTATGCATATGTTCAAACCACTATAGACAATTTTCTCTCATCTTCTTTTTGATGGATACTATTCCTAACTCTTCTCTTATAGTTTCATTCTTAATTTTATCCATTATCGTCTTCTTACTTATCCAACGTAACATTCTAATTTCTATTACATTAATTTTCTGGACATACTTTATATTTACTGGCCAATATTCTGAACTATACAGAAGCGCTAGTCTTATTGCAGTTTTGTAGAATTTTCCTTTGAGTTTCAATGGTATCCTACAATCGCAAACCACCCCAACTGCCCTTCTTCACTTCAATCATCCTGTCTTGACTCTATGAGTAATATTCTTCTCAATTTCGCTATTACTCTGAATTATTGAAGCTAAATATCTAAAATGATCTATCTTTGGAACCTCCTCATCTCCAATTTTGACTGTACCATCATCTTTTCGGACATTACTAAAATTGTAATGCATGTATTCCGTCTTGTTTCTACTAACCTTCAAGTCTTTAAACTATAAGGTTTCTCTTCATCTTTCTAACTTAGTATTAAAACATGTTCTATTTTCATCAATTAGTACTATGTCATCCGCAAATAACATACTCCAAGGTACTTCATCTTAGATATATTTTGTTAGCTCATCCATCACTAAAATGAAGAGATAAAGACTTAAAGATGATATTTTATGAAAGCCTATATTAATAGGAAATGCACAAGTATCACCTCCTTCTATTCGAACACTTGTGACCCTTCATACATATCCTTAATTAACTTAATATACATGTTTGGATGCTTGTTTATTTTCTAGTACCCATCACAAAACTTCTCTAAGTACCCCAATCATAAGCCTTCTCTAGGTCCATAAATATCATATGTAAATCTTTCTTTTTTTCTCTATATGTTTCAATTAATCTCCTAAGTAAATAGATAGTTTCAGTGATCATAAAAAAACATTTTTACAATGTGTATAAGTAACTTTATAATTTGGAGTTATAAAATTATAGCATTGTATGGCGGATGTCATAAAAAAACATAATTCATGTTTCAATTTAAAGTGATCATATAAAAGTGTTAATTTTTAAGACATTATTACAATTACACATAATAATTGTTGTTAAAAAAAATTTAAAAGTTATAGAATACATAGAAAGGATTTTTCTTATAAATGATCTCAAAATCAATCTGTTTACTTGCGAATGTTCTCTATTTATTAATCGACCAATTATTTATTTAGTCAGATAGAGTCGTATACGCATATGTTTATCGCAGATGGTCGTGAAATCCATCCATTAATGATCCTTTATACTACTTATGCCGCTACAAGGTGTTTTTGAGTCCCATCGTAGCCACATGCATTCTGAATTGTTCCAGAGATAACCCTTTGGTCATAAGGTCTGCCTATTGGTCCAAGTCTACTCAAGAAGGGATTGAATTGGATAGTGTAAATAACTAGATCGTTTTTACTCTCTTTTAAGTTTACTCTTTAAAACACACTTAATCAATATATAATAAAGTACAAGTACTAAAGTGGTATAGTGGAATTTGTAAAAACAGTGTACGTACAAGCACAAACAAGAGAAAGTGAATAGAAATAATATAAAACACAGAGATTTATAGTAGTTCGATAAGGCCCCTTCTTACCTACGCCTACTTCCCTGAGCTCCTTCGGAGATTTCTAATCTACTATATTCGATTTTTCCCCAGCTAAGGCCAAATTATCACACTCTCACAAAATAAGGTACAATTACATTTTTCTACAGTCTCTCATAAAGCCAAGCCGCATTTATGGCTTGATACACTATCTCACAAGGTAAAATACATTTATACCTTACTACAAACTCTCTCAAAGATAAGTTGTGTTTATCCCTTGCTATCACTTTCGCTAGATAAGATACGTTTATGTCTAGCTATAATCTCCCACTTAAATAGTACCCTAGTCTAAGTTACAGTTCACACCCTTACGTGTTGGATTTGTCTTTTGTTAGTTTTAATGAGTCTAGCCGTTGGACTTTCTACCAATCACCTACAATTCGATACACCCTCTATTGACTCTCTAGGTGTTTGTAGAAGTGTGTCTATAAATGATATGACAAGTAATAATACATACACAATTAATCAGGTATAAGAGATATACTCAATGTAGATTACGCGATAAAATAATCAATTAATCCAATTATGCACAATGTACAAGTTTGTTTATTTTTTTAATAAAAGTTAAGACAAAATTCAAAATTGTAATACACTCTTAGAAAGTTCAATGAAATTGTCCAATTAAATCCCCCCTTGTGAGATTGGTATGCAAAGGATTTAAGATCTCGATGAGTAACTTAATCTCGCCAGCAGTGTAAGTTCTTTCCCTATCCAATATACCAAATCTAAAAAATTCATGATATATATATATATATAATTGATCTCTCTTCCCTTTAAACCTATAATTTTGGAATTATTTCAAGCAATAATTTGATTGTCAATAATCCATTTTGGTGATCTTTGAGTAACAAGTCCTCGTGTAATTGTTTCTAAATCTTATACTAGTAGTTTTGAGATTCACCATACTTAATAGAGAAAATACACCACAAGCAAATCTACTTAAATTATTGTTAGTAAAATATGGTCCATAAATTAATCAAATAATTTATCAATTATTAATTAAAAGTATGAAAAATAAAGAGGGAACATATCTAAATTCTTTGTTACAAAAACATTTCAGATAACATATGATTATATAAAAAAATAGAAGATATCAAAATTACAATGTTGAATAAAATAGAAATAAGAAACTTACTGTATTATAGAAGAAAACAGAAATAGAAATACCAGGAAAAAGATTGCCTGCAATTGTTTGAATTTTTTTTCTTAAAGCACATTTTGCCTCCGTTAAGGTGTTTACAGTTTAAGTGAGCGTCTACCTCTCAGGATACAATAATCAACAACTAATGATACTAATGCTGAAAACCAAAAGCACAACAAACTATAAATATGTTTAACTCTCTTATGAACTCTCAAAAACAACGAAAAACACAAACTCTCTGATGTAAATACAATGCAAGCTTGTTTATGGGATGTATATTATTAGGGATGTCACTAGTTCAATTTCGGTCAGGTTTCATATAAAACCAAAACCAAAACCATTAGAAATTTATCAAACCAAAACCGCAACCAAAATCATCGATTTTTTTTAAACGGTTTTAAAACCAAACCATTTATATTTATACGAAACCAAAATCAAAACCGCAAAACAACGAAACCGTTTAAGATTTTTCAATTTTATAAAAACTAAAAACAAAATGGAAACTATGAAACCGCTGACCGTTATTTTTTTTATAGACAAACAAAAACATAACTAAAATATAAAATATAAATTCTAAAAAATAAAATCAAACAACAAAATAATTATAATTAAAGTTTCTAACCCGTAACCATAATTAAAGTTTCTAACCAATAACCATAATTAAAGAAATGGGGGAACGACTGTGAAATCAATAATTAGAAATGAAACCCATGGTCCCTTTACACACATATATATAGGAGGAATAAAAATGTAAATAAATAATAAAAAAAAACATACATATATATATTAGGGTTAAATAGTAAATATATAAAAATAAATAAAAATAAAAAATAAGGATATATATGTAATAAAAATATATTTAAAATATCAGTTTTGTGGTTTCATGGTTCGGTTTTGTGGTTCGATTTTGTGGTTCGGTTTCGTAGTTCGATTTCGCAGTTTCTATCCCAAAATCAAAACAAAAAAAAAAAAAAACCGCTTCAGTTGCTAATTTCAAAACCAAAACCGCAACCAAACCATTTAGTCAGTTTTAAAATTGAAGCATTCGGTTTAGTTTCTCGCAGTTACCCATCGGTTTGGTTTTTGTGACATCTCTACATATTATGCTGAGAATAATTGCCTTTTTATAGGGAGCAAAATTAGTAACTGAAGAAGGTTGAATTAAGATTGCGGTAAACAAACAACAATTACTTCTTTGCAGTTACTCAACTGAACAATCTTCAGGTTTGTAACTCTCTACAGTTACACACCTGAACAAACAACCTTCAAGTTTGTAACTTTCTCTCCAGTTACAAACCTGCATTTAGGCTTTTTAGGCTCTGTCTGGATTGGATTATCGAATTCTGTACAAAACAAACCAAGTCCAAACCAACCTTCTCCAAGAGCCACAAGACCCAAAACTCAAGACCCAGGACTTGGAATTGAGATGAGCCCAGATTAGCTAGGCTGGGCGATCGATCGGCGACAACAATGCACACTTGTGGATTTATTTATTTTATAACATTGAGCCTACTTTCTGTCCATATCAATTCAACGCCCTAGAGGGCCTACCTTCAAGAAGTAACCCGAGTCTTAATAAATGACTCGTCACATTCTTCTGTTAACAATGTGAGATAACCCATACAACACATCAATCAATATCTTCAAGTGGGTATTTTAATAAACAATTTTAATTTACCTCTTAAATGATTTTTACCCAACTAAATATATCACACATATCCTCACCAAGGAGAATACATTGGTATATTCACATGTCCCAAATTAATATTGGGTCCTACAAATAATTGGGTCATAAAATACCTAAAAAATTATTTTTACATAACAATTATTAAGTACCAATTAATAATTTATTGACTAGAAACATTTAGAATATGTCAGTTATTAAATGTCTATGATATAAGTATCATATTTGTCTTTATTCGTTATTTATTTACTTGAGATTAATATCCTGAAATAAGTTGAATTAGATTTGTGCATGCGGCTAATTCCAACATTTGATAGTAATTCACATTTTACAGTTACACTACCACCATTGAACTCCTTATTAGCTGTCACTAAATCATGATTGATGCCACAAGGAAACGAGTTAAGCAATAGTTATCTCATGGTTTAGCTTTTGATTTCATTTCGGTCTTTGGTAATTAAAAGTTATGTTCTAATTGAGCCTAAAATGATCTCGCATTTTCAAATTAAAGTAAAGGCCTGTTTGATAAAACTAAAAAATTAATTGTTCAAAACTTATTAGTGTTGATTTTTAAGTTCTAAAATCTTAAGTATTGAATTTATCAAGCGTTGCATATATTAAATATGTATCATTTTAATACTTTTAGTTTTTTTAAAAAGAAATTGTCAAAATTGTTGTCTCTAAAATAATTTTTATTATTTTCTTTTTTCTAAAATATTTTTTCTCTACAATTTTTTTCTATTTTTTTTTATTACTTTAGTTTTTTTTTTTTTTTTCTATCAATAACTGTTTCTATACTAATTTTTTTTTTTTAAAATTTTATAGTATCGATGTTGAATGATAGCTTTAGTAGATAGATGTTTGGTTGTTTTAAATGAAAAGTATTAAAATAAGTGAGTCACATCTTATTTAAAAAATTTATTAATTTTTAAGTAATATTTATATTTTAAATAATTATTTTATTTCGTTATCTATCGCACTTAAACAGGTATTTAATGCATTTAGTTTTAAGTGTAATATTATATTATCAAACATGTCTTTACTTTTAGTATTGTGTTCAATAAGGTTTTATAAGGATAGATTTTTTATTTTTTATTTTTTATTTTTCATACTACTGAATACTCTGTGTGCTAATATCCAAGGAGTAAGTACTATTATTGACAATGAATTACAAACTCCACTAAAATAAATATAGAAAAATCAACACAACTTTTTTGGAAAAATAGAGCAGCAATTTTCCTCAAACTTTAACCAATGGAACAACATAATTAAAGCCCAAGACTTCATCTTTCAACAAATTCGAATAAAACTTTAAGCCAAAGATACTTTAGTTAAAAAAAAATAATAATAAAAAATAAATAAATAAAAATAAAAAACAACAACAAAACAAAACAATTAACTAACTCTTTATATAATTAGTTTGTTTGATAACTACCATAAAAATTACTTGAATAATTAAGTCGATTTTAAAATTTGTTTAAATTTTTCAGCCAAAGGTGAGTTACTTTGGTGACGTTTGGTTAGTGTTTTTCCTTCGTTATTTCTACTTCCAATAAAGTGGGATGAGATTTATGTTTCTGTTTTAGAGTATCAAAACATGTTTGATAGACCACTGTCTTGAAATCATTATTTTTTATTTATGAAAAAAAAAAAACCATTTAGTTGCAATATTTGTTTTTTTTTTCTGGAAGGGTATGTTTATATGGGTGGAAAAAAATGTAGATGGAAAAATAAAAAAGAAAAACGGATGGAAAATGAAAATAAATCTCGTTTAGTAATGAAAGAAAATGAAATAGCAAAAAAAATTGAAAAAACAAGTTCTTTTTTCTTCCCTCTCAATTGTGGGATGTAAATAATAGAAGTTTGTGAAAAAAAACATATTAAAATTATAATTATGCCCTTAACAATAAATTTTTTGATTTATTTTTAAAATATATGAAGACAAAATAGTAAATTACATTAAAGTGAATTATTTTCCTTCTTTTTCTTGTCTTTTCTAACCAAACGACACTAGAAAAAATTAATTTTTCCTTTCACAATGGATAAAATATTATCATTTCATTTTCTCTTTTCTTTTCCTTTTCTATTCTTCCAACCAAACGCAAATGTATAATAATATATATACATATTTCTTAGCCGGCGTAGTTATTGAATTGTATTCTTTCATTCATATCAATTCATTCATACAAGAGGTGTATATATAGCTTGATTCTAGACATGAAACCCTAGAATCAAGCTATCATATCCCCAATTATCTTAATTACAATCTCAGTCGAATCTCTAAAATAGGAAGATAGAATTACTCTAAATTAGGAAGGTATAATTATTCAACACTTCCTGTAAGACCCCGACTTTTCATATACGAATAATTCGAGGTGATGGGTTCCGTTCGTTGTGAACTCTCCGGTGTGGGTGTCTCGTCGCTGGCGGAGCGGGTCCAGACGGTGGGTGTGGGGGAGTGATCGGAGCGTGCGGTTCAACGTCGTCAGTGTGGGCGGTGTTGTTTGTCCGGAGTGTGGGGTTTCAGTGTGTGTTCTGATTGTTGGTTTGAGTGTGGTGTCGTTGGTCGGCTGGCTGTGGCAGGGTATGACGGCATGTGTGTGTTTCGACGACGACGGTGTGTGTATGTGTGGGTGTTCTGTCTTCTGTTCATCATTATCGGTCAGTTGTTGGCTGGTTGTTTGGTTGGTGGGTGTTGGTTGTGTATGAGCAATTGGTGGTGGTGACTGCCGGAGTTAGTGAGAAAAAGCGTCGGCCGGCTGGGCATGTGATGGTGTGTAGGTGTGCTCGTTGTGGCTCGTTGACAGTGTGAATGTATGTATTGTGCGACTGTGTGCGTGTGTCTGTTCGTCTGTACGTGCGACAGAGTGTGTGTGTGTGTGTGTGTGTTGTCGAAAAACAGAGAAGAGAGAGAAGTGAAGGTGGGTTCGTTGGTGAGTGTCCGATGGCCGACGATTGTGTGGGTTTGTGTGTGTTGTATATGTTGTGGGAGTGTGGTTGTAAGGTTTGGGTGTATTGTATTGTGTGGGTGTGATGTCGATGGTGAGAAGGGAGGGAGAGAGGTGACTGAGATCTCAAATAGAGCAGAAGGGAGGAGGAGTATCCACTTAAGCGGTGGAAAATTCGCCTAGGCGGTGGAAAATCAGTGTCAAAATGAGTGAAAGTTCGCCTAGCTAGAAGTTTCTCGCTTAGGCGGTAGGTCGTCAGTGTGTAACTCAGAACTGTAAAGGAGCTCGGTTGCCTAAGCGGTGGATTTGCGCTCAGGCGGTGAAATTGCAGTGTGCAGTTGAGAGTAAGGGAGAAGTAGTCACTTGTTCGCCTAGGCGGTGGGACGTCGCTTAGGCAGTGGGGAGCAGAATCAGAAATACATAGAATTTTAGGGAAATCCACAATCGGTTCGGAAACGGGTAACCTTTCTAATTTGTTTTGTGAATTCTAAATTTAGTTTTTTAATCTTAGAGTAATAAAATGAAAATAATAAATCCTGAGATTTGTTTATAAGAACAGAGTTTATAAATAGTAAACCATAACGAAACGATACTAGTTGAATAGTTATATTTCGTAATAAATGATGGAAAATAGGAAATTAGGATTTCATGGCTTGATTAATTTGTTTTATACAAAAGTATTTATTTAGGCCCTGTCACCGTTAGGTTCGCAGGCACCGGAGTTCAGATAGGGGATAGTCGGTTAAAGTTTAGGAAAGCGGATATTAGGTGAGTGTACTATCTTCTTGCCAAACTATTTTTATATACACATATGATGAAATCTGTGTTGCTTTTATAAATGATATGGATCAAGCCAGTTATGGGTGAGTTGGTAAAATGGATTTCCATTGAAAGGTTTGGGTTTTAAAAAGAAAGATTTTATAAATAATCTGTTGGATTTAGGGGTTTTAATAAAAGGTGGGAAAACATGATTTTTAAATTAAAAGTGGGTTTTGTTAAAAAGAGATGGACAATGGTGATTTTGACGATATTGATGAGGTGATGATTTATATTATAGTCTGTCTGGAGGGTGGTCCAACAGACGGATAATTATTTGTGATTGAGTGATGATAGTATTGAATTGACTATGTCATATTTTATGATGTCCTGTCCGGAGGGTGGTCCGGCAGGTGGTGATTTATGATGGATACTTATTATGTGGTGATTTATATTATTGGCCTCCGGAGACGTCCGGTTGGCAGTGATCTGCGCAGTTAGGTTCGCTAGGAAGGCATATCCTACGGATGGTTACGGTACCGTTGCAACTCCCGATCGTGAGGTTAAAACGATCACTATGGCTTAGCCGATGGGTATGGGATTGAGAGGTGTGGTTGAGTTGCGGTGTTTTATATATATATTGTGGGTGATTTATTTCTGATCATGGTGATTGGTCTTATTTAATACTGGAGATTTTACCAACTTTGTGTGATGTTTATATATTTACGCTTGATTTATTTAAATATTGTATTATTTAAAATGTATTGTTGTTATGTTAAAAATGGTTTTTACTAAGAATGCAGTACACTCGCAGATGAATCCTTTAGGAGATGGTCCTCTACTGGCATTAGGTGGAGTCATCTAGGAGAAATTTGAGTTGAGCTGTCAGAGAGGAACAATAAAGAAAGTGAAAGATTATGTATATGTTGTATGTAGAAATTGTATAGAACATTTATGGAATTTTGTAATGTATAGAAGATATAAATGAAATAGGTGATGTCATATTGTCGTCACACCGGTCCTGGGATGACAGGTGTCCGGGACGGGTCGTGACACTTCCCCTCAAGTTGGTGCATAGATGTCCCACATGCCTAACTTGTCTAAAAACTTTAAGAATACCTGATTTGAGACTGCTTTGGTGAGGATGTCAGCCAACTGATCCTCTGATCGAATCTTGGACGATTCCACAATCTTTCCGTCTAACTTTTCTTTGATGAAAAATCTATTGACCTCGATGTGTTTTGTGCGATCATGTTGAACCGGATTATGTGCAATGTCACATGTTGCTTTATTGTCATAGAACAATCAGATAGGTTGTTCGGGTAGATAACCCAAATCCAGCAAAAGAAGTCTTAGCCATAACGCCTCACACAATACATTTGTCAAACCTTTGAATTCAGCTTCTGCACTTGAGAGAGTTACAACATTTTGCTTCTTGCTTTTCCATGACACAAGGTTACCTCCTAGAAAGGTAAAGTATCTAGAAGTAGATCGTCTGTCACCCACATCACCAACCCAATTAGCATCAATATAGGCTTCTATGTTTTGATGGTCTATGTTTTTAGTGAATAATACTCTTTTTTCCTAGAGCAGACTTTAGATACCTCAAAATGCGAATAAATGCATTCATGTGTTGTTCTTCGGGATTATGCATAAACTGGCTGACAATACTCAAGGAATAAATCAGATCTGGTCTGGTATGAGATAAGTACAACAATCTCCCTACCAGTCTTTGGTATCTTCCTTTGTCAACTGATACCTGGTTAGGCTCAACACATAGCTTTAGACTTTCTTCTACTGGTGTATCAACAGGTTAACATCCTGACATACCAATCTCTCGTAATAGATCTAGAATATATTTTCTTTGAGATAGAACTATCCCTTTGTTAGATCAAGATATTTCAATCCCAAGAAAATATTTTAGTGGACCTAGATCTTTTATTTCAAATTCTTTGGACAAGTAATCTTGTAAGGTTTTTCTTTCATTAGGATCATTCCCTGTAACCACCATATCATCCACATATACAATGAGTGCAATTACCTTACCCTACTCTCTTTTGAGGAAAAGAGTGTGATCTGAGTTACTTTGATAGTAGCCAAAAGCTATCATAGATTTTGTGAACCTTCCAAATCATACTCTAGGAGACTACTTCAGCCCATACAATGATTTCTTTAGTTTGCAAACCTTTTCGCTGTGTCTTTTGGGTATCATGCATCCCCATGGGAGATCCATGCAGACTTCTTTACATAATTCACCATATAAAAATACATTTTTCATATCAAATTGTTGCAGTGGCCAATCCAAGTTTGCAGCCAAAGACAGTAGAACACGAACTGTGTTGATTTTGGTTACAGGCGTAAATATTTGTGTGTAATCAATCTTGTAAGTTTGAGTGTATCCCTTTGCTACCAGTCTTGCTTTAAAGCGCTCAATTGTGCCATCACCCTTGTACTTCACAGTGTAGATCCATCAACATCCAACTGGTTTCTTTCCTAGTCGAGGATTAACTAGTTCCCATGTTTCATTCTTTTCCAGAGATTTCATCTCCTCGTTCATAACTGCTTTCCACCTGGGATCAGATAAGGCTTTCTACACACTGTTATGAATAGATACAACAGATAATTGATTCACAAATGACATATTTGATTTTGATAGACGATGGTTGGACACATAATGACTCATGAGATATTTTACTTTACTAGAGAGCTCGGATTCATATGTGAATTTAGGAATGCCTCTCGTGTGGCGTTGTGGTAACTGTCTTCTGTGTGGCTTAGAAACATCTTTAATAAACGATTGGTGTAATATGTTAACCAGGGATAGAGCTTGATTTTCTAGAACCTCGGTTTCTGGCTGAGTTGGAGAATGATCCATCTTTTTAGGCATTTGGTTCTCTTCAGTTTCTGGCTGGGTTGGAGAATGATCCATCTCTTTCATTATTTGGTTCGTATCCTGGACTTGATCTAATATCACACCACGTAAATCCAGTTCACCCATTTTCTCGTTTACTCTAGTCTGTGAGTCCTTACCACTGGAATCCAATCTCATATCAGTTAACTCCAAGTTGTCTGTCTCTTAGATATCATAATCTAGGCTTTGAATTTCCTTTTGGTACTCCATCTGAAATTCAAGTTCGGAGAAGTACATTGTATCTTCATGGAAGATAACATCCATTGTGATAAATAATCAGCATGTTGGAGGATGATAACACCGATATTCCTTTTGATGAGTGACATACCCAACAAAAACATATCTCAATACTTGAGGAGTTAACTTGGTGCGTTGATACTTGTGTAGATGTACAAACACCACACATCCAAATACATGAGGAGGTAAACTTGAGACAATTGGAGCCATAATACCATCATTTAGAGTTAGGAATGGTGTTTTGAAATTAAGGGTGCTGGAAAGTACCCGATTGATTAAATAAGTTGTTGAAATTAAAATTTCTCCCCAATAAGACAATGGCATATGGTTTCAATTAGTAAAGCTCGAACAACCTCCAACGAGTGTCAATTTTTCCGCTCGGCCACCCCGTTTCGTTGAGGTGTGGTGGAGCAAGTTGTGTGATGGATCATTTCTTGTGCTTCCAAATAATAAAATTCAGTACTCTGATATACTCCACCATTGTCACTACGAAGAACTTCAATCTTTTTGTTGTACTGAGTTTCAATCATTCTATGAAATTTTTGGAATAACAAGTTCACTTCACTTTTAGATTTCATCAAGCAAAGACATGTCATCATGGTACAATCATCAATAAACGTTACAAACCAACGTGCTCCACCCAAAGTAGTGACCTTCGATGGAACCCAGACATCAGAATGAATAATCATAAACAGACGTGGACTTTTATTCAATCGTAATGGAAATAAAGCACGATGACTTTTTGCAAGTTCACAAGTATCGCAGTGAAAACTAGAAACATCGACTCTTGTAAATAAACTGAGAAATAACCTTTTGAAATATCCAAATGAAGCATGCCCAAATCGACGATGCTGTAACCGTATTGCTTTCATTTTTTCATCTTCTGAATCAACCACTACCAGAGCTTGTTATAGGCTTTCGATACTGTTTAATTCTAAGTCAAGTAATACAGTTTCTCCCGTCTAATACCACGACCAATCGTTTTTCTGGTTGTGAAGTCCTTAAACACACAAAAATCAGGCCAAAAAATAACAACACAAGATAAAGTAGTGGTTATTTGAGAAACTGATAAAAGGTTATAATCTAAAGATAGAACAATTAAGATAGACCCTAAACTTAATGTATTAGTGAGAGTTAAAGATCATTCCCCAATAACTGGGGTCGGAGTTCCATTTGCAGTACAGACAAATTTTGGGTGGAGTGATTGAGTCGTGAGACTTGTCTAGAATCACATGTCATGTGATCTATTGCACCAGAATCAATTATCTATGCATTATTCAAAACATGTGTTGAAATATTTAAAATCTTACCACCATTGTCTGTAACCACAACTGCTACAGTGAAGTGCTTTTGGTGATTTTTTTCGCTCGACTATGATTCCACAATTTTGGATAACCCACTAGTTCAAAACATCAACTTTTGGTATGACCAGTCTTATAACAATAAGTGCATTTGTATGAAGACTGGTCAACAACAACGGTTGATCTACCAGTGTTGGATTGTGCTCCCATGGATGATGAAATTTTTTCAGTCATTTTTTTTTTTTTAAAGTAAAAGAAATTTCAAGGTATAAATGTTATTTTACGAACTATAAGGATCAATTAGATATCTACCTCCACAGTTAATGGTAAAACGTGTAATTTTCCCTTGAACACAAAAAGTAGAATAGGGTACTCACAGTGAAGGTCAAAAAATGAATTCTAGAATTACCGGTGTTTTTCTTATGAAAATCGCAGATATTTCTTCCGTTTTCGTCAGAAAACTCTCGATCTCGACCGGTTTCGGTCAACGCACAACGTTGGATAATGGTGACTATTTATTGAAGCCTGATGAGTTGGAGGAGACGAATCACCGAGTGAGTTTTTTCGTGCCTGTACACTAGTTGCAACCGGAGAAAGCCGAACAAAAAGTTCAGGCCGTTAAAATCGGCGATCTGTCTGAAGTCCAGGGCAGCAGAGCTCTGGTTACCGACGAAAAACAGGGTAGCGATGCTGAATCTGAGGCAGTGCAAGTTGACGGTAGTGGTGCGAGGCGGAGGCAACGACAACAGCTTTGTATCTGCGGTTGATTCACTTCGGTAAGCGATTTCCCTTCTTGCAATTCACCGACGAACACGACGAACAGTTTAATCGATTTCTGATTCGAGTTTTTTTTTTTTTTTTTCGAAATAAAGGGGGGTGGCTACTGGTATGAATTTCGGGTTTCTGATTCTGGTTTGGGGGGGTTTTCTTTCTCGACTGGATCTAATTCATGGCTATGATGTCATCTTAAATTGTATTCTTTCATTTATATTATTCATTCATACAAGAGGTATATATATAGCTTGATTCTAGACATGAAACCCTAGAATCAAGCTATCATATCTCCAATTATATCAATTGCAATCTCAATCAAATCTCTAAAATAAGAAGGTAAAATTACTCTAAATTAGGAAAGTATAATTATTCAACAGTAGTAGTGGTGGGAATAGTTTTTTGGTAACAGAAACGCGTTTGCCAAACGCGCTTCTGTACATTAACAAACACCAAGGAACATAAATAGTTACCAAATGGGGCCTTAATTATCGTGTTGAACATATTTAGACAAATATTCACACTTCAAATTTTAATTTAAGCTTCAAATAGTTTCTGTAATTAAAATTTTTATCACCTCATACCCACCATTAGGAATGCCATAAAAAACCGAACCGATGGGTGACAGATAGAAACCGAACCGAATAGTCTGGTTTTAAAATCGACTAAATGGTTTCGTTGTGGTTTTGGTTAGGAAATTAGCAACTGAAGCGGTTTTGATTTTGGTTTTGAGATAAAAACTGCGAAACCGAACTGCAAAACCGAACCATGAAACTGAATCATGAACCAAACTGCGAAACAGTGAAACAAATATTTTAAAAATATTTTAATACATATATACCCTTATTTTTTTAAAATATATTTACATTTTAACCTTAATATATATGTATATATTTATTTATTTACACTTTTAGCCCCCCTTAATACAACAAAAATTGTCTGTTATGACACTTTTATTAGGACACCACATGTAATGTGCCCTATAAAAATATTTTTTAAGGCACAAAATTGAAAATGTAGCATAAAAGTAAATTTGATATTTTTAATATTATTTTTTTAATTATTTATTAACAACTAATATATAATCAAATGTTTAAAAGGCAAAAAATAGTGTCTCGATAAAATTAAATTAGTGAAAAAAAATTAATATTCTATATATAATATAAAGGGATAACAAATAGTGCCCTAAAACTACAAATTATATTAGGGCATAATTTTCTATCTTATCGTAATTGAATAATTTAATTATAGGTAAATTTATTGTGCCCTAATAAATATAATAAAAAAAATTAAAAAAAATTAAAATTAAAATTAAAGTCAATTAATAGCGCCCTAATAGATATAATAAAATCAATTAATATTTTATATTTGATATTTTAGTTATGTTTTTGTTTATATATTAAAAAACAATGATCTGCGATTTTAATTTTTTTTTATTTATTTATTTATAAAATTGAAAAATACGGTTTCGATTTTAGTTTTGCTTTAACATATTTCTAGTGGTTTTGATTTTGCTTTTATACGAAACCGGACCAAAACCAAACAAGTGACATCCCTACCCACTGTTAACTCTTGATGGGATTCGCTTGTCAATAGACGTCCTATGTCAAATCTTCTTTAAATAAAGGCCATAACAAAATTCCCTAAAAATATTTCCCTAACAATAGAGAAAAACATATATATATATATATATATATATATATATATATATATATATATATATATATATATATTTCACTTTTTTTTTTCTTGCTTTCTAATAATTTATCTTAAACAAATTTCTTCTCTTCATTCTCTCAATTTCAATCCAAAGTGTGCAAAAGGTAGAGTTTGATCCATACTAACCAAATAAACTCATTTCATAGAATCCCAATTATTCAAAAAAAAAATCAATAAACTCCACAAAATTTTTCTACAGAATCAGAAAACCTTCAAAAAGGGAGATTCAACAAAAACTCAAACAAGTTATAACTACTTACGCAACGAGAAAATGGCGGCGGTTGTTCTTTCTAGGAAAGACGATGACGAACCGAGTTGAATTCAAGCGGAAAAATCAGCTACCCTTTGTCTGAAATCCTTCCTCCAAATATATAAAGATTACACGAAAAAAGTACTTCTCACGTTAATAAACTCATCTTGGGAGGCCTAGAGCAACATCTCGGCAATCTGGACAGCGTTAAGAGCAGCTCCTTTGCGTATTTGATCCCCACAAACAAAGATGTCCAACCTATTTATTGGAATGTTTTGCTCAGTTTTTTTTTTTTGGCAAAATTAATAATTGAAAAAACAAATGGATATTGAGTGGAGACCAAACAGGGCAGAAGTTTGAAGCTTTACCCGTAATCTCCATCTTGTGATAAATCACGGCGTATTCTGCCAACAGCGACATCGTCTTTGTTTGAAACTTCAAGTGGAGTAGGGAAGTGATTTGAAGAGCGGTCATCGATAACTACTACTCCGGGAGCTTTCCTCAGAATCTCTCTTGCAGTTTCCTGGACAAACAATTTCATATTTATTTCATAGAGCAGAGTTGCTTCGTCCTTTAAACTGAAAAACTACCGTTCCTATCTTGTGGTCTTTTTTCTTCCAAAAAACTAACCTTGTGTTTGGGTAAGGGATTTATCGGAGGAATTTCATTTAGTTAAGAGATTTCGAAATCTTTTTTTAATAAATTCTTTGTTTGGGGAGTGAAAGAATTTTAGGAAAGACGATTTGTCAAATCCTTTGAGGAGTGAAATGAAGGATTTCGAAATCCTTTTGGGAGAGGCTGAATTTGCTAAATCCTTCGATCATGTCTTCTGCTTCGTTCTTCGTTCTTCTACTTCTGTGCTTCTTCTTCGTTCATGTCTTCTGCTTTGTTCATCGTCTTCTGCTTCTGCTTCTTCATTCTTCTTTTTCGTCGATTTCATTCTTCTGCTTCGTTCTTCGTCGTCAATTTCTTCTTCGTCGTCGATTTCATCTTCTTCTTCTTCGTTCTTCCCCGATCTTCGAGTGATTTCGATTTCGTTTTCGAAATCGAAATCAAACAACGCGTTCGATTTCAAAAACGAAATCGATTTCGAAATCGAAATAGGGTTCAAAATGGAAATTGGGTTTCGATTTCAACTTCGAAATCGAAATCCAACAATGAATTAGGATTCGAAATCGATTTCGTTTTCAAAATCGAGATCGAACGATAAAATTGAAATCCAAATCGATTTCTATGTGGATATTGAAATCCAACAATGAAATAGGGTTCATCATCGAAATCGATTTCTATGTATTCTTGGATTTGTTCATCAACGAAATCGCATTTGTTCATCATATCATCTCTATTTCTTTTTCTTTTTCTTTTGTTTTTTTTTCCAGAAGTGGGATAAAAAATACAAAAAAAAAAACTATCTAAATACTTCAGCTCAAATAATTATCCAAACAACGGATTTGTGAAATGAAAAGATTTCAAAATCCAGGATTTTAAAATCCCTTCATTTCACAAATCCCTTACCCAAACACAACCTAAATTTGTTTTGTTCTGATCCCAGAAATTTGTTCTTAAAATATATGATCAGAACAGAAGCATATTCTTTTTGTTTGTTTGTTTTTTTCTTTCTGGAACAGGAAGAAAAACACTAATCAAATGACACCTATATAAATTTTGATGATGATTCGACTCCATATAATTCAGTCTCCATAGCTAAAAAGTCAAAACTAAGGCACTGTTTGGTAACGCTTTTAAATAGTTTTTTGGTTTTTACTTTTTAAACAAAAAAAAAAAAATACTTGTTCTAATAGAAGCATTTGTTTTGCATTAAAAAAATGCTTTTAAAAATAAAATAAAATAAGTAAAAAAGATTCTAAGTACTTTTTTGATAAAGCAAAAAATAGTTGTTGTTTTGTTGGTTTTTTTTTTCTTTTTAAATTTTTTTGTATTATATGAGATCGATGGATCTCCACCAACATTTTTTCAAACATCTATGATTTTTTTTTATTGAATTAAGACATCACTTATATGGATAATAATAAAATATAATCCCTACACCATCAAACACGTTTTTTATTTTTTGTTTTTCACTTTTCAATAAAAGTACTTTTCTGTTAAATTAAGTTTTTTAACTTTTAAAAAGTACATAAAAAAAAAATTACCAAACGGTGCCTAACTTAAAATAACCCCCTTTTGTAGCATCAATGATGAAAACCTTCTAATTTCACTACATGTTCTTTGAGCGAACTATGTATATTGCTATAAATAAATGTGCAAACCAAACAGGCCCTAAAGCTTGAGTTCAAAGATAACATGATAATTCAAAACATAGACAGTAACACTTCTTACCTCATCAAGGGGATTCTCAAATTGAAGGTTTATACTCTCGGCGTGTGCACGCATAACAGGAACTCGTATACATGTGGCGGTAACTTTCACATTCATGTCACTCTACATCGCATAAATATACAAAGGGTATATCATATGGACGAAACAATCAATTGATCGGATAAATACAGTGAAATATGTAGGAATAAATACAAAGAATTACCCAGATTTTCCGCGTCTCTTTGACCAATTTCATTTCCTCTTCGTTGTATCCATTCGAAAGAACGGGCGCGTTATGTGAGAACAGATTAAAAGCATACTGCATAAAGCAAAAGAATTACGAATTAATTCACCAAATAGATGCAATTCACAATGGTTAACAGTAACTTGTCACTTTAATTTTAGGTAATGTCAAGAAGAGAGAACACAACCTGCTGTTTAAAGATTTTACAGGTGGGCCTTAATCCTTCAAGAACCTGATTGCAGAAGAAGGGGGCGGGGCGGCAATGAAGAAATCAATACTGGAAGAGTAGCAGTTAGTGCATAGATTATGAGAGACAGATAACCAGAAAGAATGATTATAAGAATGAGAATGGGAAGAGAGAAAAGCTTGACCTCACGAGTCTGCTGTTCGAGCTCTTCCATGGCAGCAGCCCCAGCACCACTGGCAGCTTGGTATGTACTTACCACCATGCGTAATACCTGCAACAGTCAAGAAGGGTGCTAGTTCTTTAAACAACGACACCATATGGTTCTAAAATCCAAGTTCTTGACCACAACAATTAAAGTATCAATTGCATGAACAAATCTAAATTTACCAGAATCAACCTACTCAAAATTGAATTCAAATCTCCAATGGATTACAATTCTTCTTACCTTGGCACGCCGATGAAGTGGTGTGGCAGCCATCAAGCAAATTATGGTCGAACAATTAGGATTCGCAATCAGATAACCCTTCCCCGATCCAAGCTTGATGTGCTCCATAGCCTCCGGATTAACCTCCGGGATCACGAGCGGCACGCCGTCATCCATACGGAAAGCTGAGCTATTGTCCACCACAACGGTCCCGTCCTTAACTGCGATCGGACCGAACTTTTTACTTATGGATCCACCGGCGCTGAACAGCGCGATATCGACGCCCTTAAAGCTGTCCTCCGTCAGTTCTTCCACGACATACTCCTTGTCCTCGAAATTGAGGCGTCTTCCGGCCGAGCGACCCGAGGCGAGCATACGGATGGAACGGTAAGGGAAGTTACGGTCAGACAGGACGGAGAGGAACTCTTGGCCGACGGCGCCTGTGACGCCGACGACGGCCACCGAGGGTGCATCTTCGCGGAGGGACATGCGGACGGTGAATGGTGCAGCGGAGGTAGCCGCCGGTTTTATAGGGCATAGGGAGAAGGTGGCGGCGCCGCCGTGAAATAAATGATTCTGGTGGAGGGAAATGGATGAGGCCCTCATTTCGATTACTGGTCTGGAAGCAGAGAGAGATGAGACCTCCGAGTTCAGAAATGGACTCTCCCTCTTTCTATACACACACGAGAGAGAGAGAGAGAGAGAGAGAGAGATGGTGGTGGTGGTGGAGGCGTATCAGCTGCTTCAGGTTCAGTGTTCGCTCGTTGGTTTGGTAGGGTTTTAGCCTTTTTACAGGGAAGATGGATAGAGTGACGGAGTAGTATGTACAAGTAGGAGAAGGACCAGTTAAAATCGGCCACGTAACTATGAGTTGGAAACGGTTTGGCAATGTCCAAACATTGCTGCTATGGGCGCTCCAGCACTTTCATCCGCGCTCCCCATTGTGCCATTAAGACAAAACTGCCTACGTAAGTTGCCGGAAATGCCTTTAATAATAATATATAAGCCGGTTAGTTATACTTTACCCCCTATATTTAGACCTTTTTGCATTTTGTTTACTATACTATTTTCGTAACCACTTTGCTCATGTAATTAAGTTTTGTTGCACTTTATCTCTTAACGTAAGCCTAACTATAGGAGACAGAGTGCTGACAAGGAAAATAAAATGGAACAAAAGCCTCACCATAGAAGAACAAAGTGATGACGCTAATGTCATAGAAGATAAATACAAAATAGCCTAATTATAGGTGAATAGAATGTAATTAAAGGGGTTAATTAGGTTGTTTTGTATTTTGTTCTTCTTAGTATTTTCATCATCATTTTCTCTTGTAGTTAAGTCTTGTTGTACTTTATTTTTTAATGTAAATCTAACTAAAAGGGTAAAGCATCGATAAAAGGAGTAAAATATAATAAAAGTCTACTGTAAAGAATAAAATAGTGATGAAAATGTTATAAAATGATAAAAGTGTAAAATAACTTAACCACAATAGGTAAAATGTAGTTAAAGGCCTTCTACTTTTTTCTATACAAATATGAAGTGGCCCTCTATTATTGCTATTATTATATGGAAGATATAGAGAAAGGTGGGATGAGTTTTGTCTAGAGGGATGAGGTTTGGCCCTTTTTTATAATTTTATTATTATAATAGTAGAAAGTGGCTATAGCAGAGGACAGTAAAGAATGCAGGCATTCTTAGCTCTAGTTCATTCATTCAAAGTCGTGTTTGGGTAAGGAATTTGCAGAAAAATTTTATTTGGTTAGATAATTTTAAAATTCTCTTTTCACAAATTCTTTATTTATGTTATAGGAGGGAGGAATTTATCAAATTCTTTAAATTTAAAATAACAGTAGAAGAAGAGATTTTGAAATCCGTTTGAAACAGGTTGAATTTGTCAAATCCTTCGTCGATCAACTTCGTCCTTCGTCTTCATCTCTTCCTTCATCTATTCCTTTGCTTCTTCCTCATCGATCGACTTCATCTCTTCTTCGTTCTCATCGTTGCAACTTTGCCATCGTCGTCGTATATCTTCGTTTTCACTGTCTTATTCGTTGATCGTTTTCGTCTTCGTCTTCGTAATTCGTCTTAGTCTTAGTCTTAGTCTTCGTCGTCGGTCGTCTTCGTCGTCATCGCAGCTTTTTCGATGGTCATCTTTGTCGTTGTCATTCGTCTTCGTCGGTCGTCTTCTTCAGGTAAGGGTTCGATTAGGGTTCTGGTTCCAATTTCACCCATTGAATGATCTCGAAGTTAGGGTTCCAATTTCACCAATTCTCAATTTCGGTATCAATGGCAATGGCGAGAAATCATTGGCGATGGTTGAACGAAAAAGACGTTTCTTTTTGGCGATAGACTTTATTTTTGTTCTTTTGTTTTTGTTCTCGGTTTTATCCAAACAAGAGATTTATAAAATGAGTGGATTTTGAAATCCCTTCATTTTACAAATCCCTTGAATTAATCAAATCCCTTACCCAAACGCAACCTTAGATTTTTCTTTTATGTATAAGTAATAAAGTATGACATGTGGTTGAAGGCGCATGTTTTCATTTTTTTACTGTTAATTTAATAGTTAATTTTACATAAAGTAACATAATTGATTAAGCACATATAAACAACATAACTACAAAAATTAATAAAATTTAGTTATAAATTTACAATACAAATATACGCAACCAGTAAAAGAATATTGGGTAAAAAAATTCAAAACAAATGGCATAATAAATTGTTTAAACAACATAATTAAATTATCAACTCCTATTTTCAAATGAATACGACCAATAATCAATATAATAAGTAATCAACAAACAATAATCAACAATTGTTCTCAAATGAATAATAATAACGTAGTAAAAAAATACAGGGTAATAAAAAAAAATGCAATCTCTTTTCTTTATACAATCTAAAATTCAAATCTCCTATTTTCAAATAAAGACAATAATTAGACAACAAATACCATACTGGTTTTTAGTGGACACTGATACATAATTAAGATTGTGAGATAAAATTTTAAAATGTTTGACGAAGTCCCATTTGTTTTTACAACATTCCCAAATCTTATGTTTTCAAATGAACACATAAATAACACAATAGAATTCTACAAAATAAACTTAGAAATAAAAATCAATCACTAATATACAGTACACAATCGACTAATGGAGTAAAAAAAAATTAACGACATTGAAACTCACCCTCCATAATTACTGGAACTTATCTCAAATATTTTACATAATCTCTACTTGTTAGTAGTCTTGCACAAAACCATTGTCCCACCTAGGAAAAAAACAAATAATTTAATGTATATTAAATTCCAAGAAAACACATATTTAAGAAGATTTAAAAGAAAAAAAAATTAACAAAATGGGCATTTAGATCTTTTACTGAAAATAAACCAATTTTCAAATATACTTATTTCTTGCAATTACATTATCTACTAGACTTTCCACATGAGCAACATTTGACATAATATAAAACACAAAAAATAAAAATAAAAAATAATAATAATAATAATAGAAGCAAGAGAATAAAAGACAACATTGAGCTTGAAAATGTAAAGAAAATCATTTTTTCTAAACTATTTAAAAATGTGTGCAACAAGATCAATTAGTTTCAGTTAAGGTTGGGCAAAATATCCAACAGGCTCGACCCACCCAAAAAATCTGGCCAACCCAACCTGTAAAATTCAAGCTTGATGTGTTTAGCAATGGGCAGATCGGTTGAAGCGGATTCACAGTCCCAAGTTCGGATCAGATAATGGTTTTATTCATCGCCTACCCAAACATACCCGATCCAACCGATTACCTTGCTATTTATAGGATTTTAGGGTTTTTTGGGCTCATTTGCACGCCGCCTCTCATCGTTCTTCTCCGAATATGTATTATAGGATTTCCCCGATTCTTCTTCTACTCCTTCGATTTCGTTGATTCTTCTTCTTCTTCACAATTTGTATTTGATTCTCATCTAGATCTACTAATACCGTCTGAAAAACAAGAAGTTTGCGAAGAAATATGCGTAATGAGTGCTACATTTGGCGAAGAAATATGAGTAATATGTGTAATGACTAATGAGCGCCAAAGATTGAGCACAGGTATATGAAAGTTTTGTTGTAATTTCCTTTTTGTTTCTGTTGAATATGTTCTAAGTTTCGTTCTAGTCCGATTTACACTTTATTTCTGTTGAATCTATCTAAGTTTCGTTAGACATTTGAATCCCATTTATGTTTCTGTTGGTCCGTACAACTGATATACACCTCGAGTATGGTCCAGTCGAATGACAGAGGTGGGGTCCTCTAGCTGAGGTGGAGTCAGCGGTTGAAAAATCCTCACGTGAGTTGTCCTAGGTCAACCTGAAGGGCTGACTTGCTGAAGTTCGCAGTTCTTGTTGTGCCCAGAGTCCTGCTCTTAAGTGACCTGTATATGTACACGAAACTTGGCTAGAGTATCCCGGAAAGCCCTTCCAGTGTGAGAATCAAATCTCAAGGGGAAAAAGGGTAATATGCTTTAACTTAGAGAAATTAAGCATTCAGTTCATGTCAAGTGTGCAAATAGTACATCATAGCTCGATTGGGAAATTGAGCATTAGCTTGTGACATTGATTTGTTCCAGTATTTATAGAAATAAAACATATATAGTAAAATTACATAGTAATGGGCTTAGGCTTTTAGGCCCATTTGGAGAAGCTTGTGGACCTTTGTCAGGCCTGTGGATAAAATATTGGCGATAGTGGACACGGGACCTGGGCCTAAGTGCTGATTCGGTGAAGCCCAAAAATACCTTCATCAATAGCCCCCTGGTCCTGTGCGGCGAGGGAAGCGAGACATTCAGGGATATCAATTTCTTGCTGAAACAGGAGTCCCGGAGCTGTGGTCGACATTTTTTCAAGAGTTAACTTTTTCTGAAGAGCTAATTTAAAATAGGTCCCCATACGACCGGGGTCTGAGGTTAGATAGCACGATAGGGCAATCTCGAATTTCTTCAATTTTCTGAGCAACATTTTTTTGACAGTTAGCTTTTTCTAAGGAGTCAACTTCAAATAGGCTCCCATATGGCCAGGGTCCGGAGTCAGGTAGCACGGTAAGGTGACCCTGAATTTTCTTTCGATTTTTAGGGCTATACACGTTCACCGTGAACAAACCTTGAGCACAGACCGATATTCATCGTTGGGAAAATGGAGGAGTGCCCTAGGAGGGTGCGCACCGTTGGCGACTAAGAGAGCAATGAGGTACGTCCGAGGGGAGTGCACACCGCAAGCGGACGGGGGGCCGAGCAGCACCCTTTGGGGTGCAGTAGCCCCCTGCAGGCCGACCGTCGGTCATTGGTCGTCGGGCGACCACAGGTTGCCTATCGCCGGTCGACCGCCATCTGCCAAAAATATTTCGAGATTTGTTTGAAAATATCCCATAAATATCTCAAAAAAAAATATCCCTGAAATATCTCCCTATTTTCATATAAATAGGGGGTTAAGGTCTAATTGAAATGTATTCAAGTTCTTTGAGCGCTCTCTGAGAATATCTCAGCACGGTATTTTTTTTTTACTTCGAAATATTTTTCCGCATTTCTAGCTCTGAATATTCTTCTTTCTCTGGGAGCAATTTAGGCTTTAGCGCATCGGAGCAAGCTTTCCCTACCCTTGGGAAAACCAGACGGCGTACGGGCATTCCAAGCCCGTCCTCTTCTTCTCCGGTTGTTCGGGCACCATCGCCTAGGAGAAGACCCTCCTAGTCGACTTGGTTTCCATGGTCGGTTACCCTGAAGAAGAGGGAGAATAAGGTTCTTCGCGGGAGCCCATCTTCGTAGCCATTCTAGAGGAAAATTGTCACACCCCACCCCGGACTCTTGTCACCATGGGGCCGGCGTGACGTCGACATGACATCACCTAATTGACTAGACAACCACAATATGATAATATACAAACAAATTATTTATACAACATATACATAATTCCAACCGATAGGGACACACTGTCCCAAATACAAGAACAACCAAACGAATCCCATGAATCTCACTTAGATTCATCTCTGACACCTCGACTCAAAATTTCTCTCAAATGACTCCATCGCATGTCCCGCTAACTCTATTTAGCGCCAGTAGGGGACTGACTGACTCCTAGCTATTTCACCTGCGAGTGTACTGCCTTCTTAGTAAAAATATTTTGTAATAATAAATCATTTTACAACATCTAAATAGATCAAGTGTAAGTATATAAACCCCACATAGCTCGTAAAATCTCCAGTATATAAGCAGTAAAAAATAAAGCGATATAGATAAATTCCATCTAAATCTATCTAGTATAAAATCATATCAATCACCATAATAAATAATAAATCACCCAATATAAGTCAAACACCACATCTCAAACACCACATCTCAAACACACATCTCAAACCACCACTCCACCACAACACACACTAGCTAGCCATAGTGATCGTTTTAACCTCACGATCGGGAGTTTACAACGGTACCGTACCACTCGTAGGATTTGCTTTCCTACGAATACTCATCACTCCGCCGAAGCGGAGAATCACTACGCAGTATAAACGTCTAACATCACTCTGCCGAAGCAGATAAATATTACTCCGCCGAAGCGGATAAATACTATGGCAACGTCAAATCAATAATATCGTCAAATCAATACCATCACTTTGCCGAGGCAGATAATCATCACTCGGCCGAAACAGACAAATACTATAGCATCGTCAAATCAGTAACGTCATCATCAAATCACAAATCAATAACATCGTCTAATCAACATCGTCAAATCTCAAACATCACCCTATATTTCCAAAACCGATTTTTAATCCAAAATCATATTTTTCATTTTCTTAACAAAACGTCTGATTTCCCAAAATCATTTTTCCACTCTTTATTTCTAAAAAACTAGATATTTTTTCACTATCTTTTCAAACCACCAAATCTAACGAAAATCATTCTCAACTTTCTTTCGAAAACTATCGTAATTTCACGAAAATCCATTTTTACTCACTCATCGCAAAGCCTACTTGATCCATATCGTCTATAGAATCATCTAGTCTCAGTAAGGCCATTTTATACGCATATATATATATATATATATGAAAATAATTTGGCAAGAAGACAGTACACTCACCTCGTTATCTGCTCTCCAAAACCTTCACTGACCACACTCTATCGGGACACCGGTGCCTGCGAACCTAATAGTGACAGAGCCTAAATTAATATCTTATCTAAAATATCTGAATCATGCAATGCAGACCGTATATTCCGAATCGTTACTATTTTATGTACCACGTAATTAAAATTAATTAATCGTTACGAAATTATTACGATTTTAGGATTTGTAACGCTAAATAAAATTTAATTTAACGAAAATTAATAATCGATTAAAATTTCACATGTTTTTGAATCGTTTGGCGACCACGAGATGAGTTTTTGATTTTTAGTGGGGTGGTTTGTGTAATTTTCTTTTCTTTTTCTTTTTCCCTTCTTCCTTTTTTTTTTCTTTTCTGTTTTTTGTTCAGTTCCCAACCGTCCCTCTCTCTCATCTGTTTTTGTTTCTGTTTCTGTTGTGGGTTCCTGCCGGTACACCTTCACCGCCGATCAACACACCTTCACAGATCACACCCTACGACAACCACACCCATCCCACTGAACTGATCAGTAGCACACACGCACATACACACGCCTGATCAAACCCACCCACAAACCGCAGCACACATACATACAACCGACGGATAGAAGGGACAACACACACACACACACACACACACAAACGCGCCGCACACACGGATGAACAGACACACACACACAACGGCCCACATGACAGCTCATACACATGCACCGAAACACACGCACTCAACGTCCACACCTATGCACATTGTCGAACCAAACACATACCCACACATGATCGCCGGTGAACCATAGCACTGCTGCCGACGAGTTCCCCCGTCGATCACTGCTCTGATCACACCCATACACCCACGACGGACGAATGGACAACACACCCACAAGAAACACTCACCGTCGAACAACTCCCACATATCCGACAACGATGAACAGAAAACAGGACACATACACAGTCACACACTGATCGGCCGGCCGAATTACTCCCACTCACCGGACGAACGACGATGCACACCGGCGACGACAATACGCACATAAAATTCACCGGACAAAGTAGCCACACTGCCGACGATCATAAGACACCACTGACACTTCGATCCCCTCTCTCTTTTCTCTGTTTCTAGATTTTTCTTTGATTTTTCAGATTTGATTTGAGATTTTTGATCATTACACATGCATGAAGATATATATATTGCATGAAATTAGTGGGTTCAATTTATCCAATTGTGCCACGTCGCCTGCTCTCTCTATTTCCCTGCCGGCCGGTTTGCTCGTCCGATCGCATATATATATATATATATATAAAAAAAAAATTTAATTAATTACTCTTTTCTCCCCCAACTTCCTTTAAATCTTAATTTTAATCAATTGCAACTTTTAAAAGTTTCTAGGATTTTCAACTTCACCCCTTTAAGTTTCAATTAAAAGTTAAATGTCAATTTACCTCCCTAAGTTGAGATTTAATGTTTCTAGATTTTCAATTTGACCCAATTTCATCTCAAATTTTCACAATTACTCTAAAATACAACTAAAATGACGTACGTGTTAATTCGGGGTCTTACAATCATTCCCTTCTAAAAGAAAAATTGTCCCAAAATTTTATTACCTAATTGAACAATTGTGGGTATTTGTTTCTCATCTCGTCCTCTCGCTCCTACGTCACCTCTTCTACTGCATGACTGCGCTACAACACTTTAACTAACGGGATCATTTTTGTTCGCGACACCTGGTCCTTACAGCTTAGGATTTGGACTAGTTCCTCAACGTAGGTTAAATCTACTTCTAATTCGTTCGGTTGCAAAGTCAACACATGAGAAGGGTTTGGCACATATTTCCGGAGCATCGATACATGGAAAACGTCGTGTAGTTGAGATATTTCTGGAGGTAACGCAAGTCTATACGCTGTAGTGCCAACTCGATCTAAAATTTCATAGGGTCCAATATACCTTGGGCTCAACTTTTCCTTTTTTCCCGAATCTCATTATGCCTTTCCATGGAGAAATACGCAAGAACACATGATCTCCCACTTCGAACTCCAACTCCCGTCGGCGCTTGTCTGCATAACTCTTTTTTCGACTCTAGGCAATTTTTAATTTTTCTCGAATCACCTTCACTTTATTTGTTGTCATCTGAGCTATGTTCGACATCAACAATTTGTGTTCCCCTACCTCAGCTTAGTCTGTTGGATTAGGTCATGTATCTCTTGTTATACAACACTGCATACGGTACTATCTCAATTGCTTAATGGTAGCCGTTATTGTAGGCGAATTCCATCAACAGTAAATGATCATTTCAACTACCCGGAAATTCCAAAACACATCTCCTCCACACATCCTCCAACGTTAGAATCGTACACTCTGATTGTCCGTCTGTCTGAGGATGGAAAGCGGTACCGAATTTCAACTTGGTACCCAAAGCAGTTTGGAAACTTGACCAGAACTTCGAAGTAAATATCGGATCTCTATTTGACACTAGAGAAACCGGTGTGCCATACAACCTAACAATCTCATCGATATACAGTTGGGCATACTTTTTAAGAGAATACGTCGTCTTTACGACCAGAAAATGAGTAGACTTGGTAAGCCTATCATTGATCACCCAGATAGAATTATACCCTTTTTGAGTACGGGGTAATCCCAAAATGAAATCCATCGTGATATGCTCCCACTTCCACTTTGGGTTAGGTAGAGGTTGCAACAACCCACTTGGACGTTGATGCTCAATCTTAACTTGCTGACAAACAAGACGCCTGACAACAAATTCTACAATTTCCCGTTTCATTCCGATCCATCAATAATGCTCACACAAATCTCGATACATTTTGGTATTCTCTGGATGCATCGCGTATGCTGAGCTATGCGCCTCTTCCAAGATATTCATTTTTAAATTGACATCATCAGGCATACACAGCTGGTTTCCAACCATCAAAGCTTTATCACTCTCTCTGACATGATAATCAGTTCTGCGACCATTCCTCACTTCATCCTGAATCCTCTCCAATTGAACGTCTGACTTCTGAACTTCAATATTATGATCAATCAACGTCGGCCTCAAAGTTAAAGTCACAAGCAATGCTACCGTCTGACCAATCGCTAACTGCACTCGTAACGATCTCAACTCCGCATATAAATTAGTATGAATAACTCTAATGTGCACGATCGAACCCGCTGATTTCTAACTCAACGCATCCGCTACAACATTAGCCTTTCCCTAATAATAGTAGATGGTACAATTGTAATCTTTAATCAACTCTATCCACCGTCTCTGTCTCAAATTTAATTCTTTTTGAGAAAACAAGTATTTCAAACTCTGGTGGTCGGTATATATTTCACACGTCTCGCTATACAGGTAGTGCTTCCAAATCTTCAAGGCGAACACAATTGCTGCCAACTCCAATTCGTGCATCGGGTAATTACGCTCATGATTCTTCAATTGCCGAGATACATATGCAATTACGTGACCATGCTGCATCAGAACACATCCTAGCCTTTGGTGTGATGCGTCGCTATAGATCACAAAACCACCTCTTTTTTACGGGAGGGACAATATTGGCACCGATATCAATCTTCGTTTCAGCTCCTAGAAATTTTGTTCACATTTATCGGTCCACTCAAATTTGGATTCTTTGTGGGTCAAACGAGTCAATGGGGCTGCTATAACAGAAAATCCTTGCACAAATCGTCAATAGTAACCCGCCAACCCTAAAAAGTTTCGAATTTCAGTCACATTTTTCGGTCTTTCCTTACTGAACAACAACTTCAACTTTCTTTGGGTCCATCTAAATACCGTCTCCTGAGAAGATCAATTTTTCAGTTACTTGAATAATAGATGGTGCATTAAGCAACTATTCCCAACTCTGGGGGTCGGTGCATATTTCATAAATCTCGCCATATAGGTAGGGTTTCTTAAATTTTATTGCAACCACAATTACTACGAACACAAATTCATGAATCGGTAATGACGCTCACAGTTATCAATCTTCTCGAATTTTAGCTTCTCGTGGGTCAATCAGATCAACGGGGTGACTATAATCAAAGAACTCATTCCCCAAGCGATAATAACCACCTACTACTTGGCATACGATTGCTTTTCTCACAGCATCAGCAACACAATCTAGAGATACTCTCCTTACTCTTCCCTACTCTCTACCCGATTGTCGTTTTCACTACATCACCTTCTCTGACCTCCAACTAGTAATATCCCCAACAAAAGCTAATTAAGAAATCACCCTAGTCTTTCGCAGTTGATTAAACAAACCATCAATTCCAACCGATGAGTCACCAACACCGGATCTTCATGGAGAGAACACCAGGTCTACGCCAACCATAAATTGGTAGTTTAATTTATTGTAACGACCCAGTTTCCCAGGGCCGTCACAAGGCTTCTCATGTAGAGACTTCCTAAACCAAAAACTAATTTACTCACATTTCTATCATTCGGCAAATTTTTAATTAGTAACACCACGGCGACCACCTTTAAAGTCTCTTAAGGTTATAATTCCAAATCCTAATTTCCCGCATTTTATCAACACAATTATATTTAGCCAACTTAATAAGCCAAACGTTCATCTCTTAATATTATGGAACTTATTTTACAATAATCACAATTATTAACCACATTTACCAGCACCTCGACAGCTCTCGAAACTACATAGGGAAAATCCCTAGTTACTACATTATCTACTGCCTGAACTTATTTTGTCTGATGCCTAGCCCCTACGTACCGAATTTTGATATCCTTTCTTTAACACATTTTTCTGACCTCGTGGACCCACTATCAAACTAATTAGGGTACTAGTGACACCTTCCTGACAATATACACTTGGATTCCTCTAAGATGTGATTCTACCTCATACAAACGGACTTTTTTTTTTTTTTTTTTTTTTATCCCAGACTCACAATTCTCGCTACTTCCTATAGATCATTTTCTATTACGCTTGCTATATCTACAAGTTCCATAAAATTTTGCTCTACCTTCCCTTCAATCTTGAACGTACTACCCTCTCGTCACAGTTTCTCACATCTTTAGTTTCCAACTAATAGAACTCTCTTTCAATATCATTATAAGATGACTTTCATATTGCCTAGAAGGTGATGTTATACTCATTTGAATGTCATTTCATTTTCCAACTTATATGCATTCTGCTATACTATCTACTATTTTAATAACGACTTACTAAGTACTACCCATAAGTGTCTCATCGTTACATCATACGCAAATAGTTGTGTCTTAAATAAAATCTCACATTTTCAACTATTTATACTTCCACGATTGCGATCCACCCATTACCACCAATAACACAACACTACTCAAATTCGCTAACTGGCAATATCACCATCACTACCTGCCAACAAGACAACCCTCCGTGCACCATGCCAATACACCAACTAATATAATAAAAGAACTAACACTCACGAACTAAACTAACTTATTGACACCCTATTTCATGTCTCCTACTGACTAAACGACTCACACGTCTTCCTATCTTACGGTCTTCTACTGACAAGACCCCTGACAAGTCTACAGAACCTATAACCTAGACTCTGATACCAAAATTGTCACACCCCACCCCGGACTCTTGTCACCATGGGGTCGGCGTGATGTCGACATGACATCACCTAACTGACTAGACAACCACAATATGATAATATACAAACAAATGATCTATACAACATATACATAATTCCAAAGGATAAGGACACACTGTCCCAAATATAAGAACAACCAAACGAATCCCATAAATCTCACTTAGATTCATCTCTGACACCTCGCCTCAAAATTTCTCACAAATGACTCCATCGCATGACCCGCATAACTCTACTTAGCGTCAGTAGGGGACCAACCGACTCCTAGCTATTTCACTTGCGAGTGTACTGCCTTCTTAGTAAAAATATTTCGTAATAATAAATTATTCTACAACATCTAAATAGATCAAGCGTAAGTATATAAACACCACATAGCTCGTAAAATCTCCAGTATATAAGCAGTAAAAAATAAAACGATATAGATAAGTTCCATCCAAATCCATCTAGTATAAAATCATACCAATTACCATAATAAATAATAAATCACCCAATATAAGTAAAACACCACATCTCAAACCACCACTCCACCATAACACACACTGGCTAGCCATAGTGATCGTTTTAACCTTACGATCGAAAGTTTGCAACGGTACCGTACCACGCGTAGGATATGCCTTCCTACGAACACCCATTACTCCATCGAAGCAGATAATCACTGCGCAGTATAAACGTCTAACATCACTCTGCCGAAGCAGATAAATATCACTCCGCCGAAGTGGATAAATACTATGACAACGTCAAATCAATAATATCGTCAAATCAATACCATCACTCTGCCGAGGCAGATAATCATCACTCGGTCGAAACAGACAAATACTATAGCATCGTCAAATCAGTAACGTCATCATCAAATCACAAATCAATAACATCGTCTAATCAACATCATCAAATCTCAAACGTCACCCTATATTTCCAAAATCGATTTTTAATCCAAAATCATATTTTTCATTTTCTTAACAAAACGTCTGATTTCACCAAAATCATTTTTCCACTCTTTATTTCTAAAAAACCAGATATTTTTTCACTATCTTTTTAAACCACCAAATCCAACGAAAATCATTCTCAACTTTCTTTCGAAAACTATCGTAATTTCACGAAAATCTATTTTTACTCACTCACCGCAAAGCCTACTTGATCCATATCGTCTATAGAATCATCTAGTCTCAGTAAGGCCATTTTATACGCATATATATATATATATATATATATATATATATATATATATGAAAATAATTTGGCAAGAAGACAGTACACTCACCTCGTTATCTGCTCTCCAAAACCTTCACTGACCACACTCTATCGGGACACCGATGCCTGCGAACCTAATAGTGACAGAGCCTAAATTAATATCTTATCTAAAACATCTGAATCATGCAATGCAGACCCTATATTCCGAATCGTTACTATTTTATGTACCACGTAATTAAAATTAATTAATCGTTACGAAATTATTACGATTTTAGGATTTGTAACGCTAAATAAAATTTAATTTAACGAAAATTAATAATCGATTGAAATTTCACATGTTTCTGAATCGTTTGGCGACCACGAGATGGGTTTTGATTTTAAGTAGGGTGGTTTGTGTAATTTTCTTTTCTTTTTCTTTTTTCCTTCTTCTTTTTTTTTTTTCTTTTCTGTTTTCTGTTCAGTTCCCACACGCACATACACACGCCTGATCAAACACACCCACAAACCGTAGCACACATACATACAACCGACGGATAGAAGGGACAACACACACACACACACACACAAACGCGCCGCACACACGGATGAACACACACACACACACAACAGCCCACACGACGGCTCATACACATACATCGAAACACACGCACTCAACGTCCACACCTATGCACATCGTCGGACCGAACACATACCCACACACGATCGTCGGTGAACCATAGCACTGCTGCCGACGAGTTCCCCCGCCAATCACTGCTCTGATCATACCCACACACCCACGATGGACGAATGGACAACACACCCACATGAAACACTCATCGCCGGACGACTCCCACATCTTCGACGACGATGAACGAAAAATAGGACACACACACAGTCACACATTGATCGGCTGGCCGAATTACTCCTACTCACCGAATGAACGACAATGCACATCGGCAACGATAACACGCACATGAAATTCGCTGGACAAAGTACGCACACCACCGACGATTACAAGACACCACCGACACTCCGATCCTCTCTTTCTCTTCTCTGTTTCCAGATTTTTCTTTGATTTTTCAGATTTGATTTGAGATTTTTTATCATTACACATGCAGGAAGATATATATATATATATATATATATATTGCATGAAATTAGTGGGTTTAATTTATCCAAGCATGCTACGTCGCCTACTCTCTCTATTTCCCTGCCGGCCGGTTTGCTTATCCGATTGCATATATATATATATATATAATAAACTTTTTAATTAATTACTCTTTCCTCCCCCAACTTCCTTTAAATCTTAATTTTAATCAATTTCAACTTTTAAAAGTTTCTAGGATTTTCAATTTCACCCCTTTAAGTTTCAATTAAAAGTTAAATGTCAATTTACCTCCCTAAGTTGGGATTTAAATGTTTTTAGATTTTCAATTTGACCCAATTTCATCCCGAATTTTCACAATTACTCTAAAATACAACTAAAATGACGTACGTGTTAATTCAGGGTCTTACAAAAAGATTGGGTAACAAAAACGGTATTTCTCCATGTGATCCCCTTAGTGTCGTGGCCTGTCTACGGTTCGGGACCTGAGATTCTACTTTCTGTCATTCCCATCCGGAGTCCTCTCTGGGACCTTCAGTCCAGTGTAACCAAGAAAGATTTGATGAAAGCTCGTAGCCTATTCTCCAGCCACCCCAAGTTTCATTACAGTGTTTCTTCACCAGTTAGATGTTGGACTCTATATTCCCATTCATCCCTAGGTCCGAGCGGTCGGTAAAGAGCTCGTTCTGTGTCCGTCACAACTGGTTTCGAGCAGCGTAAAGGTAGTGATAGGGGCCTATATTATCTTCAAGGCGAAGGGGATTGAGCCAAGCCTGAAATGTTTTCGTGTTCTTTTCTCTGCCAATAACATGTCACAAGGTATTGGGTAGTGCTGCGTGTCCTCCCAGTCAGTATTTCTAACTGAAACAAGAGCCCGTAAGATAAATTGGAAACTAAGGTTCGTTTACCTTAGGGGCAATGGCTGGGAGTTTAGCCTTGATAAGGAGGATTACTCGATTCACACTTAGCGACACTGGGGATGAATTAGTAAGAAAATCCTGGAGGCAATTGAGAATGGCACTCCAGCCATTGACACTTACTGGGTTCTTATCTTGATTTTGTAGGGAATGAAAAACTCGGCAAGAGGGTGCACAAGGCACATGAGCTCAGTCCCGAAATTATTGTGCTAAGAGAAAGGATCTTAGGGACACCCTTTAACCAACTAAATGAATTACTAATCTCAACTCTCTACGACATTTACTTCTATCAAGCCCCGACTCTACCCCCTGCCGAGCTCCCGTCGAGGCCCAAGAATAGTAAGAGATTTTCCAAATCATCCATTTTTTATGCCTGACATTCGATGTTCAGAGACGTGATTTTCCTGATAGGTATGGACAATGTTGCACTGTTGAGGATGATTATTGCCGAGATGGAGGTTGGGGCCACAAAGAGTTCCACCGTTGAGCAGGGACAGACTTCCCAAGGTGGCATTCCCCCTTCTCAGCCTCTGACTCACACCAGGGTGAAGACCAAAGAGTCTGGTCTCAGTATGCAGAGGCCAGGAACCACATCAGCGGCTCTACAAGAGAGGGGCATGCGCCCTACTGAGAAGTCGACCAGGCCAGGCACACAGAAGAGCAAACGGGCTTCCAAGCTGGTGCTAGTCGCGCCCTATCCCCCTAGACACTCGTCCCCATTTTTTTGGAGTTGGGAATACCGGGGTGGAGGTCAACACTCGCATACTAAACAACCTAGCTCTAGCACTGGGGTTCCTGGGCTAGGTGACCCCTCTTGCTGACCTAAAAATATTGCGAGCCTCTCGCTCGAGCGACTTGCCGGGGATGTCTACAGAGATATGACGAGGGTGAGTACTTTACTATTTTCTCATCACTTAGATTTTTTGCAAATATTTCTAAACTTCTCGAATCCATTCTTATCTACCCAACTTGTTCCTCCTGACAGGCTGCCCTTCGATATCACTGGTTGGAAAATAGTTCTTTTCTGAAGAGGGGAATCCTTAAGGTGTTGGACTCCTACAAAGCCTCCCTCAGGAAGAGTGACAAGGTGGAGGCTGGACTTCATGCCGATATGTCTACTCTCCGGGCAGAGAACCTCGAACTCCGTACCGATCAACAGAATTTCCAGTCAATGATTGATAAGATTAAGAATCTCTAGTTAATGATTGATAATCAGTTAGTCTCCTGTAAGGAACGCGCAAAAGATTAGAAGTAGAAGTCTCATGTTTCCAATGCCCGGACCAAGGAGAAGGGTATAGAGGGCTAAGCTCTAGGTCGTTGCTTCCTTAGCACTTTGGATTTTGCAGACTTTCTACTTTTTGTCACCTCGTACTGGGTGGATTAAGCCCTTTTTTTTTGCACGTCTCCTGAAAATATGAATACAAGTCCTTTTTTTGTGTACTTCTACGAGTCCGTCCCTTTTCATTTTTTGCCCGGCATTGTTTTTAGAGTTGTAAAATTTTCAAAAAAAAAACTTCTTGTCTCTGCCCAGAGCCAATCCATCGACCACTAGCCCCTCTAGTCCAAGGCACGAGTTGACTATAAGGAAATCGTGTCATGGACTTAGGATGAGGGTTTCCCAAGGTACTTGGCCTTCTCAATTCATAAGGGCGGATCATGATGGTTGGTCCTCCGTGGCTGGCCATCGGGGAGTTATCCATATCCAGACTCATTAAAAAATCCTTTCAAGTTATCTTCAGTTATTCCATACAGGATCACTTTCCTCTTTAGAACGCCGAACTTATAGTCAACTAGTGGAGATAAGTACTTAGCTGCAAGCCCTCAAACTTGATCGATGTCCTGCCCTTATTGGATGACCTTGGTCTTTTCCTGGGTACAGACTATTGACTTCCAGAGAGGGTTTGGTTGTTCTTATCAACGTTGAGTGTCGAGATGAGGCTTTTAGAGAGTCACTCGTGATGTCGTGAGTCAGGATGTGGATCTATAGAATCATCCACGATTTAGGGGGTCAGGATATCGTTAAAGAGAATCACTTGCATTGCTAGAGTCGGGATGTAGATATGGAGATTCATCCGCTACTCAGGTTGTTGGGATGTCGCTGAGGAGAATCACTCGCAACGCCGAGAGTCAGGATGTAAATCTGGGGAATCATCTGCAACTCAAGGGGTCAGAATGCAACCATGGAGAATCACTCGCGACGCTGAAACTAGGACACAGCTTAGGGGGTCAAAATGTTGTTGAGGAGAATCATTTGAGATACCAGAGCCGAGATGCAGCTCAAGGGTTGAAATGTAACTATAGAGAATTAATCGAGATGCTAGGAGCAAGGATGCAGATCTGGAGAATAATCCATGACTCAAGGAGTCAGAATGCAACTGTGGAGAATCACTCATGACACTGGAGCCGGGACGCGGTTTAAGGGGTTAGAATTTTGTTGAGGAGAATTATTCGCGACGCCAAAGCCGAGACATGGCTCAGGGGGTCAGAATGTAACTATAGAGAATTACTCTTGATGTCGGGAACTGGGATACAGATTTGGAGAATCATCCATGACCCAGGAGGTCTGAATGCAACTATGGAGAATTATTCGTGACGCCGGAGTTGGGATACGAATCCAAAGAATCATCCACGACTTAGGGGGCCGGAATGTCATTGAGGAGAATCATTCGCGATGCCAGAGTCAATTACGTATCTAGAGATTAATCCACAACTCAGGGGGTCAGGATGTCGCTGAAAAGAAACACTCTCAACGCCAAAGCCAGGACACGGCTCAGGCGTTCGGAATGTCATTGAGGGGAATCATTTGCAATGCCAGAAATGGGACGTGGCTTAGGGGGTCAGAATGTAACTATGGAGAATCACTCGTGACGCTGGGATGCAGATCTAGAGAATCATCTGCGACTCAGTAGGATGGAATGCAGCCATAGAGAATCACTTGCGATGTTAGCCGGGACACAGCTTAGGGGGTTGGAATGTCATTGAGGAGAATCATTCGTGATCCTAGAGCCAAGACGCGGCTCAGGGGGTTAAAATGTAACTATGGAGAATCACTCGTGACACCGGGAGCTGGGATACAGATCTGGAGAATTATCTGCGACTTAGAGGGTCGAAATGCAAATGTGGAGAATCACTCGCGGCACCGGAGTTGGGATGCGGATCCAGAGAATCATCCACCACTCAGGACGTTGAAATGTCATTGAAGAGAATCATTCAAGACGTCAAAGCCAGGATGCAACTTTGGGGGTCAAAATGTAACTATGGAGAATCACTCGCGATGCCGAGAGTCGGGATGCAGAACTAGAGAATCATCCGCGACTTCAAGGGTCAGAATGTCGTTTATTAGAGAGAACACCTGGCACTTTATCCACAACAACTTCTTTATTTTGACAAGCAATATTACAATACTCTGTACAAACTGAAAGTTGTTCACAAAGGCAGATCTCCCCTACAGAAATAGCGCTTTAGATGATCAGTATTCCACGGGTGCCTGAAAGGCACACTTTCTTCCATTTCAAGACCGTAAATGCCCGAACGCGTGAGCCCGGTGACTCTGTATGGCCCTTGGTAGCGAATTATTTGGTTGCTACAATACTGCAAGTGAATGGGTCAAGTTTTAATAGAATAGGAAATATTAAGGGTTGTTGTATCCACATGGATTGGTTTAAATTTTCGTTAAGTACCACAATTATCATAAATTAACTTTATTTAAGCGATCAAATTTTGGGATTTTTATAAAAATAAACTAAAACAAATATAAATACAAAAAGAAAATAAAATATGGATTTATATGCACAAATGTTCTAGGGGCTTGATTTCATCTTGTTATTCCCATGTTATCCTATTAAGTAATTATTAGCTAATTTCGTTTATTCAATAATCAAGGTCCCCATGTTATTGCTCTCTCACTACCTCTCTCGAGCGTCAAGTGAGAGAATATGTAAACACTTCAATACCGATATACCTATCTAGTATTTAGGTAAAAACTTTCGTTAAACCCGACCTCATAGATTACGCAAGCTCTAAATATCTCTTAATCTATTAAAGCTTACGTTGTGTTTAACCTAAGTCCGAACCCGAGATTACTTCTCCTGAGTGTCAAATTGCAAGTTCTCAATTCAACCAAAATATCATGTGGGAGCATATTTTGGAATTATGAAGAAGGCAAACACAATTGAATAGAAAACCTAATTGGTAACTCTAGAACTTAATCACCTCCCGATTTCACAAAATCCTAAATTCCCAACGAGATTACTTAGATGTTAATTTCCTCCAGAACTCACAACAATCTAAATTATGCACTCCCAATCCTAGTTATGAATTCAACCTCTCCCGAGTATAAAATTCACAACCTAAAATCGTCTAACCCATTGGCCACATGAATCAAACACATTAATCCTAGGAGATGCATAAAATAGAATTAACAATTAACAAAATATTCTAAACATGATTCAAACGAGACTACATAAAGCCCTATAAATATTAGCTCAACATAGACAAATCCATAACCAATCTTTTCAATATGAAATTAAATCAAGATTAGGGAGAGAGAAGGGAAGAGAAAATACTTATTGTGGGTTTGAGCTCTAAAACTTCAATCCCAAGTACCACCAATGGTATTTTCTTATTCAATCTCTCATCAAAATGCCACCATCCGGTGTTTTCTCGCCCGAAATTGCCCGTTGTCTTTCCTAAAATGGCCTCTTTTTCTTTCTCTTTCGTCCCCCCTCGGTTTGAGGCAAAATGGGGTATTTAAAAGGGTCAAAAATTCGGGTTTACAAGTAAAAAAATGACACATCCTGATGGGAGCACGCTGCAACACACTAAGGATAAAAAAACTGACACGAATGTGCTACAACGCGCTTAAATTCGCGCTGCAACACGCGTTGGACAGTGCCTACACCAGGTTCATATTTTGGTCATATCTTTCTCGTCCGAACTCCGATTGAGGTGATTCAAAAGTGTATCGAAATAAGAGACATAGATATACAAATTTCATGTTTTGAGTTTTTCCAATATCGTATTGAATCGTGGACAAAATCGGTCTTGAAGTTATTACACCTGTACGCATTTTGTACCATTTCTCCCATTTATTTGTAATTGTACAAAACACAACAAAAACAAATTAAACTAACAAAAATGCTTAAAAATACATAAATATTTGAACCTAAAAGTACTTGATTTGTTGGTAAATAAATCACTCATCAGCCTTTCCCAGGTAGGGGCCAACTTTTCAGCGCCTTGCTCTTTGGTGGCTAGAGTGACCTCTCTTAAAACAAGGTCACTGATGTCAAAAGTGTAACGACCTGGTTTTCTAAGGTTGCCACTGGGGTTCTCCCTTCGAATAAATAACATCAAATTCGAATGATTAATATTTTATTCTATAAAATTCTGGAAAAAAAAATTACAATACGATGGTAATAATTATAATTTATCGATTTATTGAATCAAGTTTAGTACTAAAATGTTAAAAATGTTCAAAATTCAAACCAAAGGGCCAAAGTAAGATTTCTGTCAACTTCAGGGGTACAAAGCGTAAAAAAAAAAGAAAAAAGTTTCAAAAAAACAACTGAGGTCATTCTATAAGAAGAAACATTAATCTAAGGCCACCTAAGATATGAATATGATCTCATTGAAACCACATGACCAAAATGAGACTTCGGCCAACTTAGTTGTATATATTTGATTGTAAATTTGCAAATTTTATTACTATAAATCAAGTTTATGGTTATAATTGTAATAAATATAAACTACGAAAATAATTATATTCAATTCATCGAGTCAATTTTACAACATTAAATAATAAATACATTTTTTACAAAATTTAAAATAGAATTCAAATAGTATTTCTAATATAATTCCTGATGTCGTTTCACCCTCACCAGCCCTGCAATCAAAACTGTGGGGTTGTGAGCCAATACTCAATAGAATTCCAACCCCTCTAATATGTACATCTAATCAATACAACAAATAAAACACATAAACATGATTTTCATATAATCATAATTATCTCATGAAAATTTATAGTTAAAATTCAACCACAATAATAATAAAAATCTCACAATAGAGAAATTAAATACATATATTAAAAAAATTAGGAATTATACCTAAAATTCGAAGCCGAAATCCAGATCGAAATATCTTTTCCTCACTCAAAGCTCTTAAAATCTAATTATATATCCTTTATTTAATACGAATCAGTATCTTTATTAATATGATCAACCTTTTCTCCCTCAGTTTTTTGGCAAGCCCAGGTATATACAATCAATATTCTTATTATTATATATAGTCTCCATTTTTGTTCACAGAACATATTTATATATATCTATATGTATATATGTATGTGTATATATATATATATATATATATATATATGTATGTATGTATGAATAATGTGATCGTCTGGTCCAAATTTTTCTTCATTTTTCTTTTCTTTTTTCATTTTTTTTTTCTCTTTAATTTTTATGGCCACCTATGATATACTTAAGTGTTAAGTTTTGAAAACATTATATTTAACACCCCATAATTATAAGGTAATTCATATTAAATCTAATAATTACACTTATCTCCCCAAAATTACCAAACATTTATATACAAAACAACCCAAAAATATTAAAATAATATTTTCAAAAATATAAATTTAATATTTAACTCCAAAAATTATAAAGTATATATGTACACCACAAATTTACAAAATCGTCTCCAAAAAATATTAAACTTATATAAAATAATATTTTTTTCAAAATATAAATTTTTAGGGTATTACAGAAAGAGCGAGGGTGGACTCGTCGATCGTAATATCTCGCTACCCTATGTTTGGTAGGCAGTTTGTCAAACCTAGGTTTGCTCCCTTCATTCCTCGAGGCGGTCAAGGTTCAATGACAACACCGTATCATTCTTGACTTGATCAAAGGGCTCAGTAGTTCTAAGAGTCTGCACGCTTATTTCTGACAGGATGACGACCTCGGAGCCGAAGTCCATGGCAAAAGATGTTTCTCCGATAGGAATTCTTGGGGTAGTATGGTACACCTACAGGACAGGGTAAACATCTTCCACCCACCATTCTTTCGATTTATCAAGTCTTGTTTTTAACCCATGTAGGATGGTTCTATTCGTGACCTCCACCTAGCCATTTGATTAAGAGTGGCCGGGCGAGGCGAAGTTCGTCCTAATCCCCACTCTGGCCAAAATGCGATGAAGAAAGGGTTGTTGAACTGGGTGCCAATGTCAGACATGATTGTTCTTGGAACCCCAAAACGGCACACTATGCTCTTCCATGCGAAGTCATGAATTTTTTCCTTGGTGATTCGAGCCAGAGGCTCAACTTCAACCCACTTCGTGAAATAGTCAATGGCGACGACTAGGAATTTTCTCTGTCTGGTCCCCTAAGGGAAGGGTCCGAGTAGGTTAATGCCCTACTGGGCAAAGGGCCACGGGCTAGTCATTAGAACCAGCATGGTCAAAGGAGCATGAGGGTGCGGTGCAAATCACTAACACTTATCGCATTTCTTAACGAAGTCCAAAACATCCTCATGTATTTGGGGCCAGAAATACCCTTGACAGAGTAGCTACTCGGCGAGGGACCTGCCCCTCGAGTGGTTACTGCACAATCTTTCGTGAGTCTTGCTCAAGACATATTTAGCTTCTTCTGGACGGAGACACCTAGAATAGGGGCCTGGGAATGATCTTCGGTATAGAACTCCGTCAATGAGAGTGTATTTTGACGCCCGATAGCGTATCCTTCTGGTCTTCGCCTGGCCCCCTAGGAGGGTGCCCCGTTTCAGGTATTGCTTGATTAGGTCCATCCACGTTGGTTGATCAGTAAGTTGACATATGGTGGCCATTGGATCTGATACTGCAATGCTTCGGAGCATCAAGGTATTCCACATGGATGCTTCCCTTTAGAGTCTACTCCACTGCTGAGGCAAGATTTGCTAGGGCGTCAACATACCTATTTTCTTCTCGTGGGATCTGGGACACTTGGATTTTTTCAAAATTTGTCATAAGTGTCTTCACTCTCCCTAAGTATGCCAGCATATTTGGATCTTTCTCCAGGTAGTCTCTATTCACCGGGTTGACCACGAGTTGCGAGTCACAGAAGACCAGGAGAGCTTGCACATTGAACTCCCTTGCTAAGCGGAGACCAGGGAGCAAGGCTTCATATTCAGCTTTATTGTTCGTAGCCCTAAATCTGAGTCGGAGAGTATATTCCACAACTTCTTTATCCGGGGATACCAAATCATCCCTGCCCTATAACCGCTCACATTAGACGATCCATCTGTGTGGAGCTGCTATGATGTTAGGTCGGAGTAGTAGGGGTTGGAGGAAGTCCATAAGTCCCATGGGGTAGAGGTTGGTAGCGGAATATTACGTCGCTACTTTCACTGCAAGTGTACGGGTCAATTTTTAGTAAAGTGGAAAGAGTAAGGGTTGTTGTATTCACAAGGATTAGATTAAACTGTCGTCAAATACCGCAATTATCATAACCTAACTTTATCTAGATGATTTAAATTTAGATTTTTTGTTTTGTAAATAATATACTAAACTAATTAACTAATTAAACTAAAATATTATAATACTAATATGACGTTTAAGGAAATATATTGTCTAGGGATTAACTTCGTTCACTTAATCGTGTTCGATTCAATCTAGTTTACATTAACGGCGTTCAAATCTATCTGACAATCTAGGTATCGAAAACTCACTCACTACTTCTTCCGAGTGTAAAGTGAATGAATATGCGACTTCGCAAGTCCCCCTCTAGCGTCTATACGACATTTGGTCACATGAGTCTCGCCCCAACCTCACGAATTGCATACTTTCTAATACTCTCCCGAGTCATTAGATCGTCACGTTGTGTTCAAACCCTAATCCAAATTTGAGGTTACCTCTCCCGAGTGTCAAATCCCATATTCTCAATATATCATAACAACCATATAATGGAAGTGGAAGAACGATAAACGCAATCGGATAAAGATAAACAACTGTTAACAAAATATCGATTTATTCAAAGCACGTTTCCATAAACTACATCAAGCCCCAAACAATATATGTTTAGCTACACATGGCCATAGCCCTATGTTCAACTAGAACCAAGCTAAACATAATCAAAATAACCAACCAAACTAAGAAATAAAGAAAGAAATAAAGGAGACTAGACGTTTGATAGGTTGAAAATACCTATATACTTCTAAGCCGAATTTGCCAGTTTTCGAGTATTTTATTAATGTTTTAATTGTGTTTTAGTTGTTTTATGTAAATCAGGTGAAGGAATGTGAACGAGCAATAAAGGATCAAACCGGTGGGAAAACAGCTAAGAAAAGTTAGAAAAATACAAGGGATCAAGACAGCTGTCCCACCGCCTAGGCGGTCAGGCTACCGTCGAGGCGGTGAGAATGCTGGGAGTGCTGAAAATAAAAAAGTCTCACCGCTTAGGCGGTGAAAGTGCAGAGAGTTTGGAGCCTATTCCACCGCCTAAGCGGTAAAACTACAGTAAGATCCTGAATTCACCGCCTCCTCCACCGCTACGGCGAAGGTCAAACTGACTTACCCACCGCCTAGGCCATGACCCCACCACCTAGGCAGTCAGCTCTGCATAGACAAGAAGATATTTCTAGATATTTTTTAAACCTTGGGCCTATAAAAGCTTCTCCCCCACTTGTGAAAAAGAGTTCTGAACGTTCCTAACCTTAGCATAGTATTCTTTAGCCATTCTTGAGAGATCATAGAGGAGGTTCATCATTTGGAAGAAGACGAAGCATTTGCGGAGCGATCCTTAGCGACAATGGACCATTCCACTCTCAAATTTGATCGTTCTTCCTTTGTTTTTATCTTTGTAACTAATTTTCATTATCTAATGATGTTGAATCCTTCTTGTTTTGTGTGTTTATATGGCAAAGATTATGTAGTTTAGATAAATATTATCTAGGTGTTGTTGTAAGTCATGTAAATACTAGTTTGATTGAATATACGTTACTTTAATAGTTGTTTATCTAAATCCGATTGTGTTTACCGTTATTCTTGATATTATGCTAGTTTAGATAATTAGAGAATATGGGGTTTGACACTCGGAAGAGGAAGTAAGCGAGTTATAGATATAGAGATTGTCGGATAGGATAAACACAATTATTGTTAACTAAACGAAGTCAAATATGTATTAAGTGAAAGAAATCAATACCTAGGCAATCAATATAGTTAGAACTAACCCAATAGTTATAATTTATCTTAGTTGTAATTAAAATACAAACAATTCTTGAAAAGTCAAGATAATATGAGATTATGTAAATTACAGTATTCAACTAATTTACACTATCCCCAGTGGAACGATATCCGATCTCACGATCCATCTATACTAAAACTTGACCTCGTGTGCTTGCGAGTAAAGTCAGATGTGAGCGTCTTAAATGGCCGCATCCAAGTTTTTGGCACCGTTGGCCATTTTCCCAAAACCCATTTTCTATTCAAATTTACCTTTGGCCATTTTCCCAAAATCGATCCAGGCCCTATTGATCGTTTTGAACCTCCGAGCCTACATTAGTGTAGAATCGATCCCGGGTTAGGTGTATGGATTCCCTATACCTTAATGGTTTTAGTCATGAACTATATTGAAGGATATCCCATCTAATCAATGGATAGTTGTATATTTGAGTTTAATCACACACACACTTAAATAGGATCTAGAATGGCGCTTACTATTTTTTTGAATGTTGAAATTATAGAACACCACATGGTGTGATTTATACTTGAACTTGATAGGATTGGGGGCCAATAAGGGTTTGGCCGGTAGATGATAATCAAACCTTGCACAATTTTTGTTTTTTCATGTTTTTCGTTTTTAGTTTTCAATTTCGTAATTAGTTTTTATATTTTCTTGTATTGTGTGGGTGTTTTGCTTGAGAACTAGCAAAATTTTGAGTTTTTGGGTATTTGATAGGTGTAAAATACCTATCTATTTTCAAACCGAACATTGTTAATTTTCGAGTACGTTTAGTACGTTTTAGCACGTTTTAATATGTTTTTATTCTTTTTATATTAAAACAGGTGTATGGGTGAAAATGTATGAAATCGAAGTGCAAATGATCAATTCGGACCAAGAACAGTCGAAAAACGATGGAAAAACAGGCACGGAGGCAATAATCAAAACAGCAGCCCACCGCCTAAGTGTCCAGACCACCGCCGAGGCGGTGAAAATGCAAAGAGGGCCTAATTCTTGTTGGAAACTCACCGCCTAGGCGGTGAAACTGCAGGATGGTCCCTGAATCCACCACATTCTCCATCTCTATGGAGAATATTAAATCAACATACCTACCACCGAGGTAGTGAATCCCATCACCTAGGCAGTCAGCTCTGCATAATTTAGATATTTTATTATATATTTTGCTCCTTATTTAAACCCTCATTCTTTCTCCTATCCAAAAACCCAACCATAGGAGACCCCTTAGGGTTCCTATGATTTTGAGAGTGTTTCGGGGTGTGCTCAACCAATTTCGAAGGAGAAGAACGTGTTGCAATAAAGGAGAAGCGATCCTTGGACAATTTTAGCGCTGAATCTTCAGACTATGGCTAAGTTCTTCCATTTCTCTTTTTATTTTTTTAACTTTGGTAGATTGTTGAGCATGTTTAGCTCAATTTTTAATGTATAACCAGTTATAACCATGAGTTAAACATGGATTGTAATAGGGATTAACATTTTATTTATAAAAATGTGATTTGATTGAGTTTGTGTTTTGTTTGTGGTTGTTCCTTATAATTTCGATTGTGTTGTTGTGTTTTATATGATTATATGTTAGTTTAGATATATTGAGAATACGGGGTTTGACACTCGGGAGAGGTAACCCCGGATTCGGATTAGGGTAAACACAACGTGACGATTTAATAACCCGGAAGGGAGTTGGAGAGTGTGCAATCGATGACGTTGAGGTGAGACTCACGTGACCTAGAGTCGTTAAAACGTTGATGGGGACTTCTTCGTTGACACGAAATCGTGTATTCCTCCGTCTTACACTTGGGAGAGGTGGCGAGGGAGTTTACGAACCGAGATTGTCGGATACGCCGAACGCTGTTAATGTTAACTAAAACGAAATCAAACGCATTTAAGTAAATAAAGTTAATCCCTAGGCAATCTACTCCCCTAAACAATTTCAATATAGTATTTATAGTATAGTTAATTTAATTAGTATTTTAGTTTAGTATTAGTATTTAATTATAAAAACCATTTTTGTCGCCTAGATAAAGTCGGGTTATGATAATTACGGTACTCGACAATATTCTCAACAAACCTTGTGGATACAATAGCCTACCAAAAGGTCCATTATACTAAAACTTGAGTCGTACGCTTGCGGTGAAAGTGGCAACGCTTAAATTGTGGCCACCAAGTTTTTGGCGCCATTGCCGAGGATATGTGTTAATTTGGTTGTTATTGTGATCAAGTGGTTGAATAGTAATCAAGATAATTCTTTTGTTTTATTTTCATTCAATTCATTTGTTTATTTGATTTATTTGTTGTGACTGAGCAGTGAATGCGATGTAGTAAGACCTTGGAGTTTTTCCCTCTGGATCCCGAGATTGAGAAAACTTTGCAAGGAATAAGAAGAAATAGAAGAAACCAAGCCGAAACTATGACCGATGGAGAAGAGTCTATGCAAAACGTGCCCCAACAACCGCCGGTGCCGCAGGCACTTCCTCAGTATCCCCCGGTGCCTGAGAATCAACAACGAGTCCTCAAAGACTATTATCGGCCGATGATGCTGGATAATTATTCTGGAATTCAAAGGCAGCCAGTGCAAGCTAATAATTTCGAGTTGAAGCCCGTCCTAATCAATATGGTACAATAGAACCAATATGGCGGGAATCTTCACAAAGACCCCAACATTCATTTGGCAACCTTCCTTGAGATTTTCGATACTGTTAAGATCAATGGAGTTGCGGAGGACATAATTCGGTTAAGATTATTTCATTTTTCTCTTCATGATCGAGCAAGAGGTTAGTTTCAATCAATCCAACTGGGTAGTATCAATATATGGGAGGACCATGCTCAAAGGTTCTCTACCAAATTTTTCCCGCCGTCAAAGACCTCGCAGTTAAGAAGTGAGATTGCACAGTTTCACCAACGAGACTTCGAGCCACTCTTTGAGGCGTGTGATGGGTTTAAGGACTTTTTGCGAAAGTGCCCCTAACACGGGTGTCAAGATTGACTTTAAACCCAACTCTTTTACAATGGGTTGAACGGTCAAACTAGAACCATAGTTGATGCTGCCTCAGGCGGATTATTGTTATCAAAGACTTCGGTTGAAGCAAGCACATTATTGGAGAAAATGGCGGCCAATAATTATCAATGGCCGAATGAGAGGAATACGGGACAAAAGGTCACTACAATTCAAGAGGCCGATCACATTGCAACCTTATCGGCCAAAGTCACCAAACTCTCGAAACAATTGGTCGCCTTGTCTACTAAAGGGTACTTCATCAAGTTATGGAGATGAGAATTTTGCAAGTGGTTCTCAACTTAGTTTGGATAGTGATTTAGAAGAATGTCATTTCGTAAACAATCGGGCCTATACTTTCAGGCCCGCCACAAACATTCCAACTCACTACAATCTGGGTCTTTGCAATCATGAAAACTTTTTATATGCAAGCAATCAGAACATGTTGAGGCCACTAACCGGATATGGCACTCAAGCTCAAGGATTTCCAATGCAACAAAACCATCAAATGCAACAACCCCCGATTCATAATCCAAAACCAAACTTGGATGAAGTGTTGGGTTCTTCCATGAAGGAGACTCAGACAATTTTGCATGAGACGCATAGCCGGCTTAACCAACATGAGGCAAAGCTTGACGTAATTGAGACCACGTATACGAACACGAACGCAACCGTGAAATCTTGGAAACTCAAATCGGTCAAATTGCAAGTATTGTCAAGGATCAATCCATGGGAAAATTTTCAAGTAATATGGAAACTAGCCCGAGGGAATGCAAGTCCAGCTAGGGACATTAAATCAAGCAAATCAGGTCCAGTTAGGGACGTTAAATTAAGCAAATCTTTTTTATATATCTTCGAGGGTATGAAACTTGCCTAATTTTTGCTATTAATTACTTTTTGGAGGCCGGAATGGTCTCGGAACATGTTTGGTGGTAAATCTAGGAGTATGGATATTCAGGATTATGTTTTGTACTGAAAATCGTTGAAATAGTGAAATAGAAGCGAGCGGTGAGGAGTTTTGTGGAGAAAAATGAAGAGAATCAGCAGAAGCCCACTGCCTCGACGATGAAAATACAAGATGGGTCCATTTCCAGCAAAACGTGTTTCACCGCCGCAGCGGTGAAGCTATCTGTTCGATTAAAAAACTATATCCGCTTCATTTGACTGAATTCCAACCCCTAATATTCCAAAAACTCTCTAGTTTCTTCCTACCAAACCATTCCAAAACCCAAAAATCTCACCTTCCTCATTCCATATTAGAGATTTACACCTCAAATCATCCACCAAGTTTGAGATTCAAGCCCCATTTTCAGATTTTTAGGGTTTGCGAACCAAGAGGGCAATTTCTTCCAATTTCAAGTCGTTTGATCCGATTTGTTCTATCAAGTAAGTGTTTTTCAACTTATATTTCATGTTTATGATGAAATTATAGGATGATTTGTATCTACATTTCAAAAATGGTTGAATTTGGTTTGTCTTAAACCCTAGGCCCCATTTTCGCGATTTTTCTTTTCATTTTAGGGTTTTTGCTTGAATCTTGGTAATGAATATTATTTCTATGGAGTGTAGCATTGTCTAGAGATAGATTGCATTGCTACATTGTTGAATTTGTGTTGAAATAATTGTGATTGGTTTGTGCGGATTGCAAATGAGTGGTGTTCTTGACGGTTTGGTTTCATGATGTTGGTTTGCGTTGTTCGGATTTGATTGATCCGAGCTCGGGACTTACCTCGATCAATACTCGAGGCACTACGATCAAGTGCACCGACTAATTTGCGAGGGCCTTGGCATTGAGATGAACGCTTATCCGCCTATGCCGCAAATGTCGTCTCACCTTTTCAACTGACACAATTTCCATTCTAGCACTACAGTGGTGGTGATGATGTTCCCCCTGAAACACAGTAGGAGATGAGACTTCTATGTCTTATCTCCTAACTATGTGTTCCAACCCAATATTTTTCAGTGAATGTTATTTATTGCAATTGGGTTCGCTGCTTAGACAGCGTGGACACTGCCTCGTTTAAGTTTAGGGGGGTGTTCATCCATTTTTTTTTTTGAAGAAAATGATGAACAAAATTTTTTATATATTATATTTGGATATTTGGATGTTTTATGTATGCGTAGTTATGCTTTGTAGAAGTTCTAATATATAATGTAGATTTTAATTTCTAGTTAAGTTGTTTTTTAATTTTTGTTTATGCATATGTAATGATTAGTTAGTATGTCACGACCCGTCCCGGACATCTGTCATACCAGAATCGGCGTGACGACAACATGACATCACCTCTTACATTTGGATCATCTTATATATTACAATTTTCAATTTAACTTACTATACAATTATTTTTACAACATATACAAAATCATTCTCTTTTATATTGTTCCTCTCTGACAGCTCAACTCAACATTTAGCCCAGATGACTCTACCTAATGCCAGTAGGGGACCGTCTCCTAAAGGATTTACCTGCGAGTGTACTGTCTTCTTAGTAAAAACTCATTTTTTAGCATAGCAACAAGACATTTCATAAAATCCCATATTTAAATGGATCGAGCGTAAATAAATATAAACACCACACAGAGTTGATAAAATCTCTAGTATCAAATAAGCAATGAAAATAAAGCAGTATAATTCAGTTTTCAAACACCAAATCAATAATAAGTCACCCAGTATATATATAAAACACCCCAACTCAAACACGCATCTCAATCCCATACCCACTGGCTAAGCCATAGTGATCGTTTTAACCTCACGATCGGGAGTTGCAACAATACCGTAACCATCTGTAGGATATGCCTTCCTAGTAGACCTAACTGCGCAGATCACCACCAACTGGCCGTCTTCGGAGGCTAATAATATAAATCACCATATAACGTCAATCACCATATAGTAAATATCAATCTGCCGGACCACCCTCCGGACAGATCATAATATAAACTATGGCATAGTCCATTCAAAAATATTATCACCCAATCACAAATAATTATCCCTTTGCCGGACCACCCTCCAGATAGACCATAATAATAATCACCACTTCAATAATATCGACAAAAATACCAATTCATCAATACCGTCAAAATCACCCTTATCCACCTCTTTTTAACAAAACCCACTTTTAATTTAAAAACCATGTTTTTCCCACCTTTTTATTAAAACCACCAAATCCAACAAATTATTTATAAAGTCTTTCTTTTTAAATCCAAACATTTCAATGGAAATCCATTTTACCAACTCACCTACAACTGGCTTGATCCATATCATTTATAAAATTCGTACAGTTAAATAAATACATATCTCATCATATTTATATGAAAATAGTTTGGCAAGAAGGGCAGTACACTCACCTGATATCCGCTTTCGTAAACTTTAACCGACTATCCCCTATCCGAACTCCGGTGCCTGCGAACCTAACGGTGACAGGGCCTAAATTAATATTTTTGTATAAAAACAAACTAATCACGTCATGAAATCCTATTTTCCTTAATTTCCTATTTCCCATATTTTATTACGAAATATAACTATTCTACTGGTATCGTTGCGTTACGGTTTACTATTTATAAATTTTGTTCTTATAAACAATCTCAAGATTTATTATTTTCATTTTATTATTCTAAGGTTAGAAAATTAAATTTAGAATTTACAAAATAAATTAGAAAGGTTACCCGTTCCGAACCGATCGTGAATTTTCCTAAGATTCCATGGATTTTCTGATTCTGCTCCCCCACCGCCTAAGCGACGTCACACCGCCTAAGCGAACGAGTGACTGTTTCTCCCTTTCTCTCAACTGCACACTGCATTTTCACCGCCTGAGCAAAAATCCACCGCTTAGGCGGTAAACGTCTTTCTTCTTCTGCTCTGTTTTTGAGATTTCAGTCGCTACCTTCTCTCTCTTCACCTCGCCAACTTTGATCATCCCCAAACACTCACAACGGCTGCCGAACACCAACAACTTCACACTACCAGGCCAATTACACGCACACACACAACAAAACACACACACACAAATGCATGACAAAACCCACGTCGGCAAACCATACGCATACCCACACGATCACCAGAAGAACAACACCACCGAGCTGCTTCATCTCTCTCTTTCGTTTTCTATTTTTGTATTCTTTCAGCCAACCAATGGTCACACACACACCTACACACCACCAAACGACTAAGCGATACCAAACTCTCCTATACCGTCAGCTATTAACCAGCCACGCCACCAACCACCTTCACCATCGGAGGACCACCCGAACAACACCCACACACTCGCCAAACGTCAATGACAAACAGCGACGCCACACTGTCGATCATCCTTTATCGATCACACACACACATGCTCGTCGGAGATTGAACAGTACAGAACACACATACACACACCGTACTCACGCCGGAACACACACACAATCACCTCGGAGCACCACCGAACGGACAACCGCAAATCTTCGGTGAACCGTAATACCGCCGACGTCAACACGATCAACCGACTGCCACGCTGAACGAACTCCCTGAACAAAATAGCCCACCGCCGACCGCCCTGCACCTCACCGTCAACGCTGCACCCGGACTCTCTCTCTCCTTTCTCTTCTTTTCTCTCTCTTCCTTCTCTTCGGTTTCTCGAATTTTCCTTTGTATAAATATATATATATATATATATATATATATATATATATATATATATATATATATATGCTAAAATCAGCCAACACAGCCCATGCCTCCCTTACCCCTTTCACCAAACCTCTATTCTCTCTCTTTCTATATATATATATGAAGATATTTATTTGTAAAATTACACAATCCTCCCTTTATATTTTGTTGGGGTATAAATTAAATCCAAAACTATGTTTTAATGTTTATAAAAATTTCAATACAATCCCCAAAAATATGAATTCATATAATTAATATCGTAGTCTACCCCGACATTTTCAAAATATTTTAAAACGCGACTTGAATTATTCGTATATGAAAAGTCGGAGTCTTACATAGTATATGTATGTTAGTGTTTAGTTTTAATATAGATATGTTAATAAATGAAGTCATATGTGCATGTTGTGTTGTAGAGTTCGTCTAGGGTATGTCCTAATGATGAAACGTATCCTCTAATTGTATATCAAGGTCAGGGGTGATGCCATTCATGTGTGTTTTGTTTACTTAGCATGTCGATTAGGTAAAAATTATTTTGATACTAAAATTGCACGATCGCATGGACTCAATGTATAATTATTTGAACGATTTGATGTCGATTATTCAGTAATAAGTTCATGAAAGAAATGAGGAATCCAGAACTTGATTGGGAGAGGCTTGAGGCGAAATTATAGGTGAGGTAATTCCGGAGACATGATTTAGGCCTTCAAATTTTTCGCTTGAACCTTTTGAAATTAACCTGAAAATTTTAATCCTCCATTTCCCTATCGAAGCCGATAAACTTTTCTAGAACTCGTTTCTATACTCTACCAATTAATTTTTTCCAAACTATTATCGCTAAGCCTAAAAGTCAAAATTGAGTTAAATCAAGTAGCATTAGTTTATGCTACTTGAAGTGAGTGATCGGGGTTTCAGACAAATTATTGTTGATTCGGTACTAGCGTATTCACTTGTCAGTCTTTTAGTTCTATTTGCACGCCCCTAAAATTGTACAAATTCAAATAAGTTTGGGGGTATGCTCGTTTGTGAAAAAAAAACTATGTGAATATAGTTTTTAATTCTGTTTCTTTCGACAAGTAAATACGAAGTTCTTAAATTCTTGTTCAGGGTTGTATTTTCAATGTTTGGGGTTACGAGAGAAATTTAGCGATAAGCGTTTGTACCTCGGGTATCGTTGAATTACAACGATTTTCTATTTTCTTTTACTATGATACCCTTGGCCATTCTCAAAGCTAACCAAGCTCTATTGATCTCTGTGAGTTTCCAAACCTACATTAGTGGATAGTTGAACCCAGTCAAGCGTATGGTTTTCCTAAATCTTTTAAAGTTTAAGTCATGAACTTAGTTATCGAATAATCCAATCCGGTGTTTGATTAGTTATATATTTGAGTTCTCACACACACACATTTCAAATGGATCTAGAATGATTTTAACTGATATTAAATGTTGAAATACTATAACACCACGTGGTGTGTGTTATTACTTAACTTGATCTAATTACGAGTTGTTGAGGGAAGAACCACTTGGTTTCTTTGATTGAACTTGAAACTCACATGTGTTTACTTCTTATTTGTTAATGTTTATTTATTTTGAGTTTATAAATTAGCTAATTAGTGTAGTTAGTTTGATTTAGTGTTAGGGTGTTTTGCTCGAGGACTAGCAAAATTACACCGTTATCTGAAGAATCGACGCTAAAACCATTCCAAGATCATTTCCTCTTCTTGGATTTGTGATCTCCTCTTGGTTAATATGGTTTGGAGCTCTTAAAATGTTCCCAAAAACGTGCCCTAAGTGTTGGAGAAGAAGGCCTAATATCAAGGATCCAAAATATCTGAAAAATATCCCAAAATATCTTTGCAACTTGGTGTCGGACCGCGACAGCGGTGGGAAGTCATTAGGCCTACTGACATTTGACCGCCGCAGCGGCGAAGGACACCACCACAGCGGTGACACCCTTTCTTATTTTGGCCGTAACTTTCTCGTACGAACTCCAATTGATGTGATTTAAAAATCTATGGAAAGTTAAGACATAGATCTACAGCTTAACCATTTTTAGATTTTCCAAAATAGGATTGAATTGTGGTCAAAATTAGCCTTGAAGTTACTGCACCGGTATAGAATTTGCATATTTTCACTCATTTATTCAAAAACCTATAAAGCAATACAAAAACACATTAAACTAACAAAAGTACTTGAAAACACACAAATATTTGAATCTAAAAGTACTTGATTTGTGGGTAAATAAATCACTCATCAGAAGTCCTTGATAATTTGCCTCTGGATCCTGCTCCTCTGGGAAGGTGAGTTATGTGATGAAATCGGCGAGGACTTGGCCTTTGATCGCCGTTCTCGGTCGATAATCAATATGAAATTGTCCCAGCTTAAAGATATACTTCATTAGCCTTCCCAAGACATCAGGAGAGTGCAGGATTTGTTTTAGGAGTTGATCAGTCAGAACCACAATGGTGTGTGCTTAGAAATATTATCGAAGTTTCCTAGAAGCGATCAGTAGGGAATAAGCCAAATTTTTGAATTTTGAGTATCTGGTCTCAGTATCCAGGAAAACCCTGATGAAGTAATACACTGGGTTTTAAACACCATTTTCTTCTCTCACCAAGGTTGAGCTTACCGCGATCGAGGAATCAGAAATGTATAAGAACAACTTCTCCCCCCCTCCTTTGGGGTGTTGAGCAAGGGAGCTGAGGAGAGGTAATGCTTCACATCACAAAAATGCGGCTTCACACTCACTTATCCAGGTAAAGTCTTTATTCCCACGAAACACCTTGAAAAAGGGCAAACATCACTCTGAAGACTTAAAGATGAACCAGTTTAGGGTTGTAAGCCTGTTGGTCAGCACCTGGATCTCCTTCTTTGAGTAGGGTGGGGACATGCTGAGTATAGTAGTGATCTGGTTAGGGTTGACATCAATTCCGCACTGAAAAACCATGTACCCAAGGAATTTCCCAACAGAGATGCCGAAGATCCACTTAGTGAGGTTGAGCTTCATCCGATGAGCTCTCAGCTTGTTAAAACATTTCTGGAGATGAGCCAAGTGATCGGGAGCTCACAAACTCTTCACTAGAATATCATTAATGTAAACTTTCATATTTTTACCGATCTCCTCCTTGAACATTTTATTAACCAACCTCTGGTAGGTGGCTTCGGTGTTGTGCAGGTCGAAGGGTATCACCTTGTAACAATACGGTCCCTTGTCCGTGATGAATGACATATTTCTCTTATCAGGGGGAACAAAGGGATCTGGTTGTAGCCAGCATAAGCGTCCAGAAAGCTAAAGAGCTCGTGGCCTACCGTGGCGTTGATGATTAGATCAATCATTGGCAGAGGAAATAAGTCTTTTAGGCAGGCCTTGTTGAGGTCTCTGAAGTTAACGTAGAGTCTCCACTTGTCTTTGGCTTTATGAGTGAGCACAACATTAGACAACCAGTCTAGAAATGTTACCTCCTCCACAACATCAGACTTGATTAATTTTTGCATTTCCTCCTCGATGATTTTTTGGCATTCAGGGTGGAACTTCCTCCTCTTCTGTCAGATTGGATAATGGTGTGGATCTACGTGGAGCCTATGCATGGCCATTTTTGGATCAATTCTTGGGAGCTCATCATGGGACCAGGCTAACACATCAACATTCTCTCATAAGAGCTTTGTGAGCTTAGCTCGTTGTTCTGGGGTTAGCTTGGCTCCTACTTTGACAGTTCGTCCTTCAAGAGTTGGGTGAATAGAAACTTCAACCAAGTCTTCATGTGGGCGAGGGCCTGGTTTCTCATCCCTGGGGTCATCAATGGGCACCAGGACTTCCTTAGTATCTAGGGCCATGAGCTCAGGAGTTGCTAGCTCAGACCCTTGGGGCCCAGAATCCATCGCTAGTTACTATTTCTTTTGTTCCAATGCCCTCTGGGTACAAGCTCGTAACGCCACCTGGTTACCCCTGACCTCTAAGATCCCCTAATTAGTAGGGAATTTCATTACTTGATGGTACAGAGAACAAACGGCCTTGAAAGCTGAGATGGTCAGTCATTCCATGATAGCATTATAGGGCGATGGTCCATCCACAATTAAGAACTTGGCCTGTTGGTAGCACATGAATACATCGCTACTTTCACTCACAAGTATACGAGGTCAAGTTTTAGTAAATGTGGGGAGAGTAAGGGTATCGTGTCCACAGGGATTGGTTTTGACAATTATTGAGTACCGCGTTTATCATGACCTAACTTTATCTAGGCTAAAACAAATGTATATAAAATTAATATAAACTAATACTAGAATACTAATTAAACTATACTAATACTAATATGAGATGTTTAGGGAAAATCTTACCTAGGGATTAACTTTTGTTTACAAAAACGTGCTTGATCTCATTTTAGTTTACGTTAATGGCGTTCGGGTATCCAACAATCTCAGTTTGTAAACTCACTCGCCACCTCTCTCGAGTGTAAGGCGAGTGAACACGTGACTTCGCGTCAATGAAAACGTCCCCCTCAATGTCTTAACGACGCTAGGTTACGTGAATCTCACCCCAACATCATTGATTGCACACTTTCTAACGCCCTCCCAGGTCGTTACATTGTCGTGTTGTGTTTAACTTAGTCCAAATTTGGGGTTACCTCTTCCGAGTGTCAAACCTCGTATTCTCAAATTATCTAAACAAGCATAATAACATGACAATACGACAAACACAATCGAAATTATTATAAAACACACATTAACGAAACACAAACTCAAACAAAACAACATTTTTATAAATTATATTAATCCCTAGACAAAAACTCGTTTAGCTCATGGCCATAGCCAGTTATACAATTACAATAGAGTTAAACATGTTCAACTAACTACCGAAGTTAAGAAGTAAAAGAAGAAACGGATAAAACTTAGTCTAGTCCGAAGATTTGTCGCTAAAAACGCTTCAGGATTGCTTCTCCTTTATCGCAACGTGATCTTCTTCTTTAGAATTGGTTGAGCACTCCCAAAACCTCTCTCTAAAATATCCTAACCCTAATAGAGCTCTCTAGACCGGAGGAGAGAATATGAGGGGGTATAAATAGGAAAAATGTCTAAAATAAATATCTAAGTTGTGCAGAGGTCACCGTCGCGACAATGGGATTCATCGCCGCGGTGGTGAGTAGGTCGGTTAGTTGATCGCCTAGGCGGTGGATTTGGTGACATCCTGCATTTTCACCGTTGCAACTGTGAATCTTAGTACCGCAGCGGTGGACGTTCAACAAGAAACCAACTCTCTGAATCTTCACCGCCGCGGCGGAGGTCTGGACGCCGCAGCGATGGGCTTCTTTCAGAATAATGCCGCCTTGCTCATTTTTCCACCGTTCTCCGACCGTTCTTGGTTCGATCTCATCATTTACGCTCAGTTTTTCTACCTTTTCACCCCACACACCTGTTTTAATACAAAAAGAATAAAACCATATTAAAACGTACTAAACGTACTCAAAAACTAAGAATATTCGATTTGAAAATAGATAGATAATTTACACCTATCACCCGTACCGTCTAGGACCTTGGACCTATCCTAACCATGATGGGCAGAGAGACCCATCCGAAGGAGTTGACCATCTCTCCTCCAAAACCAACCAGGGGAGATTTGGTAGTTTGTAGGGTGCCAGCCTTTGTCTTCAGCTTGTCGAAAGCCCATTTAAAGATGATGTCAGCCAAACTCCCTCCATCAACCAAGATGCGCCCCATCCTAAAATGATTAACCAAAGCAGTGATGACTAAGGCGTCATCATGGGCCAAGTATACTTCTCGGAGGTCGAGCTCGCTGAATGAGATAATATTGTGTGAGGTAGCATCGATGGTGCTTACCTCATACATGCCCTTGTCAACCTTCTATTTGGCCCTTCGCTCATGTCTCTTCCTGGATGATGATGTTTCTCCTTTGGAATCAAATCCACCGTGGATGACGTTGATCTCTCCATCCACGCGTTGTTGATCATCCCTTGCCCTTATCCTCCGAGGTTGTAGACGGGGGCGATTTTCCCGTCTCTTCTAGGCCTAAGGCTCTACTTGCGATTTCTCCTCGATGGGGCGCTCCCGATTCCCTCTTCGAACGTAGTTCCCAAGATACCATTTTTGGATGGGAGCTTCGATTTTCTACTGGAGCTGGAAGCAATCTTCAGTATAATGCCCCCAGTCTCGGTGGAATTCACAATACTTGGCCATTGCCCTTCCGGCCGGCCTTCTACTCTAGGGTAGCAGAGGAGGAAAGAAGTCCCGCCCTGAGTTCTCTACAAAAATGGTTGCCACCGAGGCCGTAAGTGAGGTGAACCCTTGTTGGCAATGCCCTGGGAGAGGAAGTGTAAGACCCCGATTTAGCACGCACATCATTTTAATTACATTCTAGAGCATTGGAAAAATTCGGGGTAAATTTTTGTTAATTAAAAATTCAAATCAAAAGTTTAGGGGCAAAAATTGGAAATTTAGAAACATTAAATTTAAACTTGAGATTCAAATTGACCAAAAAAAAAATTAAATTAAATTAACATATTTAGGGTGAAATTATAATTTTTGAAACTTGTAAAAGCTAAATTGATTAAAATGAAGATTTTAAGAAAATGAGGGGAAAAAAGAGCAATTAGACAAAATATTTTTATATATATAAACATAGCAAACCATGTGTATGTTGTGCCGTGAAATTCAGCCGAGACAAAGGAAGCGGGAAGTGGGCGACGTGGCGTGAAGAGAACAAAACCCATCCACTATTATCATGCATATATATATGTACATGCATTAAATTCATTAGGGGAGCACCTCAAAAGAAGAAATCGAAAAAATCGAGAGAGAGAGGAGAAGGTTCGAGATGGTAGGTTCGGATCGTCGTCGTTGCTCCGGTATGGGTGATGTGTGTGTCATCGTCGTCGATCAACCGATGATCGATAACGTGTGTGATGGTGTTTCGTTGTGTGTGGGTGATCAACTAAGAGTGTGTGTGAGTGCCGGTGGATTCCAAACAGAAACAGAGAGAGAGAGGTTCGTCGACGATGGGGTGCAGTCCGGCGTGGGTGGTGGCCCTCCGTTCGGTCGAATTTGTGTATGTGTGTGGTTTATCTGTCGTTCAGACCATCATTCAGCCTGAGGTGTGTGTGTTCTATTCCATTCCGTCGTTGTGTGTGGATGCTCCGTTTTTTTGTACCGACTGTGTGTTTGTGTGTATGTATGTGCATGTGGGTTGCGTGTGGGTACGAGATCAGGTTGTGGGCGTGTTCTGTTCGGTCAGATGAGGGTATCGGTCTGGTTGCCGCTGTCGCCGGAGTTCGCCGGTGGTGAGTTAGAGAGAGAGAGAGTTGTGCGTGCGTGTGTGTGTCTGCTGTGTGTGTGGGGGTGTGCAGACAGTTGGGTTCGTCCGGTGAGGGTGTGTGTGACTGTGAGTATTATGTTTGTTGTGTGTGTGTGTGTTCCGATCTTCGTGTGTGAAAGTGTGGGTGTATGGGGGGCAGCGTGAGTTCGGCCATCAACGTTGGTGGTGGTAATTTTTGTAGGTAGGTGCGATTGGTGATAGGGTGGCCCGTGGTGGTTAGTGATCGGTAGTGGGGGATGGAGTAGGGCCGGTGGTAAGAGCGACGAGGCGTGGGAGGCCTCCAGTGGATGGTAATAGTAAAGAGAGAGAGGGGTGGTCGGGGGCATCAAAACGGGAAACAGAAACAGTAAACGCAAGTAGAAAAGAAAGAAGAAGATAAAAGAAGAAAAAAGGGAATAAAAAGAAAGAAAAAAAATACACGAACCACCCTAGTAGAATCTAAAAACCCAATTCGTGGCTGGCGGGGGATTCGAAATCAGGTAAAATTTTAATCGGGTATTATTTTTGTTAAATTAAATTGTTAGTATTAAAAATTTTGTAATCATGAAAGAAATTTCAAAATCATATTAATATTTTGTTAATCGTCAATCTAAATAAATTGGTGCGGTGAATATCAACGTAACGGAACGGACAAAATAATAATTTTTCATAATAAAATCTGGGAAATAGGGAATTATGAAATCTAGGGTCTACATTGCATGTTGGGTTATTTAAAATAAAATATTAATTTAGATCCTATCGCTATTAAGTTCGCAGGCGCCAGCGTCCCAGTAGAATTTGAACGGTGATAGTTTTTCAGCGCAGGAATCGAGGTGAGTGTGCTGTTTTCTTGCCAAAATATTCCTATATATATATATGATGGAAAATGATTGTAATTAAATTAAATGATTTCAAAATGATATGGATCAAACAGATTTTTGGAGTGAGTTGGTAAAATGAATTTTCGGGGAATTGTGTTGATTTCTAAAAAGAAGGATTAAAAATAATTTTCGTTGGATATGGGTGGTTTTGAAAAGAGAGTGGAAAATATATGGTTTTCTAAAAATGCTTGGTTTTCTAAAAACAAATGTGGAAAAATAGTTTTACTGAAATCGGTGGTACAAAGGTGGAAAACTAGTTCTTTTATTAAAGTGGTGGTACTTTTAAAAATGAGAGGGAAAAACGCAATTTTGGAAATTCTCCCCATAAAGGGTGTGGAATTTTGACGATATGGTGTGAAAATGTATTTCTTCCCGTAAGAGATGTGGATGTTTCTCCCCATAAGGGGTGTGGATTATGTTTCTCCCCAAAAAAGGTGTGGATATTTCATAGGAAGGCATTCCTACGAATGTTACGATACCGTTGCAACTCCCGATCGTGAGATTAAACGATCACTCTTGCTAGCCAGTGTGTGTTGTAGTACAGTGGTGGTTGTGATGTGGTGTTTTACTTATACTGGGTGATTTATTTTTATTATGGTAAATGGTATTATTTTATACTAGATGGGTTGAATAGAACTTATACTTATTGGTTTATTTTCACTGCTTATATTATGGAGAATTTTACTAGTTACAGGTTGTTTATATACTTACACTTGATTCATTTAGATGTTGTAGAATGATTTATTATTACAAAATATTTTTACTAAGAAGGCAGTATACTCGCAGGTAAAATAACTAGGAGTCGGTCGGTCCCCTACTGGCGCTAGATAGAGTTATGCGGGTCACGCAAATGAGTCATTTGAGAAAAAATTTAGAGACGAGATACCAAAAATAAAATCTAAGTGAGGTTCAGGGGATTTATTTGATTGTATTTATATTCGGGGCAGTGTATCCCTATCAGATGAGATTATTATAAGTGTTATATAGATTTACAATTTTGTTATTGACGTATTGAGGTTGGCTAGGCAGTTGGGTGGTGTCATGTCTACGTCACACTAGCCCCACATGACGGGTGTCCGGGGTGGGGTGTGACAATTTTGGTAATCAGAGCCTAGGTTATAGGTTCTGTAGACTTGTCGGTGGTTGTGTCAGTAGAAGACCATGAGATAGAAGGACGTGTCAGTCGTCTAGTCAGTAGGGGACATGAAATAGGATGTCGATAGGTGAGTTCGGTACATGAGTGTTAGTTATTTCATTACATTAGTTGGTGCATTGGTGATATTGCCAGACGATGGATTCGAGGAATGCTATGTTGATAATAGTGGTAATGGGTGGATCGCGATTGTGGGAGTACTATGAGAAACAACCATATGTGTATTCTTTGATGTTAAGAACTATTAGTAGCACTTAATATGTTAGTTGTTAAAATACTCGATAGTATAGCAGAACACATTTAAGTCAGATTATGAAAACCAGATTGTGAAAACAAAAGGAGAGTTCATATTTGTTGAAAGTAAGGATGTGAGAAAACTGTGGTGATATTAGAAAAGAATTTAACTTGGTGGTACGTTCTAAGTCGATGGGCAGATAGAGTAGCAGTCTGTGGAACTAGTAAACATAACAGAAGTAATAGAGATTGATCTATAGAAAGTAGCCGAGAATTGTGGGTTGGTGATGATAGTAGGTGTGTATAAATATAGTTCATTTCGTATGAGTAATATAGAGTTGTTGGTGGATTGTTTCAAAACGAAGTTACTTTTCCAATCTGGGATGAATCAAAGTTTATATTTTGGAAAAAGATGTAATCATTACTCTAGTCAATTTGATAGTTGGCTCAGAAGATTAGAAAGGTGTTAAAGAAAGGATATCAGAATATTTTACGCAAGTGTTAGGCACCAGTTAGTACCAGTTTTGGGCGGTGGATATTGTAGTAGCTAGGGAAAGGACTTGTCGGGGTGTCAGTAAGCATGAATAATAATCGTAGCCGTTGTAAAATAGTTTCCATAAGTTTAATGAATTGAACGTTCGACTCAATAAGTTGGCTAAATATAATTGTGTTGATAAAATGTGAGAAATTGGGATTTTAATTTTAACCTTTTAAAGTTGGTTACCGTTGTGTCAAAAAAAAAAAAAAACTACAGTCAGACCATCCATTAGTATTCAGGAAAAGGCTAGTGTTGTAAGGGATTCTTGAGTTGGAAATTGGCAAGTTTGTTTGTGTACTAATTTATGTGTTGAGTCAAGACCCTTGTGAGTATAGTGGGTGTTTGGTCAGGTGGTAGCGCTGTTTGAGAATTTGATTTTTGGAACCGACATTGATCGACTGTGAGGTAGAAGCGTAGAAGTTAGATATCCAGTTGAGAAAGATTAGAGATACCGTGGGAAATGGTCGTAGAGCTGGTAATTGTATCAGAAATAATAATGAAGTCTTGATGATTGGAAATAGTCTATGTGTTCCTAATGATGTCATTCAACAAAAGAGACCTTAAAAGAAGTACATCGTTAAATATACATAATGCACCCCGGTGATATCAAACTGTATCGAAATTGCGTGAGATTATTGGTAGTTTGGGGAGAATAAGAAATCGCAATAAAAAAATAAAAAAAATAAAAAAATAATAATAATAAAATAAATAAATGGATGAGTGGATTAATTTGAAATAGACGAGTAATTGCAATTTATTGAGTATGGGGAATTCGAGTGAGTTAGTTTTATGTGTAAGAAGTCACTATAGGAGAAGTTGTGTGACGGCCCTAGGAAACCGGGTGGTTACAATAAATTAAACTGTTAACTCATGATTAACTCAGACCTGGGGTTTCTCTCCATGAAAACCCAGTATTGGTAACTCATCGATTAAAATTGATGGTTACTCTAATCAACTGCGGAAGATCAGGGTGTTTTCCCAAATAGATTTTCGATTAGTATGGCATCAGTTGGAGGTTAGAGTTAGTGACATGGTGAAAACAGCGTTTCGGTCGAGAGTAGAGAAAATTATGCAGAGGCGTTGGCTAAAATTGAAAAAAAATCAGCATGTTGTAAACATTGGAAGTCGGGTAGCAAATTTCAGGTAAAAAAAAAAATCTCCATTGAAAAAACTGTATAAGAGAAATTGTAGTACCGAGATATGATATTTATTTTGACATTCTGGTTGGGTTTCCATACAGCTTCGGGTGCCCAGTTGAAATTGGTATCTTATTTTATTTGTAGACTAATGGCCAATCGAGAAGTGCGATTCAGATGCTGGAGGATATACTGAAAAGTTGCATTTTGGAATTTTCTGATAGTAAAGCTTATTACGTGACACTGATGCAATTTGTTTAAAATAATAGATACATTTTTGGCAATGAAAATGGCATCGTATAAAGCGGTGTATGAAAAAAGGATACATAACTTCAGTCAAATAGACTGAACTGTAATAGGAAAACAGAAGATTATCGAGTTTTGGAAGACAGCCGATGTGACTATATTGAGACGTGGAATAGATGAAAAGAACTCAACTAGATGAGTTGATTCACTACCAATATTAGGTGGAGTTGGCATGAGGGGTTCATTAAGATTTCATATGGAAAGGATCATTTGAATTATCCTTAGGTAGAGTTAAATGTAATTGAAGCGTGTGGCCTTGCCAGGGACTTGATTAAATGTGGAGGTAGGAAGAGAATTCTTATAGATGACCCGTTTGTAGTATTTTGATACGTATCTACATAGTTGGTGTATTGTGAAAAAATTTAGTTAACGATTGGATTATGGTAATATTTATAGAACTTTTATAAGAGTATTGAAGATCTTATGTGAATATTGAGATTGAGGATTTTTACGATATCCATGCATATGAGATTGGTGGTGAGTATTGTTGGTTTAAATATTGAATGGATAAGTGTTGGTTATGGAAAAATTATTGTTGGAATGAGATAGGCCCAATCAACTGAGATTACCGCAATATTTTAAGCATATATATTGTTCTTTATTGTTTCTTTTATCAGAGTAGCGCAGCGGAAGTAGTTAGAAACATGAGATTCTTTAACAGTTGGTTGTCCATGTTAAGTGTAACCAACCAAGTGCACCCTGTTTGTTGGGTATTGGATATAATATTAACCACTGCAAATGAAAATGTTGCAATGGGTGGATATGATTTGATAAAAACTATTGGTTATAAATTTTGGACGACTTGTGATTATGGGACTCTACCTAGGAAATAGTTGTTCTAGAATCACGTGAGACAAATATAACCTTGTGATGCGACTTTGTCGTATTAGTAGCCTGACGAAAATTTCGGGACGAAATTTCTTTTAGGAGAGAAGAGTTGTAAGACCCCGATTTAGCATGCACGTCATTTTAATTACATTCTAGAGTATTGGGAAAATTCGGGATAAATTTTTGTTAATTAAAAATTCAAATCAAAAGTTTAGGGGCAAAAATTGGAAATTTAGAAACATTAAATTTAAACTTGAGATTCAAATTGACCAAAAAAAAAAAATTAAATTAACATATTTAGGGTGAAATTATAATTTTTGAAACTTGTAAAAACTAAATTGATTAAAATGAAGACTTTAAGAAAATGAGGGAAGAAAAGAGCAATTAGACAAAATATTTATATATATATAAACATAGCAAACCATGTGTGTGCTGTGCTGTGAAATTCAGCCGGAGACAAGGGAAGTAGGAAGTGGGCGACGTGGCGTGAAGAGAACAAAACTCATCCACTATTATCATGCATATATATATGTACATGCATGAAATTCATTAGGGGAGCACCTCAAAAGAAGAAATCGGAAAAGCCGAGAGAGAGGGGAGAAGGTTCGGGATGGTAGGTTCGGATCGTCGTCGTTGCTCTGGTGTGGGTGTTGTGTGTGTCGTCATCGGCGATCGATAGCGTGTGTAAGGGTGTTTCGTTGTGTGTGGGTGATCAACTAAGAGTGTGTGTGTGTGTGTCGGTAGATTCCAAACAGAAACAGAGAGAGAGAGAGGTTCGCCGGCGATGGGGTGCAGTTCAACGTGGGTAGTGACCCTCCGTTCGGTTGGATTTGTGCATGTGTGTGGTTTATCCGTCGTTTAGACCATCATTCAGCCTGAGGTGTGTGTATTCTGTTCCATTCCGTCGTTGTGTGTGGATGCTCTATTTTTTTGTACCGACTGTGTGTTTGTGTGTATGTATGTGCATGTGGGTTGCGTGTGGGTATGAGATCAAGTTGTAGGTGTGTTCCGTTCGGTCAGATGAGGGTGTCGGTGTGGTCGCCGCTGTCACCAGAGTTCGCCGGCGGTGAGTTAGAGAGAGAGAGTTGTGCGTGTGTGTGTGTGTTTGCTCTATGTGTGTGGGTGTGCAGATAGTGGGGTGCGTGTGACTGCAAGTATTATGTTTGTTGTGTGTGTGTGTTCCGATCGTCATGTGTGACCGTGTGAAGGGGGGCAGCGTGAGTTCGGCACTCAACGGTGGTGGCGGTAATTTTTGTGAGTAGGTGCGATTGGTGATAGGGTGGCCGGTGGTGGTTGGTGATCAGTAGTGGGGGATGGAGTAGGGCCAGCAGTGAGAGCGGCAAGGCGTGGGAGGCCTCCAGTGGATGGTAATAGTAGAGAGAGAGAGAGGGGTGGCCGGCGACATCAAAACGGGAAACAGAAACAGTAAATACAAGCAGAAAAGAAAGAAGAAGATAAAAGAAGAAAAAGGGGAAGAAAAAGAAAAAAAATACACGAACCACTCCATTAGAATCTAAAAACCCAATTCGTGGCTAGCGGGGGATTCGGAATCAGGTAAAATTTTAATCGGATTTATTTTTATTAAATTAAATTGTTAGTATTAAAAATTTCATAATCATGAAAGAAATTTCAAAATCATATTAATATTTTGTTAATCGTTAATCTAAATAAATTGGTGCGGTGAATATCAACATAACGGAACAGACAAAATAATAATTTTTCATAATAAAATCTAGGAAATAGGGAATTATGAAATCTAGGGTCTACATTGCATGTTGGGTTATTTAAAATAAAATATTAATTTAGATCCTATCGCTATTAAGTTCGTAGGCGCCAGCGTCCCAGTAGGATTTGAACGGTGATAATTTTTCAGCACGGGAATCGAGGTGAGTGTACTGTCTTTTTACCAAAACATTCTTATATATAGTTAAATGTGTGTGTGTGTGTGTGACGGAAAATGATTGTAGTTAAATTAAATAATTTCAAAATGATATGGATCAAGCAGGTTTTTGGGGTGAGTTAGTAAAATGAATTTTCGGGGAATTGTGTTGGTTTCTAAAAAGAAGGATTAAAAATATTTTTCGTTGGATATGGGTGGTTTTGAAAAGAGAGTGAAAAATATATGGTTTACTAAAAATGCTTGGTTTTCTAAAAACAAAGGTGGAAAAACAGTTTTACTGAAATCGGTGGTACAAAAGTGGAAAACTGGCTCTTTTATTAAAGTGGTAGTACTTTTAAAAAGGAGAGAAAAAAACGCGATTTTGAAAATTCTCCCCATAAGGGGTGTGGATTTTTTACGATGTGGTGTGAAAATGTATTTCTTCCTGTAAGAGATGTGGATGTTTCTCCCCGTAAGGGGTGTGGATTATATTTCTCCCCAAAAAGGGTGTGGATATTTCGTAAGAAGGCATTCTTATGAATGTTATGGTACCGTTGTAACTCCCGATCGTGAGATTAAACGTTCACTATGGCTAACCAGTGTGTGTTGTGATAAAGTGGTGGTTATGATGTGGTGTTTTACTTATATTGGGTGATTTATTTTTATTATGGTGAATGGTATTATTTTATACTAGATGGGTTGAATAGAACTTATACTTATTGGTTTATTTTCACTGCTTATATTATGGAGAATTTTACTAGTTACGGGTTGTTTATATACTTACGTTTAATCAATTTAGATGTTGTAGAATGATTTATTATTACAAAATATTTTTACTAAGAAGGCAGTACACTCGCAGGTAAAATAACTAGGAGTCAGTCGGTCCCCTACTGGAGCTAGATAGAGTTATGCGGGTCACACAAATGAGTCATTTGAAGAAAATTTTGAAGACGAGATACCAGAAATAAAATCTAAGTGAGGTTCAGGGGATTTATTTGATTGTATTTATATTCGGGGTGGTATATCCCTATCAAATGAGATTATTATATGTGTTGTATAGATTTATAATTTTGTTATTGAGGTTGGCTAAGCAGTTGGGCGGTGTCATGTCTACGTCACGCCGGCCCCACATGACGAATGTCCGGGGTGGGGTGTGACAGGAAGTGGTCTCCTCTCCCCAGACAGAGGTCTCAATCTCCCTTTAGTATGTAATCTTGTTGAGCTTTAGGTTTAATTTGAACCTTGGTTCCCTTGGCTGGTTTATCCTTCTCTCTCTCTCTCTTGGTCGTAGCACGAAGATCAGCACCATGGAATCTAGCCTCACGGTTTAGAGCTTGATCGAGAGTGGGAGCAGGGTTGGAGCAGAGATCATAGGACACCTTCTGATACCGGAGCTCGTTAGCAAAGGTATTCAACGCTACACTCTCAGGGAGGCCGTCACACGCATTCGCTTTCGGTTGAAACAATCAACGCAGTCCCCCAAAGATTCAATGGGCTCCTGTCGAAGAGTGAGGATATGAGCCATAGTCTTCGGCCTCTGCCGGGAGTGGCTGAAACGAATCAGGAACAACTGCTCGAGCACCCTAAAGGTGGAGATGGATGTTTACCTCAGGCTTGGAACCAGGTCCTCGCAGTACCTGTGAGTGTGATAGGAAATGATTTCCACTATAGAGAAATATAGGCCACCTGCATGTCCATATGAGACTTAAAAATGGACAAGTAGTCAATAAGATCCGTCGTCCCATCATACGGACTCATCTGGGAGTGAGTGAAGTGCCTCAGCGCTACTTCTTTCAGAACTTCATCTGCAAAGGAATGTCTCACCTCCATGATAACTCCTAGTCTTACCCCAGCCTCCTTGCACCTCCTGGAAGCAGGCTTTCATGTTATCCAGGCGGCACTCGACAACCTCCCCTACTCAGGGCTCCTCCTATGTAGGACTACCAACAACTCAGGCCGAAGTGTGACGGGAGAGAAGTGAGTAGGAACCAACTTCACGTTCACGCTGGCACAGACAGGTCCCTTGGCACAAATTCACGTGGCGGAGGGGGTGAAGATCTTGGCATTGCCCGAGGGGAGAGAGGCTCTCTTGTCCTGCAAGCTTAGGGTTACGAGAAATATGGCGGCCCTCAGGTACATGCTCATTCAAAGTGGTAACGAAAACTTCGCAGTCTTGAGGCGGTTCCTCGGGCGTTGCAGTCTAGAAAGCTAGTCCATCTTAAACATGGGGTGGCGGTAAGCGCGCAAGGAGGAGTTGTACATTCGACTTGAACTCTTGCATTTGACGCTCAAGGATATTTACCCGAGATGCCTCTACAACTCCCAAGGTCTATCCCGTAGCCCCAAGTGGCAGAGTGGATAGTTCTGCCTGGTCATTGGGGGCAGTTATCCTCATTAGTGGGAGCTGGGGGGGGTGTGCTATTGGATTTTTTTTACATATTTTCTTATTTTTCTATTTTATGTCTATCTGACTAGACCTTGTGATCACCCGGGCTCAGCTAAACAGGGAGCAATGATAAGGGGAAGGCTTTTTGCACGTTTTTCACAGACAATGCCAAACAATTGGTACATAAAATTGGTACACACCTCGAGTATGGTCCGGTCGGATGATAGAGGTGGGGTCCTCTTGCTGATGTGGAGTCGGCAGTTGAAACGTCCTCAAGTGAGTTGTACTAGGTCAACCTGAAGGGCTGGTTTGCTGAATTCCACAATCCCTGCTGTGCTCAGAGTCCTGCGCTTAAATGACTTGTATCTGCACACGGAACCTGGCCAAGGGTATCCCAGAAAGCCCCTCAGGCTTGAAAATCAAATCTCAGGAGGGGGAAAGGGTAATATGCTTTAACATAGAGAAATTAAGCATTCAGTTCTTTTCAAGTGTGTCAATAGTACATCAGAGCTCGATTAGAAAATTGAGTATTAGCTTGTGGCGTTGATTCGTTCCAATATTTATAGACATGAAATGTGCATAGTAAAATTGCATGATAATGGGCTTGGGATTTTGGGCCCATTTGGAGAAGCCCGTGGGCCTTTGTCAGGCTTGTGGATAAAATGTTGGCGATAGTGGACACGGGGCTGAAGCCCAAGTGCTGATTCGATGAAGCCCAAAAATACCCTCATCAGTTTCTTTGTTCCATTTGTTTATGTTGTTGTTTCTGTTCTTCATCCGACCTCACCCGATCAAAATCCAACTGAATCCGACGACACCCGAAGCCATGGGATTATCCCTCTTTTTGGTCTTCGGAATTCCAGACTTGACACATTCGGGTCGGGTCTAAGATTTGTCCAACATATCCCATACCCGACCCGTACACACCCCTAATTTCAGTACTAAATCAATAACATATGGGTTTTTGCTCAACTAATCACCTTGAGAAAAACTAAAGCCATTTGAAATCTGCATTTAATGGCTTTAAATGAGTTTACTTAAGCTGGCAGTGATACCTACAAAAAACTGCAGCAAAAAAAAATATCATAGTACATTCTTAAGGTACAAATCACAATATGAATAAAAAATGATAATCACGACAATTGAAACTGAAATCTAATTAAAATAGATTTACAATCCAAATATAAAAAAACTTCAATGCAAGTAATTGAAAAAAAAAAAAAATGGACCATGGAGCCACTCCAAAGAAGATGAAGAAAAAATAGCAAGAATGGTAAAGGGTATAAAAATCTCTTTTTCGTTAGGGAAAAGAACAACATTCTGAATTCAATATAGAAAAAATTATTACATTCATAGTTCAACATATAAATATTAATGTAGTGAAACTATATTGCATTGTGGATATCAATATACATGCATACATACACCAATTAAAACCCGCAATGTTCAAATTTTGGAAGGAATTGAGGAAAGAATATCCTTGATGATCATATCTAAAAGGATTTATGCTTAATCTGGTTGATTTGAAGGTCCTCACTCACATATCTTTGGTGAAACAAGAGTTTAAGTGAAGAGGGCTTGACCTTCTACTCCACCTTCGAATCTTCAGTGACGATGATGTGGAAGAAATTCTCGCTTTTCGAAAAAAAAAAATCATCACGATAAGCCCAATGCTGAAAAGGAGTCGGGTCATGGACATTGGTCCAAACCGGTGATCCATGCACGGATCCATCAAGTGAAAAATCAAAGAACGTGATACGGGAGAAATTCCCACTTCTAGTGGAAAAGCCGAAAGGTCATAACTCCCCACTAAATAACTACATAATTAGGAGCCAAAAAGATTATAACTCCCCATTGAATAGTAACATAACAGGGAGAATACCAAGTCATCAAAGATTAGGTCACCCATACCCAACGATCGTGATCTGCTAAGTCCATAGATAAGGAAAATGTATCACATTATTTTTACAATGCAGTCTTTTGTATGATATCTTAAAACAGACTGATTTATTCTCACACTGGAGGTTCTTTGGCCGGCACCACAATAGTGTCCCCTTAGAAGTAATAGATTTTGCAGGTTGTCAGGTTGAATATGTAGGTTGCGGAGATTTTTGGCACGTGAGGAGCTGTTTCCCGTGCTGGAAATTTTTTGGCAACATCATTTGGCGCCGTCTGTGGGAATACGATCAAAAAGTCTCTAAATCCCTTTTCTCACCACCACCAAAGATGCCGGATCTACAGCCGCTATGTTGTACCTGACCCTTCTCCATCCGGATCAGGGGCTACTGCAGCCTTTGCCAACCAGATTTGCAACCGTTATGCCGTCGCGACTTTTCTCCACCTAGATCCGTGGTTATCGCTGTTGTTGCCGTCGGAATTTATAGGCCTCCGGCCATCTCTGACAATGGCGACAGACGGTTGAAAACAGCGACTCGAGCGGTAGAAACTGGCTAGGTAAAGATTTGATGCAGTGAAGTGCGACGATCTCGATGTGGTTTTTTCTCGAGGGTTCAATTGTTGTCGTTCATTCGATTCTGCAGCATTCAAGAACTGCTTGAGCCCTGTGTTCGCAGAGTAATATACTTGGATTCTGATCTTGTATTGGTTGACAAAATCACAAAGCTTTGGAATATAAGCTTGGGGACGAAAACAATCGCATCCCCAGAGTACTGCCACGCAAACTTTGCCCCACTGGCCATTTGCGATTTCAACTGGGTGAGGGGCTCGTGCGATGTTGACGTCCCAATCGTAGTCCTCGACGTACGTGATGGTGTTTCCCGTGGCATTGTACACCAAACAGCGCACCGACACGTCGTCTTTGCAGCCCCAAGCCTGCAGGAGTTCATCCACTTACAGACTTGGCGATCTTGCGACGACGAAGATTCTCGCTCTTCATTGTTTTCTAGAGAGAGAGAATAACGCAAACAAAGATTCCAAACAAGTTCTAGAGACAGAGATGGGGCAGATATTTCATCGAACTACTGGAAGGATCGGGATTTCATGAACCCTGACATTACGGTATTGGCCCTGAACATCACTTCGTCGAAAATTGTACCATCCGTCAGCACCGTCCTCATGATTGCCGGATCTTCGACGGTAATTCAACAATCCTCTTCAGCAACGCCAGCTACCCAAACAAGTATGTCGCTCCGCGAACTGCGACGGCATCGAAGATGGCCTTCGCCGAGACCTCCCGGAGACAAACATCGGCACCGTCCATCGCAGCCACCACTCTCTGTCATCGTTGGACTCCATCGGCTATTTCAAAGGTTGGGAAATCTGAGAAATTGACTTGCGAAACTCGCAAGGTGACGGCACTGTACTGCAATACAAATGGGTATGGAAATTAAACCTGGGGCCTAAATACACAAAGGCCCTAGAAGTAACAATTATATTTATATTCTTACCCACGAAAGTTTATTTGTGAAAATAAACTTATTATACTTAGGGATAAATATACTAAAGCCCCTAAGGTAATTATATTTATATTCTTACCCCCTAAAAGTTTTTTTTTGAAAATAAACCTATTATCGACTTAGGGCTAAATATACTAAAGCCCCTGAGGTAGCAATTATATTTAAAGTCTTTATCCTCAAGTTTATTTTTATTATTAAACTTATAAAGTATTGTTGACGTCTTGATAAGTCAAGAACACATTCCTTGGATATGAGAGTAACTCCCCGGCGGACGTTTACAAATTCCCCAAGTATGAGGGTAACTCTCCGGTAGACGTTTACACATTCCCCGGGTATGAGAGTAACTCCCTAACGGACATTTACGTTTACACATTCCCCGGGTATAAGAATAACTCCTCAGCAGACGTTTACACCTTCCCTGGGTATGAGAGTAACTCTCTAACGGATGTTTACATTTACACATTCCTCGGGTATAAGAATAACTCCCCGGCGGACGTTTATGTTTACACATTCCCTAGGTATGAGGATAAATCTCTGGTGGACGTTTGCACATTCCCCGAGTATGGGGATAACTCCCCGGCGAACGTTTACGTTTACACATTCCCCGGGTATGAGGATAACTCCCCGGCAAATGTTTACATTTACATATTCCCCGGGTATGAGGTTAACTCTCCGGTGGCAAAAATCGGGTGTGAGGATCACTCCCCGACAGT